>JAMPIV010000326.1:1005000-1605000 GCA_024509875.1 Oreohelix idahoensis | reverse complement strand
CATTTGTTTGTATTTGTAGGTCTCCTCTTGTCTATTATTCAGTTCTTTATAAAATTGCTGTCTATACACTGTAGCGTCATTTGTTTGTCATATCTTCGCATATTTCTTTTTAGTTTCGCTGTTTATTTATTTGACTTATGCGAATGTTTTCGTATTGTTTTGATCTTTGTTATTGTTTACATTGACTTTGATCTTTGTTATTGTTTACATTGACTTTGATCTTTGTTATTGTTTACATTGTTGTTGACCTTTGTTATTGTTTACATTGTTTTGTTATTGTTTACATAGTTCTTGCATAGTTAGCTTTCACTATTGATACATATATGCTCATGCACTATTTGTCTATAGTGCACTTATCATAACTAACTTGTGGTTTTTGGCTTATGCACTATTGTAGTGCAGTTATGATAAATAACTGATGGTTATGCACTGATTTGTGTAGTGCACTGATGATTAAGAAGTGACTTGTGATATTATTATACATTTGATAATACAAGTTGGTGTCAAGTCTTGTTTCCCACAGAGATTGGGGTAAACATAGTGATTATACAAGCACTTTATTAAGTCTTGTTACTATTAAGGTTGAAATAAGATAATTAATTATTTCAGGTTCTGTACTCACATTTTAGACATCATGTCTACATTTGAGTACTTTATTGAGCAGGGTAAGGCCCTTGGGAAGACAGGTGATAAATTAGAAGAATTTGCGACTGTTCAATATGCCAAGGC
The DNA here is from genome assembly GCA_024509875.1 of Oreohelix idahoensis. Taxonomy (NCBI): domain Eukaryota; kingdom Metazoa; phylum Mollusca; class Gastropoda; order Stylommatophora; family Oreohelicidae; genus Oreohelix; species Oreohelix idahoensis. Next base: position 1,604,271 of record JAMPIV010000326.1, on the reverse strand, counting down.
ATTGAAGTCGGAAGAAAAGAAAATAAAAGAACAAACTGAACAAAAGAGAATAGATGCTGAAATAGAACAAAAGAAACTGCAGATGCAGGTGGGTGAAAAAAGATTCCAAATGGAAATGGAAAAAGAAAATAAAAGACTTGAAAAAGAAGCTGAAAATAAAAGACTTGAAAAACAGGCTGAGGCTGAAGAAAGAAAGTTACAGGCTGAGGCTGAAGAAAGAAAGTTACAGGCTGAGGCTGAAGAAAGAAAGTTACAGGCTGAGGCTGAAGAAAGAAGGTTACAAAGAGAGTCTGATGAGAGAAAAGCAAAAATGGAGCATGAAGAAAAACTCTTAGCTTTAGAGTTGGAGAAGTTAAAGTTATTGAACACTGGTAATGCTAATGATGCAAATAAGGTGTCAGATAAGACTAATGCTAAGGATTTCAAGCTTAATCTACCAGCATTTAATCCCTCAATTGATGATATAACATTTTATCTAGATAGATTTGAAAGTGCATGTAATGTGCATAATATAGATAAAACATTATATGTTTATCATCTGTCCAAGATACTTAGAGGTGATGCTTTGACTTTGTTGGGTATGGTAGATGTGCCTGACAAGAACAACTATGAGGTTGTCAGGGCGGCATTGTTAAAGAAGTACCAACTTAACGAGGACGGATATCGTCTTAAATTTAAAAACATGTTACCAGAAACTGGAGTTGAATTCTCTGAATTCATCTCAAGCATACGTCTTACTTTTTTACGATGGGTTGAGTTATCTAAGACAGAAAGTACATTTGAAGCTCTCATGGACTTACTACTTAGAGACAAGGTCATGTCTTCTGTTAATGAAGCTTTTCTTTCTTTTCTTCATGAGCGTAAGCCTAAAAACATAAAAGAAATGGAAGAATACTGTAGCCAGTATGTTACTGCGCATCCTCACATAACCATTAGCAACTCTAAAGTAAAAGAAGGTCTGCCAGTTGCTTCGGCAGCACCTTATGGCCCAAATTTTATGCGTAAATTTCAGGGTAGCCAGCAAAATTTCAATAAAAAGAGTAACCGTAATTATGCCCAGAATCATAGCAATCAATTCCAGGGGGATTCTTCTTCCCAAAACTGGAGACAACCTAATACTACACGGTATTCTACTCCTGTCAACTTTAGAAATTTTCACAAAGGTAATCGGTATAGAGGAAAATATTTTTCTCAGAGACCTCAATACCAGTCTCAACAGCATAGAGATAGTAATGACAGTTATGGAAACTGGAACTCAAACCAGGATAAAAATTACAGTAGGGACTTTAATGATAATTGCAGAGGCAATAATGGTCGCGGTAGATCGCAACATAAGAGAAAAAGATATCAACAGACAAACTCTGTTCAACAAGAATCTCAGGGAGCAGATAAACAGGTTAATGATAATAAAGACCATAATGCTATCGGATGCTCATCTTTTGATTTTGGTAGAGCAAATAAATGTATCCAATGCAGTACTTTATTTGACCCGAAGACCGTTAGTACTTTAAGCTGTGGTCATCCTTTGCCCGCTCTTCCTGCTAATGTTGCTCATGATGGGAGAGGTTCTCTTATATTACATAAGGGGCTTGTAAATAGTAATCCAGTCTCAGTGTTGTTTGATTCTGGATGTACTACTGTTGGGGTTAGGCAATCTCTTGTAGATCCATCCTGTGCTACAGGAAAGGTCATCAAATGTGTTACATTTGGTGGCACGTTGGAAAAGTATCCTACTGCTATAATACATATTGCTACTCCTTTCTTCACGGGAGAGGTCCACGCGTGTCTACTTCCAAACCCTATTGCGGACCTTATTATTGGTCGTATTCACGGAGTTAGGGAATGTACCCCACAGCAGATTGCTGTTTGGGAAGAGCAAAACATTGAAGCTACCAATGCGGTGGTCACAAGAGCACATGCTCTGGATCCACCTCAAACTTCATTAACTAATAATGATGAAGTAAATGACCAAGATAGTCACTTGACTATTACACGTGACTCATTTATCAAATTGCAAGAAGAAGATCCTTCTTTACAAAAATTCTTCATTCTAGCAAAAAAAGGTGATCCTAATCAGAATACTAATAGAAAATCTTGGATTTCTATGAAAAACGGCGTACTTGTACGTATAGTACAAGACTCGACTACGTCCACTCATTCACAAATTCTTGTGCCTAAGAGCATGAGATTGCAAATATTGCAACATGCTCATGACTCGCAATGTGCTGGACATATGGGTTTTTCCCGTACAAAGTCGAGGGTTCTTGCGGCTTTCTTTTGGCCATTTGTGAGCAAGGACATACGAATGTACTGTCGCTCTTGCAAAGTATGTCAGGAGGTCAAATCTAAAGGACCACGACATGCTGCGCCTATCCAGGCTGCTGACATTCCTATTCGCCCTTTTCAAAAAATGGCAATAGATATTATCGGTCCTTTTAGAATTAAGTCGGCTAGAGGACATCAATTTATTCTTACATGTGTCGATATGTGCACACGTTGGCCAGAGGCAATACCTCTCAAGAGCATCTCAACTGCTGATATCGCAGACGCTCTTTGGCTGATATTTTCTCGCTTGGGTTTTCCCGGAGAAATATTGTCAGACCATGGCACTCAACTTATATCAGACACTATGTCACAGGTAATGTCTATGCTACACATTAAAAGGTCTCTCAGCAGTATCTATCACCCAATGTCTAATGGGTTGGTCGAACGTTTAAATAGGACTCTGAAAACTTTACTTGGTAAAATAACTGAGGATCATCCTCAGGATTGGGACAGGGTCTTACCCGCGGCTCTCTTTGCGTATAGAGAGGTCCCCAATGAACATACGGGGTTTTCCCCTTTTGAACTTGTCTTTGGCGCGCAACCGCGCGGCCCTATGTCTTTACTTCACGATCTAATCACTGCCGATAATATTAGCGATGAGACTCAATCTTCTTATGAGTACGTCATTGCTCTTAGGCAAAAGATCATCGAGGCATGCAAACTAGCAACTTCGTCTTCCGAATTTGCTAAAGAAAAGGCAAGGCAGTTTGCAAATAAGAATAGATGTCTACGACAACTTTGTCCAGGTGACAAAGCTCTCGTTCTACTTCCTTCATGGGAGAACAGACTTCTAATTGCATGGAAAGGTCCATATGCAATAGTCTCCAAAATTTCTGATGTCGACTATGTTGTCGATATTGATGGAAAGCATAAAACTTTCCACATAAATATGCTCACGGAATTTTATGAAAGACCTGACTATTTGCAGCCTATTTTCCAGGCAACGGACAATTCTCAAGCACCTCATGGTCAGTACTCATCTCTGTCAGTTATACAGGATGAGGAAACTACTTTTTCTGATGTCAATCTTCCTCTTTCTATGGTCCCACTTTATTCTACGGAATCTTGGAAAAACGTGACCGTTTCTCCAAATCTTTCCGCTGAGGAACATCGACAAGTTTCTTCGATGTTGCAAACATTTCAGGATGTTCTTACAGACATCCCGGGACACACACATGTCATTGAACATGACATTGTGCTAACTGATCATAATCCTATCAGAGTCAGACCCTATCCAATACCTATCCATTTCCAGTCTCAAGTCGAAAAAGAATTGGATGAAATGATACGTTTGGAAATCATTGAACCATCCACTTCAGCATACTCTTCGTCTATGGTTATTGTTCGAAAGAAGGATAATAACATTCGCATTTGCGTAGATTATCGCAAATTGAACCAAGTTACGAAGTTCGATGCTGAACCTATGCCTTCATTAGAAGAGCTACTCAATAAACTTTCTAATTCTAGATTCTTTACCAAACTAGATTTGTCTAAAGGTTATTGGCAAGTCCCGCTAACTGAACGTGCCAAACCTTTTACAGCTTTTTCTACACCTAGGGGTTTATTCCAATGGAATTTCATGCCTTTTGGTCTTATGAACGCCCCTGCTACATTCGTACGCATGATGCGGCGAATTCTCGCATATCGTACAGATGTCATAGCATACCTAGATGATATCTGTCTATTCAGTGATTCCTGGGAAGATCACTATTTGGGTTTATACGAATTACTGTCTACTCTTCGCGAGTATAACTTGACTGCAAAACCCTCTAAAGCCTTTATAGGATTTAGCGAGATTTCTTTCCTAGGTCATCGTGTTGGTCATGGTCTTTTAAAGACAGAGGACCACAATGTTTCAAAAATACTTAACATTTCGGTCCCTAAGACGAAGAAACAAGTAAGGAGTCTATTAGGTTTGATCCAATTCTACGGACGATTCATTCCGAATCTGTCCTCCATTATGGCACCGCTTTCTACTTTATTGAAGAAAGGGTCGCCTAATCTGATCCGCTGGTCTAAAGAATGTCAATCCTCATTGGACCAGGTTAAAGCCCTATTTTCATCTCCACCTATTCTTAGGTTACCTACTATTGAGAAGACTTTTGTTCTTCGAAGTGACGCCTCGTCAACTGGGATTGGGGCAGCACTAATGCAGGAGTATTCTGATACTCTGCATCCGGTGATGTATATCTCTAGGAAATTAAATGCTGCAGAAAAGAATTACTCGGTTTTAGACCGTGAGTTATTGGCTATGGTATGGTCTATTCTGAAGTTACAAAGATTTCTTCTAGGCGCACATTTCATTGTGGAAACCGACCAGAAAGCGCTTACTGCTATTCAGAGCAAAAACTTGAAGAGCTCGAGGTCCACTCGTTATGCCATAGCTCTTCACCCATTTCATTTCTCGGTTCGAGCTATCCGTGGTTCGGATAATGTAATGGCAGACATTCTGTCCAGATGCCCACACGATTCCACATGATTCTTCTGTCATATATATATATTTCCTGATATACAGTCCAATGTTATAATGACATGTTAGTAGATTTTTTCTCACTTTTTTGGGGGGAAATTTATAACATTGTACCATGTAATTATCTAAGAAGGCTTAGTTAGTGATATACGGGCCAAAAGATCACTCGGCCAAATTTAAATAAATTATTTTCAGGATTGTATTTGGAGATTTACCAGTTGTCTTTAAGATTTGTGTTATTGATATTTTCGCAGCACATCATTGAAGTCTGCGAGATTATGTCCATTGTGGAACTTTGAGGATATCAAGTCCTGTCCTAGATTGGGAGCGGATGATGTCCACATCTTCTTCTATTGAATGTTTTATGTCAACGAAGATCAACACATGTATTACTTATTAATTACTGTTGCTTTATATAATGTAATAATATAGTGCGGTATATTAGTAAATTACACCGCTATTTGCAACACATTGTATGATATCATAATAATATATTTAATTTCATATATTGGTATGAGAATAATTTGACTTGCATTATGTTGTTGCCATCATTGTGGCGTGTGTTGGTGGCACCTTCCTGGAATATATCAGCGTATACTTAGATAAATTTTTTCTCTAAGGATCTGATATATGATCTCAGTGTCGCTCCATGCGTTGAGCTAATTTGTTAGGTATATATCCGCGCATCATACGTGCGTTAGGAGCCTAGATTTTTCCGGCTCCAGGATTTAAAAAAAAAAATGTTTCATTTTTTTTCCCGGGAGGATGCGGTAATGTTACGCACAAATAATTACTTTTTTGCAAAGTCTTTGTATGATCATTTTTCGTATGTATGATCATTTTTTTGACTGAAAGGTGTATTATGTTTTTTACAGTCAAAGGGACATAACCCGAGATATCGAGACTACAATTTTTTATGAGTTTGCCTTCTCTTGTATCGAGACACGTTCGGTCTATAATTTCTTGAACGAAGCGTGACCACATCTCCTTATTTGGTAGTATCAGTCAACTGTTGTAGATGTCTGAAACCTGTCTTAACGCTTCTGTTCATGACCATAAAAGGCGCGACTGTGTAAGACTTTTATCTCGAATGTTCTTAGAATCGTCTTATGTGAACGGCGACTCAGATATTGGAGTCCTGCGCATGTCAAAACTGGTAGTTCGTTTGGTGTGTTCCGCCCAGCTTGGGAGTTTAGAAATGGTCTGAGTAGCGAGCGGACGCAATCTGCGTCTTGTGATTTTCTGAGGGAAATACATTGTCTTTGTGAGTTAGTTAGCTAACTAGACTATTTCCCAGTGTTATTCAAGCCTGCCTGGAGGCATATGTTCATGGTTGATTTTCCGAAATAAGGTAATTCCTCTTGTATCGAACTTTATGCTATCATCTAGAAGTTCGTCATTTTTTGTCGCTCTTTGCTCGCCTGTGTGATTCAAAATGGAGAGGTACTTTGACTAGGATTAAGTCACCGGTATATTTATACCTGAACTAGTTATATATATATATATGGGTCGCTCTAGACCAACAAGACTATTGTCTGTGTTCCAGGATTCGTTATATCAGAGATCACGTCCAAGTCAGATGGTTAGACTTAGGAAGGTTATAAGGGTCGGTTTGACCTGTATTCCATGTATGCTATTCACGTGCAGACAGTAAACGGACTTATTGTATACATCTGATCTGCTAGCATCAGGAAGGGAGCATTTATTATTGTCTATGAACATTGATGATCTGCAGCTGACACTGTTGCAGAAGTTATATGTATGAACCAGAACTTTATGACCACGAATATACAGAAGCTATCTGTTTACAATACAACTATTGAGTATTGAATCCTACATGACTATCAGCTAATATGATTTTTGAATGCTGCATTTGTTGAACTATGTTGATGAGGTATATATATATCCTGACTGTTTTGTGGCGTGCAATAAATGGTATAAAAGATAAAGCGAAGTTACCATTTCTATGACTCTACACGTCATGTTGCCTGTGTTGTACCCTGTGAACTATTCTACTGCAACGTACACAGCAACATCATAAACCAGATAAGACACCTACATCTTGCTCTTTAATACCTGGTGTCGATAGGGGTGGTAATTGACGTCAGCCTAAATCCACCCTTATCAAAGACAAAAATTGTGTTGATTAATTCTGAAATACTGGAGGAGCAAGTGTGTATCCCAATCAAGGAAGACAGATTATGTAACACATAAACATTTAGAAACAAATTAAGTTAATTATTAGTGTAGTCAGTTAAATTATGAGAATTAGATTGATAATTGTTTTGTAACTCATAAGAATTATAAGTATTGTACACAGATATTGGTTAATAATTCTCTTACCAAGAGATTTATATTAATTTTTTTACAGGTGTTTCTATTAACACTAACACTTACAGGTCAAGACAAGATGCAACAACAACAACAACTTACGGTGGGTTTGGATCCCAATGTGGCTGCTCTTGAGCAGGTAGCCAAGGCTATGACTGCCATTAGAAATGAAAGTAAGTTCCAGAATATCCGGAACAGTATAACACCATATTCAGGGAATCCTACTTTATGTAGAAAATGGTTGCTCGAGATACAAAGATATTGCACTTCGGTCAATATGGACCAAGGTGAGTACAAACAAGTTGCATATCTTTCCTCATGCGGGTTAGTAGTAGATTTTATAAGACGCAGGTTTGACACTGTCCCAGATGAGACATGGGAAGATTTTAAGAAAGAACTAATAAGAAGGTATACACAAATTACGGATGCATCGTATGCGTGGACGCTGCTGAGGAGCATACAACAACAAGTAGGAGAACCTATTCAAATGTTCAGCGACAGGTTGTTAAACCTAGCTGAAGAGGTTTTCTTGGGGCAACAAATTAACCAACAAGAGGTGGAAAAACAGTTAGTGGGCATATTTGTAGATGGGTTGAATGGTATACCAATTAAATTACATCTCCTCAGGAAGGACCCACAAAACTTGTCACAGGCCATTGCACTTGCTGCAGCTGAAGAGAACCTCAGAAGAAGATTGGACCTCAGGCTTGGTAGAGTGGTTCCATGTGAAGAAACACAGGAAGAACCTATGGAGATAGGACATTGTCAACAAAGAAGGATAGAAAGACGAGGGAGAGGAATGGAAACGTTTTATAGGTCAAGACAGGTAGACCGCGAGCCAATCGTGTGTTATGCTTGCAATAGGCTGGGACATAAAGCCTTTGCGTGTAATTATAGGCCACTAGAGCCACAACACTCAGTAAGGAGAGTTGAGACCTTTAACCCGAGACATAGTAGACAAAACAATAGACAACAATATTACAACCAGTCCGAAAAGAATAGACAAGGGAATGAAGTAAACACCAAGAGAGGGAGACTCATCAGAGAGATAGTACAACCACATGGCAAGACGGAGAAAGGATATATTGATACAACAAGTTGAAGGCAGCCACAAGTGAACATGATAGGAAGGGCACATGTTAGGTATAACCAACAACCATACCATAGACAATGGGCCAGAGTACACCATCCTGCAAGTTGGTTTGACAAGAAAGGATGGCTACAAAAGACATGTCAAGAATACAGGAATAGGAAGATGAATTGGGATGGCTCAGTTATAAACAGGAACAAATATGAAAGGAGAAACATATGTACAGATCGCGAAATTGGGAAATGGAAATGTAACCAATATCAATATAAACAGGGACATAATAGAACATGGAATAACAGGGACAGGACACTCCCGACTTTCAACAGCAGCTATGGATCAGGACATTGGGACAGCGTGATTAGGAGAAGAACTAGAATAGATTTGAGGAATTTTGTTGGAGACATCAGGAGAGGAGTCAAAGACAAGAAAATACAAATAAATGAAATTGAAAAACAAGAAAGAAAACAACGTATCCCTAAAAGAAGACAAGTAGCAACAGCAATCGAGCTAGCTCATAAACCAGACCCTTGCTCATGTATTGTCGAAATACACGGAAGGAGATATAGAGCATTGGTAGACTCAGGGGCTACTGTAAGCCTTGTTAGGTTTGGACTTTATAAACAGATACGAGGCGTAGCTCAATACAAAAAGACACAAAATACACTTACCTCGGTGTCAGGAGAAAACCTGAAAGTGATGGGAACAGCTATGGTGCAAATGAGAATTGGCAATATGATCGTGGAACACACGTTCACCATTGTGAAGGGGATGACGAGAAATATCATACTAGGACGTGATTTTCTGCTAAAACATAAGGCTCAAGTACATTTTGATACTCACCAACTGAAGATACATGGCGAATGCATCAGGTTACAGGACGACGTATACATAGCGTCCATAATCCGAAACAGAACAACAGTTACGCTGCGACCGAATGAAGTCGGTATTGTTCAAGGCAAGTTGAAAAGATCCCCATATTTCAACCAAGGACAAACGGTCTTAACACTCGACTGGGAAGATGGAGATATACTAGATGAACCCGGACTAGAAATGGTAGAAGGAATAGTACAAATTGGAAAAAGACAACAATTTCCAACGATGATTATAAACACCACGGGAAAAACAGTTAGAATACCAAGAGGATTTGTATTAGGAAGGGTACAACTGATAGAAGGTCAGGAAGGAAATATGGAACACCAAGAAAAGTACCAAATACAAGAAACTATGAACAATAACAACGCGCGTCAGAGACAAAATCGGAAACCACAAACAGTGGTGGTACCACAACATAGAGTTAACAACAAGATATACAGAGAGCAGAAGAAAGTGGAAACAAGGAAGCAGGACAAGGTAGGAATCAAGGAAGATGTATGCACACCATTCAGACTCAATGCAGTGTTAGGCGAGAAAAGGCACACAAAAGATAATGGAATACAGAGAGTTAACGGTGTAACAGAAAAGATGGAAAGGATCAAAATACCTCAACCAAGTATGGAGCAGTTGAGGAAAGAAATAAAAGCCATCCTTGGAAGAACTAAAGCAGACATCGTGGTACTAAAGGAGGTGCAGAAAATTCTGGAAGGAAAATTTGATATAGACTTATCACAAAGAAAGGAAGAAATCTACAAGCTTGTCGTAGACGAAATAGAGGAAGATAGACCGATGGATATAAGAGGCTATATAAGGAGCCATAGTATGTATAGTATGAGAGGCAGTGTTCAAGAAAGATGTACACGGATTCCCAATAACACACCACACTACACGGAAGGACAGAAGCAACACAACAATACACATGATAGGATAGGAACACGTAGAACTGAAGCAACACAAAAGGATAGTGACTGGAAGGAGTCTAACAGGATAGGAGACAACTGGAGAGTAGGATGGGAAGATGACTATGGAGAAACATCAACAGGTAGTCAGAGTCGCACAATGGCAGGAAGAACACACGTCCATGCAGAACCGGGAACAACATCTGATCGGTTAACCCCAACCCCCCAAATTTTATACAGAGAACAAGAGGAGATGGGCACATATAGGCCAGAAGAAGACAGGATACAAGTATGGCAGGATACAGAGAGTAAACAGTACAATGCGATTCTAGAAGATACGACAGGAATAAGGAAACAATGGAATAATATTGAAACAGAAATAGATGCACCGTACAAACATACGAGAGCTGAAGAACAAAGAGCACAGGAGCAGCAGCTATTGAAACAAAAGGAGCAACAGATAGAGACTAAACAACAAAGTGGTGCAAGTCAAACTCAGAATATAGAGGACACATCAGCTAAAGATTCAGATACGCAGGAAGAGATGGAGGAAGAAAATATAAGAGGGATGAAGAGACAGCGGTCGTCGTCATCAGACGATTCAGAGGATTACAGAAGGCGTCTAGCAAAGTTGAGACATGTAGAAGAGGTCAGACTAAAGAGGAAGAATAAAGTAAGAAATAGTAGTGTAGCGGAGATGAAGGACATACGGGCAATTGTTCAATATATGGACAGGAAATTTGAAGAATTGGAAAAGGAGAAATGTAGTCATAGAGAAGTGCAAGAAGAACAAGATAGAAAGACCAAGGGAACGTGTCAATGGGAAATAGACAGTGTCGACCAAGGAAGGTCGAGGAAAAACAAAGAGGAAGAAGGAAATAAAGATAGAACAAAAATAGAAGAGTTAACTGCACTTTGCGCAGATTTAGAGAAGACGTTGGAAGAGTTAGAAAGCAAACAGGAAATGAGTAGACAGACATCAGAGAAAAAGGAAGACGTCACAGCACTTTGGGCAGGGGATGATAGAAGGGAAGCCATAGAGAAGGCGACGCAGAAAGTAGAAGAAGTTAAGAAACATGAAAGTAGTAGAAGTGCAGATCGACGAGAATACCGATCTAAGAGTAGAGATACTGAGGAGGCAAGTAAGGATACGAGTCGAGGAGAATACCGATTCAAGACTAGAGAGAGCGAGGAGAATAGGAGAGATAATAGTAGAGAAAGAAGGAGGGATACGGATAGAAGGGATTTCCGATCCAAGAGCCGAGAAAGGCTGAGAAATAGAAGTGAGGATAGAAGAGATACGAGTCGACGGGAATACCTATCCAAGAGTCCAGAGGGACTAGATACACAGAGAAATAGAACACATACAGATCGACGGGATTACCGATCTAAGAGCCGGGAGGCTAGAAAGGAGGAAGAGAGAGGAAATAGGGACAGAAGGGAGTACCGATCCAAGAGCCGAGAGACTAGAAAGGGAGATAGAAATAGGAGTAGTAGTATGAGAGATACTAGGAGTACAAGTCGAGGTAGCGACAAATTAAAGAGTACAGGGAGTATGAGAAGGGAAGAAATGGAAGATAGAGGGAAACCGAGGCAAACAGTTGACGAAGTAAGAAGTAAGGAGGTTGAGAGAAACTCGGGAGATACACGAGATACAGAGGTAGAAAGGAAACAAAGTGTTGACGAAGTCAGAAGAGTAGAGGACCCCAGACGGGCTTGCGGGGAAGTACAAAACAGTGGAGAAACAAAGGCGGAAGCACAAGGAGTCGATAAGCAGCTGTTAGCACTGGAGGTGCTACATAAATTAATGATGAAGAAGTGAGATAGGGAGTGAGGAAGAGGCTATGAGTGAGAGGAGAGGCATAGCATTAGATACATAAACAAAGTGGCGGCGGTTGCTAGTCTTAAAAAGACAAGTATGATTGGTCCATACCGCACTTAAGAAGTAAACTGGGTACACCGGACCAATAGGGTACTGCAGTAGAGGAGAGGAGGAAAGGAGATGTAAGAAGTAGATTAGAGGCCATGATAGTATGGCGGAAATTATGTGAAACGCCGTGGTGACGACGGCAAGAATAGTGCAGACTGACATGTTGGTGAGGCCGTGGAGGAGGACGGCAGTTATGGAGCAATATGAGGTATGGAGGTACGGAGTAATATGGGGGTGGAGATTTTGAGGCCGTGCAGGAGGATGGCAGAAACATGGAGTATTATGGTGAAATGGGAGAAATATGGAGTTATATATTTTGAGCAGTCGTAGAGGAAGACGGAAGGAATAATAGAGATTTTGAGATTTTGAGAAACCGTTGAGGAGGACGGCGGTTGTATGGGGTTTTCTGGGAGAAATATGGAGAAATAAGGGAAAATGAGATTTTGGGAAGCCGTGGAGCAGGACGGCAGAAAGATGGAGAGATATGAAGTATTATGGAGTAATATGGAGACTGAGATGTTGAAGCCGTAGAGGAGGACGGCAGAGATATTGAGAATAAGGAGATAAATGACAATGGGGTTATTGGGAGGCCGTAGAGGAGGACGGCAGTGATGGTGAGAGGTGTTGGGAGATGGACGGAGTTGTGGTTGAGAAAGTGGGGAGCACAGTTCCAGAGAGGGAACGAGAGTAGCGGTTATGATGGAGAGGAGAGAAGTAGAAATTGCAGCGGGAGTCTAGTTGTTTGGAAACTAGATGCAATCGTTCTACACTGAACATAAAGTAAGCTGAGTAGGTCCGAACGATGGACTACTGCAGTGGTGGAAGAGAAGAGGAAAAAGGCAGGGAAGCCATAGATTAAGGGAGAGAGACGTAGATGGGAAGAATGGAGAAGTCACAGAGAGGAGACGAAAGGGAATTACGAGACAACTAAAGGAGTATTGGAGAAACTATAGAGAATATGGTGGTAGATGAGGGCCATAGGGAAATGGCGAAGATACAGAGAAAATTGGATAATTAGAAGTGATAATCTAGAGGGAGCTGACAACGGAGTTGAGGAAGATGCAGATTTTTTTTGGCAGTTGCCAGAGTCTGGTGAAGACTTTGTGGGAAGCGAGGCTTCTCCAAGTTATAAGAAATGGAGGTTATAGAGAGATAATAAAGAAGACAAGTGAGAGATAGAAAAACTAAGGAAATGAGACTAGGGGAGAGAATAATTATGTTGAGGAAACAGTACACATTGTATATGATTACGGGTTTCTTTTAACCACAAGGGAAGATGGGAATGAAATGTAGATAACGTAGGAAAGATATGCAACTAAGTAGAACGATTAATGAGATAGGCAGAAATTCAAGATAATTCGCGAAGGCGGGATAATAAACTTGGGAGTAGAGATAAAAGGGATGGTAAATGGCTAATGAAGTTAGAAAGGTCTAGTAAGAGTCGTAAAGGAGCAAACGACAAGGTGTACTATGAAATGAGTTCCATTATGAACAAGTTGTAATATGAAAAGAGTTGTATTCAGTAAAATGTATAATATGAAAACAATTCCATGATGGAAAATGTATACTATGAAATGGAAATTTTAGACAGGAAGATGAGTGAGGTTGATTAGAAGTGGAGAATGGTGGGTCTCATTGGGACAGATGTTGAGGAAGAGAGGGATGGAATTGGTAGTAGAAGAGGGAAGGAAGAAAGTGAGTGGAGATTTTTCGGGAAATTTTCTCTGTGAGAGAAATTTTTTTTTAAGGGGGGGGAGATGTGTGAACGGTGGTTTGGTTTTGATAGAGAGAAAGAATGTAGAAAAATGGTATGGATGGGTTGGTTGCAGATTATTTGTCGTTAATGAAGGGAGATAAGATGTGTAAGATTAGGCTTTGTCTTAAGGGAAGTAACTTAGAATTAAGTCCCTTACAGGTTTGAGTGAGTTGAGAAAAATAAAGTATGCACGAGAAAGTCGAGATGCGTAAACACATGTTAGGCGTGAACGAAGAAGGTTGGAACGGGGTTTTGACGGAGTCTGGTTTGAGACGCGCTAAGTGTAGGAAGGGAAAGGTGTTGCTCTCAAGTGTGTAGTTAGATATTGAACGTACAGCGTAAGATTTTATATTGTTGTATAAGATATATTCGGAGCACCAAAGTGTGGGTGTAAGAAAAAGTGTATTTCAAATGAAGAAACAAAACAGGTACGTTCTGACATTTTGATTATTTACTGCGTATGTGGCTCAGCAGACCAGGTCTGAGCAGAGGACAGTAAACAGATGAAATCTTGGTAAAAGTGACAGCCCTGGCGGTTAAGGCCAGTTTCTCGTATAGAGATATAACAAGAAACATAAAAATAAATAAGCAGTACAGAAGAACGACCGGAAGTTCTGTCTGAATAAATATATGACAGGTTCTATAGCTGGGACAAGTAATAGTAAGAAGACAAGCAAATGTATGTGAAAAAAATGGATACTGAGATTGTTTGAAATTGAAGATTGTATTTTGCAAGACTGCCAACCTTGAAGAGAAAGGTTGGGCATACCATTTTTACTCAGTTATCAACGTATGTTAATAAAGTTCCACCATTGATATTTTCACTGATGTTTTTGAGTGGTATCGATTGATCAACAGTGGGTATGAAAAAAAAGTAGAGTCGGTCTGAGTGAAGGAAGTTTCTAGTATTGACGGTTACAACACACTATCTACTGGAAGGGCAGAGGTCCGAATCTTACAATACGACTCACGGCCACAGCAGCGTTGACTACCAATGCACCTCCAGTTGGTCATAACAATGATAATCCAATACATTCATCTTCTTCATGTTGTGTTGTTGATAAATAATGTGGCAAATAGTTGTCCACAGTGTAATAGTATTTTTCAGAAACCCAACCATACGTCGATGAAGATTACACAGTCTATTCCTGCAATCAGTCTCACTGCAAATGATGGAACAGGCACGTTGATTTTTAACAGAGGACTAGTCGACGGAAACATAGTTTCTGTATTGAGGGACTCTGGATCAACCACTATTGGCATCCGTCAATCAGTAGTACATCCTCGTTATGCTACTAATTAGTGTGTTAGGTGCATTACTTTCGGTGGGACCATTGAATATTATCCTACTGCTATCACAGACATACATACTTACTTTTTTCAGGTAAAGTAAAAGTGTGTCTCCTTCAGAATCCAATTGCTGATTTAACAGTCGGGCGATACCATGGCAGCAAGGATTGCACACCCGAGGAAATCACTGAATGGGAGAAACAAAATTTGTCTACAGCTAATGCCGTGACAACACGAGCTCAAGCTCAGGAGTTAGAAAAAGAGGATACTACAGTTACTGAGACAAATGGTTATGAAGACAACGACCCTCAGTGTGTTATGGACAGAGAGTCATTTGCTATTAAGCAAAGGGAATGTAAGTCTCTAAAGAAATTTTTTGCTTTAGTCAACAAGTATGATAATATTGCTTTTAATAACAAAAGTTAACATTGGTTTTCAATTAAGAACGGTATTCTACTTAGGAATTGTATGGACCAGACTATGGTAAAACAACAGGTCATAGTACCAGTATCATTAAGGACATATATACTACGACATGCACATGACTCCCAATGCACGTGTCATATGGGCTACACTCGCAAACGTTCTCGAGTATTGTCGTCTTTTTTCTGGCCAGGGATATCACGAGACGTATCATTGTATGTACGTTCGTGTGTAACTTGCCAGGAAGTCAAGTCTCGTGGAGCGTTCCATAATGCTCCCATCCAAGCCTCCGACATATCGGTTCGTACTTTCGATAAAATGGCAATAGACATTATTGGCCTTCTTTTGCCTTCTACAAGAGGTCATAGGTATATATTAACCTGTGTTGACTTATGTACACGATGGCCAGAGGCCATACCTCTTAAGAACATAACTACATCAGACATAGCTGATTCCCAAGAAAATTACTTTCAGATCATTGTCCCCAATTTGTTTCTGACACCATGAATGAAATAATGAAGACTCTTAACATAGGAAGAAGTCTTAGTAGTGTCTATCATCCCATGAGCAATGGTTCAGTTGAGAGGCTCAACCGCACCATTAAACAATTATTACATAAGGTTACTATAAAATATCCTCAAGACTGGGACAGAGTTCTCCCAGCAATCTTGTTTGCTTACCGAGAGGTACCGCATGAACAAACCGGTTTCTCTCCGTTCGAGTTAGTATTTGGTGATCCACCAAGAGGTCCTATGGGACTTATAAAAGATCTACTACTCGACTCTGAGATGACCCAGGAAACCCAGTCATCTTATGAATATGTCATTAACCTAAAAAATCATTGAAACTTGCCAGATGGCAACAGCTTCTTCAGAGTCTGCAAAATACAAAGCAAGACTAATCCAAAATAAAAAAAGACGATTACGCCAGTTATTTCCTGGTGATGAAGCTTTCGTGCTACTCCCACGAAAGGAGAATAAACTATTAATTGCATGGAACGGTCCATTTACAGTTTTGGACAGAATTTCTGACGTCGACAATATACTGGACATTAAAGGTCAGAAATTTTTTTTATCACATTAACATGCTAAAAGAGTTCTTTACTCGTCCTGAACATTTGCAATCTATCTTTCATGACTTAGGTGATAAATCTATTGGTTCTTGCCAATATTCTAGTCTTTCGGTAATTCAGGAGGAAGAATCATTCTTTCCTGGCATCCACATGTCCTTTCCTATACCTACATTACAATCTACCGAGTCTTGACGAGATGTAACTATTTCTTCTTCATTAACATCTCAAGAACATGATAAAATCTGTAAACTCTTGGAGACTTATTCTGATGTTTTAACTGATGTACCGGGTCGTCTTCATGTGACGTATTCTTTCCAGAACGTTGTCTCCATTACAGCTGCTCTGAACGCATCACGATTCTGGGCAAGTCGACCTGCATCAGCCAAAGACAAGTTCAGACTCTCTGTGATGTCCTGGGTCCACCGTCGTCTAGGTAGACCCCTTCCCCTTTTTCCAGGGACCATGCCTTCCATCACTGTTTTTTCCAGACTATTATGTCTTTTTATATGACCGAAAAATTTCAGCTTCCTTATTGCGATGGTATTTAGGAGCCAATGTTCCTGTACATTTAGTGAGTGCAGTACTTCTCTGTTGGTCTTTTTTTCTGTCCAGGGTATTCTCAACATCCTTCTGTAGCATTTCATTTCGAATGATGTAATCTTTTTTGCAACTGTTTTATTGAGTGTCCAAGTCTCGCAGCCGTATGTTGCTACTGGGAATATACATGCTCTAATCAGTTGTGACTTTGTTTCTTTGCTTGTGCCTTGCCATAGGTTTTTCATCTGTATTAGCTTATGTGAAGCAATTGCAAGTCTTCTTTTAATTTCTACTGCACAGTCGCCAGAGCTGTTAATGATTGATCCTAAGTATTCGAATTCATTGACACTTTCCAGTTCTTCGTTATCAATTTCAATTTCTGGTTTGGTCTTTACTTTGTCTGTTGTCAATACTTTGGTCTTCTTGGTGTTTAGGTATAGATTCTGGGCCTCGCTGTGTTTTTTGGTGGACAGAAGTAATTGTTCAAGTCCTTCTGGGTTGGTCGATAGGAGGACTGTGTCGTCAGCATATCTGATTTCCGGGATCTGGTACCGGGTCGTACATCAGTTATTTCTCACGACATTATACTTAACACATTAAGGTAGTAGGCTACCCACAAAAGATTTTAAAAAATAAAAATCCAACAATTTTCATTTTCATGCTTTAAATCATCGTCAACATGTTCTTGTACTAAAAATAATTCATAGAAGCTTAGAGATACTCTGGTATGATAGGAATCAGTGTTTTTCTACACACACCCCCTTGAGTGATTTGCATAGCAACCAATGTTTATAGTTTGTTACCTTGTGAATAATGACCCAACATGAAGGTGCGTAATTGTAAAACTGCGAAATTATAATTATACTGAGGCAACAGGAGAAAGATATTTATAACTTTTCCAAGAGGAATCACTCAATGATTTCTTATGAATTTTTCAAAAGTGTGTGTCTAGAAAGCTTTGATCGTAAATTTCAGCATTTGTTACATGCATTGTGCATTTTCACCCACATCAACTCTATTTATTGCAAGACCTAGTTTTATACTGTATAATAGTAGTTAGCAGAGCTTCTTTTGTTCACAATGGGAAATAAGACAAAGTAAGTTCCTTGGAAATCGGTACACCAACAAACCGTTGCCTGAAAATGAGACACCTATTGTCGATAGTGGCGCTATAAAGCCTCTGTGCTCCTCAGCAAAGCAAATAAAGGTCCAAGAAAGTGAAGGACAAGCTAAAAATGACAACAGAGGAAATGTGTTTATCCTTATGGATGTAAAACTGCTGTGTGGGTTTTTATGCGCTAACTTTAGATGTGACAAATGTTATCAGACTCACTGACCTGTGAGATCGTCGAAGAGACTCGGGATGTCTTTTGTCATGAAATCAGTATCAAGTGCACAAACTGTGTCGAATGGAATGCCAATTTCAATACTTCTGATGTTTCATCTCCAGCTACTCACAAACACAAAGAAGTAAATGTGTGAATGGTGGCATTTGTGCGTTCTGTTGAGAAAGGCCACAGTGCATTGCAGAATTTTTCAATATACATGAACACAAGTCAACCCATGGCAAAGAAAGCATACAGGAGAACGCTGCACAGGATCTATTCAGCAAGTAAGGACATTGCAATGGAAAGACCCTAAGAGCACCGAAAAGGGGATTCATAGACACTGCAGCTGCAGTAGAAGGAGACCTTTATTCAACAGGAGCTCATTAAACTTCATTTTGTGAGTTCTTTTTCTGTTTTTCTTTGATTTCTCGGAATTGTCTTTTCAACATAATTGGTGATCTTTGAAACAAGATATCTCTGGATCTGTACATTCAATTGACATGAAAATTAACACAGTTGGTTGTCATATAATCTTACAGATTCTGACCTAAAAAGGATACAATTGAATTCAAAGTTTTAGTTTTATGACCATCATGCATATATAATGAGGCACACATATCAAACATTCCAGAAATATAAATTTTGAAAATTCATTAAAAATTAACCTTTCTGTCAATCTCTGTCATTTTAGGTCATGACCTCACGCTATATATAATGATTCAATTTGCCAAGTTTCAGTCAGATCCTTGTAAAAATAACATAGTTAGGTTGTTTTGAAAAAGGTGTATAATTTATTCACTACGGCGGCCATATTGGATAGCTAATTTGCATAATTAATGAGGTCATTATCTGGACAAAAATTTAAAGTCCATACTAACACTATACCCATGGTTGTTTGATTCTGAAAGGAAAATTTGAGTTTTTTTACCCTATCAAGGTAGCCTACTACCTTAACTACCGAATTGAAAACACACTGTGGCCGAATTAAATTTTTCCCCATTTTCATCCTGTAGGTGTTTGCACAAAGTAAGCTGTAGTTTTCGTAACTGCTTACAGATTTTTATGAATTACACGTCATTTTAAAGATAAATGAATGCACTATTACAATAAACACCGGTTGTAACTCTAATAGAGGTTGTTGCTATTAAACGGCCCTCCGATGGCCGAGGACTTGCCATATTTTCACAATTATGACTGCTTGCGCCCCATCTCTATCAAAATAACAATTTCAATCAAAGTGCACACCGTTTTCACTCTTGTCCTCATCGTTAGATCAATCAGTCAATTGTTGAAACACGTTTCTATCCTATTCAGCCGTTAGACGAGATGTACACGCATTTTTTGTGGTCCTATCACTAGTTGCCACGGTAAACAGTTTTACACGATTTGGTAACTAACCCAAAACGCTGAAAAATATGAACATACTATCAATTTTCCAGTGTTCTACAACAACCATGCTTTGGGAGGTTGTTTTTCGGTGGCAACTTAAAATCTCAAACTAGATCAGAAAGTTTTTCAGTACAGTTGTCATTCGTTTTATTACTAAAATTAGATTGGCGCCCTGAGCGGCTTGCGGTCCAAATGTGATTATTTTGTGAGCCGCTGACAGCGGCTTGCGGTAGTTAATGTGTTAAGGACAACACACCAATAAAACTTCGTCCTTATTCAGTTCCTATAAATTTTCAAGATAAGACATCACAGGAACTTAATCAAATGTTAGCTTTAGGGATTATAGAGAGCAGTAACTCTCCTTTTTCCTCATCTTTAGTTATTGTCAGAAAGAAGGACACTAATATACGTCTATGTGTCGATTACAGAAAACTGAATGCCCAGACAGTAGCTGACAGTGAACCTCGTCCTTTTATTGACGATTTACTTATTCGTCTATCGACAGCTAAATTTTTCACTAAAACTGATTTAACCAAGGGATATTGGCACATTCCCTTAACAGAACAAGCCAAGTATTTACTGCGTTTTCGACTCCACAAGATCTTTACCAGTGGAATGTCATGCCTTTCGGGCTAATGAACGCACCTGCGACGTTTATTCGCATGATGCGAAAAATTGTATCGTGCAGACCAGACATTATCATATATATTGTCGATATTTGTTTATTCAGTTCGTCATTTGAGGAACATTTTTCTGGACTGGGTTCCGTATTGGAAATCTTAAGATTTAATAAATTAACTGCTAGACCAAGTAAAATTCATATAACCTTCCATGAGATAACTTTTCTTGGACATATCATTGGGGCTGGGCGTATCCAAACCATTCCCCATAATGTATCTAAAATTTTAACATTATCAATTCCTCAGACAAAAAAAACAAGTTAGGAGCTTACTAGGTCTCGTCCAGTATTATAGTATATTTGTACCTAATTTGTCATCCATCACGGCTGTCTTGTCTTCTCTATTGAAGAAAGACTTTCCTACAAAAATCACAAGGATTGCATACTGCGACAAAACATTTAATCAAATTTTGTCAATTTTTTTCTAGGCCACCTATTTTTAAGTTGCCAGATACTAAAAAAGTATTCATTCTCCGTACAGACGCCAGCAGTTACGGATTAGCAGGTAGTCTGCTTTAAGAAAATGAAGGCATACTTCACCCCACTCTCTACATATCGAGAAAACTTACGGATGCAGAACTAAAATACTCAGTTATAGATAAGGAACTTCTAGCAGTGGTGTGGGCAATTCAGAAGCTTGACAACTTATATATGTCAGCGAGACGTGGAAGCTTGGACTAAGCAAGAAAGAAGGCTCAATACCTTCCATCTACGGTGTCTACGGCACATCCTCGGTATTTTGTGGAAGGACAAAGTTACAAATGTCAAGTCACATGCTGGGCTTCAAAGCGTGTATAAATTGTTTATGCTTACTATAGAAATCACAATATAGATTTAGCAGGGGATAAGGTTTTAAGTATAGATGCCCCAAGAGATGCCCAATCAATACTTAAAAGATATATACATAAAACAAAGGAAAACATATAAGGTTAGTACTTCATTAAAAACATCCAACTAAATAAAAATTAAACAGCAAGAACTAACAAAGCATTAACAAAAAACTAACTACTCATAGGACAAGGAAAGACAAAGAGGTATAGAAAAAAATAGGGGAACAACCCAAAAAGAACAAATGTCAATACAAATTAAAACCAAGTGTAAAGGACAATAGTTATCTATAAACAACACAAAAGAGAAAATAAAGTGGACACATACTAATATAAATAAAAATCAGCAACCGCAAAAGACAATAGATATTTAAATTGAATACAAAACTAGAAAATAAAATGACACTAATACCCCAATTATAACCAACTTTCAGGTTGAACAGGGTAGACCAAGATGGAATGAGAAGAGGAAAGAATGGACAGATGATAAGAGCCCGCTCTCCCCCATCAACGCATCAAAACAACAACAACAACGACTACGCTGGTTGGTCATGTCCACCGCATGGCAGACGGTCGCATCCCGAAAGATGTCTTCTACGGGCAATTGGCAAATGGCAAAAGAACAGTTAGGCGACCGCAGCTGAGGTTGGACGATGTGTGCAAGAGAGACATGAGAGCGCTGGACATAAATCCAGCAACCAGGGAGGATGAAGCTGCCGATCGCACCAAGTGGCAATGCTATCTACTGCGCCACCTAAGATTGTTCGAAAAGCTCTCAAGGCAAGCAGAGGAGAGGAGAGAATGTCGGAACAGCAGGAAAATAAGTAGCTGAGGGCTGTCACCTCAGGGACGAATTCCCATAGTTAGTTATGACTCAAGGGGCTATTATTAGGCTATTATTATTATCTCTCGGGGAGAGGCAGTTACTTCGAATTCAAAGACTATCTACTAGATATGACGTGTTTTATTCTTTCGTTCATTCTACCTGTCACTCTTCTCCAAATAATCCACCTCTGGCCAATTAGAAGAAAAATAAATTCACACCCTAAAGGCCCAACACAATATAAGATCAAGCATGTACTAAGTTTTTCAAACATAAATTGTACAGCAAAACGCAACACTACACTTAACAATATCCGGCTTTGCAAAAGAAGTAGATTGACACTTACCTAGAGGTTCTTTTCGCTTTTTACATATACCCAAATCCATGTAGCATGGATCATTCGAGGCTTTATAGCAAGTCAGATTAGTGCAACAGTGTTTGTCTTGTTTGCAATGGTCACCTTCCCTTAGACAGGCTCCTCTCTTTAACTGGAAACACACCGACTATCTTAGGCCGTAGGTCAAGGGTTAAATTACAATGAGTTTTCTATTTAGATTAATTGTTTTGTAACGCCATTCTACGTAATGTAAGCGATATTTGCTTTTAACTCCCGTCTACTTCAGCAGTCATATTCTTCCTGTTTCTATCTATCTATCTATCTATCTATCTATCTATCTATCTATCTATCTATCTATCTATCTATCTATCTATCTATCTATCTATCTATCTATCTATCTATCTATCTATCTATCTATCTATCTATCTATCTATCTATCTATCTATCTATCTATCTATCTATCTATCTATCTATCTATCTATCTATCTATCTATCTATCTATCTATCTATCTATCTATCTATTTGTCTGTCTGTCTGTCCGTCTGTCCTTCTATCAATTACTATTGATCTATCTGCCTGTCTTAGGGTTAGAGTTAGGAGTTAGGGTTAGGCTTAGGTCTGTCGATCTATATTTCTACTGGTAGTACATAATTTTACGGAATCCTTTAATGGAAATATCCTTTGGGTAGTAAGACGTATCAAATATTATAGCATACGATCGTTTTCCTAAAACCCAATTGGAGAGATGGTCGTTTTACTTGTACTCGTGCTGACAGCATTGTCAGCTTTTTAGCTTGTCTCTGCAGACTGCTGTTGGCAACTGCTTGTAAGTCGTGAATATAGGTCTGTCGCTTTCCCACTTACTTAGCCCAATAATTAACTGCGCTGCTGTGACAGACAACATGAAAGCTATACAGCTTCTACCGTTACTTTTCAATGTTTCCTATACCAACGTCAGCACCATAAACTCAGTAACATCATTTGCTTCTAATGGATTCTAGCAGACACTTCAATGACTATGTGGTGTGTATCAGCGCAACTATGGAGAAATGAACTAAGCATTACAAAAGTAAAAATAATATACTCACAAGAGATTCGTAATTAAAAGGAAAAGCTGTTGATGAAAAAAGAATATATATGGATTACTTTTAGAATGATGGCCTTAAGCATTTGTTTATAAATCTGAGAGAAGACCGACCTGGAAAAGGGACATACTCCAACGTCACAAGATTTGGTTTCCTTGAGATGTTTGCTTTCTTGTAATAAGGCCATTACAGTTCGATCTAGACTAAAGACGCTTCGTTATATCTGAGCACAATTGCCTTTAAAACAAAAAGAACAACAGTGAGCTCCGCCAACCAAAGTACAATATCGATAAATATTAACTTCTGGAATGGACTACTAGTTTATATCAGCTTGAATGGCAACGATTTGAAAAGGGCTAGGCATACAAAGGACTGCTAGCACTTAAAATTTTGATATTCGCTATTTCTGTAATTGACTAATAATAATAATAAGAAGAAGAGGCAGAACAACGTATGTGACTTTATATGAAACATTTAAACAATTACCTATTCTTTATTTCGCCAACAAGAGGCAGAACAACGTATGTGACTTTATATGAAACATTTAAACAATTACCTATTCTTTATTTCGGCAACAAGAGGCAGAACAACGTATGTGACTTTATATGAAACATTTAAACACATACCTATTCTTTATTTCGGCAACAAGAGGCAGAACAACGTATGTGACTTTACATGAAACATTTAAACAATTACCTATTCTTTATTTCGGCAACAAGAGGCAGAACAACGTATGTGACTTTATATGAAACATTTAAACAATTGCCTATTCTTTATTTCGGCAACAAGAGGCAGAACAACGTATGTGACTTTATATGAAACATTTAAACAATTGCCTATTCTTTATTTCGCCAACAAGAGGCAGAACAACGTATGTGACTTTATATGAAACATTTAAACACATACCTATTCTTTATTTCGGCAACAAGAGGCAGAACAACGTATGTGACTTTATATGAAACATTTAAACAATTACCTATTCTTTATTTCGGCAACAAGAAAGGAATTATGCAGTGTTTTGGGAACCCCCATGGTCTGGTTTTAAAGTCAATCACACAAGGAGGATCTCAGCACAGTGCATGAACTCCTTAGCACCGGGGAAAATCCCAATGTGTGTATATAGGAATCACACATTCTATAAATATGTTTGTGGTGGTTAGGTTTCTAATTTTTAAATATTACCAGTGCAGCGGCCTTACAGCCTACTCTTTACGATTTCCAACTGCAGTGGGATTTTTAACGTGCGCTACTTGTACACATGGCCTCTTATTTTTTCGCCCCTATCCGAGAAGACAAGGCATCCGATCTCGCAACATAGGAGACCAGGGGGAAGTACATCACTGGTTCTGAAAAAAAAAATCCATAAACTATATTCCGTTAACTGGGAATCGAATCATGTACCCCTAGAACTCCGGGGAGAACCAAAAACCACAGTGAAACTTTAACAGGAGACATAAATACAGTAGAACTCCATTTATCCGAACCCCATGGGACCGAGCATCGTTCGGATAATCAAATGTTCGGATAATTGGATTACATGATGTATCGAGTACATGTACACATATTTCTAAAAATAATTAACAATCACAAGGAAAATACACTATAAAACATATTTACTTGTACTGTAATAATAATACCCACACTGTATTAGATCACTGTATCACCAAAATCTTTCATTACACTGCAGTGCATGTACTACTTGTATTAATTATTTTTGTTAAGAAAGAGAAATGTTTTCAAAATAACATTACAAACAATTCAAAACCAGGCGCAACTTACGTATACATGTACTTGCACAGATGTAGCCCACTATTTAAAATAATGAGGAATCCTCTTTTGCGCCAAACTGGATAGTCTGCTTTTGGCTGCTAAGTCCCGCATTCTCTTCAACAGCAGAAGCTGTGTAGGACAGCTGTCATCTTCTTGCTCGTACCAAGCCATCGCTGTTTCTAGTGCTATAAAGGCCTCTTCAGGACTTGGTCGACGTTTTGGGTTTTCTTCATAATCTACAAGTACATCATGTACTTCTGAGGAGTCTTCATCATCGGTCACTACATGTATTTGGTTTTCTTCTTGCACAAAAGACAAAATTTCTTCGTCATTCAAAAACTGAAAACCAGAATCATTATCATCTTCTAGCCACATGTGTGCATCATCTTTGTCACAGTCCGAAAATCCGGGCATTGCTTGAAACAGTTCCACAACTTCATTTATACAATCATCATTTGTGTCCACTGCAGTAGTTTCATTTCCTCCTTTTTTCCCAAGCAATCTATTCCAAGCCTTGTTGAGATTATCTTGTGACAGGGTGGTCCAAGCATCAGCTTACATATAGCAGCAGTCTTTGAGATTAAGCTTTTTTGAAAACGCCACCACACTTTCTTCATCTTCAGCCAACAATAAACGACGCAGGACTTCCTTCTTGTACATCTTTTTAAGCTTTGCTATAACACCCTGATCCATTGGTTGAATCAGTGCTGTTACATTGGGAAGCAGAAAAATTACTTTAAAATTTGCATCAACTGCATTCAATGTATCCGTCTCTGGATGAGATGGTGCATTGTCCAGTAGAAGAATTACTTTTCCAGTTTTCTTTTCTTGTTCTTTCAACCTCTTCACATTTGGGATGAACTGATTTGTATACCAATCAAGAAATATTTCACTATTCATCCAAGCACTCTTCTGTGCTTTGTAGCACAATGGGAGACATGTCACATTCTTTAAACAACGTGTTTTTTTGGCTTTGCCGATCATTAGCACCGGTAAACGATGACTTCCACTGGCATTCGCGGCTACCAAAATTGTTACTCTCTCTTTGCACTTTTTAAACCCAGGGGCAGCTGCTTCGCGCTGAGATGCAAGTGATTTTTGAGGCAATGATTTCCAGTATAAGCCAGTCTCATCGGCATTATACACATCATCGAGTAAATAACCTTCTTCTTCCAAAAAAAGCCAAGAATGTTTCTTTAAAATTTTCAGCGGCAGTTGCATCGCTAGATGAAGATTCCCCTTGAATCTCCAATTCTCGTATGCCATGACGAGATTTAAAGTTTCTTAACCATCCCTGGCTAGCCTTAAAGTCAGGAGGACCGTCAAGTTGACTGTTGAACTGAAGTGCCTTTTCACACAATAGAGAGCCAGAGATAGGTTCCCCTTTGCTTCTTCTTTGCACAAACCATATATACAAAGCCTCTTCCAATTTCAAATCTTTCGCATTTCTCATGGTTTTATGTTTCTTCGACCCATTTTCACTATCCAATTTCGATGCAAAACTCATAATTTTATCCTTGTTACTTTTGATGTCAGAGACGGTAGCTTTCTCAACATTGAAAATCCTCGCAAATGAAGACACAGTTTCACCTTTTCCTAGTCTCTTGATAATTTCTGTTTTCGTTTCAATTGACAAAACATTGCGGTTCCTTTTATATGCTTTAGGCCTACTGGAAGATGCCAGGTCGCACAGAGAAATACGTGTACACCAAAATTATTCTGCTGTAGTAGCAGACACAATTATTTTAAGTTGAACTGTCTGTTTAGCCAGTGTTCTGCCTAGAACTCACACGTACACTGGATTGGTAAACCAGATATTAACGGACTTTATGATCTAACTGACTTCATGTACGTAAGCGACCGTCCATTAGCCCATCTCATTGTCTACAAATTGTTCGCACACATTTGAAGCTTGCCGCATCAAAAGATTCAGAACTGTAGTCTAACGTGACTGGTGGAGACTGATTTTTTTTTTTTCTGGAAAAAGTGTTCGGATAATTGGATGTTCGGATAATTGGGGTTCGGATAAATGGAGTTCTACTGTACTCGTATATGGAAAACCTAATGACGTCACTAAATTCGGAAGACTTTGGCAAGGATGAAAAACATGTACTGCGAACAGAGCTAAATGTTTCTGACAAAAAAAAAAAAAAAAAAACGTGCTCTGTCCTCAGTTGTATTTTGTTTGATCCATCCTTGTTTAGTTTGCTGTCTCTTATCCAAGGTTATGTGAATCATTGTCTTCTTCTCTTTGTCATAGCGCCGCGCAACTCAGTTACGGCACCAATTAAGGGTATGTCATAGCATACAGTACTTAGGCAATGGGGATGTGGTGACTAAGACGTGATGTGCTGGAGTCACTAGGTGTCAGATGGCAGGCCTAGTGACGTGGTCTAAGTTTAAACGTCTCCGTTTTATCTTCCAAGCTAAAGGTTAAATTAGTACTGGTCAACTCCGCCAGAGGTGGTAATTCTTTTATGATCTTACTGTCTTTTCAATATCCCAGGTTCGTTCAGTTCCTTCTATGATATAATAATCGTGACTTCTCATACAGTGGTAGTGTGAACAATAATGGTACAAGTTCAGCAACATGTAATGACGAAATCAAATTCTAGCTGCTCCATTAAAACTTTTAATAACACAATAGGGTTAACAGGCGTGACAAGGTAATTCAAATAATGGAGTTCGCATACAGTCAAAAGTTGTATCCTTGGACATTACTAGTACTTCTTACGCGAGCTCGATAACTTGTAGAATTTGTTCCTCCTTATAACTTTGTCTCCTTTATATTTTCTTAGTCTTCCAAATCTGACACTATAAACTTGTGATGCTTATGCTCCTCTGTAGCATTCAGTTTCTTTTAGATATTTATAGAATTTTCTTGACGAACTGGTTAATCAAGCGTCTACAAACGTTCCCTAGAACAAGAATCAGTCTTATGCATAATAGGTACTAATAATCAGATACTTACGAGAGAGAGCATAATCGCTCTTCTCATATAGAAATAAACACTCCTTGTTCCTTAGTAGTAATATCTATCTCTTGATAGATCAACCTTACTTAGAGTCTTGATAGATCAACCTTACTTAGAGTCTTGATAGATCAACCTTTACTTAGTGTTGCTCCTCCATAACATTCAGTTTCCTTTAAATATTTATAACATTTAGTTTCCTTCAAATATTTATAGTATTCAGTTTCCTTTAAATGTTTATAGAGTTCTCTTGGCGAACAGGCTAATCATGCATCTACACCTACAACAAGAATCGGTCTTATGCATAATGTATATTTATAATCAAATACTAACGAGAGAGAGAGCACAATCTCTGTTCTCCTATAGAATCAACATTGACTGTACACCACAGAAATAATATCTAGATAGATTAACACTTGCTTGAAGTAGCTGGACATATGTATATACTCATGAGAGCAAGTCTGTACAACCACAGCCATATAACCTGCCCTAGTGTGTTTACTCTCCGCACAGCTACTCGAATCTTCTAAGCAATAATGACCTGTGGTCACCTCAACGTGGTGTATCCCCTTGCCACTCTCTGATTCGTTAACCCAATAATTTTGATTAAATTCATTGGTCAAGCTTCGCTGTTCTCGAACATTCTATTTACGTCTCTAGATGATCACTCACTGTTTGTAAACGTGAGCTGCTATCTTGAACTGATGTCAGTAACATTATTATTATTATTATTTTCCTTCATTACTTTTTTCTTTTGTGAGTTGTTCTAACTGTTTATCTCATTCTAACCATAGCACGGATAATGCTAGGGTAGGTCCCTCGGTGACATCTTCTTTGATCCTTAGCCGCCGACCGTCAAAGCAGTCAGTGGCCATCACTCCTGGTGGCGTCTTGTAGGACAACAACAAATTGATTCCACTTTGCTCGGTCGGTGGCCATCCTTCGTACAGTGCCCCAACTCTGGTTCATTCTTTGTATCTCGGCCTTCACAGTCCTCCGCCAAGTTGCTTTTGGTCGGCCTCTCTTTCGTTTCCCTTCAGGAGTCCATAGCATAGCTGTTCATGTGATGGCATCGAGGTATCTTTTGAGGACATGACGAACCCAGCTCCAGCGTCTGCCAGCTATAATGGTGTGCATGTTCTCTTGCTTGCTCCGAGTAAGCAGATATTGGTTGATGATGGTATTCGACCAAAAGATTTAGTGAATTTTTCTTAGGCATGTTGTGTGAAAAGAGGGCAATTTCGACATTTCCTTCTCTGTAACTCTCCAGCATTCCGCACCATAGAGAAGCAGAGAAAGCACACATCTCTGATATAATCTTAATTTTGTCCTTGTGCTGTACTGAGAGGACTTCCAGATGTTGTTTAGACTAAAAAAGGCTGCTCTTGCTTTGTTCATTCTGTTGTTGATGTCTTTGCATTCTCCGCCGTCTGGAGTTACTATACATCCTAGGTATGTGAATGTGTCTGTCTGTTCCAGTTGCTGATTCCTTACTGATATGGGCTCAGGGTTGCTCACATTGAGCGTCATGACCTCTGACTTCTTTAGATTGATGTTCAAGTCCACCTGCTGGCTATACGTATTAAGTCTATCCGTTTCTTACTGGATGTGTTGATGCCAATGTGCTGGTAGTGCAATGTCATTTGTATATTCCAGATCTTCCAATGTAGAAAATGTAGTCCATCTTATTCCTCTTGGACTGCCCTCTGTTGTCTGTCGCATCACCCAGTCTATGACTGTTAAAAATAGAGTGGTTGATAAAGGGCATCCCTGTCGCACTCCTGTCTTCACCTCAAAGGTTAGGTTGCTCTGCCCAACGCTACACGTAAAGTTGGCATAGAGGCTTTTTATGGTTGACACTATGCAACTTGGAATTACATAAGCCCTCAGTATTTTCCACAAACTGTCCCTGTGTATACTGTCAAAAGCCTTTTCACAATCAATGAAATTAATGTTTAGCTGTCTTTGCCATTCTGAGCACTGCTCTATAATGTTGTGACATATTATGATTATAGATTTCACGCCAGAGATTGAGAATCGTTGTAATATGTCGCAACAGAGGAAGGTGGCGTTAAGTTAAACGTATTTTTCGATAGAGAGCGATCAGGGGAGATAAATTTTGGAAGAAAAGAGCAAATTCCCATTACCGTCTCCTGAGTCTATTCGTTTGAAAACTAATTTAACATGATGAGATCGCCAGATCAAAGGACACTGCTCGCTAGAATTTTGCATACGAGAAGAAACGTGTAAAACTCACACTGATTAGCGAAGTGCCGATGCTGATCAGAAAAAGAACAGAGAGTCTGGTTTTCGGTTTTGGTGTAAAGAACGGCTTTGATTCGCGTGTTTCCCTAAATTTGAGCAGAGAAATCCTCTGAGGTGCTACATCTGGCAGAGAGTCTGGTTTTCGTTGTATAATGTATCATTCCCTTTGATTTCCTATATGTATGTATGTATATATATATATATATATATATATATATATATATATATATATATATATATATATATATATATATATATATATATATATATATATATATATATATATATATATATATATATATATATATATATCCCAGCACTTTAAGATCCATTATTCAGTATTCTGCAGATTTTAAAGACATCTAGCTCCGAGTTCTAGAATACCTAGTATTAATGTAGTTCTTAGTTTCTCGTTGAAGATAGCCAATAGTTCTGTTTGGAGGTAATAATTTTTACTGGTAGGGTTGAGTGATTTAAATGTTTAAATCGTCAATTATATTTCACTAGATTTTCGGTGCAGAGGGATTTACTAGATAGGTCCGTCATTTATATTTCTCTAGGTTTTACTTTGTTACAGTGGCTAGCAGAATAAATAATAAATTCTAACCAAACTCTTCCAGCTATAAATAAATTTAATTAATTGCTAGTAACCAGTCAGAGAATATTTTAACCAACTAGTAAATGCCCTGATCATAATGAGTATTGACATTTATTTCTAATTCATGATGATTAATTTTTTTAAATGACTAGAATTTATTTCACGGTAGTTTAAACGATAAGACAAGCTCTAAGCTTGTAGTTTCAATTTGAGGTTAAATAAACGAAGGGAATATATTACATTTTACGTGAGTTAGGATAGGATTGAATATACTATAGTATGGTTAAGTATTTGGGTTTCTCTTTCTGTATACAGTATTGGGTCAAACCCAAATCTACCAGCCGTCTCCATGTAAACCTGAGAGAAATCGTACTAAAGAACATTTCTTATATTAGTACCTGGGTTTTTTTTTCAAGGTAACCCTGTCTGAAGTTGTGTTTACACCTAGAAAGAGACAGAATACCAACCCAAAGAACATTAAGAGTGACTTGGTAACTTGCATATAGATCAAGAATTTATTGTTCCAATCTCATTTACATACAGCCCCGTTGTGGCAAGCTAACAAACCTTAACATTTCCGACGTTAGATCATTTGTGGTGTGACCAAGAATTTTAATACTGAGAGAAGTTACCGATCTGACATTTCCTAAGTACTGGAAACCTCAAGATTCTAACACTGTGAGCACTGTAACATCTATTACCTGAACTGATTTTTTTTTAAAGCGACATAAACAGTAGTCCAAAAATATAGTCGTAAAGAGAATGCTCCACGGAGGAATTGGATTAAACCTTCTCTTTAGAGCTGGGTTTCTCTTTGCCAAAAGAACACTGGATTTGCTGTGTGTGTGTCCTAAAGATTGCGCCAGAAGGTGAAAAATCAAGTTAATAGGTAAGAACGAATGTCAGTGGCCACTGGTGTATGGATAGAAAGAAAGCATGAATGATTGGCTCTTTGATCGTATAATTCATTGTACCCACTTTGTATTTCTTTTATATGCAAGTTTTGCTAATACTGTTTCCTTTTCAGGATAGATTAATGTATAAACTCTGTTCTTACCGTAGAGGGAAATTCTAGACTATAGTGTATAAATCTATGACTCTTTTTTTAGAAGTTTAATAATTTTTTTTTCCTCATAATGGGATCTAGTCTCAACAGAGGGAGGGAGGATTACACCTATGAGTCTATTTCTTGATTAATGCCTTAACCTATGTTATATTTGTATTGATTGATATTCAAATTATTACTGTTGTGAAGTTCTTTATGATAAATAAAATTCACATAAACTTTATTCACATGTGTCGGTCAGCTCGTCGAAAAAATATCCATATCCCATTGATGTGGTTTTCCCGTCTGTACGTCCAACTGTTGTCACTTATGTATATATTAATATATATTCTAGTAGACTGTCTGACTAAACAAGTTCTGTTGTAGAGATAGGCTGAACGAGAGAAGTTTTTTTTTCTCGAGTTTCAAGACAGACTTTACCTATTTTCCGCCATCTCACTCGTGAAAATCTATTTCTTATATTATCTTCCACTGAGCTATCACCTGTACTATTGCTATGTAGAAGGGACCAATCTATGTCTTAATTCCCCTATCAAAAATCTACGACAAATGTTACTGAGGGTAAATTTATGATCTACACATCTTCTGTTCTTTCTAAATCCTGCTTGTTCTTTCCTCACGTTTCAAAACGCTTAAAAAACCTGCGCATGGGCACACGCCCGAACTGTTTACCTTTGACCCTAAAGGTCAAACACAATGAATGCACAAACAAGGGAGATAACCCCTAATCAACCTGACACAGCAAAGTCAAGACATAGTTACTAAACTTTGACCAGGGTGAGAAAAATACGACAAATAACTTGTCATATGAAACTCCATCGAAAATGACAGCAACATCTACTGCTTTTGAAATTCTCTGTATAATTATCCTGAATCATTGTACTTTAAACTAAATGCCTTCACTGGAGTATCACAGTTTTTTTAATACAAACACTTGATCAAGTTCTAAGCAATTACATGAAGAAAAAAAAAACATAATACCAAACATATGTTGCATTCTTCTTCTTCTTCTTCGTTCGTCCTGAAAAGGACGGTGGTTGCGTTGTGTCTGTTTGCGCCTAAGCTGTGATATCTGCACCTTTCGGTCGACACATCCGACTTCTGCACGGCATTTTTTAAGGACCGGGTTTGCCTTCCCATTTCGATCCATGCTCGCTCAGCCAGCCTGCACTGCTGCAGACTGTTTCCAGGACCACCACGTGGAGGTGGAGCACGGTCTTGACCAGCTCTGGTTCGCTGGTCCTGACGCAGGCAGTCAAGCTATGAGTCGCTGACTGCATTCACTATTGCTGCATCTTGGGGTCCCATGTTGCATTCAAGCAATTAATAAAGAAACACTATTATTAAAAAACAACACGGGCTCAGAGCAGGCAAAGAGACACATTTGTCTCAAGGACGGCAATTTCAGCTTCCCATTAAATTTACGGCAATAGGGGAAGGAAAAAAGTAAGTGGTAACAAAGAAACAGTTGTATAATTCTCTTTTAACCTAGCAGACAAATACATTTACACACAAAAAGCACAACAAAAACTTAAACCAAGCACAAACTAATTTTTCAATCAGAAATAACCTTAAACTAACGACTGCTTTCTTTGTAAACAGTCAAGCAGACGTGTGAGAGTGTACGAACAAGAACAAGAAGATAAATTAACACGAAATACGACTAAACTCCTGGCATGAAAAATAAAGTTAATATGCACTTACGGTAAATTCCTGGGGCATATCCGTCACATTGACCCCACGGATTCGGGTTATCACTGCTGTAAACGCAAGTCCAGTTCTTACAACAGCAGTCACTATCCACTACGCATCCGTACATCAATATCCCAAAACATTTTCCAGGAGACTGTGAAAACAGGATAATTCTGCCATTATTTTATACGTTAAGTCAAAGCTTAGATTATGAGCTGTTGTTTTAGCAGAGGCGTACCTGAAATATTTGACACCCAGGGCGGATACTACCTTTGGCACTCTCCTGCCATATAGAAAAACATTTCCAAGTGTATTTTTGACAGTAAGTACTATCATAATGCATGGGTAGGCAGACCCTAACTCACCGAAGGTTTATAACCATTCGGCTACCCTCACCTAGTTTAGCCGGCCTGTCAAAGCCGTTGTCCGGGGGTGGCCGCTGTCGCATGCTGACAGCTACGAGGAGCCACAGGTGAGAGCTGGATGCCAGGTTTGGACCAAAGGTGGCTGAGCTGCCCTAAAAAGGGCATGACAGCTCCTTCACCAGAGGTACTACCAATACCTGACTTCCCAACACCCCCAACACAACATGCGAAGACTGGATTCGATAGACTGCGCGGAAGAAACCACCTGTTGGTTCAACGGGCATGACGGCGATTACCAGCAACGCGCTGTGGAGCGTAAGGAGCACGGCGAGGCACGTAGAAAGCCCTGGTCATCCACTGCACCTGACTTCATCTCCAGTCGTCGTGACTTGTCTTGCCACTGGATTGAGATGGACCCAGGCGAGAGAGTGAGGTCGACGAATTGCGCAACTCTTCCTCACTTTAATCCAAATCACCGCGCAAGTCACTCTTTCATCCATTCATCCATTCATCCATCCACTCACAACAAGTCCTGTGGCGATGGGCGAGCGGCGAAGCGGCAGGCGTGGGTACGCTGGCAGTCGTAGTCGCAGACCTACACACAGGCGGCTCAGGCCATATGGTCGTCTTCCACTGATCGGAGCAGCAGTGGGATTCGGCAGCCCCCTGAGTGTCTGAGCAGCCCTCTTTAGGAACGCACTGCTCACCTCCATGGCATGAGGAAGGGGCTAGAAAAGGTGCCCTAAACATTGCCTGCTTCACCATTACCTAACCAGCTTACCGCGGTTGGTGGGTACCCTACTTCGGCGGTCGACATATAAGAAAAAGAAAGGACAGATTTTTCCCCCTCATTCTAGGCGCATGGAATGTGCGCACTTTACTTGACAAAGACTTTAATGCAAACAGACC
Source organism: Oreohelix idahoensis (assembly GCA_024509875.1). Taxonomy (NCBI): domain Eukaryota; kingdom Metazoa; phylum Mollusca; class Gastropoda; order Stylommatophora; family Oreohelicidae; genus Oreohelix; species Oreohelix idahoensis. The sequence goes on along the minus strand of JAMPIV010000326.1, from coordinate 1,569,171 downwards.
TGAGAGACGAACTGCCCTGATTGGGAGAGAACTGGCCAGGTACAACATTGACATAGCAGCACTGAGTGAAACTCGACTTGCAGGCGAGGGCCAACTTTGCGAAAAGGGTGCAGGTTATACATTCTTTTGGAGCGGAAGAGGAACTGAAGAAAGACGAGAAGCAGGGGTTGGATTTGCAATCAAAACAGCAATTGTCAGCAAGTTAGCGGGGCCCCCAAAGGGAATAAATGACCGACTCATGACGGTCAAGATCCCTCTGTTCTATGGAAGAAAACATGCCACCATCATTAGCGCGTATGCACCAACTATGACAAACCAGGATGATGTCAAGGATAAGTTTTACGAAGAACTACATGCAGTCATTGCATCAGTTCCTAAAGCAGATAAGCTCATCATTCTTGGTGACTTTAATGCAAGAGTAGGCTCAGATAACATCTCCTGGAATGGCACTATTGGTAGGTACGGCGTGGGTCGCTGTAACAGTAATGGACTTCGTCTCCTCCAGACTTGCGCAGAACATGACCTCCTTGTCACCAACACCATTTTTCGACTTCCTACCCGCAACAGGACCTCCTGGATGCACCCTCGCTCAAAGCATTGGCACCTAATTGACTATGTAATTGTTAGGAAGAAGGACAGGCAAGATGTCCGGGTGACCAAGTCCATGTGTGGTGCCGAATGCTGGACTGATCATCGCCTCATTGTATCTAAACTTAAAGTTCGTATCCAACCAGCCAGGCGCCCTCAGGGGAAGAAAACTCAAAAGAGGCTGGATGTCACCAAACTAAAGAAGACAACAATCAAACAGTCATTTACTGACACCTTAGAAGACCGTCTCAAATCTATCTCGCTAGACGGCCAAAGTGTGGAAACAAATTGGGCAGCCCTAAGTGAGCAGATCTACAACACTGCTACAGAGGTCCTGGGTCCTTCCATCAAGAAACAAAATGACTGGTTTGATGAGAACTCAGATGATATAAAGCAGATGTTGGCTGAGAAACACCATCTCCATAAAGCATATTTAAATGATCCAAAATCTACATCCAAGAAAGACGCTTTCAACAACATGCGTAGAATCGTCCAACATAAACTACGCCAGATGCGGGATTCATGGCTGAGTAATAAAGCAGATGAGATCCAAGGCTTTGCTGACAGCCATGACTTGAAAAACTTTTACCTTGCACTCAAAGCGGTCTATGGTCCAACATCATCAGGATCATTTCCCCTCCTTAATGCAGATGGAAAAACACTAATTACAGACAAGGAAAAAATGCTCCAACGCTGGGCTGAACATTTTAATAATATCTTGAACCAGCCATCATCTATTAACGACGAAGCCATCATTCGCCTGCCCCAAATTCCTATAAATGAAGCATTAGATGATGTACCAACTCTGGAGGAAACTAAAAAAGCGATTCGTCAACTGTCTAGTGGAAAGGCCCCTGGCTCCGATTCAATTCCTGTTGAGGTTTATAAAGATGGCGGTGCAGTTCTGATAGAGAAACTTCATATGATCTTCCAGCAAATGTGGCAGAGTGAAACCATCCCACACGATCTCAAAGATGCCTCAATTATACATCTATATAAACGTAAAGGTAATCGCCAAGACTGCAACAATCATCGAGGCATCTCTCTTTTATCAATCGCTGGGAAGATATTCGCCAGAATCCTTTTGAATCGCCTTACGGCTCATCTTGACAAAGGTCTTTTACCTGAAAGTCAGTGTGGATTCCGGAAAGAACGTGGAACCACAGATATGGTGTTCGCTGCAAGACAGCTACAAGAAAAATGCCAAGAACAGCACTGTGACCTGTACACAGCTTTCATCGACTTGACAAAGGCGTTCGACACGGTCAGTAGAGAGGGTCTATGGAAGATCATGGCAAAATACGGCTGCCCAAAGAAATTTATCACAATAGTGCAGCAACTGCATGATGGAATGCAGGCTAGAGTTCAGGAAAACGGTGAGCTATCAGAGCCTTTCCCCGTCTCAAATGGAGTTAAACAAGGGTGCGTACTTGCACCGACTCTGTTCAGTATCATGTTTTCTGCTATGCTGACTGATGCTTTTAGAGACGGGGACACAGGAATCGACATTAGTTATCGTATTGATGGAAAATTGTTTAACCTTAGGAGGCTTCAAGCAAAAACCAAGGTCAAATCACACACCATCAGAGATCTTCTGTTTGCTGATGATTGTGCCCTCAATTCCTTCTCAGAGGCTGATCTGCAGCATAGTGTGGATAGATTCTCCGAAGCCTGCGCCAACTTTGGGCTTACCATCAACACGAAGAAAACAGAAATCATGTACCAACCAGCTCCTGGCACAGTTTATACTGAGCCAGTCATCAAGGTTAATGGTGAGAAACTGAATGTTGTGAACAGATTCACATACCTTGGTAGCACACTATCCCAGAACATTGTCATTGATGATGAGGTGAACACCAGGATCTCCAAAGCCAGCAGCACATTTGGCAGACTATACACCAACGTTTGGCATCGAAGTGGCATTAGTCTACAGACAAAGCTGAAGGTATACAGAGCTGCGGTGCTTCCAGTGCTGCTATATGCATGTGAAACATGGACTGTATACAGGCGCCACGTAAAGAAGCTAAACCACTTCCATACAGTCTGTCTCAGGAAGATAATGAACATCAAATGGCAAGACAAGATCCCGGATACCGCCGTTCTTGACAGAGCTGGTATCCCTAGTATTGATACTATTCTGATGCAGTCACAAATTCGCTGGGCAGGTCATGTAGTCCGCATGCCAGACCATCGACTGCCAAAGATACTCTTTTATGGTGAGATGCAGAAGGGTAAACGCTCCCATGGTGGCCAAAAGAAGCGCTTCAAAGACACGTTAAAGACGTCATTGAAAACCTTTGACATAAACCCAGACACATGGGAAGCTGCTGCGCAAGACCGAACTGCATGGCGCACATCTCTTCGTAAAGGTGCAGCAGCATGCGAATCATCCAGAAGAGCAGCAGCAGAACAGCGGAGACAAGCTAGAAAGGACCGTGTAATAAAACCTTCACATGAAGCAAACATTCCCTGCCCACACTGTCCAAGATCTTTCCAGGCCCGCATCGGGCTCTTCAGTCACCTTCGTACCCATAGACTAACCTAACATATTCTTAAATAATTGGATGAACAGAGTGGTCTTCATCACCCGTGTTGGACGAACAACCACTATCATAATAATACTCAATGGCACCCCCTACCTGACTGTCACCCGGGGCGGACCAAGCCTTCGCACCTCCCTTAGTAATATTACATTTAGATTTTTGCAACAGAGTCGTCAAACTGTAAACTGTATCTGCTCTTTTCAGCAATAATGTGTCCTTTTTAATTTCTTAGTTTTTGAACACATATTTCTTTTTGTTTTGTTTTAAGGGTCTTAGAAAATGAGGGGGATAACAGTAAAATGGTGGGACACGGTGAGTTTTGAAAAACAAATGTTATTGTTAGAAGAAATGACAAAAACTAAACAAAGTCAAAATATTAACACATATTAGAACTAAAGAAAATCAAATTTAAAAAAAGGGTTAATACATCTTATCAATACAAAAAACAAAATTAAAATACAGATCTAAAACACCAATACAAAAGACAAAAACTAAAATACAGACCTAAAACACCTCATTAATACAAAAGACAAAACCAAAAGTAAAAATTAACTACATCTTCAATCAACATCAATACCCTTTAGCTCCCCGAGGAGCACAGGCCTTCAACAAACACATGCCAAGTTTTCCTCTTCTGTGCCATCCGCTCAAGTTCTTTCCATGTTTTCCTCATCATTTTTACCTGTGTATCCAGCTCTCTTCTCCATGTGGTTCTTGGTCTACTGCTGCCTCTCTTTCCCTATGGATTCCAGAACAAGGACTGCCTTTTAATGCCATCAATTTGTTTCCTCAATGTGTGTCCTATCTATCGCCAGCGTTTTCTTCTCAACTCTTGTTCCACTGGCAATTGTCTGGTTCTTGTCATCAATTCCACATTTGTGACTTTGTCATACCATTTCAGTCCTTCTATTCTACGCAAACACCCGTTTATAAAAGTCTGTAGCTTTTTGGTTGTTCTTTTTGTGGCTCTCCATGTCTCAGGGCCAAACAATAGGACTGACTTGACATTTGAGTTGAAGATTCTTATTTTCGTTTTGGACTTGACTTCTCCTGTTCTCCATATATTTTCCAATGGAATGAAAGCTCCTCTTGCTATTTGTATTCTTATTTTGATATCTGTATATCCCTCCAACTCTGTCTATATTACTACCAAGATATGTGTACGATTCTACATTCTTTAGTGGTGTTTCTTCAATCTTGTTATCATTCTTGCATTTATTCTCATAATCTTTGTCTTCTAACTGTGTATTTTCAGGCCCACGTGACCTCTAATCGAGAATTTTCAGTTTCTCTTGCATCTGATTATGGTTACATGACAGAAGAGCTAAGCCATCTACAAAATCCAGATCATCAAGCTGTCTAGTCAGATTCCACTGGATTCCATTTCTGTTGTGTGATGTCGATGTTTTCATAACCCAATCTTTGCTAGTAAGAAAAGAAATGAAGACGAGAGGCATCCCTATCTCACTCCCGTTCTTATCCTAAACGGTTCTGTAAGTTGTCCTTCATGAAGAACTCTGCATGTCACGTCCTCATAGGTCTTCCTTATTTAAGTTAATAATCTCCATGGGAAGTCCATAATGCTTCATCGGTTTCTAAAGCGATTCTCTGTCTACACAATCAAATGCCTTTTCATTGTCCACGAAACCGATGTAAAGAGGTGAATTCCATTCCATACTTTGTTCAACTATTATTCTCAGTGTGGCTATCTTGTCTGTACAGGATCTGGTTTGTCGAATACCTGCTTGTTCATCTCTCAGTTGCTAGTCTATGGACTCTTTTAATCTGTCGAGGACGATTCTGTTTAATACTTTTCCTGGCAATGATAGTAACATTATTCCTCTATAATTTGTGCACTCTTGTTAATGTCCCTTCTTAGGCAACTTGACCAGATAACCTTCCTTCCATTTGTGACAGTGAGGTTTGTTACCCTGGCATTATACGTGCCAGTGAGATAGGTCATACGTTTTTAGTAGACCAATCAAAGTCATTGACGATGACAAGGGCCCACAACACCTGTTGGGCTAAGAAGTAGTTAACATCATCATTAGGGCAGTTCCATCTAGACGACCTCGAGGAAGGTTGTGTTTTCTACGTGTGAGCTGAAGAGAAGCCATGTTTGAGCTGTCTCATTCTCGTAGAGCCACTAAGACCAGTTCTAAGTTGAATTTTCTTCAAGTGTTTTCAGAAAAGAAGTATATTGTGTGTAAAGTTAAATTATATCGTTTTATTCAAGACAGAATATAAGCGGCAGCTATACCTATTCTGTACTGGGAGGATAGACTTTGTATAGTAGAAGCACATGTAATTAAAAGTCTCGAATTGAATTTTGTCCCCAGATAATATTTATTTGTACTAGGAAGGAAACCAAGAAGCAACTACAGAGGTATTGAAGTCTTATCATCAGAAGAGATTAGCATCTTAAAAATATTGAAGGTGAAAGGGCAACCATCTGAACTGAAAAGTTGTGGAAGAAGGTCAAAGTGACCTAGATAGTGAGTTGCACGATATGTTTGAATAACTCATACGGTTGACATAGAAACACTAATTGATGCCGTGATCAACTCTCGAGGTGCACTCATTACACAGGAAGACGATCACACCAGAACTCAACGAAACTTGTTGACATATTGAAATGGATCAAAATCATGACCAAGTACTACAACAACAACAAATGTTAGCCCAGCATCAACAACAGCAAATGTTAGCCCAACAACAAGCCCAACAGATAGCACAAATGCAACATCAACAACCATTGATTAACCCTACAATAGTTCCTTTACCTTCGGAGTCGTACCACACTATGGTGGCATTACAGCGCATTACTGACACGCTCAGTAATGTAGATCACTATGCAAAATACACCCAAATTCGCTCAGTGATTCCCCCCTTTTGGTGGAGACCCCAAGTCATTTCGACGCTGAATAATGGACATGGATAAGATAAGTTTGCAACCATGATAAATGCCAACTCCGATGTTGACAGAATAAGAATAGCATTTTTGTCCTCAGATTCGTTGGTGACAGATTTTCTAAGGCGGCGAAACAAGACTTATCCAATAGAGACGTACGAATCTTTGAAAAAGGAGCTCATACAGAGATACTCAGATGTGATCGATATTCAACACGCTTGGCAATAGCTTCGCAAAAATCAAGCAGGAGAAGGGAGAAACAGTACAATTTAATGGAGATCGATTATTAAATTTAGCGGAAGAAGCATTTTTGGACGGTGCAGTGGCATCTCAGGAAATTGAAAGACACCTAGTAGACATTTTTGTTGATGGTCTTTACGCAGATAATCTCAAGCTCCATCTGATTCGCAAAGACACTAAGACTATAACCGAAACAATACAAGCAGCGGTTACGGAAGACAACGCCCGCAAGAGATTTACACAAAGAATAGGTAGAGAGCCCAGGTTCGAATCACATCCTGAAAACGAACCCATGGAAATTTAAGGTGACCATATTTTCAAAACCCTAATCCGGGACAAAATAGTAGATTTGACCTATTTCGATGCAAAAAATCGGGACAAAAGGATAAAGAAAAGGTCAAAAGTCGGGACATGTCCCGGAAAAATCAAGTTGATGTCAATTTAAAATAATATACATTTTATATATACATTTGAATAACATTGAATAACATACATTTTACTGTATAAGTTTAACTACTTAAACTAATTAGAGAGAAAAACATCAATAATCCTTACTTAAGGTGAAGCTGAGTTACTGTACTTTTCAGATGAGTGGATTTTTATCAATAGGTCCTTCTTTGCAAGCAGCATCTTAAAAAAACTCGACACATGTTTCCTCACAGTTCACTTTGGTTGTCAACATAGCTTTCAAAGTTTCAACACCTAGCTGTGTTTTATCACTTGCCCATAAGCTGTTCATCAAAGAAAACAATCTTTCTGTGGCAGCATTTGTTCCAGGTAGAAAGAAAAAAAAAAACTCTGCCAACTTCAAAATATTTGAAAATGTCACATTATTGTTTTTGAAGTGGGAAACCATTTCAATCCAACGTTGTGGTGGCAATGTTTTTTTGGCACTCCATTCACTAATATTCTGAGAAGTAACAAACTGCTTCATATAGACATATTCGTCATAAATTTCAGTTTCTGCAAAGTGGGCTGAAGGTAATGTTTGAATCACTAGTGATGATGATATCTCAATATCTGCCCAAATTGGTATTCTGTTCAGCGTTACCCAGCTGTAGGATTCTAGGTCTTGAAAATATTTTGCAGCCCATTTATTCAAATAATTGAAAGCTGTTTCATGGAACGAAGAAACGTTAGCATGAAACTTTTTCACATCCTCCGTTGGAAGTCCTTCCATTTCCAGCTTTTCAAGGATTAGCTTAACTCTTGATGGCAAGAAACAGTCTTCCAGTTTAGACTTCTAAATAGTTTTCAACCTGTTGATGCTGTCAATGACATCAAACACGGTGACCGTCTGTCCCTCTATTTTTTGCACTACTTCATGGAATGGAGAGGCCTGACTGTGAACAAAAACAAGCCATGCCTCAGATAGAGGATTTTCAAAGAATGTCTGTATAAAAACTGGGCATCTGTCTTGAGATTGAAAATATGATTTTAGAGGCAGGAACATCTGAAGAACCCTTTCAACAGCAGGCAGCAGAGCAAGCCACCTAGTCTGAGCATAACCTAAGATCATCTGGAAGTCTGTTTCCACAAACTGGCAAAACTCCTTGGGTCTTTCAACTCGTACTGTGTATGATTTGAAGAGTAGATAAATTTTAGCAATAATCAGCTCGACATCAACAGGCAGTACATCTGCAGCTGTTCGAACAGTGTTGTGGAAAATATGACCTGCACACCCAACTCCTATAAGACCATGTCCAAGGTTTTCTTGCAGTTTTTTGAAAACATTGTTCTGTCCTTTCCTTTCAGCACCTCCAAAATTGGAATTTGTGTTGTCTGCGCATAATCCAACTACTTTCCTGTCTAAACCATTTTCAGTTATGCAGTCATTAAGAAAACTACTTACAATATCAGATGTTTCACCTGGCAATGACTTTAACTCTAATATTTTAATTTTCACCCCATTACTGTGATCAAAGTATCTGACAAGCAAAGGAAAAAATCTTGAATTCTTTGTGGTTGGATGCATCTGTCAGTACAGAAATAAATGTAGACTTTTCTAGGTCACACCTAACGTATACCGTACGCAAAATCTTGGCACTTTACCACTACCTAAAATTTCAAATAACTGCGAATATCACATTGGAACTACCAAACTAATTCGCGGTCCTGACAACCTCTTGTGCTGTTTCGGCGCCAGTTCACTAATAATTAAAAATTCCCTCAAGTCAGCCACGGAATAATAATTTTTTTTTAAATCTGTGAGATTTATGCCAAATTGGCAAATTCGTCCAAAACCGGGACAAATTGGCGTCCCGGATTGTATCGAAAAAAAGTCGGGACAAATTATCAAAAATGGTCGAAAACCGGGACTGTCCCGGAAAAACCGGGACGTCTGGTCACCTTAGGAAATTGGCCATTCTCGTCAACAGTGGAGAAGAAATGACAGTTATAAATATCACTACAATCACAGACAAGACCAACAACAACATGGGTATAGAAATATGGATTATACACTACCACCCAGACCACAACAAATTCATAATGAATCCTAGATACACTGTTACAATTGCGGTAAGCCAAATCATATTGCCAGGGCATGTAGATCAAGACCCAGTAGCAGTAACTACGGAGGACACCAAGCTAGTGGAAATAACCCAGGTACTCAAAGGAACGCCTCTTCTGGAAAAAGCAATGGAACACCATTTCAGCAACAACCATGGAATCCAAGACAACAACAACAGTTCCATGCTCCACAGGGAGAAAGTTTTTCCCGAAATTACCAAGCATCACGTAACCAGGGTGTCGCATAGAGATTATGATCAATAAATTTTCTATATTCCTTCTTTTTCTACCGGTGTCCTCTATTTTATTATCGCTCTTTTATCCTTTTCCTGAATTTTTCGCATTCGTTCGTTTGCGAAAAATATATTACTTTCCCATTCAAACGTTTGCCTGTTTCTATTCTCATTTAGAAACGTATTTATTGCATAAGATGTCATGGTAACGAAACTGTGATTATTCGTCCAGTCAGACATGATTTCAGACATATCGTCTAGAAATTCCATCTGACACGGCGCTCTTGGTTAAGATTTCTCGGCGATAGGTGTGGAAACTGCCATCTAATGAGACATACTGTCTACATTTTTCACCTGACACAGCGTTTCTTCGGCTGAGTTCGGGAAGTGTGATATGACACTCATGCATCGCTCAGAACGGCCACCGGTCGTGTGGGGCGTTAAGAAGTACGTTTGACATGTTATGGCCAGCGTCTGACTTGGTGGGAAGTGTTAAGAGAGGGGAAGACGAGGGGGTGGAAATAGCGCACACCCTTTGTCCGTTTAAGATATATCTTAACCAGAGTTTTAGATTTCAGTCACTCAGTAACTTCGCAGTCAAAACTAGAACGACCTCGTTCGATTCCTAAGAATCTCTGTTAATAGAAGCATCCTTTAGTTGGTCGAAGTGGTTTAAGTTCTTAGTAGTTCTGTTTTGAGATAAATATTATATTAGATATCTGGGGGGTGTTGGGAAGTCAGGTATTGGTAGTACCTCTGGTGAAGGAGCTGTCATGCCCTTTTCAGGGCAGCTCGGCCACCTTTGGTCCAAACCTGGCATCCAGCTCTCACCTGTGGCTCCTCGTAGCTGTCAGCATGCGACAGCGGCCACCCCCTGGGCAACGGCTTTGACAGGCCGGCTAAACTAGGTGAGGGTAGCCGAATGGTTATAAACCTTCGGTGAGTTAGGGTCTGCCTACCCATGCATGCGAAGACTGGATTCGATAGACTGCGCGGAAGAAACCACCTGTTAGTTCAACGGGCATGACGGCGATTACCAGCAACGCGCTGTGGAGCGTAAGGAGCACGGGGAGGCACGTAGGAAGCCCTGGTCATCCACTGCACCTGACTTCATCTCCAGTCGTCTTGACTTGTCTTGCCACTGGATTGAGATGGACCCAGGCGAGAGAGTGAGGTCGGCGAATTGCGCAACTCTTCCTCACTTTAATCCAAATCACCGCGCAAGTCACTCTTTCATCCATTCATCCATCCACTCACAACAAGTCCTGTGGCGATGGGCGGGCGACATATAAGAAAAAGAAAGGACAGATTCCCCCCCCCCCCATTCTAGGCGCATGGAATGTGCGCACTCTCCTTGACAAAGACTTTAACGCAAACAGACCTGTGAGACGAACTGCCCTGATTGGGAGAGAACTGGCCAGGTACAGCATTGACATAGCAGCACTGAGTGAAACTCGACATGCAGGCGAGGGCCAACTTTGTGAAAAGGGTGCAGGTTATACATTCTTTTGGAGCGGAAGAGGAACTGAAGAAAGACGAGAAGCAGGGGTTGGATTTGCAATCAAAACAGCAATTGTCAGCAAGTTAGCGGGGCCCCCAAAGGGAATAAATGACCGACTGATGACGGTCAAGATCCCCCTGCTTTATGGAAGAAAACATGCCACCATCATTAGCGCGTATGCACCAACTATGACAAACCAGGATGACGTCAAGGATAAGTTTTACGAAGAACTACATGCAGTCATTGCATCAGTTCCTAAAGCAGATAAGCTCATCATTCTTGGTGACTTTAATGCAAGAGTAGGCTCAGATAACATCTCCTGGAATGGCACTATTGGAAGGTACGGCGTTGGTCGCTGTAACAGCAATGCACTTCTTCTCCTCCAGACTTGCGCAGAACATGACCTCGTTATCACCAACACCATTTTTCGACTTCCTACTCGCAACAGGATCTCCTGGATGCACCCTCGCTCAAAGCATTGGCACTTAATTGACTATGTAATTGTTAGGAAGAAGGACAGGCAAGAAGTCTGGGTGACCAAGTCCATGTGTGGTGCCGAATGTTGGACTGATCATCGCCTCATTGTATCTAAACTTAAAATTCGTATCCAACCAGCCAGGCGCCCTCAGGGGAAGAAAAATCAAAAGATGCTGGATGTCACCAAACTAAAGAAGACAAAAATCAAACAGTCATTTCTTGACACCTTAGAAGACCGTCTCAAATCTATCTCGCTAGGCGGCCAAAGTGTGGAAACAAATTGGGCAGCCCGAAGTGAGCAGATCTACAACACTGCTACAGAGGTCCTGGGTCCTTCCATCAAGAAACAAAATGACTGGTTTGATGAGAACTCAGATGATATAAAGCAGATGTTGGCTGAGAAACACCATCTCCATAAAGCATATTTAAATGATCCAAAATCTACATCCAAGAAAGACGCTTTCAACAACATACGTAGAATCGTCCAACATAAACTACGCCAGATGCGGGATTCATGGCTGAGTAATAAAGCAGATGAGCTCCAAGGCTTTGCTGACAGCCATGACTTGAAAAAATTTTTACCTTGCACTCAAAGCGGTCTATGGTCCAACATCATCAGGATCATTTCCCCTCCTTAATGCAGATGGAAAAACACTAATTACAGACAAGGAAAAAATGCTCCAACGCTGGGCTGAACATTTTAATAATATTTTGAACCAGCCATCATCTATTATCGACGAAGCCATCATCCGCCTGCCCCAAATTCCTATAAATGAAACATTAGATGATGTACCAACTCTGAGGGAAACTAAAAAAGCGATTCGTCAACTATCTAGTGGAAAGGCCCCCGGCTCCGATTCAATTCCTGTTGAGGTTTATAAAGATGGCGGTGCAGTTCTGATAGAGAAACTTCACATGATCTTCCAGCAAATGTGGCAGAATGAAACCATCCCACACGATCTCAAAGATGCGACAATTATACATCTATATAAACGTAAAGGTAATCGCCAAGACTGTAACAATCATCGAGGCATCTCTCTTTTATCAATCGCTGGGAAGATATTCGCCAGAATCCTTTTGAATCGCCTTACGGCTCATCTTGACAAAGGTCTTTTACCTGAAAATCAGTGTGGATTCCGGAAAGAACGTGGAACCACAGATATGGTGTTTGCTGCAAGACAGCTACAAGAAAAATGCCAAGAACAGCACTGTGATCAGTACACAGCTTTCATCGACTTGACAAAGGCGTTCGACACGGTCAATAGAGAGGGTCTATGGAAGATCATGGCAAAATACGGCTGCCCAAAGAAATTTATCACAATAGTGCAGCAACTGCATGATGGAATGCAGGCTAGAGTTCAGGAAAACGGTGAGCTATCAGAGCCTTTCCCCGTCTCAAATGGAGTTAAACAAGGGTGCGTACTTGCACTGACTCTGTTCAGTATCATGTTTTCTGCTATGCTGACTGACGCTTTTAGAGACGGGGACACAGGAATCGACATTAGTTATCGAATTGATGGAAAATTGTTTAACCTTAGGAGGCTTCAAGCAAAAACCAAGGTCAAATCACACACCATCAGAGATCTTCTGTTTGCTGATGATTGTGCCCTCAATTCCTTCTCAGAGGCTGATCTGCAGCATAGTGTGGATAGATTCTCCGAAGCCTGCGCCAACTTTGGGTTTACCATCAACACGAAGAAAACAGAAATCATGTACCAACCAGCTCCTGGCACAGTTTATACTAAGCCAATCATCAAGGTTAATGGTGAGAAACTGAATGTTGTGAACAGATTCACATACCTTGGTAGCACACTATCCCAGAACATTGTCATTGATGATGAGGTGAACACCAGGATCTCCAAAGCCAGTAGCACATTTGGCAGACTATACACCAAAGTTTGGCATCGAAGTGGCATTAGTCTACAGACAAAGCTGAAGGTGTACAGAGCTGCGGTGCTTCCAGTGCTGCTATATGCATGTGAAACATGGACTGTATACAGGCGCCATGTAAAGAAGCTAAACCACTTCCATACAGTCTGTCTCAGGAGGATAATGAACATCAAATGGCAAGACAAGATCCCGGATACCGCCATTCTTGACAGAGCTGGTATCCCTAGTATTGATACTATTCTGATGCAGTCACAGATTCGCTGGGCAGGTCATGTAGTCCGCATGCCAGACCTTCGACTGCCAAAGATACTCTTTTATGGTGAGATGCGGAAGGGTAAACGCTCCCATGGTGGCCAAAAGAAGCGCTTCAAAGACACGATAAAGACGTCATTGAAAACCTTTGACATAAACCCAAACACATAAGAAGCTGCTGCGCAAGACCGAACTGCTTGGCGCATGTCTCTTCGTAAAGGTGCAGCGGCATGCGAATCATCCAGAAGAGCAGCAGCGGAACAGCGGAGACAAGCTAGAAAGGACCGTGTAATAAAACCTTCACATGAAGCAAACATTCCCTGCCCACACTGTCCGAGATCTTTCCAGGCCCGCATCGGGCTCATCAGTCACCTTCGTACCCATAGACTAACCTAACATATTCCTAAATAATTGGATGAACAGAGTGGTCTTCATCACCCGTGATGGACGAACAACAACATATTAGATATCTAGTATTTTGCGAGTGATTATGGGAAAATCGCCTATTTCATTTTAACTAGTTTCATTTGTGCAGAAGAAATTAATTCATAAGTTTGTTATATTCTCTAGCTCTTTCAGTGGAAAGCAGAATAAATTATAATTTCTAGCTTAAAACTCATGCAGCTATAAAATAATTCAATTTAACTGCTGTCGAGAATATTGTAAAACTAACTTATAACTGCATAGATTCATCACTGAGTATTGACGAAATACGTATGTATTTCTAATTCATGATGACTGATTTTATGAATATAACTTATTTCACGGGAAGTTTTAAACGATAAGTCAAGCCTCCGCTTGCAGTTTATAATGTAAGTTATAACCGTAGTACATAGTATGTATAAATATTGCATATGTTGTTTTTCTTTATACAGTGAATACTGCGGTAACCCAACTTTGCCAGCGTTTAAGTACAGAGAATATCTGTGAAGAACAAAAACATTCTTTTCTTAAAGACTTGGTGTTGAACCTTTACAAGAACTTTAAGATTTTAAAGAAATAACGGGCCCACCGATCCTAATTTAACTCTTCCAGAGAAAAACTCTCTAGTACATTTTCAGCTGTGGTGGCAAGTAGATATTACAATCAATTAACATTCCGACGATTTTGAAACCTTGTGGTGTGACCCAGAATTTTACCTTTGATCGAAGTTACCAACCTGCTATGTTTCCTAAGTAGTGGAAACCTCGTGATTCTGACACTGTGAGCCCGTTTAAACTTTCTTACCCAAACTGATTCAAGTGACCTAAACAGTAATCTTAAAATAAACTGGTGAAGTGAATGCTCCCCGGAGCAGTGGAAGAAACCAGTAACTGCAGAGCTGGGATTCTCTTTATCCAAAGAATACAGATTCACTGTAGAGAAGTGTCCTAAAGTTTGCGCCAGACGGCGAACAACAGCACGATTGTAGGTAAGAATGTAAGACAGGGATCCCTGATGAAAGAACCGAGTGAAAGTAGACTGAGTGAGTTTCTTTTTGATAACCATTTATCCCCCCAATTTTGTAATTCCATTTATGCAAATTGTTGCTAATGCAGGTATATTTTTCCTTAAGATAGAGCTTACTACTATCAAAGTCCGTTCATACCCTTAAAAGGGAAAATCATTAGACTACAGCAGATGTATCCGTGACTCTTTGGGGCTATCATCTTTTCTTTTAACAGGACTGTGGGCTAAACATCGAGGGAAAGGATCATACTGTGGGTCTATTATTCTTGTAGCATCTTTATTGATTTGATGACTTTTTGTATATGCTCGATGCAATTTTTTTTTTCGTGTTGTGATGAATTTTTTCTGATAAATTAAATCCATTAAAACTTAATCAGTGTAACGGGTCAGCTCGTTCCAAAATATCTATATAATCATTGTTATAGTTTTCCCACGTCTGTGTGTCTCACTGTCGTCAATTGTGTGTGTGCACGTGAGTGGTAATATATATATATTAATATATGTAGTCAATGGACTGTCTGACTCCTCTAAATCTGTTGTAGAAGATAGGCTGAGAAAGAGAGAAGATTCTCGATTTCGGAGACAGCCTCTTTTGATTTCTACCATCTCACTCGTGGAACTCTATTTCTATTATCATTTCTCACTGTGGCTATCACTTATTCTAATCTATTCAGAAGGGACCAAACTAAATCTTAATCACCTATCACAAATCTACGACAAATGGTTGCTCGTCTGCGGGAATTGAACCCAAAATCCTGAGCACGTACGACAAATGTGGACTCGTCTATCGGGATTTTAAATTGAGAATAGGAAGACGAGACGATAAATATATTACCTCGTCGGTTATGTTCTTTATTCTGTAATAGAGTAAGAGTGTGATTGTCTTGTGGTTTTGTGTATTTTTTAAATTAACTATTCCCCTAGACAAACGTTCTGTTTATGGGCGTGCTGACCACACAATTAATAATTGTTTTTCCACAGCATTTTTAGTAATATACATTTGAGTTACAGGTTGATTTTGTCGGAATATATGTTAATTATTGATTTTGTAATACTAACGCTGGTAAAGTTTGTGATTGTCTAACATTCACTGGGTTCTGAAGAGTAGGTGTTTGAGCTAAGCTAAGGAGTGCGTTCAGACAATTGCGTCCTGTTAATTGCCTCCCTTACCCTAACTATCGTCAGGGGTGAACTTGTAGTGGACTTAAAAATTAAGGGCATTTTTTTTTCTTCCTTAAAATGTTTGCAATAATTATTTTGTTTCCACTGTAGCAACGTATTTTCTCAGTGAGTAATCTTAACTACCATTTATTTGGTGTAGTCGTCTGCATTAGGTGCTTTATTGCCGATTAATAGCAGCGATAGTTAGACACTATATCATAGGAGGAGGTATCCCAGGTTAAAGTATATCATCTTTTGTTTTGGTATTTTCTCGCAAGTGGTCGGAACCAGTGTATCTTTTCTTACTTTCTTCTCGACTAAGTCTCAGTCACCTATTTACTATGGCAGAGAGGGCGAAGCTTAGGCAGATCCTCAGGGACGAGGCAAGAAAAGAAGGTTTGGAAGGCGAGGAAGCGAAAGCTTTTGTCAGGGACGAACTTGACAGATATGACGCGGAGAGGAAAGCAGCTGAAGCTAAGGAGGAAAAAGAAGAACTAAGGAGGAAAGAAGAAGCAGCGGAGAGGAAAGAAGCGGAAGACCGTCTACTACAGCAGAAGAAGATGGAAGAGGAAATGGAAATTCGCAGGATGCAGCATGAGGAAAGAGAGAATTAGAGGGAGGAAACATAGAAGGAGAGACAGCATGAGGAAAAAGAGAAACAGAGACAGCACGAGTTGGCGCTTAAGACTCTAGAATTCTAAAGCCGAGATGCTGCCTCTACCTCCAGCAATGGAGAATCTTCTCCTCATTCTTCTTTAACTGATCCTTCGAACACACAATCTACTCATCTCACTGCTATGTCTTTTGCGCTTGAATCTTTCCCTTGTCCTAATGAGAAGATTGACACGTATCTAGAAAAATTTGAGAAAATTGCAACTCTGTACGGTTTAGAGAGGTCGCGTTGGAATATGAAGCTTTCTCAGACGTTGAAAAGCAGTGCGTATGATGTTTACGCCAAACTGGAGAGCAGCCAACAAGACAATGACGACATGTCGAAGAAAGCTTTACTTGAGCGCTTTGAAATGAATGCGCGAAAGTTTTTGCAACTCTCTCGCAACAGCAGGAAGGAGAGCTCTGAAACTTTTCAGCAGTTCTCGTCTCGTTTGAAGGGATACTTGACAAAGTGTCTTGAGCTTTCACAGCTCCCCTCTACCTATGAAGATCTTGAGGAATTTGTTATAACCGAACAAATAAAGAACACCTTGTCTGCTGACACCCGGAGATTTCTAGCTGAGCAGGGTGCAGAAAAGCTTGAAGACATCTTGGAAAAGTCTGAGCGTTATCAAAATGCGCTGGCCGAACTACCGGCCACAAAACGTAAACCGACAGAAGAGCATTTTCGAAAGAATAACCTAGACCAATCTTCTCATGCTTCTAATCAGAATAACCACAGAGAAACTGGACCCCAAAACCCCCCTCCTGAAAAATCCAAGTTCTGCAAAAATAAGTACCCCAACCACAGTAAACAGTCTGATCAACCCGACCACCCTTCATGGCACCGCAGCCAGCGAGGACAAGGTGACAAAGGGAAAATCCCTGCGCACGGGACTAATGATCAGAGCGAGCACACTGAGCCTAAACGCATAGGATGCTTGCTAACAGTCTCGCAAGGCGGAATTATTGACAGTGATTCCTAACCTGTAGAGGGAGACAGACCCTTTACGCGAGGTACTGTTACATTGAACAGTTCTCAAACTTCCTGTTTATTTGACTCGGGGCTTTCTTATGATTGCGTTGTTGCCAGGCACCTGGTTAAACACGGTCAAGAGACAGGAGAGACCGTCGAACTTTGTGGAGTTCTTAAGAGTGAGGCACCTACAGCGCTTCCCATCGCACTGGTAGAGATACACTCTGTCTTTGTCAGAGGTGTGATCAAAGCGGCTGTTATGGATGACCCCATCTACCCAGTCATACTTGGCGGTAGATACGTGTTTATTGGGAAACCGGAAGAGCCGATTGTGGCAGCAGTAACTACAAGAGGGCAAACCAAGAAGGAACGGGAGCCTGCGCCTAATTTGTTACCCATGGAACTTAAGGAAGCGCAAAAAGGACCCTACTTTGGCACCCTGCATTAGGAAACTGCCCATGGCTAAGGAACACAGACAGCACGGGGACATTTTTTCTAAGATGGCGTACTTTATCGCAGAACGTGCAAGCCTGACCAAGGTTACAACCAGCTCCTATTACCGAAACAGTACAGACGCCAAATCCTAGAAATGGGGTACTCTCTTCCCTTCAGCGAACATATGGGACAGAACGCAACAAACCAACATATAACCACTCATTATTGGTGGCCAGGAGTAAATACTGATATTATCAGGTATGTCAAATCCTGTGCCCAGTGCCCAGTGCCAACGTGTACCACCCAAACAACAGACATGATAAGGAGATTGAGGCCATCATCACATTGATAAAGCGTATCTTTTGGAATGATGATGTTTTGATGATACAGCTTTTATAAGATTATGAATGGTCATACTGGACACGTAGATGGAAGGTCAACTCGTTCCGACACAGTGCTGACATCGAGTGAGAATGTAGATGTAATATAACGCGAATGTGTGTACAGTTCTGTTGAGTTGACAAGTCACTCAATCAGTCAAAAGTAGAAGTCAATAAAGGGCAGACTGCTGATGACGTTTCATACATTTATTAATGGACGTACACTTCGACATCACGAGTACAGTCATTTGAACAGGTTGGCACAAAAATCATCGTATACTTGAAAAATGGGTGACAATATCAGATGTGCATTTATGTGGCATATCAATATAATGGAACGATAGTAGGCGAACACTCAATATCCTGGTTGTCTATCGTCTCATGCTCTAACTGACTAATCGCGTCAGTAAAGGTGGATACATAAACATCAACAATGGTTCACTGACAGAACCTTCACTTGGCTAAGTTTCTTAAGCCGTACATTCATCAAATGTTTATAGCAACAATGTTAAACCACAGTAGTGGGTTTCCATAATATGTAGATCTCTGTACCATCATCAGGTAATAAGGCATTCCTGTTCTCTGGTGATGATCCGATAGGCAATAATGAGATCCAAAAATGGCTTCTGTCCTCCAGTGAGCGTCGCTCACTGCGAAGATGCATACAGAAGCATATGGTAAAGGGCTCTGTTCGTAGACATAAATAATGCTGTGAAGATATAATGTTTCTAATGCGATGTGTATAATAAATACAGGTGCTGCTAACAGGAGCGTCGTCAAATAAATAGTTCAGCACTCACATATGCAGACCATATCTCTGGCTGCAAAACTAGGCATAAGGAAAGTTCATACATAGTCTTTCATACCTTAATGTTCTAGAAAACACTAGCAAAAAATAGCACATGCCATCCTTAGGCGTAAGAAATATATTCTGGGGAATATTATAGACGTAATAGTCATACAGTAGACGACGACTTTTCCCCTAGAATTACACAGAGCACCAAAAAATCGACGGACATAAGTCCAGGCAGCCAAAACAAGACGAACATGACAGACAGCTTCCCGGTTGACACTCCCAATCGGCGCATGCCCAGAAATGCCTTTGACCCCCGAGTTCAGCTCAGAAAATAGGCCGTCATAGAAATACAAAGATAGAAAGATATAAGACCAAATCACCTTAAATAGTCAATGAATAAATATAAATTCGGGTCATAAACATTTTAAGCAAGACCAATCTGTTTCTGGCCATACCAGACGAAAAATGACGTAAATCTAGTATTCATCCGCCAGATCGAGACACAAGAACAGATAACCCATAGAATCGAATACAACATCGAACAATCAGGGTTCTGTCCCTTAGACCGAGAATCATTGATTCATCAGACAAATAGTTACACTTTACATTTGCATGCCTACCAACGGTAATCTGTGCGTCACACAAAAGAATATGTGCGCAACAGGACACCCCCAGTCTCTTTGGGTGAAATGCCAATAGTGTGAACACCATTTGAACGGGTGGTGATCGACATTTAAGGACCCGTAGAAAGGACTAAAAGAAGGAACAGGTTCATCCTCACCTTATTCGACACATGCACATTATATGCAGAAGCTATCCCGCTAACATGCACAGATGCAAAGCATGTCGCAGAAGCCCTAGTGCAGATTTTCACTCGGTTGGGATTCCCTCAGCAAGTGTTGACGGATAACGGATCTCCATACCGAAACCTGTTGATGGATGAGATCGTGAAGATCTTGAGGAACCAACACATCTACATAAAGCCATATACTCCGGCCGGAAATTGGCTCGTGGAACCTCACCATGATGTTAAATAAACTGGCACAAGTGAAACCTGAAGATTGGGATCTTTGTATTCCTGCAGCTTTATTTAGCTACAGAGAATCTCCTCATACTTCCACAGGATTTCCGCCAGCAACGCTTTTATTCGGCAGACCCATTAAGGGCCCTCTTGAAGCCTTACTCAGGTCGCTGACAGACCAGAAGGCTGATGAGACAATTGTCTCAGCAAGTAAATATGTGTCGGGCTTAAAGGAAAAGTTGAAACTAGGATGGGATCTAGCAACGACCAACTTTAAGCGAGCACGCACAAAGCACGCTACCCGATACAGGAAAGTCGCGAAAGAGAAAGAACTGGAAGCAGGAGAGAAAGTTTTGGTGTTACTCCCCACCGGGAACAACAAACTGAGGATCGGAAAGCAAGGGCCGTTTACCGTCCTGAAAAAGATTTCTAAGGCTAACTACCAGATCTCTATTGAAGAAAAGGAGAAGGTTTTCCATTTAAATCTGTTAAAGAGATACTCGGAAAGACCGGTGCCAACCTCCGACCATCTCCTGACGATCGCCAAAATGACGAAGATGACGATAGTGGCAGGGAAATTCAACTGCAATCACACGGAATCTATCAAAAATGTCAAAAGCGGCGACGCTCTTTCAAGCGCGCATGGGAGACATTCCAGAGAAAAAAACATTGGGAGTAAACGTGAGTAGGAATTGGAGAGAGACGGAGAGGGGAGATGAGAGGGAAGAAGACACACACTCTGAAGCTACGGATACAGGAAATTTATTTCCATAACGTAGACATGGAGTGCTTCCATATCTTAAGGGGGGGGGGGGGACGTTCTGTCGCATAGAGATTATGATCAATAAATTTTCTATATTCCTTCTTTTTATTCCCGTGTCCTCTATTTTATTTTCGTTCTTTTATCCTTTTCCTGTATTTTTCGCATTCGTTCGTTTGCGAAAAATATATTACTTTTCCATTCAAACTTTCGCCTGTTTCTATTCTCATTTAGAAACGCATTTATTGCATAAGATGTCATGGTAACGAAACTGTGATTATTCGTCCAGTTAGACATGATTTCAGACATATCGTCTAGAAATTCCATCTGACACGGCGCTCTTGGATAAGATTTCTCGGCGATAGGTGTGGAAACTGCCATCTAATGAGACATACTGTCTACATTTTTCACCTGACACAGCGTTTCTTCGGCTGAGTTCGTGAAGTGTGATATGACACTCATGCATCGCTCAGAACGGCCACCGGTCGTGTGAGGCGTTAAGAAGTACGTTTGACATGTTATGGCCAGCGTCTGACTTGGTGGGAAGTGTTAAGAGAGGGGGAGACGAGGGGGTGGAAATAGCGCACACCCTTTGTCCGTTTAAGATATATCTTAACCAGAGTTTTAGATTTCAGTCACTAAGTAACTTCGCAGTCAAGACTAGAACGACCTCGTTCGATTCCTAAGAATCTCTGTTAATAGAAGCATCCTTTAGTTGGTCGAAGTGGTTTAAGTTCTTAGTAGTTCTGTGTTGAGGTAAATATTATATTAGATATCTAGTATTTTGCGAGTAATTATGGGAAAATCGCATATTTCATTTTAACTAGTTTCATTTGTGCAGAAGAAATTAATTCATAAGTTTGTTATATTCTCTAACTGACGTGTTTCAGTGGAAAGAAGAATAAATTATAATTTCTAGCTTAAAACTCATGCAGCTATAAAATAATTCAATTTAACTGCTTAGTCGAGAATATTGTAAAACTAACTTATAACTGCATAGATTCATCAGTGAGTATTGACGAAATACGTATGTATTTCTAATTCATGATGACTGATTTTATGAATATAACTTATTTCACGGGAAGTTTTAAACGATAAGTCAAGCCTCCGCTTGCAGTTTATAATGTAAGTTATAACCGTAGTACATCGTATGTATAAATATTGCATATGTTGTTATTCTTTATATAGTTAATACTGGGGTACCCCAACTTTGCCGGCGTTTAAGTACAGAGAATATCTGTGAAGAACAAAAACATTCTTTTCTTAAAGACTTGGTGTAGAACCTTTACAAGAACTTTAAGATTTTAAAGAAGTAACGGGCCCACCGATCCTAATTTAACTCTTCCAGAGAAAAACTCTCTAGTACATTTTCAGCCGTTGTGGCAAGTAGATATTACAATCAATTAACATTCTGACGATTTTGAAACCTTGTGGTGTGACCCAGAATTTTACCTTTGATCGAAGTTACCAACCTGCTATGTTTCCTAAGTAGTGGAAACCTCGTGATTCTGACACTGTGAGCCTGTTTAAACTTTCTTACCCAAACTGATTCAAGTGACCTAAACAGTAATCTTAAAATAAACTGGTGAAGTGAATGCTCCCCGGAGCAGTGGAAGAAACCTGTATCAGCAGAGCTGGGATTCTCTTTATCCAAAGAATACAGATTTACTGTAGAGAAGTGTCCTAAAGTTTGCGCCAGACGGCGAACAACAGCACGATTGTAGGTAAGAATGTAAGACAGGGATCCCTGATGAAAGAATCGAGTGAAAGTAGACTGAGTGAGTTTCTTTTTGATAACCATTTATCCCCCCAATTTTGTAATTCCATTTATGCAAATTGTTGCTAATGCAGGTATATTTTTCCTTAAGATAGAGCTTACTACTATCAAAGTCTGTTCATACCATTAAAAGGGAAAATCATTAGACTACAGCAGATGTATCCGTGACTCTTTGGGGCTATCATCTTTTCTTTTAACAGGACTGTGGGCTAAACATCGAGGGAAAGGATCATACCGTGGGTCTATCATTCTTGTAGCATCTTTATTGATTTTATGACTTTTTGTATATGCTCGATGTAATTTTTTTTTCGTGTTGTGATGAATTTTTTCTGATAAATTAAATCCATTAAAACTTAATCAGTGTGTCGGGTCAGCTCATTCCAAAATATCTATATAATCATTGTTATAGTTTTCCCACGTCTGTGTGTCTCACTGTCGTCAATTGTGTGTATGCACGTGAGTGGTAATATATATATATATATATATATATATATATATATATATATATATATATATATATATATATAAATATATTTAGTCAATGGGCTGTCTGACTCCTCTAAATCTGTTGTAGAAGATAGGCTGAGAAAGAGAGAAGATTCTCGATTTCGGAGACAGCCTCTTTTGATTTCTACCATCTCACTCGTGGAACTCTATTTCTATTATCATTTCTCACTGTGGCTATCACTTATTCTAATCTATTCAGAAGGGACCAAACTAAGTCTTAATCACCAATCACAAATCTACGACACAGGGAAACGATACAGTCATGCACTAGGTAGGACCGGTAGTTATGACAACCACACAGAGTACAACACCTATAACTCTGGCAATAGGTACTTTACTTCCAAGAAAAAAAACTATCAACAGCAAGAGCAGATCAAATTTATGAAGGTACAAACATCAGAACAAAAAAATATAAATATACACCCTGATCCCAGTTCATGTTTGATTAACATCCAGAAAAAAAACTACAGAGCACTCATTGGCACTGGCGCCTCTGTTAGCCTGATCCGAGAGCAGTTGTACAAACAAAAAAAGAAGTCAGTCAGGTTTCAGCCTTCAGTCATTCATATGGCTTCGGTGACGGGACAAAAACTAAAATCGTTAGGAACAGCCCACGTCACCTTTCGAATTGGAACACAGTGGATTACCCATCCTTTCATCATCACTAGAGGGATGTCCCGAAATTTTATTTTAGGCCGAGATTTTCTTGCGATACATCAAGCGAGAATTTATTTTGACCTGTATCAGATCAGAATTCATGACGAATATGTGGCGTTACAAGACGATATCCACATAGCGTCATTAGTCCGTCTCAGTGCACCAGTCACCATCACTTCAAATTCTCTAACCATTGCGAAGGGCAGAGTGAAGGCTTCCCAATATGTTAAGCCAGGACAAACTGTACATAATGTTTCCTTGCCAGAGGAGGACATTGATGACGACCCGCTGTTATCCTTCACAGAAGGCATTGTAGAGATCACAAGCACAAGAGACTTCCCAATTATGTTAGTGAATACTTCAGGAAAAACCAATACACTATCACGAGGTGCAATAGTAGCACAAGTACATTTATCATCCTTACGAAATGCAAAGCAATCAAGAAACGGAAACGAGGAACAGAGTCAAACCTATCAGTCCACCGACCCATGTCAGCCCCAAACATACTCCCCACGTTCCCCAGTTGACTCTTCTACAAACCGGAATAATCAATACATACCAAAGGAAAATATCGGTCGTTACCAAACAGAAAATAGAGCTACAGGTTCAGCACACAACAGAGACACAATTATCAAGACGAAGACAGGAAATAACAATTCCATATCAAGAAGAAACAAAGAAGCAAGAACTTATCACAAGAATGACATGAGAGTCTACCCTCGCTGCACAGAAACAACACATCGGTGTTCGCAACATTATTCACATGATCACAACCATCATTCCCTACCCCCTCATCTACTGTCGTAGATTTTTCATAGGGGAATTAAGACTTGGGTTGGTCCCTTCTGAATAGATTAAAATAGGTGATAGCCACAGTGAGAGATAATAGTAGATAATAGATTTCCACGAGTGAGATGGTAGAAATTTATAGAGGCTGTCCCAGAAATCGAGAATCTTCTCTCTCTCTCTCTCTCTCTCTCTCTCTCTCTCTCTCTCTCTCTCTCTCTCTCTCTCTCTCTCTCTCTCTCTCTCTCTCTCAGCTTATCTTCTACAACAGATCTAGAGGAGTCAGACAGTCTATAAAATATATATTGAATATATACCCTTCAAAAGAAGTTAAGGACCATTTTTATTAAGGGTGCAAAGTGAAATGAAAATGAACAATAAAAACACAGCATTTCAGAATATAACATGACAAGCTTATTAGTGACAATCAACACTATTTTCATGCAAGCCTCTGAGCAACATTTCGGACAGTAAGACCTTCCTGCAACCACGCAATGGCTCTTCCTTTATCCACAACACTCAGCTTTCGTCGTTGAGGCATATTGTTGTGCAATGGTTATGCAGCACTTATGTTGCTTATAAAGACAATTTTGTGAGTACAGCTCAAGACCAACACCATAGTCTCTCACATGCATCACGCATTTTTGGAATAGCAGGTATTTTTTTCATGCTCAGACATCATTAAAAACACCCACATTTTGGCGTCTCAGCAGAATTTTTTCAGCGTTCTTGCTGAGCTGAACACTAGCCACACGGTATGCTGGTGGCCCATGCAGCACGTGTTGAATGTTTGTCGTTCGAGAAAAATCAATGTCAGATAAATTGCTTATGAAATGTAATTTTTAAAATTTTTATTATTTTTGGGTCATTTTCACCTACTGGTCCTTAACTTTTTTGAAGGGTATATATATATATATATATATATATATATATATATATATATATATATATATATATATATATATATATATATATATATATATATATATACCACACACGTGCACACACACCAGTGACGACAGTTAGACGCACAGACGCGGAACCATGACAATGGAATGATAGATAATTGGGAACGAACTGACCGCCACACACTGATTAAGTTTAATTTGAATTTTAATTATCATAATAAAATTCCATCACAACACATAACAAATTACATTTAAGCATATACAGATAATCATAAAGTGAATGAATTGCTACAAGAATGATAGACCCATTGGTATGATCTATCCCCTCGATGTATAACCCACAGTCCTGTTAGAAGAAAAGTGATAGCCCCAAAGAGTCGAAGATACATATACTGAAGTCTAAGATTTCCCTTTAAAAGGTATGAACAGACTTTGATAATCTAATCTATCCTAAGGAAAATATTGTTGGCAACAAACTTGCATGAAGAAAATTTAAGACAGCCAAAATTGGTGCCAAAATATAACAATAAAAGAATCGCTCAGTCCTTCATTCACTCTATTCAGTCATCAGGGCCCTGACATGCATTCTTACCTAAAATCGTGCTGTTGTTCGCCGTCTGGCGCACTCTTTAGGACACCCTCACACTTAAATCTGGTTTCCTTGTGATGAAGCGGATACCCAGCTCTGCAGATCTTGGTTTCATCCAATGGGTCCGGGGAGCGTCCTCTTCATGCGAATATTTTTCAGACTAAGGTTAGTGTCACTTGAATCACGAGGTAAGAATTTGTTTTAAGCGGGCTCACAGTGTCAGATTCACGAGGTTTCCACTACTTAGGAAAAATGTCAGGTTTGTAACTTCGATCAAAGGTAAACTTCTTGGTCACACCACATTTGGTCCAAAATGTCGGAAAGGTCAATGATTGTAATATGTTACTTGCCACAAGGGCTGATATGTACTTGAGGTTTTTCTCAGGAAGAATTAAATCTGGCGCGATAGGCCCGTTACTTTATTCAAATCTTAAAGTTTATGGAATGGGTACTCTGTCGTTCTGGATGCCAATGCAATGCCAGGCAGGTTTTATTTTATACACCCAAGTCTTTAAGAGAAAAATGTTTTAGTTCTTCACAGATACTCCACAGTACTTAAACGCTGGTAGAGTTGGGTCACCACAGTTTCATGAATAAAGAGAAAACAACATATAAAATACTTATACATACTATTCATCGGTTTTAACCTATTATGAACTGAAGCGTAGAGCTTGTTTTTATCGTTTAAAATTCCCGTGAAATAAGTAATATTCATAAAATCAATCATCATGTATTAGAAATACGTACATATTTCGTCAATACTCTTCTTCTTCCTCGTTTGCCCTGAAAAGGACGGTGGTTGCGTTGTGTCTGTTTACGTCGTAGCTGTGATATATGCACCTTTCGGTCGACACATCCGACTTCTGCACGGCATTTTTAAGGACCGGGTTTGCCTTCCCATTGCGATCCGTGCTCGCTCAGCCCGCCTGCTCTGCTGCAGACTGTTTCCAGGACCACCACGTGGAGGTGGAGCACGGTCTTGACCAGCTCTGGTTCGCTGGTCCTGACGCAGGCAGTCAAGCTATTAGTCGCTGACTGCGGTCTGTATTGCTCGTCAATACTCAATGATGAATCAGTGCAGTTATAAGTTAGTTTAAAATACACTCGACTGATTATTCGCAGTGTAATTAAATTTATTTATAGCCGAATGAGTTTAAGCTAGAAATTATAATTTATTCTGCTTTCCACTGTAACATGTCGACTAGCGAATATAACAGACATATAAATTAATTTCTTCTGCACAGAAATCTACCTAGTGAAATGAAATAAGCGATTTATCACTAGATCACTCAGCACAATAGATATATAATAATTACCTCCACACAGAACTACAGGCGATCGCACAAACTTAGAATGATACGCTTATATTTATTGGTAGTCTAGAAGCTAGGCAAAATTTCCGAAACAAACTCAGTCTTCGCTATACAGCTTATTCTCTTTAGCACGAAACAACCTGTCTACTGCAAATCTAGGAGACTGAATGAAGTCAAGTTTAAACTCCTGGTAGGATATATGAAAACCAGACAAAGGATCCCATGTTATTTCGACATCCGAAATAGCACCGGTTTATCCCCTTCTCCTAAACTTCACATTTACTCAGACGCTTGCCTTAACCTGTCAATACGCGTCTAAACGCCTCACCCGACATAAGGCAATTTCTGAGCAATTCAGATGACAGTTTCCACACCCTACGCCGAGAAACTAGCCGAAGAAACGCAGTGACAGGGGAAACTGTAGACATATGTCTGCTCTCTATGTCTGACCAGCACGTATATTCACAGTTATTCGTCTAGTGCAGGGACTGACATAAGATGCAATAAAATGCGTTTCAAAATGAGAAAAGAAACAGGCGAAAGTTTGAATGGGAAAGTAATATTTTGTCGCAAACGAACGAATGCGAAATACAGGAAAAGGATAAAACGAGCGTTAAGAAAATAGAGGACACGGGTAGAATAAGAAAAGAATATAGCAAATTTATTGATCATAAATCTCTATGCGACATCTACCCCCAACATACTCCCTATGCGACTCCCGTCGCCACCCCAGTGATTATGTGAAGCGGACATTTGGTGACAGAAGACAAAACATGGAACTCGGAAGACAAGCCCACAGTAAGACAACTACAGAATACCCTTTACCTGGAGGTTATTCAAGGATGAAGGAAAAGAACATGGTAGGAATTGGTCAACTTAAACACATTCGGACAAATACCACAGGAAGTTGTCCTGAATCCGATTTTCAATTTCAATTTAGCAGAAGATTGTTTGTGTTGTTAACATTATTTTTTTTTTTGTTGGTTGAGATTTTTTTTAGGGTCTTAGATTTTTATTGATAGAACGCAAATGTCTACTTACGGGATACATTTGTGTGCCCCGGGACCCATATGTGAAAGTGAGGTTTGTTACCGTGGCATTATACGTGCCAGTGAGATAGGTCATACATTTTTAGTAGACCAATCAAAGTCATTGACGATGACAAGGGCCCACACCACCTGTTGGGCTAAGAAGTAGTTAACATCATCATTAGGGCAGTTCCATCTAAACGACCTCGAGGAAGGTTGTGTTTTCTACGTGTGAGCTGAAGAGAAGCCATGTTTGAGCTGTCTCATTCTCGTAGAGCCACTAAGACCAGTTCTAAGTTGAATTTTCTTCAAGTGTTTTCAGAAAAGAAGTATATTGTGTGTAAAGTTAAATTATATCGTTTTATTCAAGACAGAATATAAGCGGCAGCTATACCTATTCTGTACTGGGAGGATAGACTTTGTATAGTAGAAGCACATGTAATTAAAAGTCTCGAATTGAATTTTGTCCCCAGATAATATTGACTTGTACTAGGAAGGAAACCAAGAAGCAACTACAGAGGTATTGAAGTCTTATCATCAGAAGAGATTAGCATCTTAAAAATATTGAAGGTAAAAGGGCAACCACCTGAACTGAAAAGTTGTGGAAGAAGGTCAAAGTGATCTAGATAGTGAGTTGCACGAGATGTTTGAATAACTCATACGGTTGCGGAGAAAGGAAAAGAAAAATATGGGTAAACTACATTCACGACAAGGAATAATTGAATTGAGTGTTATCTGAAATTGTTTATTTTTGAATTCCTGTAAATAAACCTTATTTATACTATCAGTCGAGTTATGATAGCAGATTTTTGCACTGAATGAAAAGTTACCAGAATATTAGTAGGTGCTACCACTATAGGACCTTCACAACATCATTCGAGAGACGAACGAACATGAAGCAGCTCCTCAAGAATCCACATCTCTAGAGGGAAGCTAGTACCTTAATAACTTGATGGACATTAATAACTTGTTGGATATAATACACTTGACTGAAAGAAGATATAATATAAATTTAATAACAGTGAAGCACTGTCACACATATTATAAATTGGTACCGGACACTGTCACACATTCTGCTGGTATTTCCTCTCTCTCTCTCTCTGTCTGTCTCTCTTTCTGTCTGTATCTCTCTCTCTCTCTCTCTTTCTCTCTCTCTCTCTCTCTCTCTCTCTCTCTCTCTCTCTAATGTAATGTATGTGAGAATGTACCCGCATACCACTGTACTTTAGAGATGTGAATGTTTCCGTTTGTTTAAATGGGTGATGTACATGCAGATATAATTTTTTTTTTTTTTTTAAACTGCTGAAAGACTTTTTCTGCTACAGAAGTGCGCAAGAAAGTGTTATTATTATTATTTCAATTTCCGCCAAGAATGTATGGATGTAAGCGAGAATGTGTTTTTGTAATTTTTGTATTGAGGATTGATGACACATTCAAAAATACTACATTAGACGTTTTGACCGCATAAGTGAGTGTCGGTATACATAACTTATTTATTTATTGTTTTGTTTATATTATTTTATTTTTTATTATTATTATTTTTCTTCAGTCACTATCTTGTTTATTTAAAAAAAAAAAAAAAAAAACCTAGGCTACTCATTTTTTTTTTTTAAATTATGATTGTATACTGTAAATGAATGCTGTTATGTTAACTTTATAATGTTGCATGCCTTTAAATTAATGCTTAAAGTAATACGTGGGAATAAAAGGATATAGTATGCAAGATTAATGAGAGTGAAAGGGCAGAATGTTAGACGGGCCTGCGTGCCCAATTCTCAACCCTTCGAAAATAAAGTTCGTTCGTTCGTTCGTTCGTTCGTTCTCTCTCTCCCAGACTTTGCCAAGTAGTTTGTATAATATCTCTGTAGAGGTATCAATATCTGTTATGATGGCCTCTGCTGGAATACTATCTGAACCAGCTGCTTTTCCATCTTCCAGAAGCTATATGGCTTTCATTATTTATTCTCTACTTGGTCGTTCACAGGTGATTTGTAGCTCCTCTTCTGCTGGCTGGATTTCTGGGGGATTAGTTGGAGCTGGTCTATTGAGAAGATCTTCAAAATGTTCTGTCCATCTCTTCATTTCTTCTCGTAAATTATAATGCAATTTTCCATTCTTATCTTTTATGAGGCCATTTGCTTGTATATATTTCCCTGTTAGCTTCTTTGTGTTGTTGTACAGATCCCTGTCGTAATTTTTATAGGTAGGCCTAATATATTTATGGTCCCATTCAAGCAGAGGTGATATAGTTAGAGCTATGTGAGAGAAAGGTGTGAGAAATAGTCCTGTTTACGAGGAGAACTGATGTAAGAGAAAATACTGTCTTGGATTGAGTAATTGCTCAGTCCAACCTATCTAGTACGACACACTTTAATGGAGACGTAGTTTCTCACTTGATACTGATTCAAATTACTCTACCCTCACGAACGCACACACAAACAATTTTGTGAAATTAATACGTACATACGTAGAAGAACAGATAAACTTTGGATCACATATAGATGGCAGGGGAGATTTTGACCAACACCAATCGTTTAAGGTTTAATAAGTTTATTATATCGTTAGAAAATAGATCACACCATCGATACATAGTTATCATTACATCAGTGAATTATAGTTACATAAGAGAAAGAAAATATACTCTCATCAACCCTCCCTCTAGTATGTGTAAAACAAGGAATGATCCAAACCGAAGTTATTTACCCAAAAGATGAAAACAAATGATTAACAATGGGGGGTCGGGAGTAGTCAGGACGAGTAAAGGATATGTCCTTAATTTTCCGTGGGCCTTCAGACTTAGTGAAAGATAGATTAAAGAGAAGATGTTATATTAGCAGTAACTTAAGAAATAAATTCTTTCGTTCCGTTTAACTCTCTACATACATACAGTGAGCTCACTACAATCATGCTTACCCCTCTGCCGACGCTGCAATACATTCCATGGAACTAATCAAACACAATATATTTTAGACTATTATATATCCTGTTGTTTGTCCAGTTCAGCCCCAGAAACTCCGTCTAGGCACCTGCTATTTTTCTCAGAGATTCGCTGAATTGGTGCGTTTATTATATTTTTTCCTGTCGGGGGGGGGGGGGGGGGGGGGGAATTCCTGTTCGTATTGCAGGTATTGGGTGGGGATAAGTTTTTTCTAGGTTTCTGTCGTAGTAAAGGTGAAAATATTATCAAACAGCAGAATGTTACTCCCAGGCTGTTCTCGGAAGGAAATAGCCTAGTATGACCCGTGATTTGTTCTCTGTAGAATTTGGTGGTAGGAAAACTTTACTGTCATATGGGTTTGATTAAAGAAAATTAGTGCTGTAAGTTCTGCCTCATCAGGCCAGGGAACTTTATATGAATAAGTTGAAAAAATCTTTTGGCATTGTCCCGTTCCAGTTTAACATTTAACACAATTTAACATTTGAAGTGTTCTGATTATTTAACCAGATGGATTGAGAAAGTGGACCTATAAGGGTCTCCAACATCATATTTTTACTGTCAATGTTTGTATGTTTAGGAACATAAAATTGGGATGTCATAAGTCATCTGACCACGTATCTCTATAAGAACCGTTGGATCGAAAAGGTATGATCACCTATATAAAAGAGAATATAGAAAACAGGTAATCCTACTATAATTATATTCTAACACTCGTGTTTTAGGTAAGACCTATAAAATCACTCCGTATTTAATTATTTATATTAAAAAGAACTTAGCGAGTGACTGCTAAAGTATCGCTTTTAACACTAGCTATGAACAGTTAATTACTTAAAATTTACACAACAATTAAACAATTTCGATCGCCTATCGTCTTATAATTATGTTACGCATCTATTACTCGAGAAATAACGGGTAGTTACATTTTTTCGATTTACATCTGGTGAACTTTGCTATAGGTTTATTTAATAGGGTTGAATTAACAAAAAATCCAGTGAAATAAGTGAAGAAACTAAACGACTGAATCACTCAAAACTCTAATATATTTTACCGCACAAAGAATGAATTCAGACTCCACGTATAGACGAAATCCCAAAAAATTTGATAAATTCTAATATATGAGCTAGGTACTTCTTCAACTCTCTGGCGCGAATGATAACTGCATTTTTAAGTGCTGCCAAGATATATATTAAATGAATGAAAAATATGAGGAGCATACGAGATTTCTCGCCTCTCCTGATTCTCGGGAACTTTTTCGTTTGGGCCGCGAATCAAAGCTCTTTATCACAACTTTTTTTCCCACAGACTCCCCCGTTCCTCTTCGTCTTGCAGAGATTTCTAGCCCTCTTAGACGGTTCGCGTTCACGTGTTTACCAGAGGTGTTAAAACTCTGTTCGCTCTTTGTGACTAAAACAGTCTTTGATAACTGACCGCTTGCCGCTTCTGGCGTCGCCTCCTTGAAGGGATGACAGTAAGAGATCCAGAGATATCTTGATTTTAATAGCTCAAGATAGAAGACAGTACGCGTGGCTAAACTAAAGTAAGAGAAAAGCGAATGTCGTTGCTGCCAGCATGATAACTATTTGCATACTAATTAGCACGCGTGGGGAATTCCACGTGGGCCCCACTTTAGCGATTCGATTTCAACACACATAGTGGGCCCCCGGTGAGTTTCAAGGGTAGCTTCTATTTTCATCTGTCACAGTCCCTCATATTTCATTTGGCTGCAGCTTCCTCTGCTTCCCTTGCCAACTCTTCACTATACTTCCTCTTGTCTCTGGTGTTTCTTCTTACTTTTGTGAAGTTGGCTTTTGGAGGGGAAGGTGAGTGTAAAAAATGGATTGGAAAAAATGAATGGAATTGTCAAAAGACTGTTTGTCTTTGTTGAAGGGAAGGGATATGAGTGGAGGAGTGATCTGAGCAAAGGGAGGAAACTCTGTGGATTCCACTTGGAAGATGTAGTTATTTTAGGCTTAAGCATAGCAAGTGAGTTCCAAAATATAGTGCGACTAATTTGCATATAATGATTTGGTAACAATAATTAAAGAAGAGTGTATGGTTTTGAGTCTAATCATCAACGGGAGATAACTTGGAATTACGTCCCTTGTAAGTTTTTGTGAGCGAGCAAGAAAAAAATACGCACGAGAAAGTTGTGGTAGGATGAACACATTTTAGGGGTGAACGAAAAATGTTAGAACGGGGATTAGGCAGTCTGATTAGAACGCGCTCAGCGTAAGTTAGCAAGTTTTTTCAAGAGAGATTTTTGTTGGAAGTTCATTAGTGAGCGAGTTCTTGATATTCATGTCTATGGCAACGAAGCCATTGGATGTGATTGGCTACTGTGGTTACAGACACGCTATAGCAAGAGTTATGTTAACAAGTTGTCAAGGGATGTGTTTTTCAAGATAGCAGGAATGATTGCAGTTTTATAATTGAAGATAGACTTGTAGATAAAACAGAGACAGACGTAGTGATCAGGGAAACTGGTAGAAAATCAACATCCCTGGCAGTTGTAGGCCAGTCTTCTAGCAAGATACACCAGAAGATCGCTAAGCGAACGTTATAAAGATAAACTAACTTTTCTTAGAAGATCACCCAGGTGACATAGCAGTGGAGAAATTAGACGAGAACAGATCAGTGACAGATATGTACAAGAATATGATTTTCGGATGTCGCTGAATTGAGAAAATGTACGAATGGGATTTATATCAAGTTGAATGTAAAAATCCATGAAATAAATTCGCAGAAGAGAGAAGCGGATTCTACTTTATGTAAATAAAATTTTGAGGTTCTGAGACGAGTCACGCTATACGAACACTACATAAAATGCAACCACACCATCACGGCCACATGGTGGTTCTGGTGCCTATGACCAGCCCTACAGTAGGCAGTAGCAACAAAGATAGATAACAGAGGTTCTGGGGCCTGTGACTAGCCCTACAGTTGGGCAGTAACAACGAAGACAGCAAATGAAGAATTCAGTCCGTGGTACTGATACCGAGTGACCAGTCCCTACCAGAAAGTGCAATAGAGATACAGAAAGATTTACGTAAACAAGAAGAATATCTTTCTCAAGATTCAAGTTCACAGAAAGAACTTCGTATATCAAGGAGCGAATCAACGACCTGTATCCTGTCATAACAAGTAGTATAAGAAGAGAAGGCCTGCGTCTGAAGATACGAGATTACTAAAACATTTTTTTCACCCTGAACCAACGAGAGATGATCCTAAAACGTGCACCAACAATCAAACTAAGGCATGCCGATCGCAATCAAGTAGTCAAAAACTATACAACCAAGATAAATTACAAGACCGTGCGTGAGACAATAATACCATATTAACAAGACACAGATATTTTAATCAAGCAAGAAAGAGCATAGCACCGAACATTTTAGGTTAATTAACTTAAAACGTTTAGATATTAATTAATTATAAGTTGTTTATGGTTTATTATTTTCACACCTGTTTATATTTGAATTACATGTAAAGGTTGTTATTATATTTTGGACGATATACATTTGTGTATGGTACATGATTAGAGTGGGTAGATTTGTTTTTCAGGTGACTAATACAACATTTTCCCAGGTATTTGACTAATAATAACAATTACAGGTCCTGTATCATGCAGCAACAGCAGCCAAATCTGGACATTGACCCGAACGTCGCTGTTATGCAGCAAGTTGTTAGAACCCTGGCAAAAAAGGAAGGCAATGCTAGGTTCCAAAATATTAGAAGCATATTAATGCCTTACTATGGTGACACTAAGTCATGCAGGCAATGGCTTTTAGATATTCAGAAGTATTGTTCTTCTGCCAATATTGAGCAGGCAGATTATAAACAAGTTGCATATCTTTCCTCGCAAGGATTAGAGACCGATTTTATAAGAAGACGCTTGGAAACTTTCCCTGACGAAACATGGGAAGAGCTAAGGAAAGAAATTGTTCAGGCTTACTCTCAGATTACAGACAGAACATATGCGTGGACACTTCTCCGCCAGATACAGCAAAAACCTCAGAAATCGGTGCAAATGTTTAGTGACAGGTTGTTGAACCTCGCAGAGGAGGCCTTCATGGGTCAAGACATAAGTCAACAGGAGGTTGAAAAACAACTAGTCAGCATATTTGTAGATAGGTTGGATGGAACGCCGATAAAGTTACACTTGATTCGTAAAGATCCCCAGAGTTTGAAACAGGCAGTCACACTAGCTGTGGGTGGGGAAAATTTCAGAAAGCGTTTGGACTTAAGACTGGGAAGAGCTAGGACATACGAACAAAGGGAAGAAGAGCCCATGGAGATAGGGTTCTGCCAAAGAAGAGGACTGTCAGAAAGAGGGAGAGGGAGAAATGCACAGGAGGTAGAAAGAAGGGGAGAACACAGACAACCTGTGTGTTATATTTGCAATAGAGTTGGACATAAGTCTTACTCATGCAGATATAGGCCGCAAGAGTCTCAACAGTCGGTACGTCAGGTTGAGACCTTTAATCGAACACGCACTAGACACACAGAAGCCTTGTCCGGTGACTGTGCTCAATTTACCGGTCACAATAACACTCACAACATTTACAGACATAACCCGGACGTCATAAACATTCGTGGCAGAGTCCGACACGCAAATACTTACACCCAGGGTACAGACGGACCTGCCCACTATGTGAGAAGGGTCAATAGGTCTCAACAACAAGACGAGAGTATCAAATGGTATACCGCCAAAGAATGCAACAGTAGCAATAGGGCTACGACGCCGAAACATTGGTATAGCTTGAACAGAAGGAGGCATAGAGTAAACAAGAGTATTAACACTACAGGACGAATGGTAAGGGACAAAAATCGACAACAAATACACATAGGATATCTGTTGCTGTCGTTTTTGACGGTATCATAAGACGTAAATCTATTTAATACTTTTGATGATCTAAGTTAGAGAACTGTTTATGAACTCCCTGGGACAGGTTGAATTGGGGTTATCTTCCCTTTGTTTTATTCATTGTTGTTGACCTGTCTTAAGTCGGGGTTAGCTGTTCTCAGATCTGTGCTGTCTACACATGAGCAAGTTTTTTGAGCGCGAACGGAGAGACTTCCGTCAGGGAGTAATGATCTGGGTTCTGACCGTACTAGTATGTCCGTGGTACTTCTCTGCATTATCTGGGGGAACGATAGTCTTCAGTGTGACTGTGATGTTAGTGATTCTCCCCAGAGTTATTCTGTTCGTCAAGAATGACGACAGTTGTTATTTGTGTATTTCTCTGATTCTGTCAAAGGTAAAAGAAACTTAATTATTATGCCTAAGTTGCAGAACATTTTGTGGCAACCTGTGAGTAGAGCTCACAGTCCTTTGAGATGCAGAGTCCATTATTTGTGCTCGATGTAGACAACTAAGACTATTCGTCTAACTGTTATACAGAAGCCCAGTGAAGATATATTATTAAGAAAACCGCATGTTGGCGGTATGTTTCGGCATGGATAATTATGCCTGCCTATGAAGAATACACAGTTGTTTACATTATTTTAGAGGCCCAACATTACGGCCGATATCTTTGAGCAGAAGAAGATGTATCTGGCGTATTATGCTAGATGAATTACAGCATTATTATTATGCAATTGAGAACTCGTCTTTTGGTACGGCGGAGTTGTTTAAAGTACCTGACGCGCTGAGTCAGTGGTACGTGAGCTGCGGTATGAACTATGTGTTAAAGGACAGACCATTGTCGATAACGTCCTGATAGATGAGTGGAACAAGCTTTATAATGCCAGATGTTTTGCCAGTCATTTCCAGTTTATATGATGTCCTTGATCCTCGTCAATTTGACTGTAACTGTTGATGTCACTGTGTCTCGTAAATAAATGGTTGAAAAGTTCCAGCAGTTGCAACAATTACTGACTACTGCATGTGAGTGAGTGGGCGCTTTGTTTACCTGTCCAAGAACCTAAACGCATTCGTGTTGTCTACACAGCCACATCACTTATCAACCCACACAAACTTCGAGTACTTCGCATTCAAGAAGTGTATGATGTTTGAATGTCAACATGACACCCTGTTAGCGCCTCAACGCCTGGTGAGCTAATCATGCACAACAACGCTGTTTGGCCCAGGTCGTACTGAATACGCACGCACAGAAACCTACAGTAACACCGTGCAGGAACATTGGGGTAGATCGTACAGCCTTCAATATTCTAGTGGCGCATCAACACATCCATATAATAACAGTACACAGAAAAGATATCGTTACATTCCTGGTGGTCATAAAAAAGGAATGTTACAGGAATGTACCCACTCAGGGTACAGACGGACCTGCCCACTATGTGAGTAGGGTGAATAGGTCTCAACAACAAGACGAGAGTATCAAATGGTATTCGGCCAAAGAATGCAACAGTAGCAATAGGGCTACGACGCCGAAACATTGGTATAGCTTAAACAGAAGGATGCATAGAGTAAACAAGAGTATTAACACTACAGGACGAATGGTACGGGACAAAAATCGACAACAAATACACATAGGATATCACAACGGGAAACATATGAAATACAGAAGAAAAGAAAAAAAAAAGTTAAGATACATAAGAATTAACCAAGCACAATCTTCGGTCAATTTGAGGAAGGACAAGGATATGTCGGTACAAGTGGAAGACAACCACAAGTGAACATGATAGGAAGGGCATATGTTAGGTATAACCACCAACCATACCATAGATATTGGGCCAGAGTATACAATCGTGCAAGTTGGTTTGACAAGAAAAGACGGCAACAACAAAAATGTCAAGAATACAGAAATATGAAGATGAATTGGGATGGTTCAGTTGTAGACAGGAACAGACAATACGCACATGAGAGGAGAAACATCTGTACATAATGCGAAAGGGAGAAATGGAAATGTAACAAATATCAGCATAAACAGAGATACCATAGGACATGTAATAACAGTGAGAGGACACTCATTAGTCTCAACAGCAACTATGGACCAGGACACTGGGATAGCTTGAAAAGAAGAGAAACGAGAATAGCTGTGAAGAATTTTGTGGCAGAAATTAAGAAAGGAAGGATATTGGACATAAACAACATAAATGTTGGTGATCAACAGAGGTGTCGAATAACAACTGAAAATGGGTGGCGGATAGACGTGAACAAAGTAAGATCAAGTGGGAACAGCAAGAACATATCCTACCAACCAAGGGTTACAATAGAATGTGACAATACTAGGCATAGATCAGGGAAGAGCCAGGTTAGGAAATATGACAACACACGGAGAGACATAGTCAGCGTTGCTACCCAGAAAGAAACAAAAAAGGAAAAAGGTATACAGACAGACGTATCGGAGCACAGCGACAACCCTACATCAGACAAGAAAATGGAAGTAGCAGTACCACAGCATAGAGTTAACACAAGATAAGAGCAGACATGATACAATCCAGTCGGTTAAACCCACCACCCCAAAAGATATACAGAGAGCAGAAGAAAGTGGAAACAAGAAAGCAGGACAAAATAGGAATAAAGAAGAATGTAGGCACACCATTAAGTCTCACTGCAGTGCTAGAAGAGAAAAAGCACACAAAAGAGAAGGGAATACAGAGAGTTAACAGCGGAACGGAAAGGATGGAAGGGATCAAAATACATGAACCAAGCACACAGCAGTTGCGGAAAGTAGTAAAAGCCGTTCTTGAAAGAACTAAATCAGACATCGTGGTACTAAGGGAGGTGCAGAAAATTCTGCAAGGAAAGTTTGGTATAGACTTATCAGAAAGAAAGGAAGAAATCTACAAGCTTGTCGTAGACGAAATAGAGGACGACCGACCGATGAATATAAGAGGCTATATTTGGAGTCTTAGTATATATATTACAAGAGGCAGAGTTGAAGAAACATGTACACGGATTCCCAGTAACACACTACACAATACGGATGTCGTGAAACGTTTGAATCTGTATGACAACACGCTCAAAAATTCCCCGCTCAAAAACTAGTTACCGTATATTTTTAAAATCTATAAATAACTACAGTATTTGAAATTTGTCTGAGGGGCCGGTCAAATTTACCGCCAACAATTTATCTAGTATATTTGAATTTGTCTAGGAAACAAGTCAAAAGTTACCGCCTACCCTAAAAATTATCTAAGAGCATAGTACAAATTTAACAACCAATCAAATCGTTTTCTTTTCTTGTAGTGCTAAGAAAATTTTGGTTAACATGAAAATAATGCCTATTTTGTGTTTTTGACCGAACGTAAATAATTTATTTCTTAATAACTAAAGATAATTAAAAGGAAAGGGATATCTCGAATTATAGAGCTGATATTGCTTAACAAATGAACATAAAGATTCCCTCATAATAAAATTATATTAACTTGGAAAAATTTAATTTAGTGATATTTTCACATTAGGGTAATGCCAAATTTAATTACTTAAAAATTACCCAGATTGAAATTCAAAGGAATAACTAAGGGAAAACTATATAGAACGATAGCGATTAATTGGCCGTTCAATTATCACTTTTGATAATTGAAATCGGTCCACAAATAACTTTAATATAAAATATTCAAATTTAGTCAGATTATACAAGCGAGTTTAAAATCGCCTAAGTCAAACTTCCTAGAAAGACAATTTTTTTACTTTGTCTCCGATTGGACGGAATTAGTTCTATAAATAGAAACAAGGTAGTGTTATCTGGGCCATTGCATAAAAAAACCACGCCGAGCTGACGCATCCTAAGAGACAGTAGGACCAAGACTTTGCCGACTGAACTGAAACGCAGTGCTAAGAACCCATTTACGGCCAGTCAGCTTGTGTGTGTGTGAACTTATTTACCTGCGGGTAAGAGAGATAATTTTATTTGCATACTTTGTTAAATAATTGACCTGTAAATAAAAAGCTTATGTGTTCCATAGTAATTCGAAAGTGCAAACTGCCGGCGGGATGTGTTGTGTCACGCTGACCTAAGTAGGAATGTGCAGGCTTGTTCGAATTGAAAAAAATTGGTGTATAGTGTTTGCAAATTGGCAACAAATTTACGACAGTGAGTGTTAGTATCGGTCTAATTTAGTATTTGCTTCTGGAGTAACAGCCTATTCTTAGATCATGTGATAAACATATAGGGAAGGTTAGAATAAAGTAATCAATGGGTCACAGGCTGTATTGTACTTACCATGCTTATTGTATGGAAGCCAAACATGGACGAGAGAACCAACCAGTGAATCAACACAGAGGAAGAATGATTTCATGAAACTGATTGTAGACAACGGAATTTAAGGTCTTGTCCTGACTACTATTGAAAGAACAGCAATAGAAGCAATCTAAAAATAAGGCCTTTAAGAAGGCAATGGTGGTTCATCCTAACTCATTCACCAAATAAAACTTACAAACTGTGGGATGATTAAAGTAGCAGACCTTACAGTGTAGGATTAGCATCAGTACCAATATTTTGAAAAGGAACTGTGTGTGTAGACATTCCAGTGACCCATTTACAGAAATGAACAGATTTTTCCAAAATATTTATTTTATTTTGTAAATTAACATTTTCTTGATTTGAAAGTTCCAGACCAAAAAGATTGAGGTTCAGGACCATTAAATTGTATATATATTAACTTTCATACAGCCTTGCTTAACTAACTTTATTAAAGTTGAAGTTCTGTTTGAAATTAATTATTAATTATATTAAATACATTCCCCTAGACCCGTAGCTAAATCAAATTGGGATCTCAAGAGGTAGCAGTTAGGGACTCAGAGTACATCATCATCTTCTCTGAGAACTTACATAGCTTGACCCCTCTTTGATGTCTATACACCCCTACTCTTTTCAGAGAAGGGGTATTTCTTATAAGACCAGTCTCTTTGCTGGCACTATCCCGGTATCATCTGATACACGTATTTGTCCAGGATAGCCTGTACTCTTATTAACATCAAAACCTTTGATGACAACGGAAGGACAGAAGCAACATAACAACACACAGGATCAGATAGGGACACGTAGAACTGAAGCAACACTAAAGGATAATGACTGGAACAAGTCTAAAAGGATAGGAGACAACTGGAGATTAGAATGGGAAGATGACTGTGGAGAAACATCAACAAGTAGTCAGTGTCGCACAATGGCAGGAATGCACACGGAACCTAGGACAACATCTGCTCAGTTCACCCCAAACCCTAAAAATGTATACGAACAAGGTGAACAAGAAATCGCAGAAAAACCAGAAGAAGGTGGAAGACTATTACGTCAGAAAACTCAAGAAAAAACGCAGTGTGATAATATTTGAGAAGATACGACAGAAATAATGAAGCAATGGAATAATGTTCGAACAGAAATTGATGCACCGTACAAACATACGATAGCGGCAGAACAAAAGAGCATAGCACAGGAGCTGCAGCTATTGCAACAAAAGGAGCAACAGATAAAGACTAAACAACAAAGTGGTGCAAGTCAAACTAAAAACATAGAGAACACATCAGCTGAAGATTCAGATACGCAAGAAGAGATGGAGGAAGGGAATATAAGAGGTACTAAGAGATAGCGGTCGTCGTCTTTAGACGATTCATCGGTTTATAGAAGGCGCTTTGCAAAGTTAAGGCATGTAGAACAGGTAAGGGTACGAGGGAGGTGGAAGAGTAAGGCAGGAAATAGTGGTGCAGCGGATAATAGGAGAAGTACAGATCGAAGAAAATACCGATCTAAGAGTAGAGATACTATGGAGGCAAGTAGGGATACGGGTCGAAGAGAATACCGATCCAAGAGCCGAAAGGCTAGAAAGGAGGAGAGAAATAGGAGTAGTAGTAGTAGGAGAGACATTAGGAGTGTAAGTAGAGGTCGAGGTAGCGACAAATTAAAGAGTACAGAACATGAGAGGAAACCAGGAAATATGAGAAGTAAAGAAATAGAGGATAGATAAAAACAGAGGCACACAGTTGATGGAGAAGTAAGAAGTGGAGAAGCTGAGAGAAATTTAGGAGATACAAGAGATAGAGAGGCAGAGAGAAAGCAAACTGTTGACGATGTCAGAAGAGTAGAGGAGCCCAGACAGGCGGGCGACAAAGTACAAAATAAGGGAGAAATAAAGGAAACACAATGAGTTATCTCACAGCAATCAAAGGGCTAAAGAACGGCAAAGCTCCAGGCCATGATAACTTAAATGCAGAGCTATTTAAGACAGACCCTGTGCTAGCAGCAGAACTATTAGAATTACTATTTGCACAAGTCTGGAAAACGGGGACAACACCATCAGAGTGGAACAAAGGAATAATTGTCAAATTGCCCAAGAAGGGAGATCTTGCAGACTGCAATAATTGGAGAGGAATCCCTCTTCTCTCAGTTCCCAGCAAAATACTAAGCAGGATAATTATACAGAGAATTTCAAAGGCAGTAGATCACAAACTGAGGAAAGAACAAGCAGGATTTAGAAAGAACAGGAGATGTGTAGATCATATATTCACTCTCAGGAACATTATAGAGCAGTGCTCAGAATGGCAAAGACAGCTTTACATTAATTTTGTTTATTTTGAAAAGGCTTTGACAACATACATAGGGACAGTTTATGGAAAATACTGAGGTCTTACGGAATTCCAAGCTGCACAGTGTCAATCATAAAAAGCCTCTATGCAAACTTTACGTGCAGTGTTGGGCAGAGCGACCTAACCTTTGAGGTGAAGACAGGAGTACGACAGGGATGCCCCTTTCCAACCACTCTATTTTTAACAGTCATAGACTGGGTGATGCGCCAGACAACAGAGGGCAGTCCAAGAGGAACAAGATGGACAACATTTTCTACATTGGAAGATCTGGAATATGCAGATGACATTGCACTACTAGCACATTCACATCAACACATCCAGGAAAAAACGGATAGACTTAATAAGTTTAGCCAGCAGGTGGGCTTGAACATCAATTTAAAGAAGTCTGAGGTCATGACGCTCAATGTGAGCAACCCTGAGCCCATATCAGTAAGGAATAAGCAATTGGTACAGACAGATACCTTCACATACCTAGGAAGCATAGTAATACCAGACGGCGGGGCAGGCAAAGACATCAACATCAGAATGAATAAGGCAAGAACAGCCTTCTTTAGCCTAAATAACATCTGGAAGTCCTCCCAATACAGCACAAGCACAAAATTAAGATTATATCAGAGCTGTGTGCTTTCTGTGCTTCTCTATTGTGCGGAATGCTGGAGAGTTACAGAGAAGGAAATGTCGAAATTGTCCTCTTTTCACACAACATGCCTAAGAAAAATTCACCGAATCTTTTGGCCGAATACCATCACTAACCAAGATCTGCTTACTCGTAGCAAGCAAGAGGACATGCACACAATCATAGCTGGCAGACGCTGGAACTGGGTTGGTCATATCCTCAGAAGAGACCCCAATGCCATCACAAGAACAGCTATGCTTTGGACCCCTGAAGGAAAACGAAAGAGAGGCCGACCAAAAACAACCTGGCGGAGGACTGTGGAGGCTGAGATGCAAAGAATGAACCAGAGTTGGGGCACTGTACGAAGGATGGCCACCAACCGAGCAAAGTGGAATCAATTTGTTGTTGCCCTACAAGACGCCACTAGGCGTGATGGCCACTGACTGCTTTGACGGTCGGCGGCTAAGGATCAAAGAAGAAGAAGAATGAGTTATCAAACAACAGTTAGCATTGGAGATGCTTTAATTGCTCATGAAATGAGTGAGTAGAGAGTAGCAGGAGGCTATGAGAGTAGAATCATAGCAATATACATATAAACAAATTGGCGGCGGTAGCTGAGTCTTGGGAAGACTAAGTAAAATTGGTCTATACCGAACACATATAGAGGTAAACTGAATACACCTGACCGATAGGGTACTGCAGTAAAGGAGGAGATGAGTAAAGGAGAAGAGGTAGATTTGAGGCCATGGTAGAAAAGCCGTGGTGAATAATGGAGATTGAGATTTTGAGGAGTCGTAGAGTAGAATGGCAGAGACAGCTTTAGATTAATTTCGTTGATTTTGAAAAGGCTTTTGACAGCATACATAGGGACAGTTTATGGAAAATACTGAGGGCTTATGGAATTCCAAGCTGCATAGTGTCAATCATAAAAAGCCTCTATGCAAA
Source organism: Oreohelix idahoensis (assembly GCA_024509875.1). Classification (NCBI taxonomy): domain Eukaryota; kingdom Metazoa; phylum Mollusca; class Gastropoda; order Stylommatophora; family Oreohelicidae; genus Oreohelix; species Oreohelix idahoensis. Next base: position 1,524,847 of record JAMPIV010000326.1, on the reverse strand, counting down.
CTTTACGTGTAGTGTTGGGCAGGCAACCTAACCTTTGAGGCGAAGACAGGAGTACGACAGGGATGCCCCTTACCAACCACTCTATTTTTAACAGCCATAGACTGGGTGATGCGCCAGACAACAGAGGGCAGTCCAAGAGGAACAAGATGGACAACATTTTCTACATTGGAAGATCTGGAATATGCAGATGACATTGCACTACTAGAAAATTCACATCAACACATCCAGGAAAAAACGGATAGACTTAAAAGTTTAGCCAGCAGGTGGGCTTGAACATCAATTTGAAGAAGTCTGAGGTCATTACGCTCAATGTGAGCAGCCCTGAGCCCATATCAGTAAGGAATCAGCAACTGGTACAGACAGATACCTTCACATACCTAGGAAGCATAGTAACACCAGACGGCGGGGCAGGCAAAAACATCAACATTAGAATGAATAAGGCAAGAACAGCCTTCTTTAGCCTAAACAACATCTGGGAGTCCTCCCAATACAGCACAAGCACAAAATTAAGATTATATCAGAGCTGTGTGCTTTCTGTGCTTCTCTATGGTGCGGAATGCTGGAGAGTTACAGAGAAGGAAATGCCGAAATTATCCTCTTTTCACATAACGTGCCTAACAAAAATTCACCGAATCTTTTGGCCGAATACCATCACTAACCAAGATCTGCTTACTCGTAGCAAGCAAGAGGACATGCACACCATCATAGCTGGCAGACGCTGGAGCTGGGTTGGCCATGTCCTCAGAAGAGACCCCGAAGCCATCACAAGAACAGCTATGCTTTGGACCCCTGAAGGAAAACGAAAGAGAGGCCAACCAAAAACAACCTGGCGGAGGACTGTGGAGGCTGAGATGCAAAGAATGAACCAGAGTTGGGGCACTGTACGAAGAATGGCCACCGACCGAGCAAAGTGGAATCAATTTGTTGTTGCCCTACAAGACGCCACTAAGCGTGATGGCCACTGACGTCTTTGACAGTCGGCGGCTAAGGATCAGAGAAGAAGATGGAGATTCAGATTTTGAGAAGGTATTATGGAGAAAGGGGGAGGAAAATGGAGTATTATATAGAAATACGGAGATTTAGATTTTGAGAAGCCGTAGAGTAGGACGGCAGAGATATTGAGAGTATTAAGAGAAATGACAATGGTGATATTGAGAAGCCGCAGAGGAAGACGGCAATAATGGAGAAATAGTGGGTAAAACGGAGTAATATGGAAACTGAGATATTGAGAGTATTGATATAAGTGATGGTGAGAAATAATTGGAGAGTTCAAGAGGGACGAGGAGAAAGTTGGAGAGCACAGTTCTAGAGAGGGAACGAGAATAGAGGATATGAGGAAAGGAGAGAAGTAGAAAATTGCAGCGGGAGTCTGGTTGTATGGAAACTAGATGCAATCGTTCTACTCTGAACATAAAAGTGAGCTGAGTAGGTCCGAACGATGGACTACTGCAGTGGAGGAAGAGAGGAGGAGAGAGGCAGGGAAGCCATAGATTAAGGGAGAGATGTAGAGAATGGTAGAAATTGAGAAGTCACAGGGAGGAGACGGAAATGAATTATGAGCTAAAGGAGCATATGGAGAAACTATAGAGAATATGGCAGTAGATGAGGGCCATAGAGAAATGGCAAAGATATAGAGAAATGGGAAATTAGAAGTGATAGTTCCGGAAGGAGCTGATAACAGAGTTGAGGAGGATACAGATTTTTCGGCAGTTGCCAGAGTCTTGTGAAGACTTTGTGAGAAGCGAGGCTTCTCCATAAAGAAGAAGTTATAGGAAATGGAGAGTTATAGAGCGACAATGAGAAAGAATAATGAGATATAGAAAAACGAAGGAAATGAGAGATAGAGGAAAGAGCATTTATGCTGAGGAAACAGTACTTACGTTCGTATATGGTTATGGGTTTCTTTTAGCCATAAGGGAGATGGAAATGAAATATAGAAGACATATGTCAAATAGGAAAAGCCATGGACGAGACGGCATATATAAATTGAAGAGGAAATAACTAAACGTTCTAAAGAGAACGAATAGAAGGAACACGAAGCCATAGAGGAAATGACTGAATTATAAGAGGATTAAGTAAATAAAAGAGGACGGAGAAAAGAAAACCTATATATAGGTAGAGAAAAAGTTATAAAAGTACAAGACGGATAGGAAGAAGGAATTAAAGAGAAATGGTAAGGAAATAAGACTTACATGGAATACAAGAGAGAGAGAGAGAGAGAGAGAGAGAGAGAGAGAGAGAGAGAGAGAGAGAGAGAGAGAGAGAGAGAGAGAGAGAGAGAGAGAGAGAGAGAGGAACGAAGTATATAAAGAGGAAGACAAGGTAACACGGTAACAGTGCATCGGAGATTAAGATGTAAAATGGACATAGATGTGAAGAACAGTAAATGCTCAAGCAAGAAAAATATGCAACTAAGAAGAACGATTAATGAGATATGCGGCAGATGTAATTTCGGAATGTCAAGATAATGCGAGTAGGGACCGCGCTGCAGGATCAGTAAAATGATTTAGTGGAAGAGGGCGCTAGTTCACTAGTCTGTCACAAAGGTATGTGTGATGTATAGCCAATAACAGTTAAGTACGTTGGAAACATTAGAAACGGGACTTAGTAAACTTGAGAGTAGAAGTAAAAAGGGATGGTAATTTGCAAATGAAATTATAAAGGAATAAGTAAGATAAGAAAAGGAGCAAACGCTAAGGTGTATATGTATACCTAGTAGCCGCATGTTATTAGAATGTGGGCTCTAGTGGAATTGTAATATTAATTGAGCTGGTGGGTTAACCAGAATAATGTTATGAGTTGGATTATGTATAATGTGTAATATGAAATGGAAATTGCATTGTTTAAAATGTGTAATATGAAATGGATATTGTATTACGGGAAATGTGTAAAATAGGTGATTAGAAATGGAGAATGGCAGGTCGCGTTCAGTTCAGTGGGTACTTGGCTGACTGGGACCGGGGGATGTGGGTGGACAGGTGCTGGTGGAGAGAGGGACGGAGTTGGTAATGGACGTGGGAAGGGAGTGTTTGTATGGTTGGTTTTGTTGTGAAATTTTCTTTGTAAAAAGGCTGGGGGGGGGGGGGGGGGGGGGGGGGGGGGGGTGTAAAAAATGGTTTGAAAAAAAATGAATGGAAATGTTAAAAGACTGTTCGTCTTTGTTGAAGGGAAGTGATATGAGTGGAGGAGGGATTTGAGCAAAGGGAGGAAACTTTGTGGATTTCACTTGGAAGATGTTGTAGTTATTTTAGGCTTAAGCATAACAAGTGAGTTCCAAAATATAGTGCGACTAATTTGCATATAATGGTTTGGTAACAAGAATTAAAGAAGAGTGTATGGTTTTCAGTCTAATCATCAAAGGGAGATAACTTGGAATTACGTCCCTTGTAAGTTTTGGTGAGCGAACAAGAAAAAAGTACGCACGAGAAAGTTGTGGTAGGATGAACACATTTTAGGGGTGAACAAAAAATGTTAGAACGGGGATTAGGCAGTATGATTAGAACGCGCTCAGCGTAAGCAAGATTTTGCAAGAGAGATTTTTGTTGGAAGTTCATTAGTGAGCGAGTTCTTGATATTCATGTCTCTGGCAACTAAGCCATTGGATGTGGTTGGCTACTGTGGTGACAGACACGCCATAGCAAGAATTATGTTAACAAGTTGTCAATGGTTGTGTTTTTCAAGATAGCAGGTATGATTGCAGTTTTATAATTGAAGATAGACTTGTAGATAAAACAGAGACAGACGTAGTGATCAGGGAAACTGGTAGAAAATCAACATCCCTGGCAGTTGTAGGCCAGTCTTCTAGCAAGATACACCAGAAGGTCACTAAGCGAACTTTATAAAGATAAACTAACTTTTCTTAGAAGATCACCCAGGTGACATAGCAGTAGAGAAATTAGACGAGAGCAGATCAGTGACAGATATGTACAAGAATATGATTTTCGGATGTCGCTGAATTGAGAAAATGTACGATTGGGATTTATATCAAGTTGAATGTAAAAATCCATGAAATAAAATCGCAAAAGAGAGAAGCGGATTCTACTTTATGTAAATAAAAGTTTAAAGTTCGTTTTACTGCTGTTGGAGTACAGTGTGTCAACAGAGAGAAAAATCATCAACCATCTGTACGTCTTGTCTAGCGTGCATTACATCATCTTGATTACATCAGAGTGTTTACATTGTCTGTTCACACACACCTATCTGCCTATTGTTTTGGGTAGTGAGACGAGTCACGCTATACGAACACTACATAAAATGCAACCACACTATCACGGCCACACTTCTCTGTTTGCGTCTATGTACACTTCATGAGCTTTGATTTTAGAGCTTCTGGTTTTACTTCTATTTAAATCTGCTTTCTTTCTTTCCCGTCTTCTATCTTGCTAGTCGTTTCTGTTGTTATCCATGCTTTGTGCTGATGTTCTCTATTTCTCAGTACTTCCTCACATGTTTCGTTCCATATATTTTTACTTGTTGCCAGTGGTCTTCCGTATCTGTTTCATCTTCCAGCTGTTGGTGTACTTGGTATTTGTTGCATACTTTGACAAAAAAAATTTCTCTTATTTCCTTATTTCTTAGATAGCCCACATTGTACTGTTGCCTATAGCTATATGCTGTTGTAAATTTCTTGAGTTTTAATTTTGTTTTAGCCAAAAGAAGATGGTTGTCTGATACAACATCTGCTCCTCTACATACTTTTATATAATGCAATGATAACCTAAACTTCTTACATATGCATATGTGATCAATCTGGTTCTTAGTTCTATGGTCTGGTGATATCTATGCAAATACGTCTTATTTATACAAAAGACAAAAACAAAAATACATTTAATACATCTTATTAATACAAATACATGTTATTAATACAAAAGATAAAAACTGAAATAAATTTAATGCATCTTATTAATAAAAAAAACAATTAAAAAAATTAATGCCTACGCTGTGGGCACACAACTATATTTCTTTTTCTCAAACACAGCGTTGCTCAGTTTGGTACACAGATTCCGTTCCTAGACAATATTCTTCTTACAAATGTTATTATCAATAGTCAATTAACCAAGTCACAAATCACGCTCTATCAAAGCAAATTACACTAGTCAACAACCAAAATGTACCAGAAATGAAAATAGCTGATCGTAACTAATTTTGGTGTGCTGAAAACGAAAATGACATTAAAAAATGTTGATTTGCTCTAGTTTTCAAGATATATGAGCCGCGCTAGCGTAGTGGTTACCACACCGCTCTGGCGACCGGGTGATCCAGGATCAAATCCGGGCAACGGCATTTGAGGATTTTTCGTCGACCGGGATTTGGACTGGATTAACTCGAGACATGGCGAGGACATTTGAAGGAGTGTCGTCGACCAGGGACTGGCGGCTCCTGAGCCGACCCAGCTCTAATGGGTACCTCCGAAATCGGCGAGTATCTGCCTGAATGGCGATGGACACCTGTCTTTGTACAAGAAAAAGGGATACTCACGTAAAATCAATGTCAGGTTAGACATTAATAATAACCTGAGATTTCGCCTCGAGTATTAGCGGACCCGCGAAAAAAAAAAAAGATATGTGCTACTAGTTTATTTAATTACGGTCAATTTATATATATGACGCAACTGTTGTGGGTGATTGCATAATTTTTTCTAATGACCAATAAAAATGTAACTAGAAGTTGATGATGCAATCCTACCTATGATTACATCACCTTTGTGTATAAATATCTTATCTCTGATAACATTTTGCCATTAAATTCCTAGGACATGTGTGAACAGTGCCAATAATTTATGTAGAAGGAGAACGACTAAGTAAGTAAGTAGTATGTGGTGAGGTGACATTTCTATCACAAAAACGAAATATAACTAAAGTGATTAAGAAGACTTACAGTTTGTATTTTGGCTGCAGAATAGGAGATCAAGATAAGAGCTGGGCGCCACACATATGCAGCATTACATGTGCAGCACATCTTAAACTGTGGTTGACTGGCAAAAGGCAAGCTATGTCTTTTGCAGTCCCAATGATTTGGAGAGAGCCCACTGATCATCTCAACAACTGTTACTTTTGCATGGTCCCTCCAATTGGGAAAGGCATATCAAACAAGATAAAATGGACTCTGGAATATCCAAACATCCCCTCTGCAATACGTCCGGTACCACATGGCGATGACCTACCAGTTCCCAAAGTGCCAGAATCATTTTCAGCTGCTTCCACTGATGAAGAAGAGGACATTGGTGGTCCTGAACCATCAACCTCAAGCGACCCAGATTTTGAGCAAACTACATTCACTAAACCACATAATAACCCAAGGTGAACTGAATGATCTTGTAAGAGATCTGAATTTACCGAAGAACAAGGCGGAGCTTTTGGGTTCCAGATTGCAACAGTGGAATCTCCTGGCAGAAGATGTTACAATTTCTGTGTATAGGAATCGTCAGAAGCCGCGTATTACATTCTTTTTCAAAGAGGGTGACCTTCCTGCGTGCCACAACATTTCTGGTTTAATGTCAACCCTCAAAATCAATTACATACTAGAAGAGTGGAGGCTTTTCATTGATTCATCCTAGACGAGTCTTAAAGCTGATTTGTTGAATAATGGTAATGTGTTACCGTCAATTCCAGTTGGTCACGCAGTTCATATGAAAGAAACTTATGAAAACATTAAGCAGCTTTTGAAGTATATAAACTACGATCATCTTCATTGTCACTTTGCGGTGACTTAAAAGTGGTCGCTCTTTTGCTTGGACTACAGGGTGGATACACCAAGAACTGTTGCTTTCTCTGTGAGTGTGATAGCCGTGCACGAAGTGACCATTACATCAGAAGACATTGGCCAATCAGGCAGTTATTGCAGCCTGGCAGTAAGAACGTCGAGAACCCAGCACTTGTCGACACCAGCAAGATTTTGTTGCCACCCTTGCACATTAAGCTGGGTCTCATGAAAAACGTTGTCAAGGCAATGGAGAAAACAGATGAGGCTTTCAAATACCTCATCAGAAAATTTCCAAGACTGAGTGAAGCTAAAATAAGAGAGGGAGTATTTGTTGGTCCGCAAATTCGAAAACTTCTTCATGATGACGAGTTTCTTTGCGTGTTGCATGGCAAAAAAAAAGCAGCATGGCTAGTAATTAAGTCAGTGGTGGACAATTTTCTTGGAAACAACAGATCTGTTAATTACAATGAAGTTGTAGAAAAACTCCTTCTGAAGTATAAGAGTCTTGGCAGCAACATGTCTTTGAAAATTCATTTTCTGGATTCTCATCTGGATTTCTTTACGTCAAACTGTGGAGCGGTCAGTGATGATCATGGTGAACGATTTCACCAGGACATTGCTGCTATGGAGACAAGGTATCAAGGCAATTGGAGCCCTTCAATGCTTGCTGATTACTGTTGGACTGTGACAAGAAACACCTCATCAATTGACTACAAGAAGCAAGCAAAGGCAGCTCGAACAGCGACTGAATAATGACAGACTGGGTTCAAATCTGCCTTTTTAAAACATGATATGTGAACTTTAAATATTGTTTTTATTTTTTCTTTCATTTTATGTTGAAATATCAATTAATTGAGTATGTAACCACAATTTTTATAATGCTAAAGTAGAAAGATTAGCTGTTCACCCCAGAGAATTAAACAAGCATACATTATTTGTATTACTGTAATGTAAATTCATCATTAAAAAAAAAAACCAGAGCCAATTGGCGAATTTCATTCTGATATTTGAAATCAGCATGTCAAAATCAATAAGAAATGGTATATTTAATTTCTGGTACAAATAACTTTTGAAAATTTGTTGACTAGTGTTAACATCCATCCATCCATCCATCCATCAAAAACTAAAATAAATTAAATACATCTTATTAATATAAAATGACAAAAAGTAAAGTAAATTTAATACATCTTATTAATACAAAGGACTAAATCTATAATAAATTTAATACTCATTATTAATTTAGAAGACAAAAAAAAATTATTGCCTATGCTATGGATACACAACTATATTTTTTTTAAACACAGCTTTACTCAGTTTAGTACACAGATTCCGTACCTAGACATATTCTTCTTACACATGTTATTATCAATAGTCAATTAACCAAGTCGCAAATCACAAACAAACCTACCTACATACCTACCTGTCTGCCTGCCTTTTTGCCTGCCAGCCTGCCTACGTATCTATCTATCTATCTATCTATCTATCTATCTATCTATCTATCTATCTATCTATCTATCTATCTATCTATCTATCTATCTATCTATCTATCTATCTATCTATCTATCTATCTATCTATCTATCTATCTATCTATCTATCTATCAATCTGTCTGTCTGTCTGTCTGTCTGTCTGTCTGTCTGTCTGTCTGTCTGTCTGTCTGTCTGTCTGTCTGTCTGTCTGTCTGTCTGTCTGTCTGTCTGTCTATCTATCTATCTATCTATCTATCTATCTATCTATTGTGACAGGTAGCATTTTTTTTCATAGAAGTTCCTCACACGAGGTCGCATTTTTTTCCTCGCATGAGGTCGCTTTTTTGACTCGCTTGAGTCGCATTTTGGAGCACGCCTGACCCCGGCCCTGGCCGAGACACATGATCCTAGCCAAGGCCGGATAGCAGGGCGCATGTCCAAACACTAAAAGACCAAATGACACAGAAATGTCACTGTACTGATCTTTTGTGTTTCCTGTGACAGGTAGCTTTTTTGTTCTTTTTTTTCCTCGCATGAGGTCGCATTTTTTTCCTCGCATGAGGTCGCTTTTTTTTTAACTCGCATGTGTCGCATTGGCACACGCCCAACACAAACGCATGTCCCAACACAATAATACCCAATGGCAAACAAGTGTCACTGTAATGATCCTCTGTGTTTTCACACAAAAGACCAAATGACACAGAAGTGTCACTGTACTGCCCTGGCTAAGACAATTTGATCTTAGCCAAAAGGCTGAGAAGCGATCGTGACAGGTAGCATGTGAGAGAATGGGTCTTGGATGTGAGACAAGGGGAAGTGTAAATAAGTCGGGGATTTAGATTATGAAATAGGGTCAGTTCCTAAACATGGTTTAGCTGTTTTGCATAAGCGCGGTGTAAGTTATTGTATAGTCCGTTCACCAATTGATGTTCAACTTTAAAATTAAAAAAAAAACCACCTGATGTAATGAATTCATATTTTGCATGTAGTCTTAGATAATCCATGACGTTACAAATATGTTGTTGTTAGGTCAATATCAATTCTGCATTCTTCAAAACCGCAAATTCCTTTGATCTTTTTCGAATCTTACAAGAAGCACGGTTTAAAAATTAAATTTTACAGTATACTACGTCATAAATATCATAAATGTCAAAAGTATGATCAGAGGCGTATCCATATCTGCTCAACGCATAGGAAACAGCTATAATTAGTGACACATTTAAATCTGAAACGCGGGGGGGGGGGGGGGGGGGGAATACTGTATTCAAAACTATATTGTACACGACACGGTAATTTTACATGTATACCTGCACTATTTCTTCGTGTTTTGAAGGAGCATAATTATATTGTTTTATGTTTTTGATATCTCAATTAAGTTACATTTATCTCAGTCCGTATCTGACGATTCCATTAGATTAACAACTGTTAATGACTGGATGAACTGTAATCCATCACGTTGCCAGTATTCTTCTTCTTCGCTATTTGCACTTCAAACTCAAAATGAATGTAATATTATTCTATATGTTCAGAAAACAAAATATGTTTCAATATAATACAATGCAGCTATATCGTTACAATAATTTCACGATACGCCACTGACTTTACAACGGTACAGATTTGCACTAATGATGTCGCACTATCTCCGCTTCCAACAGCAGACAACTGCGGTGCACGAAATGTCATGATTGTGTCTTAAAATATATATATATTTTCTATTAAAAAACCATTTATTGCCCGTGCAACACAAATGTACTGCTGACATGCTAAATGTTGATACCGGTAGGGGAATGCGATTTTAATATAACCTGAAGAAGAGATATCTCAAAGTAGATACATTTTCTGGAGGCAAAAAATGTTTTCATAACGTCATGAACAATATAATACTACATGCAAAATATAAATTCATTACATCAGGTTGTATTTTAGAAAACAAATTTTAAAGTTAAACATCAATTGGTGAACGGACTTTATAGTAAAGAAGAGATGGGGACTTTTAGTTTTATTAAACAAAGAAGACGACTTGTAATTATGTCCCTGTAGGCATTAAGTGAGTTGTTTTGAAAATAGTGCGAACTAAGCACGTTCGGCACAAGAGTTAGTGCGTGGGGTAGGTGACAAAGAGGGGGAATTGGAATTCGAGGTGTGAAGGTTGGGAAGTTGAGATTAACCGGTGCTAGGCGTAGGGAGAGAAAATGGTTTTCTCCGAAGTGTTAAAATTGTTCATGGCGAGACCCTTGGAGGGGTGCAAACGAGATAGAAAGACTAAATAGGGTAGCTTTCTGTGATCACAGAACTATGCCCTGCTTTCTAGCTCCCCAAGTTCTCATATGCCATGTTGGTAGCGAAAATGCTGGTTGAGCGAAAACTAGATGTAGTTAATCACAGTTTTCTCAAGCTGTGTGAGTTTTCAAGATTTTGGAGCAAGAGGGGTTTTTCGCAAAACATAGTGCAAGACAGACAGAGGTTCATGGTGAGCAGGTATGATTGCAGTGTTATTTCAAGATAGACGTTTAGATAAAACATAGACAGACGTAGTGATCAGGTAGACTCTGGTAGAAAATCAACATCCCTGGCAGTTTTAGGCCAATCTTCTAGCAAGATACAACAGAAAGGTTACTAGGTGAAACGTTATGACGACAAACTAACTTTTCCAAGAAGATTAAACAGACGACGACTGTGGAGAAACTAGGTGAGAGCAAAAGTAGTAGCAGTAACGTTCGAGAATATACGATTTAAAGATGTCGCTGATTGATAAAAAGTGTACAAACTGGAATTGTATCACGTTGAATGTAAAAATCCGCAGAGAAGTGAAGCGGATTCTATTGAATATAAATAAGATCTTGAAGTTTCATTTTACTGCTGTTGGAGTACAGTGTGTCAACAGAGTTTAGAAAACATCAACCATCTGTACGTCTTATCTAGCAGTGCATTCATCACCTTGTTTCATCTAAGTGTTTACGTTGTCTACTCACACATACTATCCACTAGTTAGGGCAGTGATCTGAACCTTTATACAAACACAACGTCAACGTACGGCCACACAAGTAGCGTTTGGTGCCGTAACTTCGTATTTATCTGCAGTATTTTTAACTATAGCAGTGTATGACTGGTCACGTGCACCATTCCATATTCTCTGGTGCTCTCACAGCAGTGAAAAGTAACTTAAACAAAAAAGGTTTGGGGAGATTAAGTAACAAATAAAGGCACACCCGTATTATGACAAAACCCTCCGGAAGTTCATAGTGGAGAATCATGATGTGTTCGCCCTTAGTGACATGGAGCTGGGCAGAACACAGACCGTAACGATGGATATCAACACTGAGCAAGGGAAGGTCGTCAAAAAGAAACCTTACAGCACTCCGCTGAAAACGAGACAGATAGTGGAGAAGGCTATAGAGAGCAAGTTAGCTGCCAGGGTCATACAGAGGTCCCGTTCAGAATGGGCGTCCCGTATTGTGATAGTCACGAAGAAGGACGGTAGTCACACGTTTTGCTGTGACAGCAGGGCCCTAAATAATATAACTAAGATCATAAGGCACCACATTCCCAGGAAAGACGACATCCTAACACTATAAGGAAAGTCAGAGTGATTTACCACGTTGAACGCCAGATCTGGATTGTGGCGCATACCACTTACGGAGGAGGCCAAGAAAAAAGCAAATGTTGCACAAATGTAAGGACGTTTGCCTGGAACATCATGCCATTTGGACTGAAAAGCAGTCCTGCCACTTATATGGCATTAATGGATGAAGTCCTAAATGGAATGCAAAAGTTTGCCATAGCCAACATTGATGACATTCTTGTGCATACGGCAGGATCGGTACAGGATCATTTGGAACACGTACTAAAGGTATTCAACAGGCTGAGACAGTACAACGTTAGAATGAAATTGTCGAAATGTAACTTCATTCAAAGAGAAACCAAAGACCTAGCCTTTATAGTAAACAACCAAGGAGTGCGACCAGGCGAAGATAAGGTTGGACTATAAGGGATGTGTCAAGGCCAACGAAAGCCAGACAAGTGAGGGGTTCTTAGGCACGTGCGGATACTTTAAAAAACATGTTGTTAACTTTATCCGCACCGCGGAACCTCTGATTAACTTAGTGCCCAAATACGCTCTATTTAAATGAACAGAAGAATGCTAAAAGACTTTCGATTACCTAACTCGAGCCCTAACGCAACTTCCATTTCTGGCACATCCAGATCCAGACAGGCCGATGATCCTATACACAGAATCGTCAGGGACAACCTTAGTAGCATGTTTGGTCCAAGCAGCATCCACAGGAGAGAGTCATGTTATACCAAACGTCGGGAATGAGAGACCTATAGTTTTTCTCTCACACAAGTTCAATAAGTCTCAGATGAAGTGGGCAGCCATTGAGAGGGAGGCGTTTGCGATCTATTTCGCAATACAGGTTAGATTTCTATTTGAGAGGAACGCCGGTTACAGATAGAACAGAACATCAGCCACTGCGCACATGGCTTACCAAGGCATCGGAGCAACCCCGCAAGTTACAAACGTGGACGTTAAATTTTCAAAACTATGACGTCAACATAGAATGCATCAAAGGAAAAGATAACTCATATGCGGACCTACTATTCAGAATACCGTATGCGGATTAAGGGGAAATACTATATCATGATGTATTTACATAGATTAATGATAACTTAAGGCAGATAACAATCATAAACTCGAACCAGAACACAAAACAGACAGGGTCAGATTTCGAGAGAGGCTGCACAGAACGACAAGAAACCGAACAGTGACCTCCGCAGGGAACAAGCGAAAGATTCTGCATTAGTTGCTCTTAAATGGAAAAGCTAAGAAGGATTCAAAGAGGTAAAGTGTTTTGTATCAACGAGCAAGATGGGATAATAGAGTTCGTGTACCATAAAGGAGATGGTGTATCTAAGACATTTAATTAAGGCAGTGTTGGAAGCGAGTCACGATAACAACGGTCATGTAGGTAGAGACCAAACACTCCATATAATTAAGTTAAAGTATTTTTTGGAACGAAATTAACAAGGATGTAGTGACACATATGCAAAAGTGCCTCACATACAAGACAAGGAATATGAGAGAGATAAAATGTCCTGTGCAGAAAATGGATATTCCTCAATGTTCTATGGAAAAGATCAGCATAGAAGTTTCGGAACAATATCCCACGGCCCGAACAAATATATCATCCACATAGTTGATACGATGTCAAACTAGCAGGCGTGCTTTGCTGTGAAGGAGGCAACAGGGAGGAACATAGTGGAAATAACGATGCGACAGTTCATTCTTAGGCATGGGTGCCCGTACACAATCGTCACAGACAATGGCACATTATTTACGGGGAATGGGTTCCAAAAACTTCTCAGGGAGATGAACATAAAACACATCATAACCTCTCGTATCGCTCACAAAGCAATGGCAAAAATGAACGCCTCCATGCTACGATCCATAACATCATTTCGAAGTATATACAGGTCAGGAATAGTGATTGGGATATGCATCTTCCACATGCAGTGTAAGCAATCCGAGTCAATAATAACGACTCTAACAAGTTCTCACCGTTTTATATGCTGTACGGCAGGGAACCAGTGCTGCCGACAGACACGTTGTTGAAACCGAGAAGAAAGTATTATAAGGAAAGTCATATGGAGAACCTGATGATGCATAAACATATTGCACACATGATGGCGATAAAGAATAACGCACAGACATCGTAAAGAGAAGAGAAAATGCGAACAAAAATGCGACATTACAGGAGTTCGATCCGGGGGCATTGTGTGTTATAGAGTGCAGGGCAGAACAAATAAGTTCAACGAAAACTGGACCACTGATTGGAAGGTGCTAGCACGCTAATCAGAAACTACGTATCGCATTGCGAAAGAAGGAGATCAAAGAAGAGCACATATGCAACACATAAGGTTACAGGAAAAGATCCGATACTCATTCTGCATAGGGATGCTAGCAAAAAGAAAACACTGTTTGTACGAGTACCGGGCGAAAGTGAAAAGGAAAGCATACAGTTACCCACGAACACTCGTTACAACACATAGGACCGAACGTAAAACAACAGTACTCAAGAACGGACGTGGGTACACCAAATATCACCTAAAGATAGTGACTGGTGAGTCACGAGGAGAGGAGACAACGGGATAGTACCACTGGCCAAGAGTGAGGAAGAAATTCAGTGTGCCCAGCGATAACTACGGATATGCACCAACAGGAAATCAGATTGTCACTAAAGCGCTACTCCATGCAGAACCGGGAACAATATCTGGTCGGTTAACCCCCCCCAAAAAAAAAAAAAAAACTTATACAGAGAACAATGAGAGATGGGCATAGATAGGCTGAGGAAAACAGGATTCAAGTATGGCAGGATACAGAGCGTAGACAGTATAATGAAATTCTAGAGGATACGACAGCAATGAGAAACGAATGGAAGGGTCTTTTCCGGAAACAGACCAAACATATAAACACACTAGAGCGGCGGAATAAAGAAGTAGAATGCAGGAGGAACAAGAAAAGCAGTATAGATAAGATTTACAGGAGCGGCAGGTAAACGCAGAAAGACACATCAGTACAGGAGAACCGCAGGACGTGGAGGTAATGTCAGAGAAGGATTCAGATTCCCAGGAAGAGATCGAAGAAAGTAGTAAACGTGGGACGAAGAGGCGTCGTTACATACCAGATGATAATAGCCCTTTCAGTCATAACTGACTATGGGAATGCGCCCCTGAGGTGGCAGCCGTCAGCTACTTATTTTCCTGGTGCTCCTTTCGACGTTTTCTCCCCTCCTCTGCTTGTTGTGTGAGCCTCTCTTCGCCCAATCTGAGGTGGCGCTGTAAATAGCATCGCCACTTAGTGCGATCGGCAGCTTCATCCTCCCATGTTGCTGGATCCATGTCTAGTGCCCTCATATCTCTCTTGCACACATCTTTGAACCTCAGCTGTGGTCGCCCAACTGTTCTCTTGCCATCTGCTAATTGTCCGTAGAAGATATCTTTTGGGATGCGACCATCTTCCATGCGGCGAACATGGCCAAGCCAGTGAAGTCTGCGCTGTCTAAGCAGCGTATACATACTTTGAAGGCCAGCACGTGACAACTCCTCGACATTTGCCACTTTATCTTTCCACGAGATGCCGAGGATGCGGCGTAGACACTACTAATGGAAGGTATTGAGCCTTCTTTCTTGCTTAGTACAGGTCGTCCAGGTCTCGCTGCCATATAGGAGTGTGCTGGTGACGCAGGCATTATATACCGCAGCTTTGGTCTTCATTGTGAGTTTAGAGTTTCTTCAAACACGCGATGTGAGGTGGGCAAAGATAGCTGCAGCTTTGCCAATGCGGCTGTCGATTTCTGTATCCAGTGAGAGTTTGTCATTGATGGTAGACCCTCGGTATGTGAAGTGGTGCACCACTGCCAATTCATAGTTATCGATAGTGATAACTGGTGCAGCACCCACATCCTGACTCAGCACATTCGTTTTCTTTAGACTTATTGTGAGGCCAAAGTCCTTGCATGCTTTAGTGAAGCGATTCATCAAGCTCTGAAGCTCCTGTTGGCTTTGAGTGACGACTGCAGCATCATCAGCGAACAACAAGTCTATTATAGTGACCCTTCTGATTTTTGTTTTTGCCTTCAGCCTTGAAAGATTAAACAGACGGCCATCTGACCTAGTGTGAAGGCATATTCCTTCAGTTGCATCTCTGAATGCATGTTTCAAGAGTAAGGCAAAGAAGATTCCGAAGAGGGTCGGAGCCAGAACACAGCCTTGTTTAACGCCACTTCGTATATCAAAGGGCTGTGAAGTGCTTCCAGCATATTGGACTGATCCCTTCATGTCGACATAGAATGACTTTATCATTTCCAGCATTTTAGAAGGGCAGCCTATTTTCAGGAGGATTTTAAAAAGTCCATCCCTACTAACCAGGTCGAATGCTTTTGTGAGGTCTATAAAGGCGATATATAATGGTCTTTTCTGCTCTCTTGATTTTTCCTGAAGCTGGCGGAGAGAGAAGATCATGTCTGTTGTTGATCTGCCAGCTCGGAATCCACACTGTGACTCTGGATATATGCGCTCAGCTAACTTGTGTAGTCGCATTAAGATGACTTTGGCAAAAACTTTACCAACAATACTAAGAAGAGAGATGCCTCTGTAGTTATTGCAATCACTTCTGTCTCCTTTATTTTTATACAGTGTTACAATCTTAGCATCTCGCATGTTTTGAGGAATAGTTGTCTCTTCCCAGCACTGGCACAGCATCCTATGCAGGGGATGCAATAGCGTGCTCTTACAGCATTTGATTAAATCAGGAGGAATCCCATCACTGCCTGGTGCTTTGCCAGAGGCCAAGCTATCAATGGCCTTGCTGAGTTTCTCTAATGTTGGTTCGGCATCCAGCTCCTCCATAGCTGGCAGACTATTGACAGCATCAAGGGCTGCAGGCGTAACGGTATTGTCTCTAGCGTAAAAGCTCAGAGTAGTGGTCGACCCACCTCTCCATCTCCTTATCCTTATCGGTTAGCTTCTCTCCGCTGATGGTTTTTAGCGGTGCTGTCTTACTTTTATGGGGGCCAAGTGCTTTCTTTATACCGTCATACATTTGTCTAATGTTGCCTGTTTGCGCTGCGATCTGGATGCTCTCACTGAGCTGGAGCCAATAGTCATTTGCACAGCGTCGAGCAGTTTGTTGAACTTTGCTTCTCGTAGCCCTCAGGATCTGTAGGGTTCTGGCACACAGTGAACGTTTGCATTCATTCATAGCACTGCGCTTAGCTTCAATGACAGGTGCCATCACATCTGATGAAGCATCAAACCCGTCATTTGATTTTGCTGTTTTCTTACCAAAGGTGGCAAGTACAGTACTTTGAATGGTGTTCCGTAGATGCTCCCAGTTCTCTGTAATAGTATCACCATGCTGAGGGCTACTGAGCACTTTCTTGAAGGTCGCAGTGAATTGAGCGATCATGAAAGGGTCTGACATTTTGCTGGTATCAATGCGTGGTTTCCCTTCATGTTTGACACGATAGAGTTTTCTTGGTTGTGCTCTGATTTTGCAGGAAACCAAGGAGTGATTTGCATCACAGTCTGCACTATGGTACGAGCGCGTGGAGAGCACAGACCTGAGGAGTGGCCTTCTGACGAGAATCAGGTCAAGTTGGTGTCAGTGCTTGGATCGTGGGTGTCTCCATGACACCTTATGCTGGGGTTTTGTCTGAAAGTAGGTGTTGGTCACGCAGAGGTCATGGTGGACGCACAACTCTAAGAGCCGTTGTCCATTTTCATTCATCTTGCCAATACCAAACCTGCCCAGACATGAAGGCCATGAAACATTATCGGCACCCACTCTAGCGTTAAAGTCACCAAGGAGAACAAGCTGTTCTTGCCTAGGTATGCTTTTGATAACTGCTGCTAGATTCTCGTAGAACTCATCTTTAGCTTCTGAGGCAGAGTACAGAGTAGGAGCATACACACTGACAAGGGTGATGGGACCTGTGCTAGTTTGCAGGCGGAGCGTTAACAGGCGTTCTGATCCATTCTCGCCTGGTTCAACCATGTTAGTTAGCGATTTTTTTACTGCAAAACCTACTCCGTGTTCTCTAGCTTTATTAAGATCTTTCCCTTGCCAATAAAATGTGTAGTCCTTCTCGCTCACCGTTCCAGAGCCCGCCAGGCGCGTTTCCTGAAGTGCAGCTATATCCACCTGAAGTCGTTTAAGCTCATCATTAATTATGGCTGTCTTCATTACATCGTTGACATCCTGTAGGTTTTCGGATAGTCCAATCAACATAGTTCGGACGTTCCAGCATCCCAATCTGAGAGTTTGCTTATTTCTATTTTTTCGATAATTGCTTGGTGCAAAACTTTCTGTCCACAGTTCGGGTTTGACCCTAATCCCCATGCACCTAATGGGGAAAGCAGACAGTGGCGGGACAACACCTTATTGACTGGGGGCTGCCCAGCTTGAAGTGGGCGGTAGCTGTCCAGTGAGATCCTAGAACCTCTCCCACTGTCGGAAGTAGACCCTGGCGCCATGCCCTACGCCAATTGGGCAAAATGCTTATAACCGGTAACTGCTACTTCCCGTGTTTTGCCGACACCTATAGGGTGAAGCTGGAGTGTCCTCTCCAGGGCGCGAGCTTGGGCACAGTTATATGGAGATCAAGCTGTTGCCCATGCAGCATGTTCCCCCTCTCCACACAACCGGTAGATCCAAAGGAACGGCAGGAGCCGATACAGTTTGGTACCAGCCATGTCGCAGGAGTTGCCAGAATAATGTCGAATCGACATTAGACTGCCTTAGGGACTCCGACTCCGGATTTGTCCTCAGGGTTTACTCCCGAAGCCAATTCCACAAATGGATATTCCCGCAAGGCAGTGGTGGTTTGAATTCAGAGTTCCTTCTCTTAGATAAGCTACCAACTAAGGATCACGAGCCCTATCTGCCCGAAGCTGCTGGTTTTAAGGCGCCAGTCGCTCGCCTTTGCCCCTTCTCCCGTCAGTGATTCGTCAGACTATATAAGGCGTCTTGCTAAGTTGAGACATGTGGAGCAGGTAGGAGTCATATTAAGGAGGAAGAACAAACCAAGAACCATTGGTAGAATAGAGAAAAAACGAGGATATAGTAGGCACAAATATATTTGAAAATTGGAAGAGTTAGAAAAGAGACACGAAATACATAGATAGGCATTTAAGATGAAGGAAGATGTAACAGCAGCTGGTGCAGGTAATTATAGGAGAATGGAAGCCATAGATAAGATGAAGCATAAAGAGGAAAAAGGTCATAGTGGCGAAAGAGAGAATGAGAGACAGATAGCGGTATGTTGCGGATATACTGATAGGAAATTTCAAGAGTGGCAAAAGACAATTGAAAAAAAGAGAATTAGAAGAAGTTAAGAGACACGAAAATAGTAGAAGTACAGATTGAAGGGAATACCGATCTAAGAGTAGAAATACTATGGAAGCAAATAGGAGAAGTGACAGTATTAGGAGAGATGCAAATAGAGGGAATTTCCGATCCAAGAGGCAAAACAGGCTGAGAAATAGAAGCAGAGAGGAAGACAGAATTAGGAGAGATGCGGATCAAGGGGAGTTCCGAACCAAGAGCCGAGATAGCCTGAGAAATAAAAGCAGAGAGGAAGAGAGAATTAGGAGAAATGCAGATCGAGGGGAGTGAAGATAAAAGAGCTCAGAGGCTAGGAAAGAGGAGAGAAATAGGTGTAGTAGCAGGATACTAAGACTACAAGTAGAGATCGAGGTAGCGACAAATTAAATAATACAGAACCTGAGAGAAACTCAGAGAGTACGAGAAAGGAAATAGTGGGAGTAAAACCGAGCAAACAGTTAATGAAGTAATTAGAAGTTGAGAGATTAAGACATATGCAGGAGACAGGAGCAGTAGAGTTGTAGAGAGGAAGCAAAGTGTTGATAAAGTCATAAGTGTGGAGGAAACACGAAGTATTGAGAAAAAGATAGCGTTGGAGGCGCTTAAAAGTAGAGAGGCAATGATGATGGAATTTCTGGATATGGTAAAAAAGTGTGGAGAATGGGAGAGAATAGCAGGAGGCAATGGGAGGAGAGTCCTGGCATATATAAACAAGGTGGCGGCGGTAGCTGAGTGTAGCGAGATTTGGTACCACTTGCTTGGTTGTAGCGCGACATGCACGCCCACAGCGCACGCACACACAGCGCAAGGACAACGCGGCGGTCTTGCTTTGAAGTTTGAAGTAGGCGGAAAAAAATGTGAAATATGTTTAAGCCAGACGGTACTGAAGAATGAGGAAATAGCTAATATAGGAATGTATGGCGGACTTTCAAAGTTTGCATTTACAGGAAATTAAATTTAGAACTACAAGAAAACGCCTGGTTGGAATACAATTAAATAATAATAGTTCACTAAAGGAGATGGACTATGAATTATATCCAAACGGATATTATTCAAATATAAATAGTTTTAAAAATAATTAACATTTTTCACCTTCATCACATCTGCTAAAAGTTAGCTAATAATCTTTAAAAATGTATTATGCATACATGCCTAACCGGATGGCAATAAAACTTACATAGAATGAAAGCCTCATATGATGAAAATGAAAGGATACCTAGGAAGGAAGGAAGGATATACGTGTGTAGTGAACAGAAAAAAAAACAAGTACAGGAAACGCACAGATCGCCTCAAAGTGCCTCAAACCGAGAGATTAAACGAAAATCTTTTGGGACTTTTAGAGGTGCTTTCTTGGATGGGCGAGATGGCCCAATATAAGGACAGAGCTGCGCGTTGAAAATCACACACACCAAATCCAGAAGCCAAAGTGAGAAACTGGAAGACAGCATCTGCAAGAACAGTTCTATTTTCACGCTGCATGCAGGGCAGATTAAATTCAGCCAAAACAGTCTCACCGTGAGCTTATAAATCCTAAGAGGGTATGTAAGTTTATTAAAGATATATGTATTACTAAAATAATTTTATTTCAGATGTTATTTACTATTTGATTGTATCAGATATAATTTTTTTTTTTTTTTTTTTTTTTTAACCAGCGGCACTTGGGCTTTCAGCCCTTCGGCCCAATGACATGTCATTGCGAGGCTGGGGAACCTGAGGACTTTCCTTCCAACCCGGTCAGGAGCTTCGCTCCTTCCCATCCACAGAGGGTTTATCACAGAAGCCGTTCAGGCTATTCAGTCAAATTTCCGGCCGTAAACATTTCTTCAAACGCCGACGCCCGGGTTTGAACCATGAACACCTGGTCGCCAGTACAACGCCGAAGCCATTACACCAGCGCGGATCCCATCAGATATAATAAAAAGGGAATGATGCTAACCAGAGATAACCTCCACCGGCATTGTCAGGAAGCATAACCATTAATTGGTTAGCCAAATATATCATGGCTAGTTCTTGCCTGGAGGCTTACGACATACCAGCAAGTACATAAGTGACTCGGCATCCATAAGTGGAAGGCAAAGGTTATATCGTACCCATGTATCATAACATGTGATTTATTCATGTATTTTGTTATTTTCTGCACAGTAGACATTATCTTATCGTGCTATCTCTGTAACATACTACCATGATTCATTCATTTATATACAAACACTGAAGACATGGTTGCATCATGAACAGCAGTGGGTGGTGAGATTGTTGGAACACCATGGCCACCTATTACCTTTTGGTCCAGGTTTTTATGATCAGTTTTTATGATCACTGCTGATCAAGATTATGATCATTCCTGACCGAATTTACCCAAAAGACTTGAAGACCGTTGTTCCTGCTAACTGAAGCCTAGAGGTTAACCAATCGTCCACACCTTAGTCCCCCGTAGTTATAGGGCGGGCTGAAGGAAAGTCTTCTGGATTCAAGTGTGTCTCAGGAACCTCGAACTAATGTCAGATGAGTTATGTGTATACAATCCACCAAATCCTGTGAGCAGTTTCTAAAACGACTGTCTAATGATGACAACTAGATGGCAAGAGATAATGTGACAATCCTTTTGTTGTAATTTCAGTGAAAGATAAATCCAGGACTTTTTCGCTTGTTTATTTTAATTTGTAACTATAAATAATAATTCATTTTACCATCTTCCAACACCCATTTCTCATTACAAGAATATATAGATGTACATAATAAATTGGGAAATTGTACTCATTTGACTTGTTAAATTTTTAATTGTTAAAATTTGAGTTATCTTTTCAAATTTAATTATATTATCACATAGGGTTACTATAGCGAAAGTAGCAACTTATACTTCTGAAGCCTAAATCTATTGTCCAGCTCAAGAGTATTCACAGCTGTAACTCACTTGGGATACCAGTGTACTTCTCGGGCACTGGAACTTCATACTTTCTGGAGAGAGATTCTACTTCTGCTACACGACTATTATCATACTAGAAAAACCTTTCGCTACACTGAGTCTTGAGGAGACTTATGTTTAAGTGGTCTATACCGAGCACACATGACGTAGACTGAGCACACCTGACCGATAAAGTCCTTCAGTAGAGGAGGAGATGAGAAGAAAGGAGGAATTAAGAGGAATAAGTGTAGTAGGGGCCACGGGTGAATGGCGAGGATATTAGAGGGGAGGAGATACAGAGTTGTCAGAAGATATGAGGACAACAATGAGGAAAATACGCTAAGGAGAGGACGGAAGGAAAAAAATCAGAGTGGGGAGATAAATGAGAGAAGATAGAAAACACAGAACGGTGAAGTAGTAATACGACGGCACAGATTCGGTAAATATTGACGTAAATGAAAGAGTGTTGCGCACAGATTTTTTTGTGTGGTAGTCTGTGACGCACAGATTACTGTTGGTAGGCATACAAATGTAAAGTATAACTAATTGTCTGATGAAAAGTATTTAGTTGAGAATCAATGATTCTTAGTCTAAGGGAAAGAACCCTGATTGATCGATGTTATATTCGGTTATATGGGTTATCTGTTCTTGTGTCACAATCTGGCGTAGGAATACTAGATTTACATCATTTTGCGTCTGGTATGGCCAGAAACAGATTGGTCTTGCTTAAAATGTTTATGGCCCGAATTTATATTTATTCCTTGACTATCTAAGGTGATTCGGTCTTATATCTTTGTATCTTTGTATTTCTATGTCGGACTATTTTGTGAGCTGAACTCTGGAGTGAAAGGCTTTTCTGCGCATGCGTCGATTTGGGGTGTCGACAGAGAAGCTGCTGTCATGTCGTCGCTGCTATGGGCTGGTCGATTAGAAAGTCTGAAGATTGGTCTCTGTGATTTATTCTAGGAAGGAGATTGTTTCTCTGTATGACTGTATTATCATATTATCAGAGATTCTCCTAATGTCCCTTATTAACGCCTAGGAATGGCGTGCGTTATTCGCTTGTATGTGTTTTTCTAAAGCTAGGTAAAACCAAAAACCTTTTTGCTGAACTTTTTTGCTAAGCCTAGATGGGAGACGTATTATCGTACATCTAGGATTGTTGACTACAGATGAAGATGACGTGTTATCTAGCAGCACTAGATTACTTGATGTAACCAGCCTTATTGATAGCAGAAATGTATAAAAGACCAATGAGGACATTTATGGATGAATAATGAATTAATTCTGCTTCATAATTTTTCATCCTGGGTGAGCGAAGCTCACGGAGGAGAGCCATTTTTTGGATCCCGCCGTTGTAAGCGGATCATCGTCGGAGAACAGAAAAGTTCTATTATCTGATGATGGTACAGAGATCTATATATTATGAAAACCCACTACTGTGGTTTAACATTGTTGCTATAAACATTTGATGAATTTACGGCTTGAGAAACTTAGCCAGGAGAAGGTTCTGTCAGTGAACCATTGTTGATGATTATGTATCCACCTTAACTGACGCGATTAGTCAGTTGAAGCATGAGACGATAGACAACCAGCATATTGAGTGCTTGCCTACTATCGTTCCATTAGTATAAGTAAATAAATTAAGGGGCTGCAGTAAAACTGGTAAGGAATATAAGTTTATAAACTAATAAAACGGTATTGAATCAGTTTTACAAATAACAGTTCACATGAGACAAGGGACGTTTCGGGTTTTACCCTTCGTCAGCCACAAACAGGTGACAAAGACAAAAATTACATATAGGTACTACAAAACTATACGATGATGAGAAACATACAACAAATGGACGATACAAGCAGATGGAAAAAGTAAACAATAACAATACAAGAAAACCGTAAAATCTAAAAGAAATACTGAAACAAGAAAGTAAATAATCCAACAATAACCTTTGCATCGAGCTAAGCTAACTTTAACTAGTTCCACAGTTTTGTTTATTCTTCTTTTTTTCGTTTCGTTTTTGAACTATGACTCAAACCCAAATAGGGGTTACAATAGAGGAAACAATAATAATTGGAGAGGCAATAATAAGCGAGGTAGATAGCAATACAAGGGACATAAATCCCATTATCAGGCAAACTCTGCGCAGCAAGAGTCCCATGAAGCCTGTAATCAGACTAATGATAATGAAAACTCTAATAATATGGCATGTTCTGCTTTTGATTTTGGGAGAGCATCTCAATGCCCCCAATGCAAAACATTATTTGAACCAACTACGGTGTCTACTTTAAGTTGTGGTCACCCTCTTCCTGCTCTTCCTGCGTCAGTCGCGCATGATGGAAGAGGATCTCTTGTCTTACATCAAGGTCTAGTAAATGATAGCCCAGTCTCAATTCTTTTTGATTCTGGATGCACCACCGTTGGTGTTAGACATTCACTCGTAGATCTTTCCCGTGCCACAGGCAAAGTAGTCAAATGTGTAACATTTGGCGGCACCTTAGAGAAGTACTCTACTGCTATCATCAATATTGCTACTCCTTTCTTTACGGGAGATGTGCATGCATGTCTTCTGCCGAATCCGATCGCTGATCTCATCATTGGTCGTATTTACGGAGTCAAAGAATGCACTCCACAACAAATTGCTGCTTGGGAAGATCAAAATATGCAAACTGCTAATGCAGTAGTCACAAGAGCACAAGCTCTCATTATGCCTCAAACGTCATCTACTGAAGATAATGAAGTGCATAACCAAGCTGATCCCTTGGTAATTTCTCGTGACTCGTTTATAAAACAGCAAGAAGATGATCCCACTCTGAAGAAATTCTTCATTCTTGCAACAAAAGGTGATCCAAATAAAGATACAAATCGAAAATCTTGGATTACAATGAAAAATGGCGTACTTGTGCGTATGGTCCAAGACTCTACTACGTCCATGCATTCTCAAATTCTTGTTCCAAGAATTTGAGAGTTAAAGTTTGGCAAAACGCTCATGACTCCCAGTGTGCTGGACATATGGGTTTTTCCCGTACTAAGTCAAGAGTTCTTGCGGCTTTCTTTTGGCCTTTCGTAAACAAAGACATACGGATTTATTGCCGATCTTGTAAGGTATGTCAAGAAGTCAAATCCAAAGGTCCACGCCATGCTGCACCTATTCAGGCTGCAGATATTACTATTCGGCCGTTTCAGAAAATGGCAATAGAAATTATTGGTCCGTTTAAGATCAAATCTGCCAGAGGACATCAGTTTATCTTAACGTGTGTTGACATGTGCACACGTTGGCCAGAGGCTATACCTCTGAAGAGCATTTCCACTGCCGATATTGCAGACGCTCTTTGGCTTATATTTTCTCGTCTGGGATTCCCCGGAGAAATATTATCAGATCATGACACCCAATTGATATCGGATACCATGTCTCAAGTGATGACTACTCTGAAGATAGATAGATCATTGAGTAGTATCTATCATCCTATGTCTAATGGGATGGTGGAATCTAAACAGAACATTCAAAAACTTACTAGGGAAGATAACTGAGGATCATCCTCAAGATTGGGATAGGGTTTTGCCCGCGGCGCTCTTTGCTTTTAGAGAGGTCCCCAATGAACATACAGGATTGTCTCCCTTTGAACTTGTCTTCGGCGTGCGACCGCGCGGCCCTATGTCTTTGCTTCATGATCTTAGAACAGCTGATAACATTGATGATGACACAAAATCTTCTTACGAATATGTCATCGCGCTTAGACACAGATTATCAAAGCATGCAGATTAGCAACTTCTTCTGAATTTGCTAAACAGAAGGCAAGGCAATTTGCCAATAAGAAAAGAACCCTACGACAACTTTGTCCTGGGGACAAAGCATATGTTCTGCTACCTTGTAGGGAAAACAGACTTCTTATCTCATGGAAAGGTCCGTTGGATATAATCTCGAAAATTTCCGATGTTGACTGTATTGTCGATATTGATGGGAAGCATAAAACCTTCCACATCAATATGCTTACGGAATTCCATGAACGTCCTGATTATTTGCTGCTTATTTTTCAGGCAACGGACGATTCTCCAGTACCACATGGTCATTACTCATCCTTGTCAGTAATACAGGATGAAGAAACAAGTTTCTCGGATGTAAATCTCCCTCTTCCAGTGATTCCACTCCATTCAAGTGAATCATGGAAAAACGTTACTGTTTCTCCTAATTTATCTCTAGAGGAACAGCGACAAGTTTCTTCTATGTTACAAACATTTCAGGATGTCCTTACTGACATTCCTGGACACACCAATGTCATTGAACATGACAATATTCTAACTGACCATAATCCTATTAGGGTCAGACCATATCCTATACCTATACATTTTCAGACACAGGTCGAGAAAGAATTGGATGAGATGATAGAATTAAAAATAGTCGAACCATCCAGTTCAGCATATTCTTCGCCGATGGTTATTGTTCGAAAAAAAGACAATAACATACGTCTTTGCGTAGATTATCGCAAATTGAATCAGGTTACGAAGTTCGATGCCGAACCTATGCCTTTACTAGAAGAGCTACTTACTAGGCTTTCTAAATCCCATTTCTTCACTAAACTTGATTTGTCAAAAGGATATTGGCGAGTCCCATTAACCGAACGAGCCAAACCTCTTAATGCTTTTTCTACACCTAGGGGTTTGTTTCAATGGAATTTCATGCCTTTCGGCCTTATGAACGCCCCAGCTACATTCGTACGCATGATGCGTCGAATCCTATCTCATCGGTCAGATGTCATTGCGTACTTAGACAACATCTGTCTTTTCAGTGATACTTGGGAAGATCACTATTTGGGATTAGGTGAATTACTGTCTACCTTACGCGAGCATAAGTTGACAGCGAAACCCTCTGGAGCATGTATTGGTTTAGCGAAATTTCTTTCCTAGGTCACCGTGTCGGTCATGGTTTCCTAAAGACAGAGGACCATAATACCAGTAAAATACTTAACATCTCTATTCCTAAGACTAAAAAGCAAGTGAGAAGTCTATTAGGTCTTATACAATTTTATGGACGATTCATTCAGAATCTATCCTCTATCATGGCACCGCTTTCTTCGTTACTAAAGAAAGGGTCTCCTAATATGGTTCACTGGTCTAAGGAATGCCAATCCTCTTTGGATAAGATTAAAACTTTATTTTCAACACCACCTATTTTAGTGTTACCTACTACAGATAAGACATTTGTTCTTCGTAGTGACGCTTCATACACTGGGATTGGAGCGGCACTAATGCAAGAGTACTCTAAAACTCTGCATCCTGTAATGTATATCTTACGAAAACTTAATGCGGAAGAGAGGAATTACGCGGTTTTAGACCGTGAACTTTTGGCGATGGTTTGGTCAATTCTCAAACTTCAAAGATTCTTTCTTGGCGCGCATTTCATAGTGGAAACTGACCAGAAAGCTCTTACGGCTTTTCAAAGTAAAAACTTGAAGAGCTCGAGATCAACTCGATACGCCATTGCTCTTCGACCTTTTCATTTCTCGGTGCGAGCTATCCGTGGTTCAGAAAATGTGATGGCAGACATTCTGTCTAGATGCCCACATGATTCCACCTAACTTTAAATCTTGGACTTTTTAATGTGTCTAACTTTACAACAGTTATTTTTTCTATATCAAAATATGTACACATTTGTAATATATGATATAGTGATTGTATAAACACTTAGCGGTTCACTAATGTATATTCACCGCTACTCTTTTGATGATTTTTCTTTTGTCAATCATGAACTTATGGTACTTAATATGAAATTGTAAATGAAATTATTGTATACATTGTGTCATTGCCAGTATTGTAGTATGAGTTGGTGACACCTCCCTGGAAATATTTATACTTAGAGAAATACTTTCTCTGAGATGTTGAGATATATTCTCACCGGTCGAGATTTAGTTCGACTTTTCCTTAATTTGGCGTTATAAATCGCCGATATTTCTCATCTGCGCATTATACGTGCGTCGTGAGCCTATTATATGTTGCTCTCAGATGGAAAAAAAATGATTTTCATTTTTTTTTCCCGGGGGGTGTGGTAGTCTGTTGCGCACATATTCTTTTGTTTGGTAGTCTGTGACGCACAGATTACTGTTGGTAGGGGTACAAATGTAAAGTATAACTAATTGCTTGATGAAAAGTATTTAGTTGAGAATCAATGATTCTTAGTCTAAGGGAAAGAACCCTGATTGATCGATGTTATATTCGGTTATATGGGTTATCTGTTCTTGTGTCACAATCTGGCGTAGGAATACTAGATTTACGTCATTTTGCGTCTGGTATGGCCAGAAACAGATTGGTTTTGCTTAAAATGTTTATGGCCCGAATTTATATTTATTCCTTGACTATCTAAAGTGATTCGGTCTTATATCTTTGTATCTTTGTATTTCTATGTCGGACTATTTTGTGAGCTGAACTCTGGGGTGAAAGGCTTTTCTACGCATCCGTCGATTTGGGGTGTCGACAGAGAAGCTGCTGTCATGTCGTCGCTGCTATGGGCTGGTCGATTAGAAAGTCTGAAGATTGGTCTCTGTGATTTATTCTAGGAAGGAGATTGTTTCTCTGTATGACTGTATTATCAGAGATTCTCCTAATGTCCATTATTAACGCCTAGGAATGCCGTGCGTTATTCGCTTGCATGTGTTTTCCTAAAGCCAGGTAAAACCAAAAACCTTTTTGCTGAACTTTTTTGCTAAGCCTAGATGGGAGACGTATTATCGTACATCTAGGATTGTTGACTACAGATGAAGATGACGTGTTATCTAGCAGCAATAGATTACTTGATGTAACCAGCCTTATTGATAGCAGAAATGTATAGAAGCCCAATGAGGACATTTATGGATGAATAATGAATTAATTCTGCTTCATCATTTTTCATCCTGGGTGAGCGAAGCTCACGGAGGAGAGCCATTTTTTGGATCCCGCCATTGTAAGCAGATCATCGTCGGAGAACAGAAAAGGTCCTATTATCTAATGATGGTACAGAGATCTATATATTATGAAAACCCACTACTGTGGTTTAACATTGTTGCTATAAACATTTGATGAATTTACGGCTTGAGAAACTTAGCCAGGAGAAGGTTCTGTCAGTGAACCATTGTTGATGATTATGTATCCACCTTAACTGACGCGATTAGTCAGTTGAAGCATGAGACGATAGACAACCAGAATATTGAGTGCTTGCCTACTATCGTTCCATTATATTGACATGCCACATAAATGTACATCTGATATTGTCACCCATTTTTCAAGTATACGATGATTTTTGGCCAACCTGTTCAAGTGACTGTAATCGTGATGTCGAAGTGTACGTCCATTATTAAATGTATGAAACGTCATCAGCAGTCTACCCTTTATTGACTTCTGCTTATGAGTGAGTGAGTGACCTGTCAACTCAACAGAACTGTACACACATTCGCGTCCTTTACATCTACATTCTCACTCGATGTCAGCACTGTGTCGGAACGAGTTGACCATTCATCTACGGGTCCAGTATGACCTTATGAAAGCAGTAACATCACAACAAAACGCCTTATCAGAGAGGACATATGAAAATATATGAGAAACAGGTAAGCAGTAGAGGAGGACTGCAGTAGTATGGAGAAATATGGAAAGAAAAGAGAAATGATATAAGGACAAGAGGCCACAGGAAATGGCGAACATGAGAAAAAGGGATAGAGAAGAAAATTAGAAGCCGCAGTGAAGATGGCAGAGATATTGATGATGAGAAGCCGCGAGGAGACGGCAAGAAAAGTATGGAAACTTAAGAGAGGATAGAAGAAGATAGAACATAGGAGATTCAACAACTGAGATAAGTGAAAAGAGAGATTTGAGAAGCCGTAGTGAACACGGCAGGAATAATAATAGATTTGAGAGAAAAGAGAATAAGGATATGAGAAATGTAGAGAAAACGGTAAACAAGACATAAAGGTATCAGAGTACAGGAGCAATAAAATAAGGGAGAACGTGGAGATAACGGATACATCAGATATTATGAGTTAGACAAGTCTTAAGAGAGGGCGGCATAAGTGATTTAAGAATGGAGGTATTAAGAGGTCGCAGTGAAGGCGGCAGAGATAATGGAGAAAAAAGCCATGAAAGATAGTGAATGTTTGAATTTTGAAACGAATGAGAAATGTAAATTGGTAGTCATAGAGGAGGACGGCAGGGATGAAGGGAAGAGTAAAAGGTGCAGGCCATGAACGACGACGGCACTGATAGAGAGGATAAACATACAGTGACACTATCTATCTATCTATCTATCTATCTATCTATCTATCTATCTATCTATCTATCTATCTATCTATCTATCTATCTATCTATCTATCTATCTATCTATCTATCTATCTATCTATCTATCTATCTATCTATCTATCTATCTATCTATCTATCTATCTATCTATCTATCTATCTATCTGGTGTAATGGCTACGACGTTGTACTGGCGACCAGGTGTTCATGGTTCAAACCCGGCCGTCGGCGTTTGAAGAAATGTTTACGACCAGAAATTTGACTGAATAACCTGAACGGCTCCTGCACATAAATCCCGTGTGGATGGGAAGGAGCGAAGCTCCTGACCGGGTTGGAAGGAAAGTCCACTGACCCCCCAGCCTCGCAATGACATGTCATTAGGCCGAAAGAGCTGGAAAGCTCGAGTGCCGCTGGTTATAGGAAAAAAAAAAAAAAAATGTCTGTCTGTCTGTCTGTCTGTCTGTCTATCTATCTATCTATCTATCTATCTATCTATCTATCTATCTATCTATCTATCTATCTATCTATCTATCTATCTATCTATCTATCTATCTATCTATCTATCTATCTATCTATCTATCTATCTATCTATCTATCTATCTATCTATCTATCTGTCTATCTATCTATTTATCTATCTATCTATCTATCTATCTATGTGTGATGGGGCCGAAAAGGAGACGCCCGCCCCCTACCTGTTTCTAGGCAGATTATTTTCGATGTGCGCGAAGCATTCTGGGTTGTGAAAAGTCTGAAGTAGAAGATATGTAATGAGGCCACAATAATGCCTTTAAATTAAGTTGTGGTGTAGAATTGTTTTATATTAAATAGCTGTAGGTTTTATTTGTGTTTTCGCTATTCCTAAAAGATAATCGCGTGTGATATTTAAGTAGCCAAGATTAATACGCCCAGCGCGCAGTAGTTGAGTGATTAGCCTAGTGCCTATAAAAAGAGATAGCGAACTACCAGCGGCCCTTTTTTAAGTATCAGTCCAGACAAGAGGGAACGAAACGAGGCGCGCTGTGTACCCACACAGAAGAACACAAAGACATGACATATTAGCATCGGGCACTGTTGGGTGTTTTGTTTTGTTTTGTTTTGTTTTGTTCGCTACTTCGTTTGTTTAATGTTTGCTGAGTCACTGAATGGGTTGTAAAAATAAATATAGCCCCTGCCTCTAGAATCAAGAGTTTTATTGTTGTTCGGGTCGGTGCGAGTGTTACAAGAGAGTGATCACACATCACAATATAATCATCATCATCATCTCGCCCACCCTATCACAATTGGCGTCGTCGGCAGGATAAGGCAGACAGTGACACTGAGCAAACAGCAAGCGAACAAATATTGTAAACACCCAGCAGTGCAGTCGTGCAGCAAGATGGCTAATGCGCATATGAAGGTACTGTACGTTTAGAGATGGCTAATGCGCATATGAAGGTACTGTACGTGGAGGAGCCAGAGATAAGGTTATTTAGTGGAGAGGGGAGACCCACTTGGCAAGAGTTTGTGGAAGCCGCGTGGAAGGTGGCGCCTTTTTGTGCAGAAGACAAGTTAGACATGATATGGAAAAACGTTACAAAATGGGTATCTAGAGAATTACGGATACATGGCGGAGCCAAGGCCAGCCCTGAGCAGTTACTGGAAATTGTCAAAAAAGCCTACAGCGAGCAACCACAAGTCAGTGAGGTGAACAGGAATTTCCCTTGGGAATATGCTGTTTATGGTGAAAGTAAAAAGCCTGAGACACTGGTCCAAATATCAAGTGCAGAAGTTAAGAAGGAGGAGGAGGCACTCAGAGCAGAATTATCCTTCCTAAAGTCCCAGATAGCACAGATGTCAGAGGCCAGTTCGCCAGCACAAGAGGAGGTGCAGAGAAAGAGAGCACCATGCCAGCCGCGGGAACAGCCAACGCAAGACGAGGAGGTGTGTCCGCGGGAACAGCCAACGCAAGACGAGGAGGTGTGTCCGCGGGAACAGCCAACGCAAGACGAGGAGGTGTGTCCGCAGGAACCGCAACTAGCCCTTCTTGTATGTGAGAGTCAGGCTGTCGTCAAGGGAAGCTGTGAGCTGACAGCACCAATAAAAGCAGTGGCACCGACAAGACGAAAAGGGATGTGCAAGTGGTATAGTGTCCACAGGGGATGGGGGTTCATCACGCCAGATGATGGAGGTATTGATGTATTCGTACATCAGACCAAAATCTTCTGAAAGGGATTCCGGAGTCTGGCGAGGAATGAACGAGTAGAGTTTGACAGCAAACCATCGGTCCAGGGCATGGAAGCAATTTATGTATGCGGCATTGGCGGTCAAGAGTGTAAGGGCAGCAGAAAGCGACCCATGGCACAGAGGAAGCCCAGAAAGATAAGATGCTACAATTGTGGAGACCTGTCAGACCACATGGCAGCCAAGTGCCCTCAAGGCCCGCTTCCGAAGAGATGTTTTGGATGCAAATCCCCAGAACATTTGATAGCCGCCTGTCCCTCAAAGAGCTCTTTCCCGAGACGTGCTACCACAACCAGGTTTCCTTCCGGGCGCAAGCCAAGAGATGACCACGAGAACTGTCACACTAAGGGCGCCGAGAAAATTGGTCGTTGTGCATGGGAGGAAACTCGTCCTAAACAGATAGGAGGGAGTGCGCATCAAGGTTCAGAGGAGGAGACACATCAAAAGCAGATAGTGGGGAATGTTGGCCACCGTCCACGCAAAACGAGTGTCAAGCACGTCAGGAGCAATCCCCCTACAGATTCGACAGCTACAAGCGCTGACAGGCAGATGTCACGGGCAGACAGCGACGCGGCACCGGTGAGCGAGTCTTCAAGACCACAGCGGCTGACAGCCCGACAACGTACAACTGGAGACATGACGACCAAGAGTGTCTCCAGCCGAGTTGTACCAAATACAGAATCTGAGCCCAAAGCATCGCCGCTCAGAAAGAGTCCTGCGCAGCATCAACGATCTCAGAGGTTACAAGTGAAGCGCCGGAGGTAGTGATGTTGTCGGGACGACAACAAAATCAGGAGGGAGATGTGTGATGGGGCCGAAAAGGAGACGCCCGCCCCCTACCTGTTTCTAGGCAGATTATTTTCGATGTGCGCGAAGCATTCTGGGTTGTGAAAAGTCTGAAGTAGAAGATATGTAATGAGGCCACAATAATGCCTTTAAATTAAGTTGTGGTGTAGAATTGTTTTATATTAAATAGCTGTAGGTTTTATTTGTGTTTTCGCTATTCCTAAAAGATAATCGCGTGTGATATTTAAGTAGCCAAGATTAATACGCCCAGCGCGCAGTAGTTGAGTGATTAGCCTAGTGCCTATAAAAAGAGATAGCGAACTACCAGCGGCCCTTTTTTAAGTATCAGTCCAGACAAGAGGGAACGAAACGAGGCGCGCTGTGTACCCACACAGAAGAACACAAAGACATGACATATTAGCATCGGGCACTGTTGGGTGTTTTGTTTTGTTTTGTTTTGTTTTGTTTTGTTCGCTACTTCGTTTGTTTAATGTTTGCTGAGTCACTGAATGGGTTGTAAAAATAAATATAGCCCCTGCCTCTAGAATCAAGAGTTTTATTGTTGTTCGGGTCGGTGCGAGTGTGACAAGAGAGTGATCACACATCACAATATAATCATCATCATCATCTCGCCCACCCTATCACATATCTATCTATCTATCTATCTATCTATCTATCTATCTATCTATCTATCTATCTATCTATCTATCTATCTATCTATCTATCTATCTATCTATCTATCTATCTATCTATCTATCTATCTATCTATCTATCTATCTGTCTGTCTGTCTGTCTGTCTGTCTGTCTGTCTGTCTGTCTGTCTGTCTGTCTGTCTGTCTGTCTGTCTGTCTGTCTATCTATCTATCTATCTATCTATCTATCTATCTATCTATCTATCTATCTATCTATCTATCTATCTATCTATCTATCTATCTATCTATCTATCTATCTATCTATCTATCTATCTAATTATCCACCTGTTTTTTTATCAGTATATACACTGGTATGTGCTGGTTTTTTAGATCAGCCAACAATTATTGCAAAGATGGCGTCAATCATCAACTTTTGAAACTGTCTGAGATCATCATTCTTATCTACCGTATTATCGTCATTTAATGAAGTCTTAGAATGTACATTTCTCTTGTCCTGTAACATAAATCTGTTCCAATAGTATGTTATTATTATTGTTAATGATGTTATTATTTTATTATCATGTGTTGACGGCATAAGAAGATGTCAAGTTATAATATGCATGGGATTACACTGACACACATTAAACGTCATAAACTTACCCATTCTGTAGGAGATACTGATGTCCCAATGACAACAAATGTAGAGATGATTAAAACGATTGGGATCGTCATGCCAAAACAATTTTTCCCCTCCGATTTTCCGTTTGTCTTATCAGAGAAACAATGACAGCTACAATAGCACTTCTGTTAGAAGACACAAGTATACTAATTTCGCAGAAACAAAAGTGATCATCTCCCTTTGTTGTTAAAGTAAAGGAAACAAAAGTAGTTTACAATCTATAGTACTCACAATATTTTTGTTTGTTTGTTTGTTTGTTTTTCTTATCGTAATGCTAAATTTACACGGAACTAAATTCTTAAGTACAACACCAAGACTACAGACACAATTTAGTTTGGCTTGCTATGCGTGCTGTTCTCTTAACTACTTATGCGCAAACTTGAAGTCACAAAAATAAATTCAACGAATTTGAAAAACACCTGTGGGATGAGCCTGATAATTGCACAACAGATGGTATTTTAAGTTAACGTGTTGGAATTGCAAGCTGGACTTGCACAAAAATAAGGTCTATCCTTACGACACGCCTATACATATTTCCGGGCCAGTTATGTGTGTCAGAGAATAACAAACTTAATATTGGTGCACGAGAAATGATATAACACTTCCTCCTAGCTGTCTCGTTGCGATACACAACGATGCAATTATAATAACCTTGCAAAGGATTAACAATTATAATAATCTCGGACAGGTCGCGTGTTGTTATGATTGTGGAAAACAAGTAAGAATTGAAGGATTAGACCTTATATTTGCATGTAATATGTTCATAATTAAGGGGGGAAACTCTTAACAAAATCAGACTCATACCTTGGGGATTCTTTTGATTTTATAATTTTAAACTAAACTTAATTATGATTGAGTCACCCCAGTCATTACCTCATGGGAGCCATGTGTGTAGCTGGAAAAATATCAGTTTAAAATCGAAGGCACTTTATATCAGTGAATTCTGTTTTCTCCAAGAAGAAAGCTCAGACAGCCAGGAACGAGTAATATTTAGAATCACAGTATAGGACATTTCAGTGGGGTACTGGAAGTTGAGACAGGTATGTATTTCAGAGCTGGCATTTGCTGATGATGTTGCCCTGATTGCTAAATCACAGGCACATCTCCAATCCAACCTGCAAGTCTGGAAAGAAGAGCTGCAGAAGAGATGGATAATCATAAGCAGCTCTAAAACAAAATCCATGGTGATATCACGAGAAGAAGAAGACATCAGATTAAGCTGGGAGAACAGGTCCTGGAGCAGGTCGACCACTTTAAATATCTCGCAGCAATTATAGACCAAGGTGGAAGCATCAAAGAAGAGTTGGCCACTCGAAAAGCAGCGGCTGGGAGACTTTTCCAGGCAATAAATCGAGGAAACCTCAATAAGAAAGAGGGTGGTAAGAAAACGAAGATGGCTGTATACTGCTCCACCTATGTTCCAGTCTTGACATATGGATGCGAGTCATGGGCAATGACTACATCCCACAAAAGCCAGATCCAAAGCTCAGAAATGAGGTATCTGAGGAAGGTGGTTGAAGTAACAAGAAGAGACATGGTCCGCAACCAGACGATACGTCAAGGCCTAAAATCCCACCCGCTGCAGACCCAAGTAGAACAGTCCCAACTAAGATGGTTTGGCCATGTCTGCAGAATGGAAGAAGATCGGCTACCACGACAAAAACGGGACACAAAGAGTCAGGGGTCCAGACCCCCAGGACGACCCAGAGTCCGCTGGGAGGACAACATTAGACAATCTGAAAGACCGAGGACTAGAACTGAACCGGCCAGGAAGAAGACAGCCGATAGGATAGTCTGGTGCTCTCTCTTCTAAACCTCTACACCTCACTGTATAAGGGGAACTACTAAGAAAGTAAGTATAGGACAGGCCATATGACTGGAAGTGAATTCTAACATTAGAAAGAAGTAACTACAGAGATCACTTATCACCCCAAGTCATAGAATCCTACCTCAAGTGTACCCAGCTAGACACCTAACTTACCTGAAGGATGGTGGCATCTTAACAGTTGCACAATGTATTACGACCGTTTTCTGTGTATAAAGTCAGGATATAATTCTAAACCAAATTGGTGGAAATTGTATCGTGTATATTTTATCATTTTATATTTGCATTTGACATGTATAAATTACTCGTAGATGCACAATTGTACAAGGATCTGGTAACCTCAAAACATTAAATAATTTGTCATATAAACCACCAACCATTGCAAAAGCTGATGACTGCTTTGAGTAGGTTTTCTCACAAGGAACCAATATCAGAGGTAGCCTATGCTCCTGAGGGTGCAGTGAGTGGATGATGATAACATCGTGATTGTTGCTGTCATTTTCGACGGAGTCATCTGTCAAGTTATTTGCTTATGTTTGTATCATAAGTATAATTGTGTCTTTACCTGCGATGTCAGGTTGATTAGGGGTTGTCTTCCCTTGTTTATTCATTCATTGTGTTTGACCTTTAGGGTCAGAGGTTGACAGTTCGGCGTAGGCCTATGGGAAGGTTTTTTAAGCGGGAGTGAGATATACTTCCGGGAAGCCGGGAGGTCCTGTTTTTCTGAAGGGACCAAGAGTCCATTGTTTTTCGGGGAGAATCTTCGAAGTAACTGCTATGTTTTTTTTTCAGGTTTCTGATCTCATTAGACAAGATGTCTACATTGGACTACTTTATTACACAAGGGAGAGCCCTTGATAAGACTGGTCAACAGTTAGAACAATGGGCTGTTGCTCAGTATGACAAAGCATTAGCTGCAGAAGAGAAAAAAGCTCAGGATGAAGAGAAAAGATTAGAAAGAGAAGCTGGTATTGCTGCTGAACAAAAGAAATTGCAGATGCAGGTGGAGGAAAGGAGATTTGAAGCTGAACAAAAGAGATTAGACAAAGAAGCTGAACAAAAGAGATTAGACAAAGAAGCTGAACAAAAGAGATTAGACAAAGAAGCTGAACAGAAGAGATTAGACAAAGAAGCTGCTGCAGAGGAGAGGAAAGCTCAAGCTGCTGCAGAGGAGAGGAAAGCTCAAGCTGAGGCTGAAATCAGAAAAATGGAACATGAGGAAAGAAAACAGAAGATGGAACTTGATGAAAAACTCGCAACTTTGGAGTTAGAGAAATTGAAATTGGCGAGTACGGGTGCTCAGCAAACAACTTCGAGTACGACAAGGGAGTTTGTTAGTAGGATTAAATTGCCTCATTTCAATCCTTTAAAGGATGACGTAGCAGATTATCTAGATAGATTCCAATTTTTGTGCGATACGCATAACATAAAAAAGGAAAAATATGTTGAACAACTGATGCCATTTTTTACAGGTGACACAGTGACTACTCTTATGACAATAGACGAACATGAGAGGACTAATTATGATGTTGTCAGGGCAGCATTACTAAAAAAATATCAACTAAAACAAGAAGACTATCGTCTTCGTTTTAGGACAATGTTGCCAGAAAATGGAGTAGATTTCTCTGATTTTGTTACAAAGATACGTCGTACATTTACACGATGGGTTGAGTTGTCTCAGATTGAGAAAACATATGAAGGTCTAATGGACTTATTATTGCGAGATAAGGTTTTGTCATCTGTTAATGATTCTTTTCTTGCATTCCTTCATGAGCGTAAGCCTAAAAACTTAAAAGAAATGGAGGAATACTGTTGTCAGTATGCCACAGCACATCCCCATGCTACAGTTAGCAATTCTAAAGTGAAAGAAGGGTTGCCAGCTGCTTCGGCAACACCATATGGCCCTAATTTCAAAAAAAAATTTCAGGGTGCTCAACAAAATTGGAATAGGGGAAGTAATCAAAATTACACTCAGAAGCGGAGTAATCCAACACATGATGGTTCTTCGTCTATGCAGTGGAGACAAGATGGTAGTTCTCGTAATTTTAGTGGTAATAATTTGAGACACTTTCGCAAAGGCTATCCAAATAATAACTATTCAAATTTTCGAGGTAATCATTCTCGACGTCAAGATTATGACGATGGTGAATTTAGAAACCGGGATTCAAACCGGAATGATGATTACAATAGGCAATATGATAACAATTACAGGGGAAATGATAGTCGAAATAATTACAGGGGAAATGATAGTCGAAATAATTACAGGGGAAATGATAATCGAGGTAGACCTAGGTTTAACAAGAAAAGACCTTACCAACAGGCAAACTCTGCGCAACAAGAGTTTGATGGAGCCTGTAATACAGTAAATGATAGTGGTAACTCTAGGGCTATCACTGGTTGTGCTTTCGATTTTGGGAGAGCAACTGAATGCCCCCAATGCTTAACATTGTTTGACTCATCAACTGTATCTACGCTAAGTTGTGGTCACCCTCTTCCTGCTCTACCTGCTACAGTTGCGCATGATGGGAGAGGATCTCTCATCTTAGATAAAGGTCTAATAAATGATAGGCTAGTCTCAGTACTTTTCGATTCGGGATGTACTACCGTCGGGGTTAAGGAGTCTCTGATAGATCCTTGCTGTGCCACTGGAAAAACAATCAAATGTGTTACATTTGGTGGTACTATGGAAAGCTATCCTACTGCTATTATTAGGATTGACACTCCTTTCTTCACAGGAGATGTCCATGCATGTCTTCTTCCTAATCCTATTGCGGATCTTATAATCGGTCGTATTCATGGGGTTAAGGAATGCACCCCGCAACAAATTTCTAGTTGGGAAGAAAGAAACATTCAAACGGTCAATGCAGTGGTGACAAGAGCTCAAGCTCTTAATCCCCCAACTTCATCTGATAATAGTAATGAAGTTGATAGCCAAGACGAGCACTTGGTGATTTCCCATGACTCGTTTGTTAAACGTCAAGAAGAGGATCCTTCTTTGAAGAAATACTTCCTTCTTGCAAAGAAAGGGGATCCCAATCAAAATACGAATCACAAATCGTATATTACTATGAAGAATGGTATATTGGTACGAATGGTACAACACTCGGACAAGTCTATGCATTCGCAAATTCTTGTGCCTAAGTGTATGAGAGCCTTAATTCTTCGGCATGCACACGATTCTCAGTGTGCTGGACACATGGGTTTTTCCAGAACTAAAACTAGAGTCCTTGCGTCATTCTTTTGGCCATTCGTGAATAAAGACATCCGAATTTATTGCCGATCTTGCAAAATTTGTCAAGAGGTCAAGTCTAGGGGTCCGAGACATGCTGCTCCTATTCAGGCTGCAGATATTCCGATTCGGCCGTTTCAGAAAATGGCTATAGACATCATTGGTCCGTTCAAAATTAAGTCAGCCAGAGGACACCAATTTATCCTCACTTGCGTGGACATGTGCACGCGTTGGCCAGAGGCTATTCCTCTGAAGAGCATATCAACTGTCGATATCGCTGATGCTCTTTGGCTCGTATTTTCTCGTCTGGGATTCCCCGGAGAAATACTGTCGGATCACGGCACTCAGTTAATTTCGGACGTTATGTCTCAGGTAATGGCTACGCTAGACATTAAAAGGTCTCTCAGTAGTATTTATCATCCAATGTCCAATGGATTGGTAGAACGTCTTAACAGGACACTAAAGAACTTACTTGGCAAGATAACGGAGGATCATCCTGAAGATTGGGACAGGGTTTTACCTGCAGTCCTCTTTGCCTATAGAGAGGTTCCCAACGAGCATACAGGGTTTTCTCCTTTCGAACTTGTCTTTGGCGCGCAACCGCGCGGGCCAATGTCCTTGTTACACGATTTGATAACTTCCGATAATATTGACGATGATACACAATCGTCATATGAATATGTTATAGCTCTTAGAGAAAAGATTATCGAATCGTGCAGGTTAGCAACTTCATCTTCCGAATTTGCGAAAGAAAAAGCTAGGCGATTTGCTAATAAGAAAAGACGCCTACGTCAACTTTGTCCTGGAGACAAAGCATATGTCTTACTGCCCTCAAGAGAGAATAGACTTCTCATTTCTTGGAAGGGTCCATACACTATAGTCTCGAAAATTTCTGATGTCGACTATATTGTCGATGTGGATGGAAGGCATAAAACCTTCCATATAAATATGCTAACAGAGTTTATTGAACGTCCAGACTATTTACAGCCTATTTTCCAGGCGACGGACGACTCTCCAGTTCAACATGGTCACATCTCATCCCTGTCCGTTATACAGGATGAGGAAACTATTTTTTCTGACGTGAACTTACCTCTTCCTGCGATTCCACTTACTTCAACGGAATCGTGGAGAGACGTTACAGTCTCTTCCAACTTGTCTTTTGAGGAACAACGTCAAGTATCCTCTACGTTACAATCATATCAGGATGTCCTTACCGACATTCCTGGACACACAGATGTCATAGAACATGACATCATACTTACTGATCGTAATCCGATCAGAGTAAGACCATACCCAAT
The DNA here is from genome assembly GCA_024509875.1 of Oreohelix idahoensis. Classification (NCBI taxonomy): domain Eukaryota; kingdom Metazoa; phylum Mollusca; class Gastropoda; order Stylommatophora; family Oreohelicidae; genus Oreohelix; species Oreohelix idahoensis. Next base: position 1,483,970 of record JAMPIV010000326.1, on the reverse strand, counting down.
ACCTATTCATTTTCAAGCACAAGTCGAGAAAGAATTGGATGAAATGATTCAACTACAAATAATTGAACCATCCACTTCAGCTTATTCTTCGTCGATAGTTATTGTTCGAAAGAAAGACAATAACATACGTCTTTGCGTTGATTATCGCAAATTAAATCAAGTTACGAAGTTCGATGCTGAACCTATGCCGTTATTAGATGATCTACTTATTAGACTTTCTAAAGCTAAATTCTTTACTAAACTAGACTTGTCGAAAGGTTATTGGCAAGTCCCATTGACGGAACACGCCAAACCTCTCACTGCTTTTTCGACACCTAGGGGTCTGTTTCAATGGAATTTTATGCCTTTCGGGCTTATGAACGCCCCAGCGACTTTCGTGCGCATGATGCGACGAATTCTATCAGATCGTGCAGATGTCATTGCATATTTAGACGACATCTGTCTTTTCAGCGATACTTGGGAAGAACACTATGTGGGTCTGAAGGAATTGCTATCTACTCTACGTGAGCATAGTTTGACTGCTAAACCCTCTAAAGCTTTTGTTGGGTTTAGTGAAATTTCCTTCCTAGGTCATCGAGTTGGTCATGGTCTGTTGAAGACAGAGGACCAAAACATTTCAAAGATATTAAATATCTCGGTTCCGAAGACAAAAAAGCAAGTGCGTAGTCTCTTGGGATTGATACAATTCTATGGAAGATTCATTGAGAATCTGTCCTCCATTATGGCACCACTTTCAACGTTATTGAAAAAAGGTTCTCCTAATATGGTGCGTTGGTCCCAAGAATGCCAATCTTCATTGGATCAGGTTAAGAATTTGTTCTCATCTCATCCTATCTTAAGACTACCGACGATTGATAAGACTTTTGTCCTTCGTAGTGATGCCTCTTCCACTGGCATTGGAGCGGCACTAATGCAGGAATATTCAGGAACTCTGCATCCTGTAATGTATATTTCTAGGAAGCTGAATGCGGCAGAAAGGAATTACTCGGTTTTGGACCGTGAATTGTTGGCTATGGTTTGGTCCATTCTTAAGCTACAAAGGTTCCTTCTGGGCGCGCATTTCTTTATGGAAACCGACCAAAAAGCTCTTACGGCTATGCAAAGTAAGGATTTGAAGAGCTCGAGATCTACTCGTTATGCTATTGCTCTTCAGCCTTTCCATTTCACGGTGCGAGCTATCCGTGGTTCGGATAATGTGATGGCGGACATATTGTCTAGATGCCCACATGATTCCAGTTAAATCTTGTGTCCTAGTTTTTCCTGATATATTTTCAGACTTAGGTCTGTCCTTAATATCATAATATGTTGTAATACAAATGTATTTGGATGATGTTTAGATAATTTAACAAATTTCATTTTGTCCATCCATCAGTGATATGTTGCTAAAATAGCATTGACATTTGTATATTGCTATGATTATATTATTTAGTAATGTTTGATATATGATTGGTATTGCCAGCAACTTAGGTTTCTTGAATGGTATCCCTTAGTTTGTTTGGCTTAAAGGAAATATTTTCTCCTATGTTGGGAGATGATTTGTACCCTCTTCTATTGTACCTGATATTAGGTTCATTGTTTGCATGAGCACAGAAGTGATACTGGTGCTATCTTGCTCATGAACATATTTAAAAAAAAAAAAATTGCATTTTTTTTTTTACAGGGGGGTGGTAGTAATGTTGCTGTCATTTTCGACGGAGTCATCTGTCAAGTTATTTGCTTATGTTTGTATCATAAGTATAATTGTGTCTTTACCTGCGATGTCAGGTTGATTAGGGGTTGTCTTCCCTTGTTTATTCATTCATTGTGTTTGACCTTTAGGGTCAGAGGTTGACAGTTCGGCGTAGGCCTATGGGAAGGTTTTTTAAGCGGGAGTGAGATATACTTCCGGGAAGCCGGGAGGTCCTGTTTTTCTGAAGGGACCAAGAGTCCATTGTTTTTCGGGGAGAATCTTCGAAGTAACTGCTATGGCAGTTTTCCCCAGTGAATCTCTGTGCGTCGGGATGACGACAGAATTCCTTGTGAAGTTCTGAGGATTCATTTGCCAGGTAATACCGACCTTTATGCATTATTACGCTTTTCGGTGGCAGAACATGTAAAGGATTACCTAGGGTGAACAGCAGCTCACTGATCCGCCATTTCAGAACTTATATATTTGTGCTCGAGGTAGCCATCCAAGACTGTTAGTCTTATATTGTCCAGAAATCCAGTGACGAAGATATATTGTGGGAGCCGCAGATTGGCGGAATTCTATCTACAATAAGTATTACTGCAGGGTTGATGATAACCTATTTAACAGAAGTACACGGCCGACGTCAGAACGAGGCCTGTGCTTTCGGCTATTATACTACAGCCTGATATGTGCAATTGGCGGGGAGTGCCAAGTTGCACCTATGTGTCATAGTAACTAAGGCATCTGACGCGTTTAGTCAGAGACGCCAAGGGCGACGCTACGAACTGTCATTATTGAAGAACTTTGCTATTGACCATGCACGTCTATTCTGATGTTTACCTTTTTGAATGCCAAATGTATACCTATCGATGTCAGGTCAGCATGACCTTGTTACACTGACTGTTCCTGTTGATACTATGTGTGTTCTCGTCAATAAATGTCTTGAAACATGCCTGCAGTGTCAAAGCATCCTTGATTACTGCATGTGAGAGTATGGGTTGCAGGATCTACATCTATACGAGCCTAAACACATTCGCGTCTTCATTCGCACCCACACTCAATTCATCATACGCTCGCACTACACATCTAACAACATGTATACTGTCTTGGGCCAGTGATCACATCAACAAGAAAAAAAAGACAGTTACAGTGATGTATATACTTATTATGTCCACCATTTTTTAATGTTGCATATGTACATTTATGTTTGTATAGAATGCATTTGTCGCCTTCCACTCTTGTAATACATTTCATCTGACTCGATGGTTTCACATTTACTGCTCAGGGATGTCAAAAAAATTCAGAGGAAGATGAAATGGTGCATGGAACTGATGTTTATATCCGGAGTCACGATACTTAACAAGAAGGCCTTTGTTTCTTCTCAGTTTTTAGTATCAGATTCCAGCAGTCGGCGCTAGACACCTACATTAGACACGTTTTTTAGATAACTGACTAGGCAACTTGCTTAGTTACTCCGGCAATGCTGCAAGGGACAATCTACTGCCAAAATACTTGACTCCTGAAGGGAAGGAACAGACCAAACCTTTACAAGGAACCAGCATTGACGGAACTACACTCCAGCTGATCTCAACACCGCCAGTTAAATACTCCGTAATGGCACAGTTGAAAGGACACTCTCATTTGAATGACCATCCTATGATGATAACTGCTTGTTTTCTTTATCAAAACATTTTTATGTATTTTAACCTTTTTAAATAATTAAGCCTTCTTCTTCTTTGATCCTTAGTCCCTGACTGAGAAAGCAGTTAGTGGCCATCACGCAACAACATACTATCCCCTTTTTGCTCGGTCGGTGGGTGGCCACCCTTTGTTCCGTTCCCCATCTGTGGTTCATGCTTTGCATCTCAGCCTCCTCTCTTCTCCACCAAACTGTCCTTAGTTTGTTCCTCTTTCGCCGATCTTCTGGGGTCTATAGCATAGCAGTTCTGATGATGGTGTCAGGGTACTTTCTGAGGACATGGCCTGGTATAAGAAGCACCAACATACTGGCTGCAGTAACAAACATCCACCGCTTCCCCAAGTGACAAGTTCAAGCAAAAGTGCACACGAGGCAAGGTTAGATAAGGTGAAGACGTGGGTTGCAGGAGAAAGAAAAACCCACATACCAGCTCGATCGATTGCTACTATATAGATGAAGTGCAGAAGAAGCTCAAGATCAGAGAAAACAGTGCTGTTTGAACCCTTACGAGACTTGGATCATAAAGAGCTGTTAATATGTCATACACTGACTGTACTCAGAGGAGGTTTCTGTGAGGTCTATGCGGTAAATCTTGGAGATGAAAACCGTTTTTTGGCTAGGGGTACTCAAAAGAGAGAACTTTCTGAGGCATGCGCGAACTATAAGAGATAGTTCAGAATTCTCGGACCCCATTTGGTGGAGATATCTACCAAGGTTCCTGTTAGTTGCCCAGTTGATTTAAATGGGTTTGAGGGAAGTCAAAACGAAAAGCGCCAACTACAGAAGTTACTGCAACAATATAACAGCCTGTTCGCTATAGGCGAGAATGATGTAGGGTATGCAAGTAAAGTATCTCATTCAATTCAGTTTACAGATGGTACACCAGTAAAACAACCCTACAGGCGCATTCCTCCAGCTTCTTACAAACAGGTGCAAGACCATCTTCAGGATCTCCTCGACAAACAGATTATAAAATAAATTTCAAGCCCTTAGGCTTCGTCTATTGTGCTCGTGCGGAAGAAAGATGGCAGACTGCAATTATGTGTAGACTTCAGAGCTCTCAATGCCAAGACCAAAAAGGACACCTACCCTCTTCGCCGGGTGGTGGATAATTTAGACGCTTTAGGAGGAGCAAGAATATTTTCTTACTACATCTAGCAGGTGGTTAGTACCAGGTAGCCACGAGGGGAGAGGATCGAGATAAAACAGCGTTCACTACACCATTTGGATTGTATGAGTACACTAGGATACCTCTGGGACTAGCTAATTCAACCACTGTTTTTCAACGACTAATACAGAGTTTCATGCACGATATGATGTTCCAACTGTTACTGGTTTATTTACATGACATTATTGTGTACTTAACTGGCTTTACAAAACACCTGCAGCGGCTTGAAAAAGTGTTCTAGTTGTTGTAGTGAATAGGTCTGAAGTTGAATGGGGTTAAATTTAGTTTATGCCAGCCAAAAGTCGAATTGTTTGGCCATAAGGTATCTGAAGAAGGCATTGGAGCAATCGATGACAAGATACAGGCCATCAGATAGTTATCATTACCCAGAATGTAGGCAGAGGTACGCGCATTCCTTGGTTTAGCCAGTTATTATTGGAGGTTTGTGCCTGGGTTTGCCACTATTGCACGCTAGCTGCATGAACTGGTAGCTCAGTAAAATCAAAACCAAGATCCCCAGGGTAAACGGAGATCCAAGAAAGCTGTCGTAGGAGAACTGTGGACCCAAAAGTGTGATGATGCTTTTAGGAATATGAAAGCTATGGTTACATCTACTCCTCTTCTTGGTTTCCCAGATTTTGTTGTGCCCTTTATATTAGAAGTTGATGCCTCATACCAGTGACTGAGAGCTGTGCTATCACAAGTGCATAATGGCAAGAAAAGAGTGCAAGCATATGCCACTCGCACTCTGCGACCGTCAGAGAAAAACGCAAAAAGTAGCAAGAAACTACAGAACCTAAGTTTGAAATGGGCTATGACGGAGAAGTTCAGGAGTTATCTGCTTGGTGCTTAAGTTGAGATGTTCACAGACAACAGGAGTTTGGCTCTGTGGAAAAAGTTTAATCTTGGCGCAATAGAACAGAGATGGATAACTCTGATGTCGATGTTCAGTTATTCTACCAAACACAGGGTAGGTAGAGCAAACGGGAATACTGACTACCTCTCTCGGTACCATATTGAGAATCCAGAACACACAAATAAAGATGATGATGTTGCTTTCAGTCACATAGCATTAATGCCAGCCCACACAACAAATATACCTCCCAAGGTTAGGTTTTCTGCAGTTAGTGGCCGTGTTGGGAGCAGTGGAGATGAGAGATGCAAGATGCCCTTTGTGACCGTTCCTCAATATCCAACAAGCAATCTTCTTAACTAGGTGGCAGTGTACCGAGAACTGGTCCAAAGGCACCAATTAGGGTAATGTCACAGGTCGTGGTGTGATTAACTTTCAACAAAGTACTTTCTCTTAACTAGGTGGCAGGTGGCAGGCCTAGTTAAGTAACTCACACCAATCTCTTTTCTTGTTTGTATATCTTCCAAGTTAAGGAAATAGTATATGAGTACTGGCCCTCTCCGCCAGTTGGTAATTCTTGGATGAACTACTTTCCTTCCTTCATTCAACCCTTGACTCGTTCGTTCCCTTCTCCGTTGTTATATGCAGTGACTGATCGTAGAGTGGATTTAGATAAAGGCTAATAGTCTGGCATACACCAACCTCTCACAAGGATCGACTCAAGCATTCGTTTTTCCTCTTGCAAAAACATATTTATTTACATGTAATATATTTCAATGATGTAGATATCTCTTCATAGAGCATACCTACAGTTTAAGCATAGTTACTTCATGTATACTTTCTTTATCTCATATAGATGTAGACACTTAATCTCCCTTTGTTCCTCTATCAACTCCATGTACTTATTTAACCTCTTTAAATTCTGTTTCAGTATACCTCAATACAACTGATCAGCATTATGCAATTCATTATTTTGTACTTTTATTCTTCCTGTACAAAACTTGGTCAGACCTGCCTGTATCCTCTTCTGGGAAAGAAAAACATCCTATATTTCTAGGCATGAAGTAAACCTTATATATTCCTTACTTACATGTGAGAGCATTCAAGTAGTTCTTAAAGAAGTCGACCATTGCTGTCACATACTTGTCGTAACTGATTCGGTGTACAACTCATTGTTTCAATCACTGTGAACTCTCTCTCTCTCTCTCTCTCTCTCTCTCTCTCTCTCTCTCTCTCTCTCTCTCTCTCTCTCTCTCTCTCTCTCTCTTTTTGATGAAAAATATGTAGCTCCCTTCTTGGGATTCATTCATATCATCCATCTAATAGATGATGGTACCAAGCTTGACTTTAAATATTTAATTCAATTCCTTCTCTGGTTTGCTTGGTCATTAAAGTTCTCATTGCTCATATGGCTTGTCAACCTGGGAGTTCAATTTTATTTCTCCTGTAAAACTTTCATCAATGTATATAATAATTCAAAAACCAATACTTAAGGCGATTCCCTGAATTTCTCCTGAAAATTCACTCACTTCTGTCACTATTAAAGCTCTCTTAAGCATCTTCCACTCTATTTATGTGACACTTCTTAGTTATATCATATTGTTACTGACTAATCACTATCACGTCCTCTGAACTTATTAGTACTAATGTCACTTCTCGTTAACCACTGACTTCTTTTAAACTTCTAAGTTTTTCTATACAGCTTGTGCATCTTCTGTATAACTTCTAAAACTATCTGTAATACCACAGAACTTATTAAAACTGGTGGCAACCGCACAACATCATCTCTTGTTCCTTCGTCTTCGGAAACACCACTGCCCTCTAGCAAGCCGTGAGCTGTTCTGACCTCTGGCCATCGTCAGCTGATATGTTTTTTTCTCCACCCTACTTCTGATTCGTTCTTTCACCGGTTTACCAGCTGAAACCATTGGTCGGCTTTATTTACTACTCACTAGAAAAATACTCACGCTTTACCGACACAAGCGAATTCAGTGAACCATCGTCTGTTATTTTTAATCTTCCCTCTATCTTTTTTCTCGTGAGCCGTTTTCAACGCTCACGCAACCTTGGCAAATATTTACAGTGCCTGCGCAAACCCTACGGCACCCTACTTTAAGCATTCATTTTAACCCTGCCAGAAACATAAACAATGCCTGGGCAAACCCTACGGTGACACCTTATCCAGTCACAGACAAAGCTGCAGCACTAACTTTTCCATTCTATTCTGTTGAAGATCTGTTAGCACTGCAAGAGGTTGATACTGATATAATGACAGTCTCCAGAATTATAAGAGATGGTACTAGACTGCCCAGAGGAGATGGGGGGACTATCAAAGCCAGCAAAGAAGCTAATAAGGCAGCGTAGGCGCGTAACACTAATAGGAGGCTTGCTGTATCGGACAGTAAGCAGACCAAATTAGACTAATTCCATGCAGCTAGTGGCTCCAGAATATTTAAAAAAGCTAGTGCTGGAGGCAGTGCCATCAGGGTCGTAACTGCATGTTGCAGATACTAAGAAGCATGTGTTATTGGGATGGCATAACGTCTGATGATGAAGCATTCTGCAGAAGGTACAGTAGGTGCAATACAGCAAAAGCCCCGCCTTGAAGATCCACGGTCCATCGGGTAACCTGCTGGCATCCAAGCCTTTTGAAGTAGTCGCCGTGTATTTTACACTGCTGGAAAGAGACGCACGTGTTTACGAGAATGTACATATTATAACTGATGTGTTTAGCAAGTTTGGCGTTGCCCTCCCAACCAGATACCAAAAAAAAAAAAAAAAACAACCACCGTGGCCTGAGCGTGGGTGGAGAAATGGTTTTTGTGTTTGAGTGTGCAGCAGTGGCTGCACTCTGACCAGGGCAGAAATTTCGAATCAGCTGTCATATCAGAACAGTGCAAAGTATATATGGCATCGAGAAACGTCGAACGACGGCAAACAATCCGCGTGGCCATGGCCAGTGTGAATGGTTTAACAGGACGTTGCATGATCTCTTAAGGCCATTATCCACCAATGAGAAACGGAGATGGTCTGTGCATCTGGCAGAGGTCCTTGCAGTCTACAGTGCTACTCCTCTTGTAACAACGTGTTGGATGATGTTTCTTTGTATCTGCCATAAAAGCTTTCTTGGTAAGGAGGTCCTTCAGCTTCTCCTCTTACTACCTTTTGTTTAATAAAGAGCCGAAAATACCCATTGCTTACATATTGGGCCATTCATCGGGTGAAGACGAACCAACAACGGATGGCCAATGGCTTGAATGGCACATTTCCGGGCTTATAGAGGCGCACGTAAGAGCAGAGGCTCAGTTACAGAGGTTGGCTACAGTCAGGAAAGATAGATGTGACAAGTTGCCATGTTCTATTCCCATAGAGGTACTGGGTTCGATTCCCAGTTGAGGGAATATAATTTATGGATTTTTTTTCAGAAGCAGTGATCCTAAAGATGTCATACTCCCCCCCCCCCCGGTCTCCTGGGTAGTGAGCTCGGATGCATAGCCTTCTCCGATACAGGCGAACAATTAGTAGATCCCGTGTGCAAGTTGCGCACGTTAAAAATCCCATGTCAGTTGGAAATCGTACAGAGTAGGCCTATCAGGCCGCTGCCCTGGCAACATTTAAAATTAGAAACCTACCCACACCAACAATATTTATAGAATGTGTAATTCCTTTATAAACACAGTGGGATTCTCGCCGGTGCTACGGAGTTTGTGCACTGTGCTGAGATCCTGCTTGTGTGATCTAATGGAAGAGATGGGAGCACTAATGGAGTTGTCCGTGTGCAATGAAGATAGTCCTTTAAAACGAAACCAAACAGGTGGGAGAACTGGTGAGGAAGATAATGCACCAAACTGAAAGATTTAAAATTCGTGATATGTGGTTAAAGAGGAGTAGATAGTTGTTCGTGCTCCTACAATGACAGGAGGTCCATATGTCATCCAAGGAACAGATGGAGCGATTCCGAGCATTAGAGTCACTGGCAACGAACTAAAACGAAGTGATGACAAAGATGATTCTACAGGTACGGTAGATACGACGTTAGGTCTACCTGTGGCACCAGCTTTGGTAGACGAGATAGATCCTGGGGAAGACGTACATAGTCTAATATCCGAACAAGGTCTGTACGCTGATAAGAATAGAGTTATTTCAGAGGTATGTGTGTTCAAGTCTACATCATCGCCACATAGGCTAGTAATAAATATGTGTTACTACTGTCACGTCTAGAATATTGAGTGCGTGTGTTGGTTTAGTCGTTTACACCACAGGTACGTACACAAGAGTCATGGATGGTTGTAAACGACTGGTGACATTTAATACTGGTTTATTCACGTCACAACACATTGATATAAAATGCACATAGTCAGCATACAGTTCACAGCATAACACGAAATATATCTTAACACTATAAGGACTGCACACTCGGCAGTTACAATGAGATCAGCGCTATAATAATATAGTGAATCCTACTAGCAATTTCTCACAAGACTGCACACTCGGCAGTTTGCAATAATCTCGCCTTCACTCATCTCAGCGCAATCTCTTCCTCAACAACTATCCCCTCACAGGAAACCATGGCCTATATAATATTCATCAGCGCTATAAAGTATCATCAATAACGATCCTCTCACAGGAGATCATGGCCTTTATATAATTCATCAACAACTATCCTCACACAGGAAATAATGGCCTATATATATATTCATCAGCGCTATAAAGTATCATCAATAACGGTCCTCTCACAGGAGATCGTGGCCTTTAAGTAATTCATCAGCGCTACAAAATATCATTAATAACAATCCTCTCACAGGAGATAATGGCCTTTAAGGACTGCACACTGCAGTTATCAAAATGGCCTACACAAAATCTTCAACTACTATCCTCTCACAGGAAATAATGGCCTTTAAGGACTGCACACTGCAGTTATCAAAATGGCCTACACAACATCTTCAATTACTATCCTCTCACAGGAAATAATGGCCTTTAAGGACTGCACACTGCAGTTATCAAAATGGCCTACACAACATCTTCAATTACTATCCTCTCACAGGAAATAATGGCCTTTAAGGACTGCACACTGCAGTTATCAAAATGGCCTACACAAAATCTTGGCCTCATAAACACTTTCACAATAATCCAAACTGTAGTTTTATACTACGCTGTACCCACAGCGAGAAATCAGTCGACATTTTAAATACAGCACTGAGCAGGCATTTCACTTCCCAAAAACACAGGCCTGATCAACTCGGTCGAACGCCTGGAACACACTCTCCAGATAACACACTCGTCCCGCTCAAAAGCAGTCACGAGAGTTTTTTTTCTGTTCAACACTACTCATACAATCAATCATATGCGGGCTAGCCGCGAGCTATTCTCACCCAGCTCAAAACAATACAGAATAAATATATCAGCGCTTTTCACGCTTTCTGTAATCTGTCTCTCGAAACTTCCACGCGATACTCTCAAAACAATTCGATAGCCAACAAGCAAACAAGTGCTCCAACTCAGAATCTAACTTGTCTACTAACATACTCAGATTTACGTCCCTTACACCAGTTCTGTTCTTAACAACTTACCTCTCCCCCGGAGAAAAAAAAAATGATTCTATCATTTTTTTGACAAATACATCCCCCAAAAAAGATTAAGAGGACAATGAATCTCTAACATTTGCGTATAAGAATTACCTTAAGTTAACTCAAAATACGACATCTACATCGTGCTGATAACGCGAATGTCGTGGGTTCGAACCCGATACTGGCCACCACTGATAAGAATAGAGTTATTTCAGAGGTATGTGTGTTCAAGTATACATCATCGCCACATAGGCTAGTAATAAATATGTGTTACTACTGTCACGTCTAGAATATTGAGTGCGTGTGTTGGTTTAGTCGTTTACACCACAGGTACGTACACAAGAGTCATGGATGGTTGTAAACGACTGGTGACATTTAATACTGGTTTATTCACGTCACAACACATTGATATAAAATGCACATAGTCAGCATACAGTTCACAGCATAACACGAAATATATCTTAACACTATAAGGACTGCACACTCGGCAGTTACAATGAGATCAGCGCTATAATAATATAGTGAATCCTACTAGCAATTTCTCACAAGACTGCACACTCGGCAGTTTGCAATAATCTCGCCTTCACTCATCTCAGCGCAATCTCTTCCTCAACAACTATCCCCTCACAGGAAACCATGGCCTATATAATATTCATCAGCGCTATAAAGTATCATCAATAACGATCCTCTCACAGGAGATCATGGCCTTTATATAATTCATCAACAACTATCCTCACACAGGAAATAATGGCCTATATATATATTCATCAGCGCTATAAAGTATCATCAATAACGATCCTCTCACAGGAGATCTTGGCCTTTAAGTATTTCATCAGCGCTACAAAGTATCATCAATAACAATCCTCTCACAGGAGATAATGGCCTTTAAGGACTGCACACTGCAGTTATCAAAATGGCCTACACAAAATCTTCAACTACTATCCTCTCACAGGAAATAATGGCCTTTAAGGACTGCACACTGCAGTTATCAAAATGGCCTACACAACATCTTCAATTACTATCCTCTTACAGGAAATAATGGCCTTTAAGGACTGCACACTGCAGTTATCAAAATGGCCTACACAACATCTTCAATTACTATCCTCTCACAGGAAATAATGGCCTTTAAGGACTGCACACTGCAGTTATCAAAATGGCCTACACAAAATCTTGGCCTCATAAACATTTTCACAATAATCCAAACTGTAGTTTTATACTACGCTGTACCCACAGCGAGAAATCAGTCGACATTTTAAATACAGCACTGCGCAGGCATTTCACTTCCCAAAAACACAGGCCTGACCAACTCGGTCGAACGCCTGGAACACACTCTCCAGATAACACACTCGTCCCGCTCAAAAGCAGTCACGAGAGTTTTTTTTCTGTTCAACACTACTCATACAATCAATCATATGCGGGCTAGCCGCGAGCTATTCTCACCCAGCTCAAAACAATACAGAATAAATATATCAGCGCTTTTCACGCTTTCTGTAATCTGTCTCTCGAAACTACCACGCGATACTCTCAAAACAATTCGATAGCCAACAAGCAAACAAGTGCTCCAACTCAGAATATAACCTTATACTTATCAGTGGTATTCTTATCAATGAGAATTATTCTTATCATACGCCCTGCATCTGCTACAGAGTCTTACCCCAAGACGATTTTTTTATTCTTCTTCATCTTCTTCTACGTACACTCTCAGACGTCCACTTGAATGTTCTCAAAGAAAGTAGTAGTCAGTTTGAGGCTATTTGAATCACCGTAAGGTTTTTTCCACGAAAGGAACTGGCGTCGGCCATGTGCACTTTTTATGTACCGCTTACAAGTATAAGGGACAACTTTGAAGCAGATGATCAGTAGTCATTTCATCAGTGCCACTGTTACACTGTTCGGTAATTCCTATCTTTAGCTTGTTGAATAGATGGTATCTCAATCTGTTGTGGCCAGTGCTGCGTCTGAAGATTACCACTTGTTCTCTTCTGTTGAGCTGGTAGTAAGCATCATTCTGTGTGTGACCTGGATGTTCTACATTCCATTTGTTTCTGTATCTGATTCTGATAAAACTCTGTGTCTCCTCGAAAGTTATGCTTGTATCAGGCTGAGGTAGATGTGAACCTTCTTTTGTCATTCTGTCAGCCTCTTTATTGCCGGTGATGTTACAATGAGATGGGATCCTTTGGATCACAACACTTTTGAATCGTTGACAAAGTTTGTGGAGCACTATTTTGAGGTCATCTAGGTCTGTATTGTTTTGGCTTTTCAACGTTGCAATTACTGACTGTGCATCAGTAAAGAAAACAACTTGTTTTTCTGTGCTTTCCTCTGTCATTATAACCTCTGCTGCAGTTTTCAAGGCCTCTGCCTCAGCTCTGAAGTTACTTGAGAATTGTTCAGTTTCCACTGACTGTTTTTTTTCTGCACCAGTGCTTACGGTCAGAAAGACACCGCCCCACCTCAATTTTCTGTTGCATTTGTTGCTAATGCATCTTTATTTGAATGGGTCCAGGTGTTGCGGGGGTAATGCTTTTCTATGTATTTTGTCACTATGGATTTTCTATCCTATCTGTTGCTGTTTGGCCCTTGTTTTTCAATTCCAGGAATGTTTTCTTTCATTTCAGGGATTAATTTTGTTTCCAAACTGAAAGCTTGTGTGCCGTGTAGAGGGATTTAATAGTGGAAATTTCATTTATGGAAACTGCTCGCATCTGTGGTTTAGTTGATTCTTCAAAGTTGCTTCGTTAGATTCTTTGCCTTCTAAGAGCATTCATTCTATGGCATATTGAGTACGTCTGAGGAGCCAGAGATAGTGCTGTTGTCGAGACGACAACAAAATCAGGCGGGGAATATGTGACAGCGCCATTCCGTTTATTCCTTAGTCTAATTATGTAGCAGCCATACACGTTAGTCAGGATCTAAAAAATATAATGCTAGTCCATGTCCGCTGACGGACAACGGTCAATCGATGGAGAGTTTCGTCGAAACTGCCCGGATGTTAACCGCGCAAAGCTTAACATCTCAACATTCTTTGTCATTTCGATTGCAAGACGCCAAGAGAGATGTCGTCAAACCAGAGTTGAAATCCGCTGTTGCCTTGGACACAAGGTCCACGAACACAGTCTGGGTGTTCGGTAAAATTAAATGTCGTTCTATAAAAAGCTTTATGTTGCTTGAATTACTAAGTCTGGTGCTGAGAGGGTTGCAAGCAACCAATAACTGCAACCACTGTCAAACGATCCTTAATTAAATTTTCTTTCTTTATGGGTCTCGAGTGTTTTTTCCTTTGATTGCTTTTCTCATCCGTATGGTTTTTAGTGTTGTTGGTGTTATCCAATCTTGTAACTTCTTTTCCTGATCATCCAAGCATGCTTCACTGCTTTTCCTAAATGTCGTTAAAAAAACACTTCAATTTTTAATGGACCTCATGGGCTTCTTTGCTTGCTTGACTTGTGGCAGTTTGATGATGTTTCTGTATATCTGCCATAAAAGCTTTCTTGGTAAGGGGGTCCTTCAGCTTGTTGATGTCGTATCCTTTTGATTCTCTTACCTTAGATCCAATAGTTCTAAGCTGTTACATTTATTACTGTTACTACTAGGTGGTGATCACTGCCCATATCTACATGAATGCCTTCATCTGCCTTTGATCAGTAAGTGATGTATCTGATTTCTGTCGCGGCCATTTGGTGATTCCCACGTTAGCTTGTCAATTTCTTTGTGGGAAGAGAGCTCCTCCTAGAACTAAGCTGTTAATGCTGCAGACAACTATCAATTTATCACCATTCCCGTATGCAGCACAACTACCTCATCTCCCTTTCACCCTCTCATAGTATGTATTGTCTGATCAAATTTTGTCATTTAGGTCTCCCATTACTATGATAATACCATATGTAGGCATAGTTTCCATTTAGTTTTGTAGTTATTGATATAATTCACTTTGGCCTCTTTGTCACGGTCATTTGTTCGTGCGTAGCATTGTATTATGCTATTGTTGGTGAATCTTTCTTTCAGGGACGCTCTTATCAATCTATTGTTGATAGATTTCAAAAAAATAAAGGACCATTCTGTTCCCTTTTTTAGGATAATGACTACGCCTTCACTGTGCTAACGATCCTCTCTTCCAGAGCGAAGTACTGTTTCACCTGTTGCTGTTTTAATTCTACCTGTCCCAGACCATCTGATGTCACGTATCCATAGGATACGTAACCTGTAGTTTCTCATTTCCGTTGTGATCTGTCTCAGTTTTCTTATCTTTTTCATTGTCTTGATATTCCAAAATCCTATTCTTGTTTTATGTTTTGCGATCAGCACGTCCTTTTTCGTGACAGTGACTTCCTTTCGGCTTTCACCACTGGCAGTCATAGGAGCTTCAGACTCCGGATGTCCATCCCGCAGAAAAAATTGTTCATTTGTTGCCGTTTCCGTAACTTGAATTGGTTTGTTTTTTACATACACGGTGGTAATGGCGGTGCAATTCAGATGTACGATGGCCCAGACAAAAATGTATATGCTAGTAACCACGGACAGGAGGCATCCATTGCAAGGGAACGTGACTGACATCAAAGGAGCAAGAATAAAGAAGGGGATGTCATGGATGATGCAGGTAGAGGCATCTATTAGACAGGTGACTACAATTGGGAATATATTCAAGGGAAAAGAATGAATTAAGTCATGGTGAGAATTAGACGGACTACCAGCAAGTTATCATCATCCTTTATAGAAAATGCAGAGCTTGGGCTGGTGGGATGGCGGGACTGGACATTGGTCAACTAATAAAAGATCATGCTGGGGATGATGATGATATTGTGTTCAGTGATGGCTCTGTAATCCGCGGTGATAAATTAGGGCCCGGCTTCTTTGCTAGCGTAACGGACAGAATCGTCGCTGAACATGTCGGGGTCACATGGTAACAACCTCCAGCTTACGAATGGAGGTAAAGGCAGCTAATGCAGCCTTATAGTGGCTGTCTGAAACATCATTAACAAGGCCAGTGTTGTTGTGTCAGACTCACAGTCCATACTTCGAAACGTCCAAAGTGGATGGCTCCGGCATGAATGGAAAACTTCCATGAAGCTTCGAATCTTCAGGAACATATCATGGAGAGGTACGCAGCAATAAAAGGGCCGATAGATTGGCCCCAAGAGCACCCATCAAGTGTGTATTGGATGTGTATAAAGAAGAAAGACTGTGGGCAATTAATGATCTTCTTTTAGAGAATGACACAGCTGTCGATGAATCATCAGTGCTAAGATTGCTGAAATGTGACATCAAACCTAAAACTAGCAAGGATGGACATATAAGAGGATGCATCCGGCGTGTATACAACTAGCGCTCAACAGAAACAATTAACATTCATACCTTTTGGTATTTGCAAATGGAGACAGAGTACCTATAGGTTTGCCCGGAATGCATTGACGTCGATCAAAAAAATCAATAACAATAAACTTTTGTCAGCTTTGCCTGCTCTTTACTAAACATTGTATCCACCATTGGCCTTGCTTGTTTATCACCACGCAGTTTTTTTAAAAGTAATCTAGTGATTTGTAACCTAGATACAGGAAATACAAGGACTGAACATAAGTGGAAGGCCAATAACTCTTAGTATACGGCTGGCCTTTTAGAAAGGCCGATGATCGATCTTCATTTTACGGCCGGCCTTTCTAAGAGGCCGAAGACGGTTTAGATGGTTTCCGTCTCAATAGCGAAAGATTTAACATTATTTACATACTTTTCTTCCCATAAAAGAGTTCTAATGCCATTTCCAGTACACCTCATGTTTGAAAATATTGGAATACTCAAATTTGTGTGAAATATTGATCGATTTTGATTAAATTTAGTAGGATTCATTAGTCCAATAAAAATTATACCATAAAATTTCAAATTATTATAAAAACTGTATTTGTGCTCAGAAACAACTGCAACTTTCCGACATTTTGTGAAAGTGGATGTAGTTTAAAATAAAAGTAGTTTTAGGGGTTGAAGTTTAACGTAATTAATTACACATATTGATAAGTACAATTTGATTTTAAATTTTTTAAATTTTAAAATTTTTCTGAACTCGTTACTGTATATGGTGAATGCATATTTGAAACCACTGAACAATTTAGTTGTACATGATATAGGGGTTTCATTTCGTCACATTTTGATATATAACACTTTATGTTATCTTTATAAACAAATTATTTAATGGAAAATCTGTAAAGGTAGTCAAGTCTAAAAATGTACTCTCTGAAATTAGCTCGTAAAAACGTGGTTTTTGAGCTCGTAAACTAAGAGATAAACAACATTAGATATGTAGATGATTCCATTTTGCTAGCTTAAAGTGAACTGAACTTACAAGAACTAGTGAAGTAAGTAAATAGCATAAATCGCGAATATGGACTGGATATTTACATCGACAAATAAAAAAAAATAAAAAAACTATAATAATTAACAAAACAGACGATAAGCAAACATTAAAGTTTGGTATAATTGATAAAATCCTGGAAAAAGTCAAGAGTTTCTTGTATCGTGGGTGTAATAAAAATGCGAGATCTTAGTGTGAGATCTTAGAGAGGTAGCGATAGGTCCCCCTGAGAACTTAACATCAACATTAACTATTAGACTCAGGGTCTTACATAGCTTGACCTCACACTGTGGACACATACACCTACCTTTTCAGTATAACATCTTTAATCTCTCAAGTGTAATTCACTACATATATTGGGGGATCGTCCGGGATTTGAATTTATTAACATCATTACTAATTAAACCCAGGGAATCCCCATTGTTATAATAGCAAAAGAATTAATTAATTGTGGAAACTTGATGAATTGTCAGAGCCTAGAATAATTTAGTCATACTTGTAATTAATAAAGCAAGATTTATAACATTTGTATGACTGACAAGATGGCAGACTTGGCCAAGTTTAGATCTGCAGCTGTGCAGACTGCAAAGGAAATGGAAATGGAGGGGCAAGTTCTGGTGCAGTATGTAACATCAGAATGTGATAAATTCATTGAGAGGGAAGATAGGAGATTAGATGAAGAGAGGAAAATACAATTACAATTAGAGGCTGACAAAGAAACTAAGAGAATTCAATTAGAAGATGCTATGGAGACTAGGAAACTAGAAGAAAAGAAATTAGAGGCTGAAAAGGAAAATGAAGAAAAGAGATTAGAGGCTGAAAAAGTCAAAGAAGAAAAGAGATTAGAGGCTGAAAAGGAGGCGAGGAGTGTACAGATGGAGGCTGAAAAAGAGGATAAACGATTACAGAGGGAACATGAGCTACGACTAAGAGAGTTAGAATTTCAAGGCCATGCTCCAGAAAATGGTAACAGCCCATCCACCTATGATGCTGCGGCACGTCAGGGAGCCTTCAACTCAGCCATGGGGTTTCATTTAGACCCCTTTGTAGAAAAAGAGGATGACATTGAGTCCTTCCTCTCTAGGTTTGAAAGACTAGCTACAACTTATGGTTTGGAGAGGGAAAAATGGAGTTTGAAAGTATCCCAAGGGCTTAGGGGAACATCTTATGAGGTGTTTTCAAAATTGAGTAGGGACGATCAGGAAGACTATGACATTTTAAAGCAGGCTCTCTTAGTTAGGTACGAGAAGAATGGTGAAATTTATAGGAAGAGATTTAGAAATGCAAAGCTCTTGTCTGGGGAGACCTACCACCAATTCTCTGCAAAGTTGGAAACGTACTTGGAGAAATGGACTGCTATGGGGAAAACCCAAGATCTAAAGGAAATGATCATGATCGAGCAATTTAGAGAGTCCATGGCTCCAGACCTGAGAAAGTTTCTCATGGAACAAGGTGCAGAGAGGTTGGGTGAGGTGCTCAATGTTGCTGAGAGGTATCAGGCAGCCCAGAAAGAAGTAGCTGGTATTAAAAAGAAGCAAACAGAAAGTAACAAAACCCCACAAGACCAAGATGAGTATTATAATAATAGGGATCAAAACCCAAGAGGTAAACAAACTTATGATAGGCAAAGACTTGACCCCAGAGATAGAAACCCGCAATTCAATGAAAAGAGACCATACAGACCAGAAGGAAAATAGTGTAAAATATGTAGGATGCAAAATCATAATACAATTGAATGTGGCAGGAAAGTTCCTCCATATCACGCTGCATGCATGATAACAGTGGACCAGGGAAAGAATGAACTGCCTACAGGACAGCAAAAACCTCATCCCCCCCCCCCCCCCATCTGTGAAGAAGTAAAGTGTAATGGCAATAAGGTGATGCGCCTTTACGATTCTGGTTTGGAATATGACTCAGTTGTGAGTGGAAACCTGGTGCACCCAGACCAGTATACCACAGAAAAAGTGGAAATACAAGGGGCATTGAAAGATACAGCCACCATGACACTTCCCGTAGCCCAGATCAATGTTAAAACTAGGTACGTGGAAGGAGTGATTAGATCTGCAGTGTGCGACGACCCTAATTACCCGCTGGTGTTAGGAAAGAAATATGTCTTTCTAGGGAGCCCTATAAAACCTGTGATAATGGCCACGCTTCAGGTCAGATCGACCCCTAGAAAGGAGGAGGAACCACCACTAAATTTTCATCCTAAACAGATGAAAAGGCCCAGGCGAAGGATAAATCATTAAAGCCTTGCTTTGGCAAATTGTCAAATAGCCATAACATCCCTAGAAAGGGACAATTTTATTTGAAGGATGGACTGCTTTACAGGAAGGCTGGAGCAGGACCTAATGAATATGGACAGTTAGTACTGCCATGGAGATATAGGGAAAAAGTTATGGCACATGCACATGTTGTACCAGACGGTGGACATCAGAAGGTTGGTACCACCCGTCAAAGGACATCTGTGACATATTTCTGGCCAAGCGTAGCTGCAGACATTGCAAAATTTGTGGAGGCCTGTGACCAGTGCAGCAAGGTACATTCCACATGTTGGAAAAATAATATCCAGATGCTAGAAAAGCATTCTGAAGAACATGGGCCTAAAAATAAAAAATAAAATAAATATAATAAGGTAGATAAAGTGAATAGGTATGCACCTTCTCACACCCAGTCTTCCAAAAATACATGTAAAACCATGGCAACTCTGCTTAGGGCAGAAAGAAAAAACATAAACAAAGACCAGTCATCCTCGGCTCAATTTGAAGCAGGATTCCGGGAACTGGCAAAAATTAGCATTGAGGATAGCAATGAGGATAATCGGACAACATTGAAACCGAAACTAAGTGATCAAGCGAGAAAAGTAGGGAGCTGGCGTTTGAGAACCTTGGAAAATAAGCAGCTCGCCTCAAGTTATGGTTATTAATGTGGCATTATAAGGGCATCGGTGACCGGCCCTACACAGTCCAGTGGAAGTATTGTACGGACATTGGATTGAGATCCCACATATTATAGCAATTGCTACGGGCGAATTGATTCTGGATGCCGGAATTCATTTCCCCACATTATATATTATTTCACCAAAATTGTCGTTGGGCAAAGAATACAGTTGGTGAATATGGCCTCCATTTGAGTGGCAAATTATAGAATCATTTGAATATTAGTTGAGGGCTTTTCCAAATTCAAATCAAGCCTGAGCTCAGACCACTTGTTGGCTGTGAACATTTCGGAGGAGCATATTGAATCCCTGTGTTGCCTTTTTGGATTGAGGATATTCCGAGTGTTTTATCCAGGCTGATCAGGATTTTATTGGATCCCCTACATACTCTGCTATGACCATTTTATAGATTCCATCCTCATAAATATTGCAACCTTGAGGGGCATCTAAGAAACCTCTGGACATGTCATGGGACAAACTCAGGGAAGATTAATGGTGAATATTGATTGATAATCAGCATTTGTCAGGCAGTAGCACCTGCAGCTGTTTTATTAACACACACTGTAATAGTCTTAGATTGCAGAGGTCTGAGGCAGATTTCTTGAGTCGTGCCTACTTTGACATGACCCAGCTGCAGAAGCCCAAGATACTCAAAGAAGCTTAGTTGAGTTCATTTGATCGGAGTTGTTAACACGGATTATAAAGCTGCATTGGAATGCAGGTTTTTAACAGGGGAGATTTGTAATAAAATGCTCCGTTTTACCCCCTCCGCTCAAATATAATATATTACAGAATTTGACTTTTTCCACTGTTGTCGTGGAAAACCTATAAATAATTCTATAGTTGACCTCGTTTTGAAAGGCCAATGCTATTACATTTGAAAATTATCAAGGGTCACTATACAATCAAACTGTAGAAAGGAAAAATTAACTAACGCATTCTAAGAACCTATTATTAGTTACAACATGTTGAAATTTTGCCTAGGCATCGCTTATTTAAACGTGGTGAAGATTTGAATCTTTTGTTAGCAAGCGGGCAACCCCCCCCCCCTTTTCTGACACACACACACTTTTTCCTCTATCCGTACTAATTGTTTAAAACGACCGCTAGACAAGTTGGCGGCGGGCAAACGCGGTGTTAGTTTTCAAAGAACGGCAGAGAGGGGAGGAAAGTGGTGGATTGAATTGAAACAATTTAGAAGATTGATTACATAAATATTTTAGTTGAATAAAAGAAAAACCATAAATTAGAGGAAAAGTATAAAAATGCTAACGAAGATAAAGAAGAAAATAAAACCTATCTAGAAGGATAGAGAGTAGTCGTCTGATTACTAATCACTTTCTATCTTTAAAATCGACCTATAAATAACAGAGATACGGTAGAAATAAGAAAATTCAGACAGGCAGACGAACACACGGAGAACTGAACAATTTTGAAAAGCTTCGATAGTTACATTTTCTAACGCGTCTTTGAAAAGTCAAATTGGCGTGCCTAGTTTGATTGGGTGAGGCTAGTTACGAAAAGGGGGAGGTAAAACTGAAGATTTGTCAGCCAACGCGAAACTTATTTCTACACAGTAAAATTAAAACCAGACTGGCAAACGTATTGAGAAACGCACAAAATGTTTGGGGTTTTCGGAAGAGTCAAATTTTGGACGCGTTGTCTCATTGGCCAGTGTGATTTATATTAGGAAAAGAAGACAAGGGTAGTTGCCATTTGAACATAAATTTTCTACCAAGTAACGGTGAGAGCAGAGGTGAAGCTTTTAAACGAAAGCCTTTCAGTCTGGACGACACGGCAAAGCTAAATTTGTGCCATTATTTGCCAGTCATCGTTTACTTGTGTAAAATATTTCATTGATGCGGTAAGATAAATGAATTATTGATGTTATTACTATGTAGAGGCTAACCCTAGATACGGGCGCCCACAAATTTTGTGTCGTGCGACATTGCTATTATGGAAGCTTATGATATCCTAGGAAGCACATGCATGTCTGAAGCAGATTTATGAAGAAAGTAAATAGAATTGTATTTGAGTATTGAATATTATCATAAATCCATATTATAACTGTAAGACCAGGAACTACTGGCAAGCCTCAGTGTTTAATGAACACTTGTAAACATGTCTAGGATGCTGATACAAAAGAATAGAAAACAATATCATAAGAAGGAGAAGTGTATACTCCATCTGATTTTGTGGAAGCAAATTAGTTGTTTAAAACGACAGAGGCGTAGCAGCCATATGGAAGCAGGGTGTAATCACGGTACAAAGTGAAGTCAACTAAATTAGGGGCTGGTGCACTTGTTTTGCACACGAGGCTGACGCCACATCTTATTACATTTGATTAGTTGTGTAAAATATATGCCAGCATATCAAAGGGCGAGGATGCCTTTATTTTGCAGGGTTTTATTTCCTGTTGCCGACTGGATGCAGGAAACCTGGTGAAACATATTCTGAGGAACATAACGACCTCAGCAGAACTTTATGCTGTACCTGTTAGCCGGAGGAAGTCTCTTGGGCTGACGTTGTTTGCAGTGCAGTATTCTACATCGGATCATATAAAAATATATAAGGTGAAAGTCCCATAGCTGGGCAACCTGACAATTCATCTTGGAAACGAAAAAGTTTTCCCCCACTTGAATTATAATTATAGTGGGGCGTGATGATAACAACAGCTTCTCACATCAGTGACTTTCACTAATGACACAGTTAGATATCAGTCTGTGAATACACCCACAGTAACATTGTAGATTACTAGTGAGGGACAAAGAGTCCTTGTTATTTATTTCTTATTTGTACACTACTTTTCTTCAGTTTTCAACATTCCTGTCCCAAAAGAGATTTGAGGTACAGGAAAATAAATTGTAAAAAAGATATATCATAATTTTAACAACAGCCTTACTCCAGTTAATTTCATTGAGTTCCGATTGTGTGTGTGTGTGTTTGTATGTCTTTTGTGCACCATATCACTGCATTTGCATAACCCTAGACACGTAGCCTTATAATAATTATCACACCAATAAATAAGCAAAATATAGCACAGTGTGAGATCTTAGAGAGGTAGCGAGAGGTCCCCTGAGAACTTAACATCAACATCAACTATTAGACCCAGGGTCTTACATAGCTTGACCTCACACTGTGGACACATACACCTACCTTTTCAGTATAACATCTTTAACCTCTCCAGTGTAATTCACTACAGTGAATAACAGAAGATGGCAGATGTGAAACAGAAATCAAGAAGAGAATAAGAATGGCAAAAGCTACATTCAATAAAAAATACTGACATCTAAACAATTAACCCATAAATTAAAACTGAGAATCAAGTATATATGTGTGTATTGTCTTCATTACCTTATGGTGTAGAAACATGGACGTGGCCAAACACTTTGATGAAACAATTGAAGCTCTCGAGGAGGGGATACATAGAAAATTGGGACTCACTTCATGGAAAGAACAAGAACTCAAATAAAGAGGTCTTTGAAAACCAAAGTATGAAAATAAATTAATGAAGTAGTTCAAAATTAGGCAGCTAAAATATTTTGGCAATATAAAAAGACATTACACATTGTAAAGACCATAATAGAAGGAACAGTTGAAGGCAAACGTGCAAGGGCAAAACAGCGCTATAAGTGCGAAGATAACATCAACAGATGGACAAGAAAAAGTCTGTCAGAAGGCATAATCAAGACAAGAAACAAAAGACACATGAGATGCATTACAGCAGACTTTCATTGCGACGATGGCAGCTGATGATGATAAGTGATTCGTCGTTATTGTTCTTGTGCATTGTTTGCAGATGTTTCAGCATTTTGAATGACTGTTTGTTTTCATTTGAAAACGTTGTAATACGTATTAGAACTCCGCCTATGCCGGTCCCAAGCCCGGATGAAAAAGGAGGAGGGCGGCCTGCATGAAGGCGTAAGGAGGCAGCCCCTCCACCATGCAAAGGCACAACAGGCCAATCACCTGTTTGCTTTAAATCACGATTACGAGCAATACAAGAGAGAAAACTGGACTGATTCTAAAGGCGACAGCCGATAGGATAGTCTGGCGCTCTCTCTTCCAAACCTCTACACCTCACGGTAGAAGGGGACCGACTAAGTAAGTAAGTAAGTAATACGTATTAGACACATTTAAATCATACGGTTGTGTTGTGATAGAATAAATTTGTGAGACAGATACGCAGTGGAATATTGCAGTCATTCTGTGTTCTCCACACTAGTTATGAGTAATCTTAAACAAACATATTAAACCACAGAAATAATTATAATGACTTAGCAAGAAAATATCCTGGTCTGTAAGGCTATTAAAACTTTCATATTGCACTAGCATCTGTGAAAAGTAGCAGTAGAAGTAATGAAAATATGGAAAAAAATAATACAAAGAAAGTAGACTGCGACCAGATTATAGCCTCATCTAACTACCGAATAAAATATTGTCACGGGTGTCCTCCCCTTAGCTCTGCAGTAGTGATCCAGCAGTGGATAAAACTCAAGAGTAACTGATGTGGATCTTCAAATGTGTCTCTCTTCGCACAAGATTACTCTTGGCAGAGTTGTAGGCAGAAAGATAATGATGCTTTTACCTCAAGGGAGTATTCACAAGATATTCTGAAGAATCATAGGTTCTATCCTCTTCCAGAGCACCTGCACTTCTACGGGTTCACCAGTGTTTTGGTCGGCCTTCCTCAAAGATGGTAAAACTATTCTAAACCAGAATCATATAAAAACCGTATTGATCAGTTACCCACAGTTACGTGTTCAGTAGTAGAGGGATGACTGGGGTTCTGTTCACATGCCCGGTGGTCATGGTTCCCTGTCGACCCCGTCAACAAACATGGCACGCTATGAGGACCTGTTTTCAGCCTCTTACAGACCGATGCGAAACGCATGTCAGTTTTGCACCATCTGCTCAATCGCCTTCCAGTTTCCTATGGCTGAATTGCTGTTTCTGCCTGTGGTGATCCCATGGTTGTTGTTGGGCCATTTTGTGTGTTGAAGTTGCTCGTACTTTTGGAGTCAGTTTTGGGGTGGTCCTTTTCTTTAGGGTAACTCTCGTGGATATGCGTCTTAGCTCTGGCTATCGCCAACTGGGCGCTCTGATATCTATCAGAAAACAACACCACCTGCTCAAGAGTTTAGGCCCTGTGCTTTGCCAGGAACCAACTCATGTCAGGGAACAGTGAGTCCTTGATCTACTCCACGATAATCATCTCCTGCAATCATTCATAGGATTCATCGAATGTGCTGAGAGATCAACAATTCTACTAGTACGTTTCTAGTCGTGTAGCAAAGTGTCGTCAACGACTCCTACTTTTGCCTCTTAGCCTCATGGAACTTGCTACTGAAAGATCTCTGCGTTCAACCGAAAACGTTGAAGCAAAGCGTTCTTCAACATTTCGTAGTTGTTCTGTTCTTCCGTTGGCATTTTGAGAAATACATCATAAGCAGATTTCCTCAGACTCAGGGATAGCTTCATGTTGGACCTCTTCCTCTCTATGAAATCGGTAGCTGCTAGGGATTCAAACCTAGAGAAATAAAGGTATATTTCCTCTGAAGCCTCAGAGTAGAACTAATTGGAAGAAGGTTCCACTAGGAGCGGCTGCCTGAGAGATGTTTTCCCTATCGCTACCTTGAGAACTCCCAGAACCGCTAGCATTAGACCTAGATTCGACTCTTCTTCCCTCGATCTCTAATTCTTTCAATCTAATCTGGTGGGCCCTGTCGGCCTGGTCCATCTGTTCCTGGAATGCCCTCTCTTTTTCTCTTTCTGTCCTTTCCTTTTCCCTCTCTTCGGCTTTGTGCTTCCTTTGCGTTTCTTTCTCTTCGGCTTTATGCTTCCTTTGCGCTTCTTTCTCTTTGGCTTGGGCCTTTTCGTCTTCTATAGCCATCCTTCTCTCTTCTCGTTCTACAACTGTATCTGTTTCTGTCCGTTCCTTGTCTTCATTCTCTCTCTCTCTTTTTGTTCTCACACCGAAGTGAGAAAAAAAAGTCGGAAAGCTCTTCGGGAAAAAAACAAAGATCTTTGCCTAAGTTCAAGTAAACGGTACGAAAGAGTACCTATGCACCTGTTGGATACGACCGACCTTCTTCGCCCTTAATCGTGTTTTTTACCACTGGCGAGTAATAGATTCTTTGAAACGTGCGCCGCTGTCTTATTAAGGTTTTGTAGTTGAGCGGCGCGGCTGCCTTTTGATAGCCGGGTACCTCTTTCATATCAGTTCAGGAGAGAGAGAAACCTGCGATCGTTCTTAGCTGAGTAGAGGCCCTTGATAGCAGTAGTCTTCTGACGTGGGTTAGCGGGAGATAATATTATTCCTTATTCAGGTAAATTTCGTGTATCTTTGTCTTTTGATGGAGAGTCTAAAAAAATATTTATGTTACTCGAGATTACCCTTTAAAGCAAAGCGACCGAATACCTGCGAGAGCACGCGATTTCAGGTGGCTAAGTCAGCGTCACTTTTTAGTTTATAAATCTTGATAGTGTTACTCAGTCAATACACTTGTACATTTTTAGCTGATCGTAGATGACCAAATGAGACACACGCGACTGTGAGAAAACGATTGACTTGTGTCACCTAATTTCTTGGCATCGCAAGGTGAGTTGACATTTTGTAATATAATACATGTTAAGCTTTAATATATCAATAAATGATAGCAGGGTGACTCGTATTATTTCCCAGTGACTACTCCTCAGTAAAGGTATTCAATGATAATGTAGCGCCGTCTACAGCTACGTTAACATGTGACTAATTTGTTTGGTGTCTTGTAGTGTTAGTGCCTACATTGGGTTAAATGCCGACGTTACTTTTTGTGCATTTCTATGGTGTAATTTATTCAAATAAACCTGACTAGAGAAGTGTGTTTGCTATTACGACTGAATTATAAGAGGTAGTAATTCACTACGTTGTGAGAAAACCTTTTCGTGGTGGGTTTTGTAGTTATATTATGCCTATTGTGTAGTTAGACAGATATAACTTACACGGCAGTCTAGAGGTTAACTACCAGTCTGTAAAAGAATTATGTCCTAAGTAGAGTCACCATGTAATATAATGGCATAAACATTGAATGTTCGTGTATTCCATTTTGGGAGATTATTACTTACCCTTTCGTGTATCGACCCCAAGGGGTGCATACAATTTTATTACGTAATGTATCTAGTACTTATATTTTTTTTGTAATTCACTTAATGATGTAAGATGAATCGCATATCCACTCAGCGAGAACTACTTGACTGGACATCCTTTTTGTTGAGTTGGAAGGGACTGTGAGAAGATTTTCTTCTGTCAGAGCACATGCTGAGTTGTAGATATAAGTACAAGATATATTAACCTAAGCGACTGCATGCTGATAACTGATAGAGTGAAATTAACAGGAGGACAACTCATGGGGATAAAGACAGCACAGAGATTTCCCTAACAATAATTATAATAATACCCTAATGGGACATAACAGTTTATTAAAACATTGATATGATTTAATTCTTTTGCTTGAGGTAATGTTTGCTTGTTTGATCTAAGTTCTAGGGTTCTTCACTGTTACAGCAGGATCCAATTCGGAGAATGTAACATTCTCCTTGACCTCACGCTTCCAGTACGATCCTAGCGCCACGAGTTGTCTCCTAATACTTGAAATTGCATTCTTCTTCACAAAACCCTCTGACGGGATTGTAGCTCATGCTGTCTAACCAGCAGCAGCAATCTGACATCGTATTGAGCAGTAGTAAAAGTCAGAGCATCGTGGCATCCAGCATATCAATCAGCACTGCAGCAACAGCCTAATTGAAAACATCTGACTATGTGCTTAAACTGAGTGCTCAGTCACCATAAGGTCTCAACCAGACCCAACCGGATTTACCCATCGAAATCCGTAACGAGGCATGTTCATTGTATTTTTGCGAGCCGGATAAGAGTGCAAGAGACGGACGGTTGTCCTCAGTTGACCCTTTATTTGTTAGGTCTACTGGTCAGTACAGACTCTATCTTCCCTTCCAGTCATTACTGACCATAGGAGCGTACCTCTCGAAATAACTTTCGGTGGCACGAGGTTGGGCAACTGTAGATCGAGCTGTTGCTCATGCAGCAAGACCCGGCCTGGACGTCGGAGGAACGGTCTGGCCGCTACAGTCTGACACCAGTAGCAACCGCCTGTCACTAGTAGAATACGGAACTTCCAGTCCAATCCATCTTCCCTTTTAGTCATTTGTGACTATATAAGGGTGTTGCATGGTCGTGTTTAGTAGTGTTACAAATCCAGTGTTACCAAAGGGTTCTTCAGTGATTACAATTACTTCCATTTTATCCCATGTCTTTCTTAGTCAGTTATGGTGTCGTGCTATTGTTGGTAAATTACGCGAAGGTGGGATAGAATATTTGTCAACATTATTATATATTCAACTTCCAACGTTCAGAGACTTGATAAGTCATTCCTTGAGTCCACATAAATTTAATATATCAATTCCATACACGAACAGTTCACACATGGTCATCATGAAGAATTATACATAATAATTGCAGTTCATACTTCATATATGATTCCTTTACCAATCAGTCCTTGTCTCGTAGCTTGAGAACATAATAGTCAGAACAACATAACTATATGCACGCGTGGTTGGTAAATCCAACAACCGACAGTGAGATTATGCGTCTGGCACTAGTATAACTAAAACGGACTGTTAATTCATCTCGACAAGGTTTAGTCAATTACTAACCTGTAACTTCATCTTTCTTAATCATAACAGTGGACTGACCCATGTCCATAAGAGAATACAATATAACCGTGTGGCCTTCCCTGCCCGACACTATAAGAATATAAAGACACGTCTTCTCCGTTTGACGGTCATTTGAAAAAGGGTCCCGTCTCTTGGTCACCGTGCGTGACTACCAACGCTGAAAACGTCACAGCGTTCACTAGGCTAATAATACTTTTTACATTACATTAAACGTTGTAACCCCTAAAATCGCATGCTGCTAACCTCTAGCAGACAATGCCAATTAATCTACCGTAACAATTCCCTGTCCACCGGGGGAAAAAAATCTATTAGATAGATTTTTTTTTTCAAAAACCTTTCTGAATGAATATCAAAAAATTTAACAATATCAAAAAATTTAACCAAAAATGCGGCATATGGCCTACGATGTTCTGTCTAGAACAAATGTCGTGGTCATGTCGACTAACTAACAGTCATCTAATATATTAATGATCATATTCTACATAAATGTTATACATAAATTTTATATGAAATAAAAGAGAATGGCTAATGTTGATATCTAATTAAATTATTAATTAACTCAAAATATGTCGCAATGAAATGTCATGTCAGACTAATCTAAAGAGTTAAAATTAAACTAATTAATTATATTGAGTGTGGAATAAGAATAAAGTTGTTGAAAATATAATGTAAGAAAAATGAAAGGATATGTTAAAGAGAGAAATAAATAAATAAAGAATAAAGTGGAGAAAAAAGTAATGTATAAATTTAACTTAGTTATGTGTGTTGGACATTAATTAAGTTTAGTATAAAGTTGTTAGTACCTATCTAAATTAACCAATTTAAAGAATAATGTAGTATGTGATGTATCCACATAATTATTAACTATATAATATAATAGTTACATACAATAACATTATCCAAGAATCATGTGAGTTCTTATTTTTTTTCTTCTTTAATTTTTTTTCCAAATTTCATTTTTTTTTTCAATATTTGTCTCACTTTCATTTTAATTTCCATTATTGTAACGACTTAATTAAAATTAATTAAAGTTGGATAAGATGATCCATACGTAGGCTTGATCCTTGTGAATTCCATTTAACAAACAAATGTTTAAGTGTTTCAGTTCATAAGTATCGACGTTATTATCAATAGTTCATGTCGCATACTGAGTTACTTTGATAGTGTTTTCTATTATGTTCACTTGATGCACGGAAATGTGTCCAATAGTTTTATTAGTAAAGGATATCCAGCAAAGTCATAGCGTAAATAATAACATAGAGTCAATTGATTTCATTCATTTCGTATATAAAGTCTTTAGTAAGCAGATACTTGTATTGTAGGCAATAGTTCATGTCTATATAGAACAGCCATTATAGTGGTATTTATTTTGAGGAAGTATCTACGACGTTAATATAGTTCAGGACACGACATCAGTAGGGTTTCGAGATAGAGTATCCGCAAGGACGTTATCTGCTCCTGTGATGTATTTGATTGAGAAGTCAAAAGGTTGAAGGAGAATAGCGAATCTGGTGAGCTTTGGACTTTTATGATTCGCCCGTCGTAGTGATGCTACGGCTTGTTGATCAATCTGGACCACGAATGGGGACCCTAACATGAACTTCTCCAGTTTCGTTATCGCCCACGCCACTGCTAAAAGTTCGTGGTCGACAGTTGAATATTTGACTTATGGTGGTTTCAGTTTCCGTGAGACGTACAAGTTTGGATGGAGGATGTCGTCATGATATTGGAGCAAACATGCGCCAATTCCGTAGTTACTCGCATCTGTGCGGAGAATAAACTTTTTGGAAGCATCAGTTAGTCTCAAAATTGGTGGGTTTGAAAATATATCAATAATTCACCGAAATATTCTATTAAACTTACCAGTCCATGTCACTTTCACTGGCATGTCTTATTTTAACCAAGATGACAAATGAACTTATGCTGCATTGGGCTGAGCATAGTTAAAACATTTAACCACCTTACTGTCTCTTGTAGGCATGGTAAAAACAAATAAGACAGAAAACGTGTACAAATTTAAAGATGTTAAGTATCAAAAAATGTTTTTCGAGAAGAAAAAATCAATAAATCAATCTATATTAGGATAGATGATTAAGAAAGATAAGAAATGATGACTGACTATGCTGAGTCATCAAGAAAATAAAACACAAGTGTGAAAGTAAACCATTATCTGCGTAACGCAGAATCAGGTACTAATTGTAACTTAAGATAACGGTGATGAAAATAAACACCATTATCACGCTCGATTACCCAACGAGCGTCTCGATTGTTACGAAATGTAACCATCGCCTGTCTATTCTGCCCATTGCATGATGGCAGAAGACGAACAAACTTAACGTTTGCTGTATAATCAAAAAAATTTATAAGTGCCTGCCAGGTAGTATCCTGCGGCAGATTTCGTACTAACACTGTGCGAGAGTACGCATTTTTCCCAATATATGTAGTATCATTGTCACGAAATAGTGGACAATGATGATATGTATTCTTTGTCAAAGAATTAAACTTCCCCCTCAACAATGACACTGTCTTTTTATTAGATGATGTATCATCCTGACTGGACTGAGGATGACACCTATTATTACCAAAGGTATTAAGTTTCCTACATGTCGTAGACATGTCTTTGCTGGGCAAAGTAAAAACTTTTTCATCATAATTATTTGTGTTAACTTTATGTTTCCTTTTAAGTTCAGCATTATTCTTTAACCCATTATTCTTCCTCGTAATGTTTTTGTCAATGTTGACAACGTCAATAGTTTTATTAGGATCAGTTATATCCTTAGTATGTTGTCCAATAGATCTATCATCTTCATCAATTTCCAGGATAGTACTCAGAGTGAAGTTGGAAACTGCTGTGCCACATGTATTCATGTTGTTGGCACGAAGTGTAGCCATAGCAACAACAGCGTTAGCGTTGCTAAAAGAATGCAAATTTTTTTTCTCCCAATCATTAATTTCTTTAGGAGTGCAATCTTTACTCCCATGTATGCGTCCTAATGTAAGATCAGCTGATGGATTCTGTAGCATGCACACCTTGAAATTACCTGAAAAAAATGGTGTATTAACATGTACTATGGCAGTGGGGTAGTACTCAATAGTACCCCCGAAGGTCATGCAACGGACATAGTCCCCTGTTGCACAGCTAGGATGTACCAGAGACTGCCGAACTCCAATGGTTGTTGATCCAGAGTCTTTTAAAACTGAGACCACCGTACCATTGACTAATCCTCTATGGAACATCAGCGTGCCCTTGCCATCGTTCGCTGAAAGACCAACTGCTGTATGAAGGTGTCCACAATTCAGCACCGTGTCCTTGGCCTTCTGAAAAATAGTATTACAATCTTGGCAACTATTTGCCACATTAAAGTTAACAGCACAACATGCAGAAGAAGATTGTGACTGATTATTATTATCACAAACACTAGGGGTCGTACCATCCGTGAGTGCCGCCCCTGTATTGTGATCAAAATGTGATGGTCTTCGTGACTGAGACCGATGACGAGAATAATCATTTGCATTATCTCGTTGTCCTCTATTGTAACTGTTATCTCGATGTCTCGAGTTATAATTATCGCTGTTGTTCCAATTGTTACCGTTATTATCATTATATGAACGATTATAACTTGAGTTACGTGGATTACTGTTGTATCTGGACTGAGGTGAATAATTTCTGTTTTGTGGTCTTCCTCTATTAAAGTTATTGTTAAAGCTATTACGTCCCTTATGAAAATTAATGTCATAGTTTCCCTTGAACCTACCTCTGTCCACACTGTGTGTTCTAGGTTTGTTATTACTATGATATGCCATATTGGAGGCTACAGGAAGTGGTTCTCTTATTAACGAGCCAGAAATGTTAGCATTCGGATGAGCGGTGCAGTAATTTAAAGAATTTTTTTCTAACTCATCAATAGTTTCTGGTTTCCGTTCTTGCAGATAAGCAAAGAAGGGTGGGCTGACAGAAGACAACACTTTATCCCTCAGTAACAAATCGACTAACTTGTCGTAAGATTTGTTGACACCTGCCAGTTCAACCCATCTGTTAAAAGTATTGCGTATGTTAGCAATAAAACCTGAAAAGTCTTTATTATTATCTGGCAACAAACTTTTGAAACGTAATCTACATGCCTCTTCGTTCAAATGGAACCGACGTAATAACAAAGTCTTAATGGCCTCATAGTCTGTGGCTAATGTCGGATCAATATTTTGTGCTGCACTTGCATGTTCGCCATCCAGAAATTCCTTGAGTTTAAGTGCCCATGCTGTTTTGTCAAGGTTATTGACCTTACATATATCCTCAAAGCGTGCCAGCCATGATGACAGATCGTCCACGTGTAACTTGAACGGTGGTAGCTTAAAGTAATAATTGCCCTTAAGTCGGTTGGAAGAAGATCCCGATTGAGCATTATCATTTTGGCTTGCTGCAGCACCCTGCGAATTAAGTTTTGCTGTTTCCAATTTAAGCCGTTGCAATTCCATTTCTTGCTGCAGTATGATTTCCTGTCGTTTCAATTTATTTTCTTCTTCAATCCGTAGGATTTCATCTCTTGCCACCTTTCTTTCTTCTTCTTGTCTTAATTCTGCTCTCTTCTCTGCCTCTTTTCTTTCAAGTTCTTCCATCTCTGCCTTAGCAATAGCTTTCTTTTCAGCCTCTTTTCTTTCAAGTTCTTCCATCTCTGCCTTATATTTTGCAAGTTGTTGTTCCGCAAATTCCAGGAGTGCATCTCCCTTTTTATTACAATCTTTTCCAATTTTAATGAAATGATCCAAGGTAAGCATTATTGAAGTTGATTTATTTAAGTATTCAATTACTTATGTCTAGTAATCACCACTGGAATCTATGTCGATAATTCTAATTACTCAACGAATGAATAATCAATATACGGAATTGCAATATTCCTGTACTGTTATTTATAAGTTCCACAAATCTATAATATTTTGTAAAAATATTATATATATCAACTAATATCAATCATAAATAGTTATGATAATTAGTTATATAAGGTGGTGAAATTATATCATGCATTTCATATTAGTATTAAATAATTATGGGTATTATCCCTAAACAGTTAGGTTATTTAATCTTAATAGTTACTAAGTTCACAATGTAGTACTGAGAAAATGTACTAATTAATATTTAATATGTCTTAATATGTTATAAAGTTATAATAATTAATCATGGTATATTATGCCATAATCATGAGCTATAAATTGCATTGCCTATTTCTTGGACCACTACTGCAAATAGGTGCAAAGTCCCTAATTCCTCCTTAAAAGTCATAAAAATTTAATCATATTCATCTACACTATTATTAATGAATAAATTATAGCATTAATATTAAATTATGAAAGGATGAAATGAAGACAAACAATACAATGTGTTAACCAAGGATTATAGAACAGTATTACCATACGACAAGACATTTTCACAATAAAAAATGCATTTATAACTAAGAGGTATAAAACGGAAGTGAGAGATTAAGAATGAACTGAATAGAAAACTAACCTGCGTACACAAAAATTAGTGACGTATACATGGACTCATTGACGATTGTACAAAAAATATAAACTGAATGATAGTAAGGTCAGAAAAAACACGATAGGTTACAAACATTGTTACAAAACTGAATAAAAATTAGAACTAAACACACTAGAATACCCCAATTATAACTAGACTGGACATCTAACATGCAAGGTCAATTAATTGCAATTACGAACGAACGAAAATCATAGGAAGGTCGTCGATGGGTTCTTCGTTAAAAGCAATTAACTAACGGCCTTAAGGAACATTCAGAATGAATATCGGCATCCTCAGAGCCATGTTATTCATTCCAAACCGCCGCCCATCCATACCCACAAATAAGGGACAACATCAACGGAAAAAACAGATATAACATAGATTTATAATAAATAGAAAGGACATGCCTGCACAGCGAAATGGACTTAGTATTTGTTATATGAAGGACAATCGTCCTAAGTCTAAACTTATCTTTAAAAGGCTCCGGCGATGTCAAGTTCATCAACGGACTAGATCAATGCCTAGTACTGTTTGCTCTTGATTGGTTGATAACCGTATTCAATCGTCTGGTCTTCTTGATCATGTAAATCTTCATCAAACTTTGAATGCGTTGACGGTTGTACTTTCAAAGCGCGGCATCTACGCATGATGTAGTGACGTCAGATTGGCATTTCGTAGTCATGCGTTGAACGTCGTTTTTATGCATCATGTGACTTTCTTGTAATGGTAAACAGTTTGTAAAAGTATTGTAAACAAGAAAAAATTTTCCTTTTTTTCTTTCGTTCAGCGATGGCCAACTAATTCTTTCTTTCGTTCCCCATCAATGGCCAACCAGTTGTTGCATGGTCGTGTTTAGTAGTGTTACAAATCCAGTGTTACCAAAGGGTTCTTCAGTGATTACAATTACTTCCATTTTATCCCTTGTCTTTCTTAGTCAGTTATGGTGTCGTGCTATTGATGGTAAATTACGCGAAGGTGGGATAGAATATTTGTCAACTTTATTATATATTCAACTTCCAACGTTCAGAGACTTGATAAGTCATTCCTTGAGTCCACATAAATTTAATATATCAATTCCATACACGAACAGTTCACACATGGTCATCATGAAGAATTATACATAATAATTGCAGTTCATACTTCATATATGATTCCTTTACCAATCAGTCCTTGTCTCGTAGCTTGAGAACATAATAGTCAGAACAACATAACTATATGCACGCGTGGTTGGTAAATCCAACAACCGACAGTGAGATTATGCGTCTGGCACTAGTATAACTAAAACGGACTGTTAATTCATCTCGACAAGGTTTAGTCAATTACTAACCTGTAACTTCATCTTTCTTAATCATAACAGTGGACTGACCCATGTCCATAAGAGAATACAATATAACCGTGTGGCCTTCCCTGCCCGACACTATAAGAATATAAAGACACGTCTTCTCCGTTTGACGGTCATTTGAAAAAGGGTCCCGTCTCTTGGTCACCGTGCGTGACTACCAACGCTGAAAACGTCACAGCGTTCACTAGGCTAATAATACTTTTTACATTACATTAAACGTTGTAACCCCTAAAATCGCATGCTGCTAACCTCTAGCAGACAATGCCAATTAATCTACCGTAACAAAGGGATACAGACGCCTCGAGAGCAGAGGGTCTGGGGGAATGCTGGACATTTTGCGTCCCTTTCAGTCATTGCAGACCGTATAAGGGATACAGATGCCTCGAGAGCAATTGGTCTGGGTGAATGCCTGACATTGTGCGTCCCTTCCAGTCATTTCTGATTTTAAATAGGACGCAGACACCTCAAGGCCCGACGGTCTGAGGAGAATGCCGGACTATGCGAGCGATATCTAGGAACGGACACATCTCCCCGTCTTGGTTGCAGATACTTGGAGGGCCCGGAGACGAGGCACCACGCACAGTCGAAAGAGACAGAAGTTCGCCGGGGGGGATAAGCATGTATTAGCTCTGAAATTGCCACAGTTATCCAAGTAGGATCGTGCCATCTAAGGAACCTCGACTGATTTAATAGGCCATTCAATGTTTCACCGTGAGACAGTGTGAACTTAGACATACATGGCTTAATCTTTGAGACAAGCATATGACTACTGGCACGATCAAACAGACAACTGTCCGAACACACGTGCGTCTTCTTCGACCATTTCTTCGCTCGCACGGGGAGGGAGACAGCGCTCTGTGCAGAGCGGATCCCGGCGGCCCCGGCGATTTAGTTCTTGCGAGAACCACTGGCCGCCTTTAGACAAGACGTTCTCCTAGTTGGACAAGACGGGCTTGAAAGCTCCACCAGCTTAAGCATATAATAGCTCTGGAATTGCCACTGTTATCCAAGTAAGATCGTGTCATCTAAGGAACCTCGAGTGATTTAATGAGCCATTCACGGTTTCACTGCGAGACAGTGTGAACTTAGACATGCATGGTTTAGTATTTGAGACAAGCATATGACTACTGGTAGGATCAACCAGATAGCTGTCCGAACAAACGTGCGTCTTCTTCCACCATTTCGTCGCTGACGAAGAGAGGGAGTCAGCACTCTGTGCAGAGCGGATCCCGGCGGCCCTGACGATTTTATTCTTGCGAAAACCACTGTACGCCTGCTGATAAGACTTTCCCCTACTCAGACAGGACGGATCGAAAGCGACAACAGCTTAAGTATGTATTAGCTCTGCAATCGCCACAGTTATCCAAGTATTATTGTGTCATCTAAGGAACCTCGACTGATTTAATGAGCCATTCACGGTTTCACTGCGAGACAGTGTTAACCTAGACATGCATGGCTTAATCTTTGAGACAAGCATATGACTACTGGCAGGATCAACTAGATAACGGTCCGAACAGACGTGCGTCTTTTTTGACCATTTCGTCGCTCACGCGGGGAGGGAGACAGCGCTCTGAGAAGAATAAAATCCCGGCGGCCCCCATCGATTTTATTCTTGCGAGAACCCGTGGCCGCCTGCTGACAAGACGTTCCCCTAGTCATACAGGAAGGGCAGAAAGCGACACCAGTTTACTGACTGCCGGCCCTCGACTCTTTGAGACAGTGGGGCTTTTTTCGAGACTTATGACGAGCCACGATACGGAGATGCGATGGCGTGCTCACATCATGACCGGGGCTGCGATTTACGGACACAGGAGCCAAACCACTGAATCGCTAACCGATTAACTGGGAGGGCCCGTTACCGGAATCACCACGCGCAATTTGTCGAGACAATGGTCAGAAAATAGACAGAGTTAATCTACAGCCTATCTTATGTGTGTGTGAACCCGCGGGTGGATAGCGTCTTCAGTGAATTTTTAAGCATCCCCATCTGCATGAGCACAGACATAAAGACACTGACTTAAGTTATTTGTATTTGTTCCTCAGAAGGGGAAGGATAGTTCTCTTGTTTATTTTTCCTGTCTGGGCCTACTAGTTGGTTTTGTTCTTTGATGTATGTTGTAATTGTCAACTAGTTGAGGGGAACTGCGGTAAGACGGGGAATACAATGGATGGGTGTGAAACAAAATCAAAAAAGGTGATTCGTCTTACGGGGACAAAAGCATGAGAAAATAGCTATTTTCTCATTCTTTTGTCCCCGTAAGACGAATCACCTTTTTTCGATTTTTGTTCACACCCATCCAGTTGTCAACTATGATATTTGATCAATTGTTATTTGCCGAGATGTTATTATTTTCCTTCCATACAAGCTAAGAGAACTTCAATAAACCTTTAACTGAACAGCGCAATAATCAAAAGACCTTTATCCATACATATTTAAGCTCTTACTATATTCTATATCTGTTTGTGAGAAAGAAGAGAGAGCGGGAGATTCGTAAGACTAAATTAGTGAGTTGTTGGCTTGGAAAGAGAGATACCTGTAATAGAATCTTCTTCGAGGTTGTCTTAAGTTCGTCCTATTTTCACAAATTATCTGTGTTTTCTCTATAATTCTGACAGTTTACTTATGTTGTCGATTTCACTCAAATTGTCAAACTTGACAAATATTTCTAAAACCAATACACTAACGACACTGGGGCGAGACCCTAATTTGTCACGGGTTGCCGAATTTAGCTCTGCATTAGTGGTCTAATAGTGGCCAAAACACAAGAGTAACTAATGTAGGTCTTCAAATATGACTACCTTCGCACAAGATCACTCTTGGCAGAGTTGTAGATAGTAGGATAATGATGCTTCTACCTCAAGGTAGTTTCACATGATATTCTGAAAACGAGAACAATGCTGCAAGAGGCTGAGCAAATGTTAACTCTGGTACCTGCCGTCAACATTTGTGAAGGATAGGGTTTTTAAATAATTCGTTAGCTCCTTCAAGCACCCAGCTGAATTTAGTCTGCGAAATTCTTCTTATTATTAAATAGCTCTGTTTAAGTGTATTTAAGAAATTGTCTGAGACATACGTATGTAGTACATTAAAAATGATTAAATGAACTTTAGATTTGTCTTTATACAAGTAACAAATGTAATAATCAGTTATGTTTCAACAGTTATAAAAATGAATAATTTCGTATAGAAAAAGTTATCATCGAGTGATGTTAGGGCGTTTAAAATTTGATAGTTCACTTGGCAGCTTTTGTGTCTCTACTTAGCTGTCAGTGAGTGTGTCTGTTCTGATCCAGTTGATGTTTGGTTCTTTGTAGATGGATGACTGATTCACACTCGTCACTGGTCAAGTTTGAAAGTTATAGCACGTTCCAAGAAGTGTCAGAGAGTAACTATCAAGCTCGTCCAGAGTCTCTAAGACCCGTCTGATCATTGTATCTAGCGTCGACTTCAGGTCACGTATACCCTCATTTGTTCCAGAGATATTACCCTAAACTGGTTTGCTCTCCTTTCGGGCACCGGTAATTCACTGATCTGTGACTATTAACGCAGTTATTATGACGTTAACATTTTTATATATTGCAAATCACATATTTGCTCCAATCCACGTTATATTAGCTGCAATCCTCGGTTACATTTGCCCCGGAAGATGTTCTCACCTCTATTTTAGAGCGCAATCTCCCTATCTCTTGTTTATAGGTACTCGTCATTAAAACCTCCTATCATAGAGTCAAGTTAATATTGACCTCTCACGTCCACATTACAGCTATTAGGAAGATCCTCTACGCCAACTACCTCTTCTCCAAGCTGATCTAGTGACCAGGGAAGTATTTAGTGAGCCTTCCTTGGTAGCCTGTAGACGTGACAAATATTTGAGGGATCACCTCGTCCACAGCTGTCTAAAAACCGTCAGCGACGGACACTTTGGCACCCAGCCTTATTTAACACAATGCAAGAACTGCCAGTAAGTCATCCAAACGTTTAAAGTATCATTTCCTAAAGTCACGTTCACCATCACTGAATGTTTTACATGTGAGTCGTGCAACGCCATTTATACCAAGATATGCACACGTTGCGGAACAACTTCATTGGCTAGATGGCTTCACGACTTGGGAATCAATTTTGCAGGCAAACTACTCGACATTTCTCGGATGGCGCACACGCTTCCGATCATCTTCTCTCAATAGCCCCGACCATTATGGTGCCACTGACATCCAGGCCATAGCAATCAGATTTTTGTCCTCAGATACCAATAGTCGGTTCCGCAACCCACGTTATATTAGCTACAGCCCCCGTTATGTTATCTGCAACCCTCAGTAATATTTTCTACAATTCCGCTTGGTGCTGTGTTTGCACAAGCTGCACCTCTCCATGATCAGTAATGGCACAGAGTGTTGGCCCTTTTTGTCTATCCGAACAACATGAAAGTAATTTATGAAGTGCTGTCAATGCTCTCCCATCCCACCCATGTGTAGCTTCTGCTGTATTTGCCTCATCTTGTATTTGGTAGCTACGATTTAAAAAAGAAATTCACAAAGGGCCAATCTTGTCCAGCAAATCATTGAAACTTGTGAATCAGAAACACACTATGTAACACCGACTGCAAGAGCGAAGAAGCAACACTGTCTTTTTCTGATTGTGCTATCCCATGAGTAAGATTAGGCTGGGATGCAGGTTGTGTCCAGCCAGGTTCGATTTGTCATTGCCACGATTAATATGCAAATTGCCCAAGAAGGGAGATCTTGCAGACTGCAATAATTGGAGAGGAATCACTCTTCTCTCAGTTCCCAGCAAAATACTAGGCAGGATAATTATACAGAGAATTTCAAAGGCAGTAGATCACAAACTGAGGAAAGAACAAGCAGGATTTAGAAAGAACAGGAGATGTGAAGATCATATATTCACTCTCAGGAACATTATAGAGCAGTGCTCAGAATGGCAAAGACAGCTTTACATTAATTTCATTGATTTTGAAAAGGCTTTTGACAGCATACATAGGGACAGTTTATGGAAAATACTGAGGGCTTATGGAATTCCAAGCTGCATAGTGTCAATCATAAAAAGCCTATATG
This sequence comes from Oreohelix idahoensis, assembly GCA_024509875.1. Taxonomy (NCBI): domain Eukaryota; kingdom Metazoa; phylum Mollusca; class Gastropoda; order Stylommatophora; family Oreohelicidae; genus Oreohelix; species Oreohelix idahoensis. Next base: position 1,443,077 of record JAMPIV010000326.1, on the reverse strand, counting down.
CAAACTTTACGTGCAGTGTTGGGCAGAGCAACCTAACCTTTAAGGTGAAGACAGGAGTACGACAGGGATGCCCCTTATCAACCACTCTATTTTTAATAGTCATAGACTGGGTGATGCACCAGACAACAGAGGGCAGTCCAAGAGGAATAAGATGGACAACATTTTCTACATTGGAAGATCTGGAATATGCAGATGACATTGCACTACTAGCACATTCACATCAACACATCCAGGAAAAAACGGATAGACTTAATAAGTTTAGCCAGCAGGTGGGCTTGAACATCAATTTAAAGAAGTCTGAGGTCATGACGCTCAATGTGAGCAACCCTGAGCCCATATCAGTAAGGAATAAGCAATTGGTACAGACAGATACCTTTACATACCTAGGAAGCATAGTAACACCAGACGGCGGGGCAGGCAAAGACATCAACATCAGAATGAATAAGGCAAGAACAGCCTTCTTTAGCCTAAACAACATCTGGAAGTCCTCCCAATACAGCACAAGCACAAAATTAAGATTATATCAGAGCTGTGTGCTTTCTGTGCTTCTCTATGGTGCGGAATGCTGGAGAGTTACAGAGAAGGAAATGTCGAAATTGTCCTCTTTTCACACAACATGCCTAAGAAAAATTCACCGAATCTTTTGGCCGAATACCATCACTAACCAAGATCTGCTTACTCGTAGCAAGCAAGAGGACATGCACACCATCATAGCTGGCAGACGCTGGAACTGGGTTGGTCATGTCCTCAGAAGAGACCCCGATGCCATCACAAGAACAGCTATGCTTTGGACCCCTGAAGGAAAACGAAAAAGAGGCCGACCAAAAACAACCTGGCGGAGGACTGTGGAGGCTGAGATGCAAAGAATGAACCAGAGTTGGGACACTGTACGAAGGATGGCCACCGACCGAGCAAAGTGGAATCAATTTGTTGTTGCCCTACAAGACGCCACTAGGCGTGATGGCCACTGACTGCTTTGACGGTCGGCGGCTAAGGATCAAAGAAGAAGAAGAAGACGATTAATATGGGATTTTAAATATTCAATAGATAATAGTTAATATATAATAGAGTACACTCTGAGGATGCATAGCTGCGTGTGCCTAATTTATAAGAATATTTTAATAATGGACTCTATATTATATGTGACCGTTGAAGATTCTAAACAGGAGAACAAAAGGAAGCCAGTACCAAAGAAATTGGTATTCTTCTGGCCTTTAAGTGTATACGTGTATGTAGTGAATATGCGTGTCATCGACACATCAATTAAAGAATTGGTGTTGTGCCGATGTAAAATGTTCTCAATAATTATGGAGCTATTCTCCAATCTTTTAGAGACAAGCAAGGAAAAGAATATCTTCAACTGAGTTTACTCAAGGTAGCATGAGCTACTAGTTATAATTACCAGAGATGACAATTTAGCTTGAGTATCCATCTATTCAGGTTCTTTTCAATTGAGTTGGATTATACGCACGTGATAATATAATGGCAGGACTTCTTTTCTTTTATATATATATATATATATATATATATATATATATATATATATATATATATATATATATATATATATATATATATATACATGTCATAAAATCATAAAGATAGCAGGTCTTTCAGTAATTCAAAAACATCTAGTGAAGATTTAAATGCAACTTTTTCTTTTCTTTATTGATTTACATTCAGTTTATCAGCCATTTTATGCTACCTTTAACCTCGTAGGCAAATGCTTACCCTTCAATACATTATCTGAAACCTTCTCTTAAAGTAGTTCAATGTCGAAATAATTTGTTATACTGTCCTTCAATTTAAACTGTCCATTCTAAACATTATTCGGAACCTTTTTAACTAAACGAGAGGGTACAAACCTTAGGGTATAACAATATCCCCAAACCGTTTCTCAGAACAATGGTTCTAAAGACCACGTTCACACAAATTATTCAGTGGAAGTCTGTTCATGTAAACCTAACCAAAGAGAATAATATCAGAACATCCAATTCTCTTTTCAGGTTAACCACAGGATGCCCCACAGAATGAATTGGGTCTACGATTTTTCTATCTCTTTAAATTATCTGCTCTACGTCATTGGTCTAAAACGATTCATACCCTAGATATGTCTACGTCTTCTGTAACTACGCTGGTTACCGTTTCGTCATTACGTTGTCGCTTCCTATAACTGTCGTGTACTATTATACAAACAAGTTCGTTTTAGAGATTAATTGATTTTTACGTCATCATAGTATAAACTATCGCTAATATTTCGTTTGAAGAGTATGCTGGTTCTATGATTTGTCATCAGTCCGATCACATATATATCATACAGGACGTTGGTAATCAACTTATATGATTACTATTTGTAATAAACTCTAGGTACGCATTTACTTACGTTAAACTCAGACCAGCTGTGCGATCTTATTTTCTCATACGTTAAAACGAAAAGAATTGACGTGATGACCTTCTGCTAAAAAAAATCTTGTTGCTAAAAACTGACTTCTTGAAAAGAATGAAAGAAAACGAACAAACAAAACAAAAACATAAAACAAAAGCAAGAAATTAATTTTATTAATTTATTTTTATTTAGACTAATTTTACCGCGCAATTATCAACCAAAAAAGAAATAAGATAAAATGCAGAGAATTGCAGAGCACAAGTGAGATTTTGGCTCTAACAAGCCAAAGTAATAACATTAGTTGGACATGGTAATTTTAGAAAGTACAGCTTAATCCTACACTGGCTTCCGATCTCAGTGTCCATGGTTCGATCCCCAGACGAGGTGGTATTTTTTAGACCGCAAAAGCCTTCCGTGATCGACCCAGCCTAATGAATTGGGTTCCAGAGCAACTTAGGGAAGGATACAGGCCTCCGGCGTGATGCTGACCACATCACCCTAGTGTGCTAATGATCAAAAAAATAAGGGCCTAACATCATATTGCCAATATGCCTCAATAGGCATGTTACGGGATACTTTACCCTTTTTTTTTACCTTGCAGCTGAATCAAGTTACAATGGACGCGTGTCAGTCTTCAGTTATTTGCGACCAGAGAATAGACAATCAAATTTAAATAAGTATAAAACAAACTCACCCAAGAGAGATCTTTTAACCTAGGAAGTCGAGGCAGTGGTTCAAATAGTCCTCAGAACATCTGGTGTATATTGATTACTTAGACATAATGATATGTACTTAATTTTGAACGTAATAAATGCGTCAAAAATAATTATCCCAATAATTAACATTTCCTATTCAATAACAAAGGATCCGTCTATGAAGTGACTGCACATAATGTGGGTAATATGCACTTAATCAGAAGTAAAAGTCGACAGATGTGGTTTTCAAAACCGGCGGACACCATTTAGAACACGTATACCATTAACCAGATTTGGACAAGGGGACAATCAACTGTCTAAAATAGACATGACGTAATGGAAAAAAAACGTTGGGAGTAGTGGTCTTCTTTAACTGCCATGCCTGTTGGTGTAGACGATCATGTCTCTCCACAACTTTATATTCCTGATGTTGTTTATGAGCTCCGTTGTTAATTTCTCTCTTTGCGCTATGTCTTCTATGTCATTTTCCAAGGGATAAAGTTCAATCGAATGTTTACTGCACTCCGACATTGACAATGAGTGCACTAGCTCTGCTTTGCTATGTGTTCTGACTCATGTTGTTTCTTGTTGTTTAGATTTGCTTAATTATAAGTTTTAAAATGCCACATTGTGACTTTGAACAATAAACTTTATTTGTTCACGAGTTTTCAAATAATTTAAATGTCGCTTAAACTAGCATCCTTCCATCATATCTTAAATGCTTTGGCCGTTCTTTAAGATATTACTGCTACATTCAAACCGATTTATCACAGATTATTGTAATTTAACATCAAAGCAAAAATATAAAAAAAGGCACTAGATACAAGCTTGAGTTTGTGGCACTCTCGAAACGACTCTACACACAGCCTTAATGTTGTATAGACAGCAGTGAATGACATTAAGAGCAGACTTAACTTTTAACCTACCAACAGATTCCATCGCCCGGTAAGCCTCGTTAAACTTTCTCTCGAATAATGATTCATGAGAATAATTAATTGCTAAATACCTGGTGGCTTCTTTCTTGGTTTGGTTTGGTTTGGTTTGGTTTGGTTTGGTTTGGTTGTTTAAGGACTATCTTCATTGCGCACATACAAAGCCATCAGTGCTCCGATCTCCTCCCTTAGATCACAGCGGAACGTCCTAGAAAGAAGAAAAGGTATGAATTAGTAACACTTAACATAATGATGTAAGCAAGCAGTGAACACTTTCCGTTACAATGTAGAAGCAAATGTAGTACAATGGAAGCAAATCAAACACATGTAAGTAATAAAATATGTTACTAAAAATGATACTTATGGAGCAATAAAAATTTACATCAGTTTACATTTTTAGACAAGGAGAAACCAAAAATACGATTCAGAAGTAAATACCTTCAACATTTATATAACATCCTTTCTTCACATGCTTCTCTTTCCTTTTATTGAAGTTTCCCGGGGCTTCCTTTTAGTGCCAAGAACCAGTTGTAGCACATGTCTGACAGTATTTTGAAAGCACATGGGCACCTGTAACAAGAACTGTCAAGATCTCCACCACACAACAAATACCACTTTTTGAACTGTGGCCCCTTGTGAGCAAGCTGCCTTCAAAACTGACTCCAATATCCATAATATCTTCATGATATGGTTCATTGCTCTGAGCACAGTTTACGCTGACGTGTGAGCTTAGCATCGTGATCACATATTAATTTTGCGAATTTTTGCGTTTGCAAATAAAACTTTTGTGCAATTGCGTTGAAAGTTTTTTTAGGCAGGCCAGGCATATCCAAGTTCTGTGCAAAGTAGTTAAATTTATAGGGTCCTGTTCCTGATAAAAGTGATGATAGAACCGCAACTTTGTTCACACTGAATGAATTATGTTCATCAACCGATGCTTTTATTTTGTTGCAAATACAACAACTCACTTTGATGAGTTGAACAAGACCGCTCTTGGCCTTATTATTAATTTCTGCAGACAGCTTTCCATAGCATTCTTGACATGCCGGCTGACGAATAAGGTTACATATCTCAGACATATCAACTATAGTTCTGGAGACAGTATGGTTAGGTGTTGAAGCTTCTTGCACAGATGAGGCACTTAGTTCCAGCTTTTTACAGAACCGTGGAGTGCTGTGGGATAAAGAATTAGAAGTTGTAGATGAGCTTGTACTGGCTCCTTCATTTACAGCTGAAGCTGACAGCATAACCTCAGGCAGACTAGGCTCATTAGGGAGGACCATGTGGTTCTGAAAAAAAGTACGTAAGAAATAATCACAGTTCAAGGAACATATGTCACATGCTTATAAATTCTATGATAATTTATCGAATAATGTGGAATCATGTTATTTTGCAAACCAGAAAAATGTGATCACTCTTTACTGCCAATGCGTTTACTAATAGCTTACGAATATATAAATTTTAAAAGATAATAGCTTATTCACACGTGACGTTTTAAAAAAAAAAAGTATATCGTTAAACCCTTTATGGATTATAATTGGGACATATGGTGTATTAATTCAAGAAAATTTATTCAGATTTCCATTATCTAAAATATAGTACCTTCTTCTCCCTCCACTCAGTCCTAACAGAGTAAATCAAAACCAAATATATGTAAACGTAAACACCACATGCGACTGCTGGCTTTCTATAAGTGATTAATTTTGTAAAAATTACCATAACAAAATTAGCGACTTTTACCCGCACTTTCTTGGTTCCATCTCTTCGCTCTGGCCTTTTCCAGTTTTAGATGACGAAAGCTTTTCTTTTCAGAAGGCATTTTCACACAAAAAGTTCCGAAAAATGAGACTAACTAAATGTGTATAAAGAATTTATGAATCCGACGCCATAGTGTAAACACTGTGGTTACAAGTCACGTGGATTCACACAGCCAATGAAAAATGTAGAATAGTGTGCTCTACAAACACAGAAAAAGCCGATGTCGACGAACGCCCAACGTTTTCCATATATGGAAATAATCGTAAAAAACGAGACCTATAAATTCTCGATCTTGGCGAGTATAATATTTTACCGGAATAAATGAACTACATCACCGGATTCCCCAGATCTCGGTGAATCTTCTTCCTTCTTCCTCGTCCGTCCTGAAAAGGACGTTGGTTGCGTTGTGTCCGTTTTCAGAGGAGCTAAACTAGATGTGGGAAGTGATCACCATTTAGTAGTTTTTTGTTTTTTTTTTTTTTTTTTTTTTTTTTTTCGTACGCCCGCTAATACTCGAGGCGAAATCTCAGGTTATTATTTATGTCTAACCTGACATTGATTTTTACGTGAGTATCCCTTTATTTCTTGTACAGAGACAGGTGTCCCTCGCCATTCAGGCAAATACTCGCCGATTTCGGAGGTACCCATTGCAGCTGGGTCGGCTCAGGAGCCGCCAGTCCCTGGTCGACGACACTCCTTCAAATGTCCTCGCCAGGTCTCGAGTTAATCCAGTCCAAATCCCGGTCGACGAAAAATCCTCAAATGCCGTCGCCCGGGTTTGATCCTGTATCACCCGGTCGCCAGAGCGGTGTTGTAACCACTACGCTAGCGCGGCTCCCTTGGTAGCAGAGCGTGGTTGCGTTTAGTAGTGAAAGTGAAACTCAGAACGGCTGGACCAACGGTAACTACACAGAAATGGTTTGACACTAGCAAATTGAAGGACCCCTGTTAACTCACGCTTTATTTGTTAAATGACGTGTATGTCCACCAGTTGATAAATGTAGATGTTGGGACTGGTGTAGTAAAGTGTAACGATTGTCAACTCATTAAACCCAGCACAGTTTTGGTCATACAGGTCATCTTGTCCTGGAACGTGATGAGGCTCCGACAAGAATGTGAGTGTAGACAATGAGTGTGTATATGAATGTCAGAACGCGAATGGTAGAATGATTCGATAGAGTTGACAGGTTGGTAGTACATCACTCATACTCACACTGTTCGAATTCAAGAAGTACTGGAACTACGGTGGTCTTTTTATAACATTTAATGGGACGCACACTTGGACAGTACGTGTATGGTTACAGGAACAAATGTCGACATAGACAGCATAATGTTGATCACAGGAATATCATCTTAAGTTAGCATTCATGCTTGGCAAATATCATAATGGAGCATTCGTAAATAAGCATTCAGAGTTCCATCATGTAAATCATCTGGCTTTACTGACTGGGCACGTCAGTCCATAACCAATATATAGGAAGGCTCCTAGACTTAACCTCGTCTAGTGAATATCCCTTCACGTAAAGTTCAATATATATATTTTTCATAAAGATATAGGAATCCCAGACATGGGTTCTCACATGTAGCAGTGATCTCTTGGTTCATCGAGCGATAGTACAGGCATCCCTTTTTCTCACTCGATAAATACAAAGTATATGGATTTCAACATGGCTGTGCTTCTCTCGTGAGCTTCACTCACTATTGGATACAGACCAAAATTGGTCATTCGTTAAATGTCCTCATTTCTTCATAGCTTCTATCATAGAGGTAATTGAATAATATCATATAATCTAGTGCTGATACATAGGAATGTCATCTTCCTTTGAATAAATATTCTTTTCAAAAGTACCACTGTGCATCTGCTTATCGACAACGATGGCGAAGCCCAAGTTCATAATAAATTGTGGTTTTACCTTTCTATGCGAAATATAACTTTGCCATTCCTTGGCAAAAGAGAATAAACACTGGGGTAAAGTACATACAACATGTCTAAATGACTATCACTTTCCCCCCATCTACTTATAGATCACTTTTCGGCGATAAGCCGGCTACAACAAAATTCGACATCCCGACAGGATGACAGCCATGAATCACACCCCCTGCTAGCGATACTTCCGCTGCATAGCCTTTGACCTTTTCTAGCGACAACCAACATAGTTCGACTTAGAAATGTAAAGATATACATATATAAGACAGACTCGTCCTACTCATACAAACACTACGTATAAATTCAGGCCATAGATATACTGAAGCAGGAACAATCTATTCCTACCCAGGCAAAGAATAAATCGCAGTAGGCCTAGATTCGTCCGCGGAGTCCGATCGAAGATGACGGAACTCCTTTCAAGGGAAGTAACTCAAAAATGACTTCTCCTTAAGCACTTAAAAAGGAAATACTTTGTTTACAAAATATTTGCGAACATAATAAGTATATAAATGTATTATATTGCAAGATAGTAAAGATTGCACTTTACAGTCTTACCACACCTCCCGGGAAAAAAAAAAAAAATTTTTTTTTTTAAATACATCTAGGAGCAACGTAGAATAGGCTCACAACGCAAGAATACTGCGCAGATGAAAATATCAGGAATAACTATAATTCCTAATATGACCGGTGAGAATATATCTCAAAATCTGAGAGAAATTGTTTCTCTACGAATAAATGTTTCCAGGAAGGTGTGATGTACGTATAATACAATTCTGGTAATTATACAATGCATACCAAAAATTCACACTATAATCTTAAATTTATGATTTATGAAGAAACAATCATCAAAGAACAGCGGTGAATAAACATCAATAAACCGCTAAGTAGCGATACCATCATTCTATTATTAAATTACAAATGTGTATCTTAGTAAAGAAACAAAAAATAACTGTTGTAAAGTTATACATATTAAAAAGATCCAATATTTAACAGTTAAGTGGCATCATGTGGGCATCTGGACAGAATGTCCGCCATCACATTTTCTGAACCACGGATAGCTCGTACCGAGAAATGAAAAGGTTGAAGAGCGATTGCGTATCGAGTTGATCTCGAGCTCTTCAAGTTCTTACTTTGGATAGCCGTAAGAGCTTTTTGGTCAGTTTCCACTACGAAATGCGCGCCCAGAAGGAATCTTTGGAGTTTGAGAATTGACCAAACCATTGCCAATAATTCACGGTCTAAAACCGAGTAATTCCTTTCTGCAGCATTAAGTTTTCTGGATATATACATTACAGGATGCAGAGTTCCAGAGTACTCTTGCATTAGTGCCGCTCCAATCCCAGTGGATGAAGCGTCACTACGAAGAACAAATGTCTTATCTGTTGTAGGTAACACTAAAATAGGTGGTGATGAAAACATAGTTTTGATCTTCTCTAGTGAAGATTGGCATTCATGAGACCAGTGAACCATGTTAGGCGACCCTTTCTTTAATAGTGTAGAGAGAGGTGCCATGATAGAGGACAGATTCGGAATGAAACGTCCATAAAATTGTATGAGACCTAAAAGACTTCGCACTTGCTTTTTAGTCCTAGGGATAGAGATGTTAAGTATCTTAGTGATATTATGGTCTTCTGTCTTCAAGAAACCGTGACCTACTCGATGGCCTAAGAAAGCAATTTCGCTAAAGCCAATACAAGCTTTAGATGGTTTTGCTGTCAGGTTATACTCACGCAGAGTTGATAATAATTCAACTAACCCTGAATAGTGATCTTCCCAAGTATCGCTGAAAAGACAGATGTCGTCTAGATAAGCAATGACATCTGACCGATACGATAGGATTCGACGCATCATGCGTACAAATGTAGCTGGTGCGTTCATAAGGCCGAAAGGCATAAAATTCCATTGGAAAAGGCCTCTGGGAGTAGAGAAAGCGGTAAGAGGTTTGGCGCGTTCGGATAATGGAACTTGCCAATATCCTTTAGACAAATCAAGTTTAGTGAAAAAATGCGATTTAGAAAGACGAGTAAGTAGCTCTTCTAGTAAAGGCATAGGTTCAGCATCGAACTTCGTAACTTGATTCAATTTGCGATAGTCAACGCAAAGACGTATGTTATTGTCTTTTTTTCGAACAATAACCATCGGCGAAGAATATGCAGAAGTGGATGGTTCGATTATTTGTAAATCTATCATTTCATCCAACTCCTTTTCAACCTGTGTTTGGAAATGTATAGGGATAGGATAAGGTCTAACCCTAATTGGAGTATGTTCAGTTAGAACAATGTCATGCTCAATGACATGAGTTTGTCCAGGGATGTCAGTGAGGACATCCTGAAATGTTTGTAACATAGACGAAACTTGTCGCCGTTCTCCTAGAGACAAATCAGGAGAAACAGTAACGTCTTTCCATGATTCACTAGAATGAAGTGGGATCATTGGAAGCGGAAGATTAACATCCGAAAAACTTGTTTCCTCATCCTGTATTACAGACAGTGATGAGTAATGACCATGTTTGACATGAGAATCGTCCGTTGCCTGGAAAATAGGCTGTAGATAGTCAGGACGTTCATGGAACTCCGTAAGCATATTGATGTGGAAGGTTTTATGCTTCCCGTTAATATCGACGATGTAGTCAACATCTGAAATTTTCGATATTATATCGTACGGACCTTTCCAACTAATAAGGAGTCTATTTTCACGACAAGGTAGCAAAACAAATGCTTTGTCACCAGGACAAAGTTGTCGTAAAGTTCTCTTCTTATTAGCAAATTGTCTTGCCTTCTGCTTAGCAAATTCAGAAGAGGACGTTGCCAATTTGCATGCTTCGATAATCTTTTGTCTCAGCGCGATGACATACTCGTAAGAAGATTTTGTGTCATCGTCAATATTGTCAGCTGTTATAAGATCATGCAGCAAAGACATTGGGCCGCGCGGTCGCGCGCCAAAGACAAGTTCAAAGGGAGAAAACCCTGTATGTTCATTGGGGACCTCTCTGTACGCGAAGAGGGCCGCGGGTAAAACCCTATCCCAATCTTGAGGATGATCCTCAGTTATCTTCCCTAATAAGTTCTTAAGTGTTCTATTTAGTCGCTCGACCATCCCATTGGACATAGGATGATAGATGCTACTCAAAGATCTCTCTATCTGTAGAGTAGACATTACTTGAGACATGGTATCCGATATCAGTTGGGTGCCATGATCTGATAATATTTCTCCGGGGAATCCCAGCCGAGAAAATATAAGCCAAAGAGCATCTGCAATGTCAGCGGTAGTAATGCTCTTTAGAGGGATAGCCTCTGGCCAACGTGTGCACATGTCTACACACGTTAAGATAAACTGATGTCCTCTAGCAGATTTGATCTTGAATGGACCAATGATGTCTATCGCCATTTTCTGGAATGGACGAATAGGAATATCTGCAGCCTGAATAGGCGCAGCATGACGAGGACCTTTGGATTTGACTTCTTGACATACTTTACAGGATCGACAATAGATCCGTATGTCCTTGTTCACAAAAGGCCAAAAGAAAGCCGCAAGAACTCTTGACTTTGTACGGGAAAAACCCATGTGACCAGCACACTGAGAGTCGTGTGCATGTTGTAAGATCTTAACTCTCAAATTCTTGGGTACAAGAATCTGAGAATGACTTGACTTAGTGGAGTCTTGCACCATACGTACAAGTACGCCATTCTTCATTGTAATCCAAGATTTACAATTTGAATCTTTATTCGGATCACCTTTCGTTACAAGAGTGAAGAATTTCTTAAGAGTCGGATCTTCTTCTTGTTGTTTTATAAACGAGTCACGAGAAATTACCAAGGGATCATCTTGGTTATGCACTTCATTATCTTCAACAGATGAAGTTTCAGGCATATTGAGAGCTTGAGCTCTAGTGACTACCGCATTAGCAGATTGCATATTTTGATTTTCCCAAACGGAAATTTGCTCCGGAGTGCATTCTTTGACTCCGTGAATGCGACCGATGATAAGATCAGCGATCGGATTCGGCAAAAGACATGCGTGTACATCTCCTGTGAAGAAAGGAGTAGCAATCCTAATGATAGCGGTAGAGTATTTCTCTATGGTGCCGCCAAATGTTACGCATTTGACTACTTTGCCTGTAGAATGAGAAGGATCTATGAGTGACTGCCTAACCCCAATAGTTGTGCATCCAGAATCAAAAAGTACTGAGACTGGATTGTCATTTACTAAACCTTTGTGTAAGACAAGAGAACCTCTCCCATCATGCGCGATTGACGCAGGAAGAGCGGGAAGAGGATGGCCACAGCTTAAAGTAGACACTGTGGTTGGCTCAAATAATGTTTTGCATTGGGGGCACTGAGATGCTCTCCCAAAATCAAAAGCGGCACATGCCATATTATTAGAGTCATCATTATCTTTATTTTGTTTATAGGCTTCGTGGGACTCTTGCTGTGCAGAGTTCGCCTGGTAATGAGCTTTATGTTTTTTGAATTGTGCTCTACCTCTGTTATTATTGCCTCTGTACTTATCATTGTTTCCACTATTATAACCCCTACTCGGGTTTGAATCATAGCTCCTTTGGTTACTATCATCATATTCATTATAATGAGTATCTCGGTAATTATGATCTTGTTGTCTCCATGAAGGAAAACTTGGATAGTTTCTAGAATGACTTCCTTTGCGAAAGTTCCTGTAATTATGACCACCCCTGAATCGAGGGCTGTCAGCTCTTCTCCAGGTATTCGAAGAAGAACCCTGAAATGATTGGTTACCTTGGTTCTGATAACTGTAATAGTTACCTTTTTTATTAAACCTATTTTGAGGTCCTTGGAATTTGTGAGAGTGATTAGGGTTGTATGGTGTTGCAGAAGCAACTGGCATACCTTCTTTAACCTTACTGTTGCTAATAGCTACGTCCGGATGTGCAGTGACGTATTGGGTACAATACTGTTCCATTTCTTTTAGAGACTTAGGTTTACGCTCATGTAAGAATTCGAGGAAAGGTTTATTTATACTTGACATAATCTTGTCTCTGAGTATCAAGTCCATAAGGGCTTCATAAGTCTTTTCTGTTTTGGATAGCTCAATCCAACGATCAAATGTAAGACGTGTCCTTGCAATGAATTCTGAGAATTCTACACCTGCCTCAGGCACCATTGTCTTAAACAACTTCCGATAACCCTCTTCAGACAACTGATACTTCTTTAATAAGGCTGCCCTAATAACATCATAGTTATCTTTGTCAGCCTCTTCAACCAAACTTAAACTAGTCAGAGAATCACCTTTCAGATTTTCTGATAACTGGTTAGCATATTGTGATTTGTCCACATTATGGGCTCGACACGAGCGTTCAAATCTATTTAGCCAGAATGTTATGTCATCACTGGAAGGGTTGAACGCTGGTACCTTGACCTTGTAAGTAAAGGGTTTACCATTACCACCAGATGCTTGATTACCATCACTTATGTTTGTTAACTTTAACTTTTCTAACTCAAATGCTAAAAGTTCTTTTTGGTGTTCATGTTCTCTTATTGCTTTTTTCTCTTGAGCTTCAGCTTCTCTTTGTAATCTTTTCTCTTCTGCAGCAGCTTGTAATTTTTTCTCTTCTGCAGCAGCTTCATCTTTTCTTTTCTCTTTTTCCATTTCCATCTGGAATCTTTTTTCATCAGTCTGTATCTGCAATTTCTTTTGTTCATCCTCTCTTTGTAATTTTTTTTCCTCAGCTTCTAATCTTTTCTCCTCAGCTGCTAATTTCTTTTCTTCAATCAATGCTTTTCTTTCTTCAGCAGCAGCAGCAAGTTTTCTCTCTTCTGCAGCTAATGCTTTGTCATATTGAGCAACTGCCCATTCTTCTAATTGCTGACCAGTCTTATCAAGAGCCTTGCCTTGTGTGATAAAATAATCTAATGTAGACATCTTGTCTAATAAGATCAGTAATTTGCAAAAGTAAATAAATTCACTTTCTTAGTCTTAATCAAAGACCTTGTATGATAACTTTGTAACCTGTGGAAAATAGTACTTAACTATCCCAATCACTGTGGGAAACAAGCCTTACAAAGGTCTTGTATAAATCCTTATATAATAACAGCTATAAGTTGCTGGTTCACTCTATAATATAAGTGCAGTGCACCAGAAATAGTGTTTTATATCATCAACTGTGTACCTTTAGTAATAGCAATTAACTATCAGTTGATTCTTGTACATCAATTTATATGATCAACTATATTTTAAATAGTGTATGTCGATCAGGCACAAAACAAAACAGTTATACAGAAGAACATGAAAACATTTGCGGAAATGAAATAAATCAAATGGGAAAAACAATAAAAGATAAACCGCAAGAGGATAACAAATACAAATAACGCCACAGTATATAAATATAAATTGAGAATAGAACTGAAAGATAGAATAGGGTAGACCAACAAATTACAAACAAATCAAAACAAACTAAAGAACAGAGGAATATTACAAAAACAACAATGAGTACAGTCTTCACAGCTAACACTAATAGCAACAGCTGTCGCAGCAAATTTTCAATCAAGAAAATTGCACCTATAGAAACGCACACATCAGACCCTCTATTACGTGGGATACTCTGTTGTGTGACACCGCCCAACCAAAACAACAACCCGCTGGATACAAACAAATATCACATATAAATATTTAAACATAAATACATAAATGCATAAATAGTATGGCAATATGATGTAAATAGAGTGTTGCAGAAAGAATGTGTTGTAAAGAAGGCTCAGTTACACTGCCTAATAGTACAGTACTGTGGTACTTTATTAAACAAATACTTCTGGTCTAATTATTTTAAATTCAACACAGAAATAGAAGCTCCATCGTTGATGTGAATGATAACAATCGATGTAGGACTTCTCAGTTCAATAACATTTCCTTTCGCAAACACTGTCAAATATTCTCCAGTCCTGATGTGTAATGTTCTATGTTTCAACCAAGCTTGCTGTGTAACACTGTCAGTTGTATGGCAAATGTCCAACGAACCAAATGTCAACAAACGCTGACCTAGTTACTGCATACTCTCGACAGGACAGGTCACGCTGACATCACTGTAGAGTTGTACTGTTGATGTATTTGTGTGTCGTAACAGACCCCAAGGAACGTCTGGTCTCAGTAGTTTACTTCTCAATATGGTCACTGTGCAGGTTGACCCAGGAAGCTGGCACACCAGTTGTTAACTCACGCTTTATTTGTTAAATGACGTGAATGTCCACCAGTTGATAAATGTAGATGTTGGGACTGGTGTAGTAAAGTGTAACGATTGTCAACTCATTAAACCCAGCACAGTTTTGGTCATACAGGTCATCTTGTCCTGGAACGTGATGAGGCTCCGACAAGAATGTGAGTGTAGACAATGAGTGTGTATATGAATGTCAGAACGCGAATGGTAGAATGATTCGATAGAGTTGACAGGTTGGTAGTACATCACTCATACTCACACTGTTCGAATTCAAGAAGTACTGGAACTACGGTGGTCTTTTTATAACATTTAATGGGACGCACACTTGGACAGTACGTGTATGGTTACAGGAACAAATGTCGACATAGACAGCATAATGTTGATCACAGGAATATCATCTTAAGTTAGCATTCATGCTTGGCAAATATCATAATGGAGCATTCGTAAATAAGCATTCAGAGTTCCATCATGTAAATCATCTGGCTTTACTGACTGGGCACGTCAGACCATAACCAATATATAGGAAGGCTCCTAGACCTAACCTCGTCTAGCGAATATCCCTTCACGTAAAGTTCAATATATATATTTTTCATAAAGATATAGGAATCCCAGACATGGGTTCTCACATGTAGCAGTGATCTCTTGGTTCATCGAGCGATAGTACAGGCATCCCTTTTTCTCACTCGATAAATACAAAGTATATGAATTTCAACATGGCTGTGCTTCTCTCGTGAGCTTCACTCACTATTGGATACAGACCAAAATTGGTCATTCGTTAAATGTCCTCATTTCTTCATAGCTTCTATCATAGAGGTAATTGAATAATATCATATAATCTAGTGCTGATACATAGGAATGTCATCTTCCTTTGAATAAATATTCTTTTCAAAAGTACCACTGTGCATCTGCTTATCGACAACGATGGCGAAGCCCAAGTTCATAATAAATTGTGGTTTTACCTTTCTATGCGAAATATAACTTTGCCATTCCTTGGCAAAAGAGAATAAACACTGGGGTAAAGTACATACAACATGTCTAAATGACTATCACTTTTCCCCATCTACTTATAGATCACTTTTTCGGCGATAAGCCGGCTACAACAAAATTCGACATCCCGACAGGATGACAGCCATGAATCACACCCCCTGCTAGCGATACTTCCGCTGCATAGCCTTTGACCTTTTCTAGCGACAACCAACATAGTTCGACTTAGAAATGTAAAGATATCCATATATAAGACAGACTCGTCCTACTCATACAAACACTACGTATAAATTCAGGCCATAGATATACTGAAGCAAGAACAATCTATTCCTACCCAGGCAAAGAATAAATCGCAGTAGGCCTAGATTCGTCCGCGGAGTCCGATCGAAGATGACGGAACTCCTTTCAAGGGAAGTAACTCAAAAATGACTTCTCCTTAAGCACTTAAAAAGGAAATACTTTGTTTACAAAATATTTGCGAACATAATAAGTATATAAATGTATTATATTGCAAGATAGTAAAGATTGCACTTTACAACCCCCCTTACCAGAAAAGCTTTTGTGGCTTATATAAAGAAGCGATATCAATTTGCCAAAAGTCAAGAAAGGACATTGACTGATGATGTAGACCAGAAATTCAACACCATTTCAACAAAATATAAGGAAAGCAGCAAATCATGCTTGGGATTCAGGGAAAGGAAGAAGCAAGACTGGATAACACCAGAAAAATTAAACACCATAACGATGAGAAAGGAAATGAAAAAAAGAAAACAGAAGCGAAATGTCCAAGGTTAAAGCAACTATATAGCGAACAGTACAGTCAGCTGGATAAGGACGTTAAACGCCAAACCCGAGCCAACAAAAGGAATTTCCTAGACGATCTTGCAAGACAGGCAGAAGAGGCAGCACTGAGAAATGAACAAAGCACAGTATACAAAATAACTAAAATCATCAGTGGAAAACAAGGTGCAAACAATACTACATTAGTAAGAGATAAGCAAGGAAATCTCATCACGACAGTAGAGGGACAGGAATCAAGACGGGCAGAGCATTCAGAGAAATTCTGAACAAGGAACCACCAGCGATACAATTAAATGCTCCTGAGACTGAAAACGATTTAGACGTTAATACCGACATTCCACGAAAAGAAGAAATCATCACAGCAATCAAATGGTTAAAGAATGGAAAAGCTCCTGGCCATGATAACTTAAATGCAGAGCTATTTAAGACAGACCCTGAGCTAGCAGCAGAACTATTAGAACCACTATTTGCTCAAGTCTAGAAAACAGGGACAACACCAACGGAGTGGAACAAAGGAATAATTGTCAAATTGCCCAAAAAGGGAGATCTTGCATACTGCAATAATTGGAGAGGAATCACTCTTCTCTCAATTCCCAGCAAAATACTAGGCAGGATAATTATACAGAGAATTTCAAAAGCAGTAGACCACAAACTGAGAAAAGAACAAGCAGGATTTAGAAAGAACAGAAGATGTGTAGATTATATATTTACCCTCAGGAACATTATAGAGCAGTGCTCAGAATGGCAAAGACAGCTGTATATTAATTTCGTTGATTTTGAAAAGGCTTTTGACAGTATACATAGGGACAGTTTATGGAAAATATTGAGGGCTTTTGGAATTCCAAGCTGCATAGTGTCAATCATAAAAAGCCTCTATGCCAACTTTACGTGTAGCGTTGGGCAGAGCAACCTAACCTTTGAGGTGAAGATAGAAGAACGACAGGGATGCCCCTTATCAACCACTCTATTTTTAACAGTCATAGACTGGGTGATGTGCCAGACAACATAGGGCAGTCCAAGAGGAATAAAATGGACTTCATTTTCTAAATTAGAAGATCTGGAGTATGCAGATGACATTGCACTACTAGCACATTCACATAAACACATCCAGGAAGAACAGGATAGGCTTAATAAGTATAGCCAGCAGGTAGGCTTAAACGTCAATCTAAAGAAGTCAAAGGTCATGACGCTCAATGTGAGCAACCCTGGGCCCTTATCAGTAAGGAATCAGCAACTGAACAGACAGACACCTGCACATACCTAGGATGCATTGTCTTTACAGACTCCGGAGCAAGCATAGACATCAACAACAGAATGAACAAAACAAGAACAGCCTGCTTTTGTCTAAACAACATCTGGAAGTCCTCTCAGTACCGCACAAGGACAAAATTAAGATTATATCAGAGCTGTTTGCTTTATGTGCTTCTCTATGTTGCGGAATGCTGGAGAGTTACAGAGAAGAAAATGTCTAAATTGTCATCTTTTCACACAACATTCACCGAATCTTTTGGCCGAATACCGTCACCAGCCAAGATCTGCTTACTCGGAGCAAGCAAGAGGACATGCACACCATCATAGCTGGCAGACGCTGGAGCTGGGTTGGCCTTGTCCTCAGAAGAGACCCTGATGCCCTCATAAGAACAGCTATGCCATGGACCCCTGAAGGAAAACGAAAGAGAGGCCGACCAAAAACAACTTGGCGGAAGATTGTGGAGGCGAAGATGCAAAGAATGAACCAGAGTTGGGGCACTGTACGAAGGATGGCCACCGGCCGAGCAAAGTGGAATCAATTTGTTGTTGCCCTACAAGAAGCCGCCAGTCGTGATGGCCACGGACTGCATCGACGGTCGGCGGCTAAGGATCAAAGAAGAAGAAGATCACTGGATTCCCCAGATCTCGGTAAATCTTCTTCCTCCTTCCTTGTCCGTCCTGAAAAGGACGTTGGTTGCGTTGTGTCCGTTTACAGAGGAGCTATGATATTTGCGCCTATCGGCCGACACATCTGACTTCAGCACGGCATTTTTTGGGACCGGGTTTGCCTTCCCTCTTCGATCCCTACTCTCTCACCCAGACTGTTTCCAGGACCACCACGTGGAGGTGAAGTAGCGTCTTAGTCAGCTCTGGTTCGCTGACCCTGACGCAAGCAGTCAAGCTAAGAATCGCTGACTGAATTCTCGTATGCTGCGTCTTCGGTTCCTCGTCGAATCTAATGTTGTTTAATACGTAAGGGCGTAAGCTTGGTTGCTATGGAAGAAACTAGGTCTAATTAGACATATTTTCTCGAGTTTGAGAATATCTTTCCTAACCATACCTTTTTCAAAGTCAAAATACCTAATGTTAGAACGCATTTTGACATTTAATTCTGTTATATTTAGATTCTGGAGATGCTAAAGTATCAGAAAATGGACTAATCCAAAAATCTTAATTTTTTTCGATTTCGACCAAAATTTATCTCTCGTTCCTCCCCTTAAAAACTTGACGAAAAAAAAAATTACTGGAAACTGGCTCAAACACAAGCCAAGATCCAGAAGACGCCGAGTAAAGGACGAGCCTGTACAAGAAACTGCATTTGAACAATTTATAAAGAGTTTTAAAAAAAATTAGTGCGCCGTGCATCTGCTAAATTGAACTTTCCAAAAACAAGTTTTTATTTCTGTAGACACCCTCTTTCTTGTAACGGGAAGCAATATTTCTTCTTACTGCTGCTGTGGACTTCAGTTCAACCAGAGAACGCTTTTGACTTTTTCTTCAAAATATGCCATCTTCAATCAAAGTGACAGAAACAACAACTTAAAAGTAAACATTTATTTGTCAAAATTCACAACACTAATGTAAAAATAAATCTAAAAAAATTTATGTTTTTAAATGATGTTTATTGTAGTTATTAGCGTTTATGCTGTGGCCGTTGTCTGTTATTTCCAACAACTCTGTTTTGTGATTGCATAGGTTTCGTATCTCTATCCTAAACAGTACGCAGCTTATTTGTGGTAAGGAAAACTTTTTTCTCTCAAGACGGCAACAGTTCATATACTGACAGTTGATGAAGGATTTCAACATTTGATGAATGACTTCACGCTGACAGCAGTAAACAGTAAAATGTTGAACTTTATTTACATAATTGATGAAAATGTTGTAAAAAATGATATGTTCAACCTTCCACTGAGGTTGTTAGACTTATACAGCAACATTTAAGTGGAAAATAAGAGTGTCATTTTTCACTCTCTCTCTCTCTCTCTCTCTCTCGCTCTGGCTGCTTCTTTATGCATACTGTCTCTAATGGTTATTGTGGTCATGGCTTGAGAACCACTGTTGTTAATATTTTACTTGTCATCTAATTCCGGTCGTGTGTCTGACTGGGTAAGACAATCGATTTTTCCCGTTCCGGTTGAATGTCTTACCCAGTTAGACCCAAGACAAAATAACTGGTTTTACGGTCGTTTGTCTTTCCCAGTTAGCCGAGGCATTGTACCATTATTTTATGGCACATATTCGTGCGGTGAAACAGGTAAACGAACTATTTGTGGTTTCTTTCAATTGTTTTTCACATAATTATTGCTAGAGGAGATAGTCAATGAGACCAACCGATATGCAGCTGACCAAATGAAAAATAAAACACTGTCTCCACGCTCCATATGGCATACATGGAAAGATGTAACGATTTCCAAAATAAAGGCTTATTTTGGAGTCATTTTGAGAATGGGAATGCAAGAGGGTGGCGTGGTAAAAGAATATTTTTCTAAAGAATGGATTGATTATATTCCTTTTTATCGGGATGTCTTTTCACGTAAACGATTTCAGCAGATTCACTGGATGCTGCGTGTACAGCCACCAAACCAGAGTGATGGAGCTAGACAAACAAGAGGCTGTAAAATCAGAAATATTGTACTTCATATGAGGGAGAAATGTCTTGAACTTTTTATTCCACATCAAAATATTGTTGTAGATGAAAGTACAATAAGTTTCAAAGGTAGGACTAAGCTCAAAATGTATAATCCACAAAAACCAAACAAATGGGGACTTAGAGTGTTTGCACTGGCTGATTGCCATACTGGATATTTGTGTGCTTTTGAGCAATATTATGGTGCTATAACAACAAACCAGCTTATACGATCAGATCTTCCATTTACTGCTAGAATCGTTCTGCATCTTTGTAATGAGCTTTTACAGAAGGCTAACAGCCATGGCTACCACTTGTTTACTGACAGATACTACACAGGAATACTCTAGCCATGAAACTGTTAGAAAAAGGCATCTACACAACAGGAACTGTTATGCGAAATCGCCGAGGTTTGCAACTAGAAATAAAGAATTTCAAAATTGCGAAAGGTGAAGTGATTTTCTGGATGATCCCAAATAAAGAGATGGTTTTAGCATGGAGGGACAAGAGAATTGTCTGCATGCTAAGTACTTACTATGATTCAACTATACAAATGCTGCAGAGAAAAGCTAAACATGGAGTCATTGAAGACATTACAAAACCAACAGCAGTGATAGAATACACAAGAAACATGGGTGCTGTAGATCGCTTTGATCAATACTGCAGCAGTTATTCATTCACACGCAAGTCTGTGAAGTGGTGGCGGAAAACATTCTTCTGGTTATTGGAAGTAGCTGTAGTGAACAGCTATATTTTTTTACAAAGAAACATATCCAGAGACAACAATGGATCACATAAAGTATCGCAAAAATCTTGTTTTACAACTTGTACAAGAGCAGCGTCTGTGGCCTAATGGATATAAACGCAGTTTCATTATCCAGATATACCAGGTTCGAAACCCGCTGCAGGCGGTTTGGTAGCAGATCGCTTTGTGTGGATTTTTAACAATGGTATAAGCGCCGTACCGTTCAGAAAGCAATGGCAAACTACTGAATGAAAAAATTGCCTAGAAAAATCACAAACAGCCAATAAAAGCTGGGGTTGATTGCCACGTCCTGTAAAGGATAAGCAACTAACTTTAACAAGAGCAGCAGGCTTTTCAGCCTTCTCTTCGCCGGGGTCGGTTGTCAACACTAGATGTGGAAGAACGCCTTGATAAGCGTCAACACTTTATTGATGCTTTTCCTGGCAAGAAAACAAAGGACTGTGCTGTGTGCAGTGACAAAAAAACTCCAGGTAAGAGGCGTCAGACAATGTACTACTGTGAAACAAGTTCACATAAACCTGGTCTGCATCCTGGGAAATATTTCAAAATGTACCACACTGTGACAAAATATCGTTGATATGATTGATTGATTGATGTTATATCTGTCCGACCCTACACACACACATATATATATATATATATATATATATATATATATATATATATATATATATATATATATATATATATATATATATATATATATATATATATATATATAAAGGAGAACCTCCATAGTTGACCACCTCCCTACATTGACCACCTCCCTACATTGACCACATTTTCATAGACCGGACACGCACCACATGTACTCAATGGAAGACGACCTCTATACGTTGACCACCTCTGTAAGTTGTATCTTGACCACTTGGACTATGACACACAATAGTAATATACCCTCTATTACTTGACCAGTTTTAAAAAGAAAATCAGTGTCTTTGAATTTTGTAGGTACAGGCTTTCTGACCGCTTTTCGAATGAAGCTTGCCGACAAAGAAAATTAACCTAACCTCTTTGATTTTTTCGCAAACATGCAGTATAAAAAGACCAACTTCTAAACAAAATCTTCATTCTTGCTATGACTGCCCTGCCGGTTGATGTGGTAAAGTGGAATGATATTAATATTTATAGGGGACTTAGTGTACTGACTGAGATCAGCTGTGAAGGTATCTGTATCTAATAGTGTGGTGTATTACAGATGACCTTACTAGCTACCACATTTATATCTCAGTCAGAACTATTCTGGAATATTGTGATGACTACGTTGAATGTCTAGGGTTATGAAAATGATGAAGTGTAAGTCACAACAACAACAGACAGATAAACAATTTAATTTATTCCACAACACTTTACAACACTGTGACACTCACACACATATAACACTCTATAAGACTATCTTAAATGAGTCAAGTGTAAAGTTTCAAATATATATGTAATAATTACTTTCAACAATAGATATCCTGATTCAACTACACAGTGAACCAGGAATCACAATCAATGTAATCACAATTTATAAATATGATCTTTGTATTGACATAATTTATTAGTATTATCCTATGTGTGTAAGTTGTGAAGTAGTACTATGAGGTAATACTGGTTTTGTTTTTCAAGCTAGATTGTTGTTTTTCATCATGACTTCAAGTGTTTGATTATCGTGGAAATAGTATTGGGAAAAAGTCACAGTTCCTGTCATTTGAAACAATTTATTGTCCCTCTGTGTTTAATATAATGTCAATTTTAGAGAAGGGGGGGGGGCACATAATGTTGAGCTGCTCTGGCCACAGAAGCTTATCTTTCGTGATGGCGGCAGGAAAAGACTCCTCTGCTCGAGTGCTTCACTGTGTTCTGGAGACACCTCACTGGTCGCTAGCTGGACCAAGGAGTATGCTGTCAGCTTCTGGATTCAGCAAAACTCCGACCAGGTGCTGCTTCAATAACTTATGACCACGGTCCCTGAAACAAGAAGGTTGTACCTCCTATTTCAGAACTAATTTATAATCTATTTCCACACTGAACACAATACATAACAAACACTGAGTTCAGAGCGGTAGGCCAACTGCTAGCTTCATCTGAAACAATTTACACCAGTATACTCCTCCTTAATGGTTACTACGCCTCTGCAATTCCAGCATTAGTTCCTTCTAGTCAATAAGATAGGTGTCAGTGTACTATTTGGTAATTCCATGTAGTTTTCTTTTCTCCGACACGTTCTGTTCAGGTTGGAGCACTATCTAGGCCTTGCCTCATGTTTGCTACTGAACCACGCACATATACAGACATAAATTATCAATTTACATTCAATTTTCATTAAAAAGATATCAAATATGTCAAGCTTACCACAATTCATGGAAATAATACACAAATACGTTGACTGGCGATGAATATGGCACAAATTCCGATCTGCCTCTGTCCCAGACTTTTATTTAGAAAAATATGATCTGGATCTCAACGCACTGTTTCTGAGTAAGTTTATTTTAAAATGTGGCACTGAACTGACGCTCCTAATTGACTATATTGGCGGGTCTAACCAATCGGGCCATGTTTACACAGCTTTTCAAAAAATTTTACCCTTCTCACATTTCCCCTAACAACCAAAATTAGTATTTGTAGTCCGACTAATCGTGTTTAGCCATACATATCATTCTCGCCAATCAAATCGGGTTTAACATGGTGACCTATTTCCCGTAAAATGGTGGTTTCAAAACATGCCACTGTGCGATTATGATTTGGTGTTGTCCGACAGCACCACTCTAGTATTATGGCTATAATTTGTTAATTCCTAGACTATTTGCGTAACACTTAACATATTCTTTGTCAGCAAGTCCTAAGGAACCCAAATATATAAATTTAATGGAGCTAAGTGGCTGCGTTCAAAATATGCATTTTCTAGGATAGTCGTGTATTTTTTTATGTGTTTAGAACCGCCACCTGTCCTGCCTTTTCGACTGTTCTGTCAGACTAATGTCAGGATTTCAGACATAAAACAGTAGAATGTCATGTTTCCTAATAAGCATTTTACAGGTTTTTAAACCTAACTCTCGTATTGGTAGTGTTTTTTATCACTGTCGATTTGAAAAAAGTTAGTGCTTCTGGCCTTACGCTTGGGGTGGCATTAATTTTAATCGCGAGACGCGTGTTAGTGTTGCATGCGTTCCTGCTTTCAGCCCTCTCTCTTTCTATCCTAAGTCCATCTGTCTTTTCATCACGCAGTGTATAAAATGAAATTAATGTTAGTATTAATTTAGGTCATTACGCAGCGCCTATCTCAAGGTTTTCTTAGAAATGCAGTACACGTTTTATTGTTTTGTTGACACGCGTGTATTGATGCAGTAGGCTTTACTAGTAAACGTGAAACGTTACAATTAGCAGACGAAGTAGAAAAAAGGGGGATTTTTGTACGCCATTGTGACAGCACTGTACTTTACCATTCTTCTTTCCCTTTTATTGAATTTATGTGTTAGGCTTTACATTTACCTTTTAATTTATATATGTGGATTTAGAATGTTTCACGACAATATCTTCCCTCTTAAAACAGACGTTATATGTCAGTCTAGAATTCTATATACACATAGAGAAATTTATTATTATTTCTGGGGCTTACGGTGATTCTCATCACACGGATGGCGGCTTAAAAAATCCGCTCCCAGATTGGTCTTACCAGATATATACTCTATGCTAAACTCAAATGGCTGCATAAGTAAGGACCATCTGAGTAACCTAGAATTTTCATGTCTAGCCTGCGCTAGAAACGACAAGGGTTTGTGATCCGTTTGCAACTTAAATGCCTTCCCATACAGATAAATATTGAATTTCTTTATCGCCCATATTACTGCCAGACATTCTTTTTCGCTAGTTGAGTAGTTGGTTTCAGCCTTATTCAACTTTCTGCTAGCATATGCCACTGGGCTCAATTCCCCATCCAATGCATCTGATTTCTGTAACAGGGTGGCCCCTAGCCCGATATTACTGGCATCCGTTCTTACGATGAATTCTTGACTTAAGTCAGGTAATTTCAAAATAGGTTTGCTTGTGAGCTTTTCCTTCAATTCCTGGAAATTAGTTCACATTGTGGTGTCCATGTAATTCGATCTGGATTTCCTTTACGTGTCAAATCAGTTAACGGTGCACATATGGAATTAAAGTTTTTGATATACTTTTGGTAGAAACCACATAATGAGACAAAGGATCTCACGTCTTTCTTGGTTTGTGGTCTCGGGGCTTTCTTTAGTTTCTCTAAATTCTTGGGGTCAGGGGTCATGTTTCCCTGATGGACTGTGTGTCCCAAGAATTCTAATTCTTTACATCCAACGCAACATTTGGTTGGTCGGGCTGTTAAATTCGCTTCTCTAAGTCGATTAAACAGCATGTTCAGAGAGTCAATGTGTTCCTCAAATGTTTCTGTTGCTATAAGGATATCATCCATGAAATTTGTGATGCATGGGTTATTCAGAGGGTCCAATAATTTTCTCATCATTCTAGAGAAGACACTAGGCGCATTCTTCAATCCAAATGGCAATCTGTTAAACTCATAGTGTCCCTCTGAGGTACTAAAAGCTAGGTATGGTCTAACCTCAGGCTTTACTGGAATCTGATAGTATCCTTTACTCAGATCCACTTTTGAGAAATATTTAGCTTTATTTAGCCTGGCAAACAACTGATTTGTATCCGGCAATGGATCCACCTGTCCTTCTGTGATAGCATTCAGTCTCCTGTAATCTATACAGAGTCTATGTTCTCCAGAGGGTTTCCTTAAGAGCACCACACTGGAACTATACGAAGATTCACTGTGTGAAATAATTCCTTCCTTCAACAAATAGTCTATCTCTTCCTTCAAAGCTTTCTCCTTAGCAAAAGGAATCGAATAGGGTTTCATACAGACAGGTGTGGGGTCTATCAGTTTCATATCATATTCCAATAAGTTTGTATGCCCCGGTCGGTCCGTTAACACCTCTGTATGATTATCTAGAACCTGTTGCACTCTCTCTTTCTGATTTTTCGTTAAATGTGTACTGATTTTCACCTGTGCCGCTGTCTCACAGGGGTGTAATGGATATTCAAATGATGAAAGTGGTTCCTTTTTCATCTCCATGGCAATGGACAAGGTCAACAAGTGTGTCTCTTCCTGATTTTCTCTTTCCAAATATTTCTTCAGGAGATTCACATGATAGATTTTTTCTTTCCCCTTCTTATCTATCTTATAATTGGTTCTAGACACCTTCTCTAGAACTGTATATGGACCTTGCCATCCAATTTGTAACTTATTCTGACTACCGGGTAGAAGAAGCAGTACCTTCTCTCCCACAGCCAAATCTCTGTCTTTAGCTTTCCTGTTGAAATAGGCAGCATGTTTCTTCCTGGCTTGTCTCAAATTTTCATTGGCAAGTTTCCAGCCAGTTTTTAAACGAGTGGTCAGCTCATTCACATATTGGTATGAGGATGTAATATTTTCCTCTGCCTTTTCATCAGTCCACGTTCTTAACAGCGCTTCATATGGACCTTTAATTTTGTGGACCTATTTGTCCATGCACCGGTATGGTCTCTTCCACTCGAAGCTCTATAGTGATGATTTTTCTTCCCAGAATTATCATGCACAAAACGACCGCTACCAATTCTTTTCTTGGGGCTTTCTCCCCACTTAAAATTCTTGATGAGAGATTTCCTCTCTACATCCTCTTCCTCCAGTTTGTTTAAGTCCGATTGAGGGATTTTCGGCTTATCCTGGGGTAAGACATCTTTTTGCACTCTCTGCATAGTGGCCATTGTAAAACAGTTAATTGAAGCTTGTCCGTGAAAAGGGGCTTCCCATTCCACTTGGTCCACTTTATTCTTCATTTTATTGTCAGGCCTAAGTTTGCCCCGTGGCGTGTCCAGGTCCTGATCAATGTTCCCACTTGTGGGTGTTCCCTCATGTGCTATGCTACACCTTTCTACAAAATTCTCAATGTCCCACCTTGCCTTGGGCCAATAATAATTGTGAGCCACCTTTTGGATGATGGTACCAATTTTCTCATGGTCCCCATCTTTTTTCACATGTAGGCTCCTTATTAAGTCTGCCCTATATGCCTTTGGAAGAACCAACTGTCCGTGACCATTGGATCTAGTTCCGGCCTTCCTGTAAATCAACTTGTTTTTCATGTAAAAATCTCCCTTGCCTGGAGTTGTATGACAAGTTGACAATTTCCTGAAACAAGGCTTGAGGGTCTTATCCCCAGCCTGTGCCTTCCTCATCTCTTCTGGAGTGGTATCTATCAGAATATCCTCCTCCTGTCTTGAGGTTGACCTGACCTGAAGGGTGGCCATAACTATAGGGTTCCTTCTGCAACGGTCAGTGTCATGATTGCTCATCTTACAATTTTTACACCATCTCCTGTTTTGGTTGAAAGATTTTCTTTCATCATATTTCATTTCATCGAATTGTGGGGTTTTAGTTTTATTGTCATACCGTGGCCTATCAAACTGGTGCTTACTTTTGTTATGATCTCTAGGATCAAATGTATTAAAGTTCTGTGGTGCCTTAAAATTATCTACCTGTTTCTTTTTATTACCTGATACCTCTGCCTGAGCTGCTTGATACCTTTCTGCAACATTTAGTAACTCACCCAGTCTCTCTGCACCTTGTTCCATGAGAAACTTTCTCAGGTCTGGAGCCATGGACTCTCTTAATTGTTCTATAAGGACCATTTCCTTAAGATCTTGGGTTTTCCCCAGAGAAGTCCATTTCTCCAAGTATGTCTCTAACCGTGCAGAGAACTGGTGATAGGTTTCACCTGACAGTAGTTTAGCATTCCTAAATTTTTTCCTATAAAATTCTGCGTTCTTTTCATATCTTAACAAAAGAGCCTGCTTTAGCATGTCATAATTTTCTTGATCACCTCTGCTCATTTTGGCAAAAACTTCATAAGCTGCCCCACGAAGCCCTTGAGATAACTTTAAGCTCCACCTTTCTCTCTCTAACCCATACGTGGAAGCTAATAGTTCATATCTATTTAGATAGCTCTCAATAGCATCGTCTTTCTCAACAAAATGATCTAAATGAAAATTCATAGCTGAGGTTGAGGCTCCCTGACTAGCAGTAGCATCGGAGGTAAAGGGACTGGCACCATTTTCAGGAGCATGGCCTTAAAACTCAAACTCCCTTAGTCGTAACTCATGTTCCCTTTGTAATCTCTTCTCCTCCTTTTCTGCTTCCCTCTCTGCAGTCTGTCTCCTTTCTTCTCTTTCTGCAGCCATCTCTTGTCTTCTCTTTCTGCCTCCAATTTCTTAGCCTCAGCCTCAATCTGCAACCTCTTAATTTCTTTTTCAGCCTCTATTCTCTTATCTTCGGCCAATCTTTCAGATTCTAATTTTCTTTCGGCCTCTTTTTCTAATCTTCTTTCTTCACGTTCAATATATTTGTCACATTCCGTAGTGACATAGGCAATCATAACTTGCCCGTCCATTCCTAACTCTTTAGCAGTCTGCACAGCAGCAGATCGAAATTTGGCCAGGTCCGCCATTTTCTAACAGGTAAATGTATAAAATATTTAACTAAACAATTTTATCTATGACTAATTAACTAAGGACAACCACAGGCACTGAGAGCTCAACCTTATTTATTTTCACCCAAGGATACCTTTTAACTTTTTATTATTCCCAATATATATATAATAGGAGAAAGTTCACTATCCCGGGAGCGAGACCCCAATATATGTGGTAAAGTGGGATGATATTAATATTTATAGGGGACTTAGTGTACTGACTGAGATCAGCTGTGAAGGTATCTGTATCTAATAATGTGGTGTATTACAGATGACCTTACTTGCTACCACATTTATATCTCAGTCAGACCTATTCTGGAATATTGTGATGACTACGTTGAATGTCTAGGGTTATGAAAATGATGAAGTGTAAGTCACAACAACAACAGACAGATAAACAATTTAATTTATTCCACAACACTTTACAACACTGTGACACTCACACACATATAACACTCTATAAGACTATCTTAAATGAGTCAAGTGTAAAGTTTCAAATATATATGTAATAATTACTTTCAACAATAGATATCCTGATTCAACTACACAGTGAACCAGGAATCACAATCAATGTAATCACAATTTATAAATATGATCTTTGTATTGACATAATTTATTAGTATTATCCTATGTGTGTAAGTTGTGAAGTAGTACTATGAGGTAATACTGGTTTTGTTTTTCAAGCTAGATTGTTGTTTTTCATCATGACTTCAAGTGTTTGATTATCGTGGAAATAGTATTGGGAAAAAGTCACAGTTCCTGTCATTTGAAACAATTTATTGTCCCTCTGTGTTTAATATAATGTCAATTTTAGAGGGGGGGGGGCACATAATGTTGAGCTGCTCTGGCCACAGAAGCTTATCTTTCGTGATGGCGGCAGGAAAAGACTCCTCTGCTCGAGTGCTTCACTGTGTTCTGGAGACACCTCACTGGTCGCTAGCTGGACCAAGGAGTATGCTGTCAGCCTCTGGATTCAGCAAAACTCCGACCAGGTGCTGCTTCAATAACTTATGACCACGGTCCCTGAAACAAGAAGGTTGTACCTCCTATTTCAGAACTAATTTATAATCTATTTCCACACTGAACACAATACATAACAAACACTGAGTTCAGAGCGGTAGGCCAACTGCTAGCTTCATCTGAAACAATTTACACCAGTATACTCCTCCTTAATGGTTACTACGCCTCTGCAATTCCAGCATTAGTTCCTTCTAGTCAATAAGATAGGTGTCAGTGTACTATTTGGTAATTCCATGTAGTTTCCTTTTCTCCGACACGTTCTGTTCGGGTTGGAGCACTATCTAGGCCTTGCCTCATGTTTGCTACTGAACCACGCACATATACAGACATAAATTATCAATTTACATTCAATTTTCATTAAAAAAATATCAAATATGTCAAGCTTACCACAATTCATGGAAATAATACACAAATACGTTGACTGGCGATGAATATGGCACAAATTCCGATCTGCCTCTGTCCCAGACTTTTATTTAGAAAAATATGATCTGGATCTCAACGCACTGTTTCTGAGTAAGTTTATTTTAAAATGTGGCTGTAGCCTCGCTTTTACTGGGGTGTGAACCGCTGACTAAAGGATGTTGATTGTGTCGTAGTGACAACGGTCCATCACGGGCGATGCTATTTGGACTTGACAATAATAACGCGAATGTTTCTTTCTTGGAACGTGAAGGAAGGACTTCAATAACAATCAGGCACGTCAACCAGTGCCAATGTGTATAGGGACGAACTCGTTAGGTTTACTGACATCATAATTTATTTAGGACGAAATACGTTGACGACAACAGGTTACAGTACTTCAACATGGATTTCACAGTAAACGTACATGTAGCATATATATAGGCATGGTACAGGCATCATAATAACTTCCTCACATAAGATCAGGGTTTGACCTTGCGTCAATGTCATGACCGTTAGGACTATTCAACCATAAAGATCTTGGAATAAATATATTGATTCTGTCCTACAATTCTGGTCGGGTACTTTAGTAGCTTGGTACCCCTGACATGGCAGATCCATACATGCTTGCATATAATATAAACAACGAAGGTTATGTCCTAGTGGATGGCTAACCTCTCTTCGTCGCCGTGACTCGTGTGACGGCAATCCACATAATATTACAATCCAATAAACCGTAAAGTATGAAGCCTTGAATCCTTTATAATATTAAAATGCTTTTAGTGAAAGTCCCCGTTGATGCATTATAACACCCCTTTGCAGAAAGGTGCTAGCTAGATGCCAACGAAGGATGGTGACACGAAAGTTCAAGTAAACAATTCACTTCTTACCAAAACTGGTTCGGACTTACGTGTAGTGTAAGCCGACAATGGCTTCTACCAAGAAGTCATTGTACCAGAAGAATACCTAACCCAACACACTGGGTATATATAGGAATATAGGCAACAGACTCAATGTCTGGCTTGAGATGCTGGCTTTCATTTTTAACCTCTGACGTCATCTGCCTTGCTTGGACACAAGCGCGCACGAATTCACCTACACCAAATTGTGCATATTCGTGCGTGACAGAAGACATTTATAAAAAACAAACATCAACATAAGTTGGTGTGTACTCACTCAACCGAAGTAGAACCTGATGACTACCCGTGAGTGTTTAGAATACAATAAAGGAGGCATCAGCTTCCTTCACACCGTCCGCAAAAAATTTAATTCTATTAAATTTTTTTTCTTTTAATTACCGCGGAGAGGTGAAACAAGCTTACAAATATGTGTTATATACTAATAATACTAATAATGTAAGAGAGGCATATTAATCAATAAGAGGAGAGTGAACGAACAAAATCAAATTCAACTCAACTCAACAACAAATATGCATAAAAGCATATCATCACAATTGACCAACTTTGGAACAATGTGGAAGAGATGAAAGAAAATCAAAGCATAAATGATGATTAATTGAACCCAAATGCAATAAGAAATAAAGAGACATGGTAATACATGAATTTAAAGGAAAAGATGAAAATGCATAAAAATAAAAAAAAAATGAGAAGTGACAAAAATCAAAGAATATGAATACAACACTTGAAGTTATCAACACACTTAACCGTGTCTAAGGATGAGTAGTATCATTAAATAACTACCAATGACGTATCACTATCTAAAATGAGTGATAGTTACCCGATGTAATCATTAGGATTAAAATATTTACAGTTAATTATATTAAACTAATTAAATATGTTCATTAATCAAAATGTACTGAATAATGTTTCAGTTTATTACACTGCTAAAAGTTCAATTAGTTCTTGAAGATTCTAAGTTAACTTCAAAACCAGTTCATAAACACGAAGATCCTTTAAAAGTTTGAGTATGTTGAAATACCATAGATTCCACAAAATATTGTTAAATCATTCACGATATACTAATGTTTATCTAAATTCACAATGTATCTTTACGCAGATAATGTCATAAATACTAAAAGTTATGTGATCCTCACTGTTATATATATATATATAATTCACTGTTTTTTTTTTTTTCCGCTTCAAGTAATTCAAAGGAATGTTACTACTTTATTCACTTGACTAAGTATGTACAAAAAAAATTGTCACTGATTCACAAAGTAAAGTTCAAAGAACGTCATGTTTACAAATGTGATGTAGTATGTGCAGAGGCATCCACATTTGTAAGGCGTACCAAGACGCATGATTCACTCGGGCAGCGGGATAAAATGTCAGCGAAAACATTCTGTGATCCAGGTATAGCCCGGATTGTGAAACAGTAGGGTTGCAATGAAATTGCATATCTGTGGACTTTGCAGATCTGACGTCTTTGGTGTTTAATGCAGTAAGTGCTTTCTGATCAGTCTCTACAAAGAAATGTGATCCCAGAAGATAACGCTGGAGTTTAGTTATAGACCACACGAGAGACAAAAGTTCCTTATCGAGAACGGAGTACTTTTGTTCAGCCGACGTAAGTTTCCTTGAGACGAACAGTACTGGGTGCAAGGTGCCCGCATACTCCTGTAGTAACACGCTTCCAATACCGTAGGCAGAGGCGTCACTGCGCAAGATGAAAGGGAGGTTCGCATTAGGCAATTGTAACATAGGAGGTTTAGAAAAGAATGCCTTAATGGTGTCCAACGCGATTTGGTGTTCCTCCGACCACCGAATCACGTTAGCCGCGCCCTTTTTTAATAACGAAGAGAAAGGTGCAGTAATAGTGGACAGATGAGGTATGAACTTAGCGTAGAACTGAACAAGACCCAATAATGATCTCACTTGTTTCTTAGTTTTGAGAGTAGAAATGTTGAGGATTTTAGAGACATTACTGTCCTCAGTATATAACCGACCGTGACCAACGCGGTGACCTAAAAATGAAATTTCGTGAAAACCCACGAAAGCTTTAGAAGGCTTAGCCGTTAAATTACATGACCGTAAAGTGGACAGTAATGTTTTCAATCCAATAATGTGTTCATCCCATGTGTCATTAAAGAGACAAATGTCGTCAATATATGTAATGACATCGGGACGATGAGAAAGTACGCGACGCATCATGCGTACAAATGTAGCCGGTGCATTTACTAAACCGAATGGCATGAAATTATATTGGAATAACCCCCGTGGAGTCGAGAAAGAAATGATCTCTAGAAAAGAAAAGAAACAATGATTAGCAAAGAAAAGAGATGATGACTGCATAGGCTGAGTCATCAAAGAATGTGATATCAAAATTCAATATCAGTAGGTTAGTATCTGCGTGACGCAGAATCGGGAACCAATTGTAATCGGAGCGAATGGTGGTGAAAATACACACCATTGTCCCGCTCGATAGCCATGCGAGCATCTTTATTGGTTCTGAATGTAACCACGGCGTCACCATACCTGTTCTTGGTATGTGGTAATAGACGTACGAACTTAACGTCCGCCGTGTGATTGAGAAAATCTCCCAGTGCCTGCCAAGTGGTTCGTTGTGGCAGATTTTGCACAAGGATGGTGCGAGAAGATGCACCTCTACCAATATAAGTGGTAGCGTTGTCACAAGAATGTGAATAAGGTTGATGGGTAATCTTAGCCCTCTTAGGTAAGTTATAGTCTTTACTATTTACATGTATAGAATTATTGTTCTTAAATGAACCATACTTTTGTACTTGAGTCTGATAACTTACACTAGGCAAAGGTGGTGTACGGCATGTCGTATACCCCTGCTTGCTGGACAAATTGACAACTTTGTCGACAACCTTATTGGTTTTAGTTTTCCCAAAAGAGTTACAAATCTTATTTTTATTAGGAACATCCTTTACTTTTTCCTCAAACGTAACCTTTTTCTTACGATCAGTTGCCTGCTGATCAAGTCGAGGGAAGGTATATGTCCCCCGGAATGACTTACTAGTCTTCACAGGTTGCGTTGAAACCTTAATATCATTCTTAAGAATGGAAGCATGTCGTAAAGGTTGTAATGCATTAGCCACAGTGGCGTAATGAACCATGGAATCATTTTCACTACTAGATTCCGATACATTAGCATTACCCAATAGGTTAATAGCATGTGCATGTGACACAACTCTAGGTATAGACTTAAAGGCATAGGCATCCTGTATATGCTGCTTTTCCCATTCAGCAATTTGCTGTGGGGTACATTCCTTTATATCATGTATGCGACCCAGGATGA
Source organism: Oreohelix idahoensis (assembly GCA_024509875.1). Classification (NCBI taxonomy): domain Eukaryota; kingdom Metazoa; phylum Mollusca; class Gastropoda; order Stylommatophora; family Oreohelicidae; genus Oreohelix; species Oreohelix idahoensis. The sequence continues at coordinate 1,408,611 of JAMPIV010000326.1, read as the reverse complement.
CATCAGAAATTGGATTTTGAAGGAGACAGGCGTGTATCTTTCCTGAAAAAAAATGGTGTTTTCAAATCAATAATAGCTGTGGGAAAAGTTTCCACAGTTCCGCCAAAAGTCACACATTGGATGGTCTCCCCAGTTGCAAAGGCAGGGTTTACCAAAGAGTTCCTGATGCCAATCGTGCTGCAGCCTGAATCTAAAAGAATGGAACAAGGGATATCGTTAACAAATCCTCTATCTAATTGAAGACACCCTTTTCCGTGATGTGTAGCAGCCGACATGGCCGTGCATCCCTCCGGAATACTAGGTAACGTATGTCCGCAGCGCAGCGTCGTGATCGCATTGGGCTGGAAGAGGGTCGTGCACTCGTCACAAACCTTAATCTGCTCAAAATTAAGAGAACAAGACATGGCAACATGCGTGTCATTATTTGTATTCTTCTCTTTGTTAACTTGTGTGTCAACAATAGCTACATTAGTTTGATGGCGTGGCCCTCTGCTAGAAGATCTATCTCTACGTCGCGATCGATTGTGACTATCATTTCTAAAATTGCCATTATTATCATTTCTGCTTGTGTTACCGTATTGATTTGAATGATAATCAGTGATATCACCGTTATGGCTTTGACCATAAAATCTATTACGAGAATCTTGTCTATAGTTAGGATTCTGAGATTTTGATCGCCAATTTTGTTTATAAGTACCTACTTGATAATTTCCACAATTATTGTTATCTCAATCTCTTGATTTGTGAAATTGACCCCAAGAATTGTTATATGGAGAAGAATGCTGAAATTGCTTCCCCTTATAAAAATTACAAGAATTGAAATTCTCGTTATTTCCCTTTTTGTAGTTTCTGTCATTACTTAAAGAGCGATGGCGTCTGCGATAATCCTGTTGTATTGCAAAAGCAACGGGAAATTCATCTTTAACCTGAGTATTCCCAAAATTCAAGTTTGGGTGTGCGGTACAGTATTGTACACAGGTTTGCTGCATTTCATTTATGTTTGAATGTTTATGTTCGTGCAAAAAAGCAAGAAAAGCTGGGTTAACCGAGGACAAAACATTATCGTGTAATAATAAATCTCTCAATGCGTCAAAAGTTTTATCCGTCTTGGATAATTCGATCCATCTATCCAATGTAAGTGCTATTTGATCAATAAAATCGTTAAAATGTTTTCCCGTTTGTGGGAGCATAGATTTGAATTTTAAACGATATTCATTATCTGTCATTTGATATTTAACAAGTAAAGCAGTTCTGAGAGCCTCATAGTTATTTTTATCAGCAGTAGTTGCAATATGATATGCTGACATAGCTTCACCTGTAAGTAGGTCTGATAATTTTACACAGTATTGAGATTTTTCCACGTGATAGGCCTCGCATGTTGCCTCGAACCTATGTAGATAATGAATCACATCTTCCGATGGAGGATTAAATTTTGGCAATATTAAATGAAAATTTTTAATATTCCCTTGTTTAGACGAATTTTGGCCCTCCTGAGACTTTTGAGCACTAGCCTCCTGAGATAATCGAAAATGATTAAATTCTAATTCCTTCATTTCTTTTTCATGTTGAATTTGAAGTTGATATTTTCTTGTATTTTCTTCAGCTAACAATCTCCTTTCTTCTGTTTCTTTTTGTTTACTTTCCAATTCAATTCTAAGAAGTCTTTCTTTTTCTTCCATTTCAAGTTTACGTTTTTTATCATTTTCTTCAGCCTCCAATCTTTTCTGATCTGCTTCCAATTTCTTATGTTCCGCCTCACGCTGAAATCGTTTCTCATCCAATTCAGCGGCTAATCTCATTTTTTTCTCATTTTCTGCAGCCTCAAATATCCTCTTCTTTTTATTTTCTTCTGCTTCAAATCTCAAATTTTCTTGTTTCAGAAGTTCTAATTTCCTCTGTTCAGCTTCTATCTCTTGAGCCTTTTTGTATTCTGATAGTGCGAATGCTTTCGCCTCGTCAGGAGCCATCCCAACGGATTTTGCCTGCTTCATAAAATATTCAAGCGACGACATTTTGATTTACTCAAATAATTATCAGTTAATTTACTTTAAGTGTGTGCAATACGTTCTTGTCTAAGAACGGTACCTAATTATCACCTAAGTATACAAAATATTATTAATCAGTGAAAATAATTTATACAATGAAATATTAAGAACAGACAAGAGCCATAGACAATAGCAACAACAATGACAAGACGAGATAATCAAAGACGAAGAAGACGATCGCAGAAGTCAACAAAATTAAAATGTGAAACTAAAATAGGATGTCGTAAAGAATTACGATGATAACTGCGATAAGATAATAAACAAGACAATGAACAACACAGTGTATAAACATAGGTTTTGTAAAAAAAACTCAACGAAAGTCAGGTTAGAAGGACAATAATCACATACAAGATACATCATAAAACCAAGGTACGAATAAAAATAACTATGAAAACAACGATTAAAACTTGACGGAACAGCTAAACAAATACTATTATAAGAGACAAGTAGCGATCTGAACTACAGCAAGGTTTCTAGCCTTGAACCGGAATTATCGCTCAATTGAAACTTACAAATAAATCCTATAGAACATCTGACAAAGAGCCCGAATCAGCTTCGAGATGAACCTCGTTTGTCAGATCGAACTCCCTACCGCCCACAACAAACATGGAACATAAAACATGCATCACAAAAAATACTACAATGGACATATTAAAAAGCGGCTCAGCTAACATAAGACGGTGACAACGAACAGAGTAATACTCATCATTTTGTGATAAAATGCAATTTCCAAGATTGTAAAGTCCTGCACTCCGGCGTTGTATCACCGATTAAGCTTACGTAGCACCTGGTAGAGTCCGCAAATGATTGAAGCAGTTGAGTCCATCTTGACCTTGAGTAGCCGTTAGATTTTATAACCAGTCCAGGATGTTGTCGCCTTGAAAGACTGCATTTTTCTTTTCAACCGAGTTAAATTGAGTTCGATTCCGTTACTGAAAAAATGGATATTTTCAGACCACACTGCGCCGCCATAGTTGTAGCCTCGCTTTTACTGGGGTGTGAACCGCTGACTAAAGGATGTTGATTGTGTCGTAGTGACAACGGTCCATCACGGGCGATGCTATTTGGACTTGACAATAATAACGCGAATGTTTCTTTCTTGGAACGTGAAGGAAGGACTTCAATAACAATCAGGCACGTCAACGAGTGCCAATGTGTATAGGGACGAACTCGTTAGGTTTACTGACATCATAATTTATTTAGGACGAAATACGTTGACGACAACAGGTTACAGTACTTCAACATGGATTCCACAGTAAACGTACATGTAGCATATATATAGGCATGGTACAGGCATCATAATAACTTCCTCACATACGATCAGGGTTTGACCTTGCGTCAATGTCATGACCGTTAGGACTATTCAACCATAAAGATCTTGGAATAAATATATTGATTCTGTCCTACAATTCTGGTCGGGTACTTTAGTAGCTTGGTACCCCTGACATGGCAGATCCATACATGCTTGCATATAATATAAACAACGAAGGTTATGTCCTAGTGCTTGGCTAACCTCTCTTCGTCGCTGTGACTCGTGTGACGGCAATCCACATAATATTACAATCCAATAAACCGTAAAGGATGAAGCCTTGAATCCTTTATAATATTAAAATGCTTTTAGTGAAAGTCCCCGTTGATCCATTATAACACCCCTTTGCAGAAAGGTGCTAGCTAGATGCCAACGAAGGATGGTGACACGAAAGTTCAAGTAAACAATCCACTTCTTACCAAAACTGGTTCGGACTTACGTGTAGTGTAAGCCGACAATGGCTCTACCAAGAAGTCATTGTACCAGAAGAATACCTAACCCAACACACTGGGTATATATAGGAATATAGGCAACAGACTCAATGTCTGGCTTGAGATGCTGGCTTTCATTTTTAACCTCTGACGTCATCTGCCTTGCTTGGACACAAGCGCGCACGAATTCACCAACACCAAATTGTGCATATTCGTGCGTGACAGAAGACATTTATAAAAAACAAACATCAACATAAGTTGGTGTGTACTCACTCAACCGAAGTAGAACCTGATGACTACCCGTGAGTGTTTAGAATACAATAAAGGAGGCATCAGTGGCACTGAACTGACGCTCCTAATCGACTATATTGGCGGGTCTAACCAATCGGGCCATGTTTACACAGCTTTTCAAAAAATTTTACCCTTCTCACATTTCCCCTAACAACCAAAATTAGTATTTGTAGTCCGACTAATCGTGTTTAGCGTTACATATCATTCCCGCCAATCAAATCGGGTTTAACATGGTGACCTATTTCCCGTAAAATGGTGGTTTCAAAACATGCCACTGTGCGATTATGATTTGGTGTTGTCCGACAGCACCACTCTAGTATTATGGCTATAATTTGTTAATTCCTAGACTATTTGCGTAACACTTAACATATTCTTTGTCAGCAAGTCCTAAGGAACCCAAATATATAAATTTAATGGAGCTAAGTGGCTGCGTTCAAAATATGCATTTTCTAGGATAGTCGTGTATTTTTTTTATTTTTTTATATGTTTAGAACCGCCACCTGTCCTGCCTTTTCGACTGTTCTGTCAGACTAATGTCAGGATTTCAGACATAAAACAGTAGAATGTCATGTTTCCTAATAAGCATTTTACAGGTTTTTAAACCTAACTCTCGTATTGGTAGTGTTTTTTATCACTGTCGATTTGAAAAAAGTTAGTGCTTCTGGCCTTACGCTTGGGGTGGCATTAATTTTAATCGCGAGACGCGTGTTGGTGTTGCATGCGTTCCTGCTTTCAGCCCTCTCTCTTTCTATCCTAAGTCCATCTGTCTTTTCATCACGCAGTGTATAAAATGAAATTAATGTTAGTATTAATTTAGGTCATTACGCAGTGCCTATCTCAAGGTTTTCTTAGAAATGCAGTACACGTTTTATTGTTTTGTTGACACGCGTGTATTGATGCAGTAGGCTTTACTAGTAAACGTGAAACGTTACAATTAGCAGACGAAGTAGAAAAAAGGGGGATTTTTGTACGCCATTGTGACAACACTGTACTTTACCATTCTTCTTTCATTTTTATTGAATTTATGTGTTAGGCTTTACATTTACCTTTTAATTTATATATGTGGATTTAGAATGTTTCACGACAGTTGATAGTAATTCAACTACTAAACTGTAAGTTCTCTCTCAGACTGTGTTTTATACACTTTATGGTTGACAAAATTAACCTAACCTTTTTGATGGCCCACAGGAAAGAACTCAAGGAGCTGACAATGAAGGAAAAGGTTGATCTTCTACATTTTCTGGAAAGCAGCAGCCAAAGAAAGACGGCAGAACATTTTGGAGTTAGCAAGACCACAGTTAGCAACATCCAAAAACTAAAACATGAGTACTTGGAGAGATGTGGTAAGGAAAGCGGAGATCTACAGCGGAAAAGGAGGAAAACTCCCCTAGATGAAGTCAATGAATCCACATTAAACTGGTTCAAACAAATGAGGGCAGTTAACGCCCGAATCTCCGGGCCGATGATTCAAGAAGTTGCTATAAAATTCGAAAAGGAATTCGGGGTGGCAGAAGATTTCCAACCATCAAGTGGTTGGCTCGAGAAATGTAAACTGCGACACGCGATCTCCCAGAAAGTGTTGTGTGGTGAATCCAATGAAGTTCCAGTAGAAGCTGTGGAAGAGTTCATCAAAAAGTTTCCTTACTTCCAAAGAGGCTTCAAAGACGACGACATCTTTAATGTTGACGAGTGCGGACTCTTTTTCAAGGCGATGCCTGACAGGAGCCTTGCCATGAAGGGTGGCAAATGTAAGAGCGGAAAACTTTCCAAAGCACGTTTCACAGTTATGCTTTGCGCTAGCTCAACCGGAGAGAAACTAAAGCCCTTGGTGATTGGTAAATCGGCAAAGCCACGCGCATTCAAGAACCTGAAGCCCGAAGACCTCCCCGTCACTTGGAGATCAAACAAATCCGCATGGATGACTGGCGCCTTATTTGAGGAGTGGGTAACGGGCATCGACCGAGAAATGAAGAAGAAGAAACGGTCTATTTTACTGACAGCAGACAACTGTCCTGGCCACCCACAAGTGGAACATCTCACAAACGTGACACTGAAATTTTTGCCTCCAAACACGACCTCAAAAACCCAACCTCTTGACCAAGGCATCATCAAAACATTTAAAATGCACTACCAGGCCTAGCTCCTGCAGTGGGTCATTACTAAAACACAGATCTGTGGTCCGCCTGTGGCAGCAACTTCATCCGCTGCATCATTTAACGCTCTGGATGCTGTGCTCTGGATCAGTTCTGCTTGGAATAAAGTTCAGCCGGAAACGATACAGAAGTGTTTCAAGAAATGTGGATTTGTCACAACCCAAGAGCATGACATTTTAGCCCCATCGGACAGTCCATCGCCAATGGCAGAATTAGAAGGAGTAGATTTTGAATGTTTTGTTGCCATGGATGATGAGGTGGCAACCTGTAATGAACCTGACCCAGAAGGAATTTTCCAAGCGATATTGACCGAAGTACAGACAAGCATAACAGTGCATGAAGCAGCTGGTGAAGTTGAAGCAGCAAGTGACGATGACACAGAAATTACAGAGACTCCAAAAGAAGAGGCTGTAAGGCAGCTGGTAATGCAGTTGAAGTCATTTGCTGTGGAAAAATACCCAGGTATGTTGAGTGGTGTAGCCAGCGTTGAGAGTGCTTTCTCCTCTTATGTTTGTAATAAGAATAAGACACAGACCAAGATTGACTCCTTTTTTCATTTTTTTGATTTGATGTTGTGATTATGTATGATTTCGTATGATACTGTATTCTCCAATATAAGCTGTTCAAGGAAGTAAAGTATCAGAACACTAGGCCTCGTTCCGTATGGTGACCACCTCCGTATGTTGACCGGTTTCTACAGTCCCTTGGGTGGTCAACTTATAGAGGTTCTACTGTATACGTACATATATATATATATATATATATATATATATATATATATATATATATATATATATATATATATATATATATATATATATATATGATAACTGATTCATACACGTGCACTTCTTTCTATAATAACTAGTTCAGCTATTAATTTGTAAATACACATAAGAAATTGAATTATCAATTATTGTTTAACACGAGTAAAGAAATAAATGAAGTTGGCGGATTGAAAAATGTGGAGTTTTTCTTCATAGAAAAATGGTTAAGGTGATTGATGTGGTGGTGAGAATTATTTATGCTTTGGCTCATTTAAAATACATTAAAATGGCCAAATGTTAAAACTGGTTTGCTGACTACTGCATCAGTCATCGACATTCTGTGGAGAAGGTACGTCTCGGGCGTAGTTGCAGGCGTAACTGCTCCGAACGTCAAGACAAGGATCTACAAACCGGAGGTTTTTTCCAAGCATAACATTTTACAAAAAAACTCCCGACTAATGTCGGGCCCCTGTGTATGAGACCGTCCTACAGGTAGGTAGGGTATTTATCTTATTTCGTAACTAACTATTATCCTGTATATACGTTAAGAGAACGTTATTGTTTCCAGTATTATAAAGTTGACTTTTCTTTGTCGTTAATTTCAGAACATTATCAATACTTGGTCCAATCCCTTTTATTGGAATTCCACTTGTGTTTAGTTCTTGCTTTTCTGAAAGTGTCGTCTTGACTCAAAGGAAGACAGTGCTGGGGTTTGAAAATGTGCTTCCTTATAAAGGGCTTCTCGCCTATGCTCTCAGCTTCATATGGGGGTGAAAAGTTGCCAAATAGACGCAGCCTAATTTAATCTATATTGTCTAGACCAAACAGATTCGACTGATTGACTGTTAGTATATATCTTCTCCCTCAACTTCTCATGAATTCCGCATGTCACAGGTATACGACTGTTACGCTTCCAATTTTACACAACGCCGCGTTCTCTTATGAAGGGATTGCTGTGCACAAAGGAAGCAGCACAAATGTACACCATTTTTAAAACCGCACCATTTAATTTAATTGTGACGTCGGTTGGAATAAAGTATTATGTTTGCACGTCTGCTTGAGAAAAGTAACAATCACTTTTGGATAGTGTTCTCCCTGGTATATAGACGTGTGTGTAAGAGCTCCTGATGAAGTGTAGATGTCTGCTGCATTACTTACAGAGTCTTTGATGACTGTATTATAGTGTATGCGTGAGATGGATGGCAAGTAAAAGGAGAGTATTTTACATTATTGCGAATTTATATTTCGATGTTGGTACTATGAAGATTTGTCGCGGACAGTCATATCATAACTGACGGCATCTTTGCCTACCATTTAATGTGTTTGATGACCTTCTAGTATGAAGTCTCATGTTCACCTATTTCATTATTGTGGAGCTCATCGTTTGTCAAGTGTCGATTTTTAATTTATGAACTTAACCTCGGAGTGAACTGTATTTATTCGCATTCCATTGTGTTACAGTGTTCGTTCGTTACAGTTTACTAACATTCCACCATCACGAAGAATGGCAGTATCAAATAATTAGATAATGCATATAATATCTAGATAACTTGGTGGTCAGTTACTGTAGGATATTTTGTACCACGACGCTGAATAATACAGGTGCATACTTCTGCTAATTCTGAAGAATGTACATTTTTGACCATCCAAACCTTGCGCGCATAACGCTTTCTGCGCAGAATTTAGACGGGTCATTTCTGCTCGTGTTGCCGAAGCTGAAACAGTGTCATGGGAAGCCAGGCAATATTTCAACGTTAAAGATGTTTTAAGAAGGCTAGCACAAATTAAATGATTATCAAAGACAATCTAAGCCAGGGTACTGTCTATTGTCTTACTTACTTAGTAGTTCCCCTGCTACCGTGAGTTGTAGAGGTTTAGAGGAGAGAGCGCCAGCTTATTCTTTCGGCTGTCTTTCTCCTAGCCTGGTTCCATTCTAGTCCCCGGTCCTTCAAAGAATGTCTAATTGTGGCGTTGGCTATTGCACGCCACATGTCAGAGAATGACCAAGAGTATGGTGCTGGTAAGCGCGGCACGATTAAGAACTGTCACTATGTGTACTTCGCACATGACGAAAACATGTTTGGGACAGAAACAGAACAGAGTTGATGTTTACCATGTTGGGGTCATATGTGTATACTACCAAGATGGTAGTTCTTGCGAACATGTTCAATTGGTCATGGTTTATAATAACTCGATGTGTTCAGATTTTAAGTATATGGAGGAAAGTGGATCATGTGATACTATTATTGGAGTGCTAGAATTCGTATCTTGGAAAATGAATTACATAGAATGCCGTGCTGTTGTCTTGTGAAAACTGTGGATTAAATATAACTAAATGTTGGGCATGCGTCGTCACAATCATTAATGTTGGCTGGTTGAAAAGCCTTTGTGATTAACGTTCACAGACGTTATTTCTGGGACAAACATCGAAATTAACCCTAGACGAAAATGCGCTTAATAAATGCGCGGATACAATGTTACGTGTGGAATTGTGACGCCACATTAAGGATGTCCTCCCAGCGGACTTTGGGAAGTCCTGGGGGTATGGATCCCTGGCTCTTTGTTTCCCATGCTTGTTATGGTAGCCAATCTTCTCCCCTTCTGCAGACATGGAAAAACCATCTTAGTTGGGACTGTTCTCCTTTGGTCTGCAAGGGGTGGGACTTTAGACCTTAACGTATCGTCTGCTTGCGGACCATGTCTCTTCTTGTTACTTCAACCACCTTTCTCAGATACCTCATTTCTGCGATTTGGATCAGACGTTTGTGGGTTGTAGTCATTACCCACGACTTGCATCCATATGTCAAGACTGGGATATAGATGGTGCGGTAAACAACCATCTTCGTTTTCTTACTAACCTCTCTCTCTCTTGCCGAGGAATCCTCGATTTATGGCCTGAAAAGTCTCCCAGCTGCTGATTTTCGAGCGGCCAACTCTTTTTTGATGCCTCCCTTTCCGCCTATAATAGCTCCGATGTATTTAAAGTGGTCGACCTGCTCCAGGACCTGTTCTCACAGCTTAATCTGATATCTTCTTTCTTATCGTGATATCACTATGGATTTTGTTTTAGAGCTGCTAATGACCATATTTATTTTCTCAAGCTCTTCCTTCCAGACTTTCAGGTTGGATTGGAAATGTGCCTCTGATTTATCAATCAGGGCAACATCATTAGCAAATGCCAGCTCTGAAATACAGACCTGTCTCATCTTCCAGTATTTCACTGAATACTGTCTTGTTCTCTGCTTACATGCCTTGATGACATAGTCCTTGAGGAGTATGAAAAGATAAGGTGACAAGATATCACCATGTCTTACACAAGTGCTAGTCCTGAACTCTTTTAACTTATAGTTTGCTGTCCTCACAAAATTTCTGCAAGACTTGTAGAAGCTCTGTATAGCATGAGTCAAGGTGCTAGAATATTCTCCCTTGCCAAACAGTCCCAAAGTTTGCTCCAGGAGACCTTGTTAAACGCCTTTTCCAGATCTATGAAACAAAGATGGATCTCACTCTTATACTCAACGGTTCTCTCACTCAGCTGTCTGAGTGTGAAGATTAGGTCTTGAGTACTTCGGTTTGCTTGGAATCTGAACTGGACCTCATCCAATTGTGACTCAGCTATGCGTCGGACTATCTGCTCTAGGACTCTAGAGTAGATTTTACCAGGGACGCCGAGAAGGATATGCCTCTATGGTTTCCACATTTTTGATTGTTACCCTTTTTGAAAATCGGTTTTATTATGGCAATCTCCCAATCCTTTGGTATGGCCTTGTTGCACCACGCTAACCCTTAGAGTAATAGGTCGCCTGATGCTCCCATGTACTTAACCATTTCTGGTGTTACACCATCATGCCCTGCTGCTTTGCCCATCTTGATTTTCTAAAGTACTAAAGTATTGAATTCGGTTCTTCCATCTGTATATCATCTTCACCACCATTAGTTTTCTCTTCTGTGCTAGTGGTTATCATTTCTGATGTTTGACTTTGCTCACCATCAATATTCTTTCTACCTTTCCATTACTTCCTTCTATACATCGGATTTGTGGACTGCGAAAAGGCATTTGACAGTGTAGACGGAGAATCACTTTGGAAATTGATGAGGCATTATGGAGTTCCCCTGAAGATCATTAATTTAATAAATAAAACATATGAAGACATGACATGCAGAGTTCTTCACGAAGGACAGCTTACAGAACCGTTTGGGATAAGAACAGGAGTGCGAAAGGGATGCCTCTTTTCTCATATTCTTTTCTTACTAGCAATAGACTGGGTTATGAGATCATCGACAACACATAACAGAAATGGAATCCAGTGGACTCTGATTAAGCGGTTGGATGATCTGGATTTTGCTGATGACTTGGCTCTTCTGTCTCATAACCGTACTCAGATGCAGGACAAATTGAAAACACTCGATGAGAGGTCAAAGCAATTGGGTCTGAAAATACACAGGGAAAAGACAAAAATAATGAGAATAAATGCAGGTAATGATAACAGGGTTGAACTTCAAGAAACACCAATACAAGATGTAGAATCGTACACATATCTTGGCAGCAATAAAGACAAAGTTGGAGGGACAGACAGTGATATCAAAATAAGAATGCAAAAGGCAAGAGGAGCTTTCATTGCATTGGGAAATATATAGAGATCAAGAGAAATCGTACACAACACGAAAATAAGAATCTTCAACTCAAATGTGAAGTCAGTCCTATTGTATGGCTCTGAGACACGGAGAACAACAAAGACAAAAGCCAAAAAGCTTCAGACTTTCATAAATGGATGCTTGCCTAGAATAGAAGGATTAAAATGGTATGACAAGGTTTCCAACGTGGAATTGAGGACAAGAACTAGACAAGTGCCAGTGGAACAAGAGATGAGAAGAAGACGATGGCGATGGATTAGACACACATTAAGGAGGCCTGTTGATAGCATTCCAAGGCAGTCCTTGTTCTGGAACCCCCTAGGACAAGAGAGGTAGACCAAGAAGCACATGGAGAAGAGAACTGGAAATGATGAGGAAAACGTGGAAAGAACTTGAGATGATGGCACGTGACAGGAGGACTAGGCATGTGTTTGTTGAAGGCCTATGCTCCTTTGGGAGTGGAGGGTTATGAATGAATGAATTACTTCCTTCGGAACAAATAGCAATTTGCCTTGCTTGTCCTTAATAAATTTGAGAGGGCATTGTTTGACCTTTCTCATGTTCTTTAGGGTCTTATAGAACAATTTCTGGTTTTCTTGCGCATCTTTTTCTAGCTTTTCTCCAAATTCTTCACAGGACTTCTGTTGTTTTGCTAGCACTCTGTTCTTTGCTTCTGTTCTGAGTGTTACATATTCTTTATATTTCTCCATTTGTCCTGCTCTGTGTTTAGCTCCTAAGTATTGTTTCCATGCCATTTTCTTCTCTCTTATTTTCTCTTTAACTTCCTCTGTCCAACAATGTGTCCTAATTCTCTTGTTCCCAAGTCAGACTTCATCATATGCTTCTGCAACAGCTGTCTTTATGACGACCTTGAATTTAAGCCAGAGGGTTTTCAAGTCATTAGGTTGTTCTCCTGTGTTTCTCACTGCTGGAGCAATAAGCCCCTGAAATCTGCTCTTAATTTCTGGCTCTCTCAGTTTGTAGGTCTTAGTGCTCTTTTCTCTCTTTCGTTTACAAAGTTTCTTGCGTGATGTTGGGCAGTTCCTAGGCTGAGCAACTCTTTCAGTTGTTTTTTATATTGTAAGTAGGTAGTGGCACCCTCCAGACTCTAGCATCCCGAACATATTTGAATGAGCTCCTCCTAACTATGGCATAGTGGATCACTGACTTCTCATTCTTTGTTGGTTCAAATCTAGTGTATGCATGTATGCGCTTATTGGGGAACTTTATGTTTGTAATGATCAGATTCAAAACACTGCAGAATCTAAGGAGTCGCTTTCCATTGTCATTAAGAGTATCTTCTCCATATCTTCTGATAACTCCACCCCATTTAGCATGGTCATTTCCAACTCTGGCATTGAAATCTCCGAGCATGATAATTTCATCCAGGCAGTCATCCACTGTCCTTTGAAGCAGCGCGAAGAATTCCTCCTTGACCTCTGCTCTCTCATCCTCATTTGGCCCATTCACTATGACCAGGTTGACCATGGTTTCTCCTTCTTTTAGTTTTACAACCATAATGCGCTCTGCATCCCTTAATACTATCTTTTTTTTTTTTTTGGTCTTTGGCCACAAGGCAACCCACGCCCTCTTTAGCTCTTTCAGATGTGGGTACACCACTGTAGAGCATCCTGTTGCCATCGAGATCAATGACTCCTTGTCCATTTTTTTGTAATCATGATTTAACTCAAACACGTGATTGGCTGTTGTGCCTTTCCATGGTGGAGGGGCTGTCTCCTTATGGCCACCATGCAGGCCGCCCTTCTCCTTTTTCAGCCGGGCCAGGTAAGATTTTTAAGAAGTCAGCGAAGATTTCTCTCCATCCGCCTTGCTCCAGTTATGACCGGCGACATCAAAATGACGAAGTCGGCAAGATGTGTTATGGAAAACCACCTCTGAAAAGTTGCTCTGCATTACGTTCTGTAGGGAGGCACCGATCGTATCCTCAGAGACATTCCTGAGGGGAGGATTTATTGAAGCTAAGTGGTATGTTATTTTGTAGTCTAATTTACTTACAATTTTAAGGCAGAGCTCTTCTCCTTTCATGTTTGTATGTTCTATGTATATTTTTTTATTTTACGCGGGTTGGCTGGAAGTGACTAGATTTTAGGAAAATACCCCGCCACGACAGGGCCTAAAATCAAGGGGTTCTATAGGATTTTTATGTAATTTTTTTTGCGATGCAGCCCGGCGCACATAGCTGAGAGATTTTGCGTGCACCACGAGATCATTTTATTCACTACCTGTAATAGTTGTGATGTCTGTGTATTTTACGGGTGTTCGTGACTGTTGACTAGTTCTTTTATTGCGTTTTCCACCTTTATTGTTCGTATCATCATCTCATCTCAACCCGTAACCCGTCATGGGTCGTAGGGGTGCCGTGGTGGAATCATCAGCAGACAGGGCTCTCCACTGCTCTCTATACTCAGCAATAGGTACAAGTGTAAAAAAATCGTGCTCTGCCCATTCTTTGATGTTATCAGCACTGGATTTTCTTTGCCTTCCTCTTCTCCGTTTAACTTCGACTGTTCCCTGGAGGATCGTTTTCGAAAGGGAGTCATGACGAGTTAAATGCCCAAACTAGTCAAGCTTTCGACGTTTCACTACTGACAAAAGTGGTTCTTGGTGGCCTGCATACGTGTTTATTTTCTCTCTAACATAGACATTTTTTTGTGGTCTTTATAGCAGATGCGCAAAATTATTCTATAACAGTTATACTCTAAAGCTTGAATCATTCGCTCCGTATCTGCAGTGAGTGTCCAGCCCTCACACCCATGCAAGAGAATAGATAATATACTGAAACACATTAAAAACGCACCACCTGTATAATCCAGGAACAGAGTGTGAAATGTAAATATAAGTATTTACAAGTTTACATATTTGGAAGCTGGTCATTAATTTGTACATTTGATTGTTATGAAATTCAATGCATTCTGTGCAGGCAAGGGAGAAAACCAAAAATGCAACCAATAAAAAAAATTCATTCACATTATCCTCAGTATCTGGTATGTCCACCGCGTGCTTGCAAAAAAGCTTAGCAGCGGCTCCGCATGGAACGCACAAGTCTCTGTAGGAAATTCTGGGGAATCAAGGCCCATTCACGTGTAAGAGCAGCTTCGAGCTGTTGCAGATTAGCTGGAGAACCTTGCCTGTAGACTCTGCGTCCAAGCTCGTCCCACAGATGTTCTATAGGGGACATGTCTGGTGATAGGGCAGGCCAATAAATCGTCACAATGTTCTGCTGCTGTAGATATTGCTGCGTAATGCATGCGGTGTGCGCACGTGCGTTATCCTGCTGGAGAAGCTGCAAGTCTGGATAATTTGTGAACGCAGGAGCAACCAATGCATCCAGAACCTCATTTCGATATGTCACAGCCTTAACATTTCCACGGAAGATGTGAAGAGGCAAG
Source organism: Oreohelix idahoensis (assembly GCA_024509875.1). Classification (NCBI taxonomy): domain Eukaryota; kingdom Metazoa; phylum Mollusca; class Gastropoda; order Stylommatophora; family Oreohelicidae; genus Oreohelix; species Oreohelix idahoensis. The sequence continues at coordinate 1,393,570 of JAMPIV010000326.1, read as the reverse complement.
CGATGATGAAAACTGAATCCTCCCCAAATGTGAATACTGCCACATCAAAATCGGTTGTGCTGACGAACACAGCAATCTGCAAAGCGCTTTCCACACCGTCGACAAATCCGCATACGTCCATCAGCAAAGTATATGTTGAATCTGCTCCCGTCTGTGAATAGGACAACATTTCACTGCATTCTAGTCCATCTGACATGTTGCTCTGCCCATTGCAGGTGCTGCTGACGATGTCTGTGAGTCAACTTTGGCCAAACATAAGGTCGTCTTGCAGCAAGACCTGTATCTCTAAGTCGTCGTATGACTGTCATTCGAGAGACTTGCCCACGTCTACCCACTATTGATCTTGCTGTTTGACTTGCCGGGAGAGAACGATTCCTTAGGTGACTCAGCACAATATGACGATCTTGCGCAGGGGTAGTAACTCGTGGTTGGCCACTCCGAAGTCTATCCCGGGCACTGCCGGTGGTTCCGTAACGTTCATTGAGACGTACAATAGGGCTGTGGGGGCAATTCATCCTTCTGGCAATGCCCCGCGAGCTCATTCCGGTCTCCAACATACCAATGGCTCGTTGGCGGTCGTTTTCAGATAGTCGTGGCATTTCAAGCACATGTACTGGGTCTTTTGTCCCAACGGCCTTTTTATACCGAGTATACTGCTACAACGCGTACACATTTTCAGGGTCATAGCTGTTGGGAATCGTGTTGCACGTGTAACTTTCATTGTTTTCATGCAGTCTGTACACAAACCCGTGGGTTGAATCATGCACTTTCCATTCCAGCAGCCATTCGCTCTCTACCTCATGACAAACACGGGGAAAATCCATTCCCACACTTTTGTCCAGCTTCTCGGCATCAGTATATATAATAGTTGTGCGTTTTTAATGTGCTTCAGTATACAAGCGATTTGTATAATTTGATCTTCACAGGAAAACTGATGTTACTTATCCAGATAACATTCAGCCTCGTCATGGCAGTTGAGGCCATCTCAAGTCTTGTCTTGATTTCTTTACTTGCTCTTCCATCACTACATAAAGTGCAACCTAGATAATAAAAAAAAAATTCACTTTTTCTAATGTTTGCCCATTTAACGTAATGTTGCTCGGAACATGTTTCTTACGGCTATTCACCAATATCTTGCTTTTTCTATATTAATTTCCTTCCCATACGTTCTCTGTTACCTTATCCAGTTTAAAGGTAAGGTCTTGAAGTTCTGATTCTGTTCCAGCTATAAGATCGACGTCATCAGCAAAACGTAGATTGTAAAGAGGTCGACCTCCAATCGATATGGTTGTTTTAAAATCGTAGAGCGTCTCCTGCATAATATGTTCTAGATATAAACTAAATAGCACTGTTGGTATCAAAACTGAGTTTTCTCATTATTTGCCACAAGCCTTTAAGCCAGATCCGATCGAAGGCTTCTGTGAAAAAGATGAAGTTATGGTATAAATCGCGTTGATGCTGGAGATGTTTTTCGATCAGTAATCTAATATTGAAGATTTGTTCTGAGGTACTTCTTTCTGATCTAAAGCCAGCCTGTTCCTCGGACATAATTTTTTTCTGATTTCTGTTTTAGTCTTTACTTGGATGAATAATAAGTCTAATGGTTCTATAATTCTTGCACATATTTAGATTTCCTTCCTTTGGAAGCGGTATTGCTAATGACTGCGTCCACTCTTTTGGTCATTTTTGTGTACTCCATATCTTCTGGCAAATTGTTGTCGTGATTTTTACTAAATTGGGTCCTCCATATTTCAAGAGTTCTGCTGGGATATTATCCACACCCGGTGACTTTCCTCTTTTCATCGAACATATAGTCTCTTCCTCTTCTTTCCTTAAAATTGCTGCATTTCCAAGTTCCCTGTTTTCACACTTAATGTTGTGTAATATGCCATAGTCAGGGTCGAGTTTACAGTTATATAATTATTTACAATATTCTGTCCACCTTCTCATTACAGCTGTTTTTTCATTAAGCAGAGCCCCATTGCTATCTTCTATGACAGTTACCCAGGGCTGTTGGGGTTTTGATAGTCTTCTTAATGTGTCAAAAGCTGCCTTGCTGTTACCTTTTTTTATTAAGCCCCATATTAATGGACTCACATTGATCACTAGCCTGTTTCATTTTTTTCTAATATCTTTATTCACCATAGTGTATTGCCAAGCTGCTTCAGGAACCTCTTTCTTACACTTGTTCATTTCCCGCCGTGTATCACATAACTTCAGAATGTCATGTGTAACCCATGGTTTTTTTTTCTTTCTTTTACCAAGCATTCCTGTTGCTGATTCAATGAGCACGCCTTCATGTTCTCTGTGATTGAGTTAAAATCATTCTCCAGAAAGTTAAGAGCTACAAATTTTCCTCCAACAGTTGCCTCAACGATTCCCGCGATTTCTGGATCTTTCAGTTTGTCTAAATTGAATCTTAATTGAGAACATATGTTTTGATTATAATTCTTTTTGAGTTTAAGCTTGAGCGTCATCAATACCATGTCGTGATCACTACCAATGTCAGCGCTAGGAAAAGTCCTAGTCTTGGCTTTATTAATGCTGGACTTGAATCTTTTGGAAATAAGAATAAAATCAATTTGGCCATGTATCTCAGTTTTCGGGTCATGCCACGTTGTTCTTCTTGATAATTTATGTGGAAATAGTGTATTTGCAAGGGTTAGTTTATAATTGCTGGCAAATTCTAGTAGCCTTAGTCCTCGATCGTTGTTTTCTCCTGTCCTAAATTTCCCCACTGTGCTAGCGGAGTGACCGTATGCATCTGGCCCTATTTTAGCATTCCAATCACCTAGAAAGATGAAAAGATCTTTCTTCGGAATTTTCTTGTTTCATCCAGATTTTCATAAAATGTATCAATTGCCTCATCCTCATAGTCAGTAGTGGGGCCATATACCTGTATGATGGAGATGTTCTTTGGATGTGCTGCAATACGTATGGTGACAAGCCTGCTATTTACTGGGGTGCAGCTGATGACAGAATCCAATCTATCTTTATGTACAATAAAACCTACTCCATACTGATGTTTGGACTCATCTCCACTAAACCAAATTGTGTGACCATCATCCGTTACTGATTCACCTAATCCTGTCTATCTGACGTCTGCTATCCCCAGGATGTCCCACAAGTATCTAACAAGTGCATGTGTTAGTTCTCTGACTTTTCCACGCGCATATAATGTGCGTACATTCCAAGTTCCAACAATAAAACTTTCTCTAGGAAGTTCCAAAACAGTTGTTTGTACCCCATTCACTGACTTAACACTCTCAAGGGGCAATGAGAGAGCAGTCGTTGTTAATCGGGCTTCGGCCGATTCGGCATTATTTTACTGAGTTGACTTTCCATCATAGGATTTCAGTGGGCAAGAGGTGTGCTTGGTGGTGCACATCTCCTCTCCAAGTATACTTGCAGGTACATACAAAATTGTGCCTGGAGCAATCTGGTTTTAATGCACCAGACACTTGCCGTTCGCCCCTTCTCCTGTTAATATTAAACGGTGCCGCCACGAGAAGGCCAGGAGCTGGACTTTTGTTCGTATATTGTTGGTCTAACCTGACTATCATTTAGTTGAGCCATATTTTAATGTTGCCTGCGTTCTGGTGATGTTGTCTATGTTGCAGTGAGCTTTATTTTAATTGTTACACAACATTCATTATGTTTTTCCTCTTTACTATTTTCTTTCGTTGCTTACGTTATTGTCTGAAGGTCTTATATAGTGTTGTCTGCACCAAACTTATTATTTGACTACATGAGATTTAATTTTGAGTGATCTTGAGAATACTAGACGATGAGACAGGTCAGTATTTCATAGCTGGCATTTGATGATGATGTTGCCCTGATTGCTAAATCAGAGGCACATCTTCAATCCAACTGAAAGTCTGGAAAGAAGAGCTGGAGAAGCGAGGGATGATCAGAAGGAGCTCGAAAACAAAAACCCTGGTGATATCACGATCGGAAAGAAGACATCAGATTAAGCTAGGAGAACAGGTCCTGGAGCAGGTCGACCACTTTAAATACCTCGGAGCTGTCATAGACCGGAAGGTAAGCATCAATGAAGAGTTGATTACACGAAGATCAGCAGCTGGGAGACTCTTTCAAGCCATAAATCGAGGAATCCTCAGCAAAAGAGAAGTTGGTAAGAAGATGAAGATGGCTGTATACCGCTCCACCTATATCCCAGTCTTGACGTATTGATGCGAGTCATGCGAAATTTGCCATCATTCACAACACTGGGTGAATTGTGTTTGCCACTGCGGACGTCAAATGTGTGCTTCTTTTACCTATCAACAACTCTTTGCTTAAGGAAGCATTTGTTTACTTTTTATACTCATACTAATGCACGTTAAGTTGAAGATCTTGATAATGGACCATATTTTCGGAACCACTGTCTAGATGTTAGATTAATACATAACTCAGCACCACGCATTTATTAGTGCGTTCTTGTGTGCAATTGTTTTCTCCATTATCTTCTTTATTTTTAGTCTTTCATTCTGATTTCATACTTTTCTTTCATTCTACCTTACTCATCAAAAATTCAAATAGTTTTTAAAAAGATTTCTTTCTTAGGTCACAGAGTTGACCATGGTTTTTTCAAGACCCAAGATAACACTATTTATAAAATTCTTAACTTGGCTATTCTTTGAAAAAAAAAAAAAAAAGAAAAAAAAAAAAAGTTCACATTCTTGGTTTGGTAAGCTTCTACCACAGGTTCGTGTCAAAAATTTCTACTGTTACTTCGCTTCTGTCTGCGTTATTGGCAAAGGCTCTCCCAATAAGATTGTTTGGTCTCAGACCTGCGATAGATCACTTACTCATATAAAGCAATATTTTTCATCTGAAACAATCCTGAAACTACCTGATCCTCGTTTGCCTTTTCTTCTCTGAACGGATGCATCACAGGACGTATTTGGTGGCTCCTTAATGCATCAAGTAGCTAAAGTACTCTACCCTGTACTCTATGTGTCTAGAAAGCTGACCAAGACAGAATCAAAGTATCCGATAATAGAAAGAGAGCTTTTGGCAATTATTTGGTCAGTTACCAAGCGCCAACGCTACCTTCTCGGTGCTCGTTTCGTCATCGAAGCAGACCAGAAGGCACTCTAGTATCTGCAACAGTCCAACCTGAAAAAAAGGAAATGGTAGCTAGATACACTATCAATTTTCGGGTTTTCGACTATAAAATCCACCCGATCAAGAGAAACATCAACGTATAGCGGATATTTTATTAAGACTTACACATTCAGAAAACGATACTGTTCAATCCTCAAACATGTCAAGTTAGTAATTGCAATACAAGACTGAATATATAGCCCACTTGAACAATACAACATAATCTAGTTTACATGCAATCCTGCATAGGTCTATGGACATTCTCCCATCAAATTGGTTTGAACTGTACCAGGCGGTGTGTAGACATGAGCATTATGAATGACACTCTAATATTTATCTGCATGAAGTCCATGGTTGAAGATGGGACTGTAAATGACACTTATTATCATTGGATTCATCATATGACAATATAACTCCCAGTGATGATTATAGCCATGCATTTTGTGTGCTGAACTCTGAAACCTTTATGCACATACTCAAGGATGAATTTTGCAGTCAGGATACACAATGTGTAAAGAACATTTTCACATTAACATTAATTAACATCTGGAAAAATACTGACACAAACAAAAGAAATTCACAAAGAGTACTAACTAACTTTATTTATCACTTACCACTTATAGCAAGATGATGCTAACATTGTGGACTGTGAGTGATTGATAGAAATATCTGCCTCTTTTCTCCGAGTGGTATGCGCTGTTTTCTTTGTAATTTTGACAACGTCCACTGTACCGTCACTTTTTATCTATTAGCTTAACAGCTCGAATTCTGTCTTCGGTAACTGTCAATCTCGCAGAGCCAAGTTTAGACGCACCTCTTTGCACGTGCAACAAGCGGCATTCTGTCTAAAATCTTTTATGTGGAGATTCCTGGGGAAATCGGAGTCCCCTGACTCTTTTTTATCTGGGAAACACGGAGAGCGTCCTGCCCTTTCATTTCTGTCATCCACGGACGAACGAGCGTGCTGGTATGTAGTCTAGTCTCTCATCTGGAGTAGTTTGATCTCGAACACGTGCAGAGATTCCCGCTACGCCCTGCAAGCTTTATCTCTATATAAAAGAGCAGGTCTCTATCTCTCTTCACCATTGTCGCTCTAAGGATTGCATGCTGCCTGGATAATCAGTTAAGGTTCATAGCCTATAACCAGATTAATTGTGTGGAGATTGAATTCCTTTTGCTCGAGAGGTCAACCTGTCAACTGTGCTCTGGGGGCGGCACTAAGCATCCCTGCAGAAATACATACTGGGCATTTGTACTAACGTGCCCTTGAGGATCAATACTGCCCTCGATATATTTACCTCCAGTTAATATAGATTACGAAGAAATGCACATCAAAATATCCAAACAAAAAACCGATAGACCAAATTATAGGCAGCAGGTCATGACAATCAATGTGGGCAATCCTGAGCCAGGGATTTTCGGCTTATCCTGGGGTAAGACATCTGTTTGCACTCTCCGCATAGTGGCCATTGTAAAACAGTTAAGTGAAGCTTGTCCGTAAAAAGGGGCTTCCCATTCCATTTGGTCCACTTTATCAAATCTATTTTTCTTTTTATTATCAGGCCTAATTTTGCCCCGTGGCGTTTCCAGGTCCTGATCAATGTTCCCTCTTGTGGGTGTTCCCTCATGTGCTATGCTACACCTTTCTACAAAATTCTCATCTTGCTTTGGGCCAATAATAATTGTGAGCCACCTTTTGAATGATGGTACCTATCTTCTCATGGTCCCCATCTGGTTTCACATGTAGGCTCCTTATTAAGTCTGTCCTATATCTCTTTGGAAGAACCAGCTGTCCGTGACCATTGGATCTAGCTCCAGTCTTCCTATACATCAACTTGTTTTTCATGTAAAAATCTCCCTTGCCTGGAGTTGTATGACAAGTTGACAATTTCCTGTAACAAGGCTTGAGTGTTTTATCCCCAGCCTGTGCCTTCCTCATCTCTTCTGGAGTGGTATCCAACATAATATCCTCCTCTTGAGGGTTGCCATATACACAGGTTTCCTTCTGCAACGGTCAGTGTCATGATTGTCCATCTGACAATTCTTACACCACCTTTTTCCTTGGTTGAAAGATTTTCTTTCATCATATTTCCTTTCATCGAATTGTGGGGTTTTATTTTTATTTTCATACCGTGGCCTATCAAACTGGTGCTTACCTTTGTTTTGATCCCTAGGATCAAATTTATTAAAGTTCTGTGGTGCCCTAAAGTTATCCACTTGTTTCTTTTTATTACCTGTTACCTCTGCTTGAGCTGCTTGATACCTTTCAGCAACATTTAGCAACTCACCCAGCCTCTCTGCACCTTGTTCCATGAGAAACTTTCTCAGGTCTGGAGCCATGGACTCTCTTAATTGCTCTATAAGGACCATTTCCTTAAGATCTTGGGTTTTCCCCAGAGAAGTCCATTTCTCCAAGTATGTCTCTATTCGTGCAGAGAACTGGTGATAGGTTTCACCTGACAGTAGTTTAGCATTCCTAAATTTTTTCCTATAAAATTCTGCATTCTTTTCATACCTTAACAAAAGAGCCTGCTTTAGCATGTCATAATTTTCCTGATCACCTCTGCTCATTTTTGCAAAAACTTCATAAGCTGCCCCACGAAGTCCCTGAGATAACTTTAAGCTCCACCTTTCTCTCTCTAACCCATACGTGGTAGCTAATAGTTCATACCTATTTATATAGCTCTCAATATCATCGTCTTTCTCAACAAAATGATCTAAATGAAAATTCATAGCTGAGGTTGAGGCTCCTTGGCTAGCAGTGGCATCAGAGGCAAAGGGACTGGCACCATTTTCAGGAGCATGGCCCTGAAACTCAAACTCCCTTAGTCGTAACTCATGTTCCCTTTGTAATCTTTTATCTTCTGCTTCCCTTTCTGCAGCTAATTTTCTTTCTTCTCTTTCTGCAGCTAATTTCTTCTCTTCTCTTTCTGCAGCTAATTTCTTCTCTTCTCTTTCTGCAGCTAATTTCTTCTCTTCTCTTTCTGCAGCCTGTCTTCTTTCCTCGGCTTCCCTTTCTGCAGCTAATCTTTTGTCTTCTCTTTCTGCTTCCAATTTCTTAGCCTCAGCCTCAATCTGCAACCTCTTAATTTCCTTGTCAGCCTCTAACTTTCTTTCGGCTTCAAACCTTCTTTCACGTTCAATAAATTTGTCACATTCCGTCGTGACATAGGCAACCATAACTTGCCCATCTAATCCTAACTCTTTTGCAGTCTGAACCGCAGCAGATCGAAATTTGGCCAGGTCCGCCATTGTCTATCAGGTAAATTTATACAATGTCTAACCAACAATTCAATCTCTAATGGACAACACAGGCACCGTGAGCTCAACCTTATTTAATTCCACCCAAGGATACCTTTTAATTCTTATATTCCCTGAAGTGAATTACCCCCAATATTTTTAATAGGAAAGATTCAAAATCCCAAGAGCGAGACCCCAATATATGTGGTGAAGTGGGATGTTATAAATATTTATAGGGGACTTAGTGTACTGACTGAGATCAGCTGTGAAGGTATCTATATCTATTAAGAGTAGTGTATTATAGATAACCTTACTTGCTACCACATATCTATATATCTCAGTCAGAATTATTCTGGAATAGTGTGATGACTACGTTATGTGTCTAGGGTATGTGTATGATGAAGTGTAAGTCATAACAACAACAGACAGATAAACAATTTAATTTATTCCACTACACTTGACAACACTGTGACACTCACATACATAAAACACTCTACAAGGATATCTTAAAGGAGTCACTGATAACTTTTCAAATAACAATATGTATTCATTGCTGTCATGAATGAATATGTGTCCTGATTCAAATACAAAGGGAACCAGGAATCACAATCAATTTAATTACAAGTTATATGTACAGAATTTATCAATATGAATATTGTAGTGACATATATTATTAAAAATATCCTATGTGTGTCAGTTGTGTAGTAGCAATATGAGGTAATACTGGTTTTGTTTTGTTCAAGCTCTGTTGGTATTTGTCATCATGACTTCAATAGTTTGTCTTTAGGGACTAGTATTGGAGATGTTAAGACAATTAAATTCCCCTCTTAATGTTATTTTTACAAAGTCATTTCAAGATGAGGGGACATAATGTTGAGCTCAGCTGGCCAAATCAGCTTATCTTGCGTGATGGCGGCAGGGAAGGACTCCTCTGCTCGAATTTTCCTCTGGGCTCTGGAGACACCTCACTGATAGCTAAATGGACCAAGGAGTATGCTGTCCGACTCTGGATTCAGCAAAGCTCTGACCAGGTGCTGCTCAATACCATCAAGACCACGGTCCCTGAAATCAAGAAGGATGTACCTTCTACTTCATAACTAATTGATACTCTAGTTCTACACTGAGCACAATACAACACAAACATTGAGTTCAGAGCGTTAGGCCAACTGTCAGCTTCATCTGAAATACTTTATACCAGCATTACCCGCCTTAATGGTCACTACGCCTCTGCACTTCCAGCATTACTTCTTTCTAGTCAATCATCTAGGTGTCAGTGTACTGTTTGGCCATTCCATGCCGTTTGACTTTCCTCTGACACCTTCTGTTCAGGCTGGAGCATTATAGGCTTTTCCTCACGTTCGCTACTGAACTTACACATATATACAGGCATAAATTAACAATTTACATTCAATTTTCATTAAAAGATACTGAATGGTTCAAGCTTACCACAATTCATAGAATAACACAGATACGTTGATTAGCAATGAATTCTGGCACAAACACTGGCACAAATTCCCATCTGCTTATGTTCCAGGCTTTTATTTATCAAAAATATGAGCTGGCTTCAACGCACTGTTGCTTTATCAAGCTTATTTAAACAAGTGGTTTCGAACTAACGCTCCTAAGTGATTATATCAGCGAGTCTGGCCAATCGAGCCACGTTTCGACAAGTGTTTGAAAAAATGTTACCTTCCCCCGTCTCCCCTAACAACGAAAGATAGTATTTATAGCCCGACCAATCGTGGTTAGTCTTTCATTTGTTGCGCTCCAATCAATTTGGAGTTTACATGGTAGGCTATTTCTGTAACGTAAGGTTTTTTTTTCAAACACGTTATAAAAAAATTTTATGAGCAGAAATGATTTCATGTTGTCAGGCATCCCCACTATTTTATTTTGGTTATAACTTGTTAATTCCTAGACTATTTGCATAACGTTGTACATATTCTTTGTCAGCAAGCCCTAAGGAACCCAAATATCCAAATTTAAAAGAGCTACGTGGCTGCGTTCAAAATATGCATTTTCTACCTCCTGTTTCGAAGATGTGCTGTCTGGGTACTGTAATGTTTTCAAACGTAAACCCATCTATTGTTATCTTTCCTAATAAGCGTTTTTATGATTTTAAAACCTAACTCTGGGAAGGGTAGTGAATTTATCACTGTCCGTCCGAAAAAGTTAGTGCTTGTAGTCTTACACGCGTGATGGCAGCATTTGTGTATCGCGCGACGCGTGTTGGGGGTGGCATTAATAGCGAGACGCGTGTTTAATTTTGCATGCGTTCGGCTTTATTCGCCCCTCTCTCTTTTTTTCTATTTGAGTCCATCTGTTCGTTCGTTTTGGTAACGTAATATAATTAATGTTAGGATTAATTTAGGTCATTACGCAGTCTGCCTCTCAATGTTTTTCCAAGAAATACAGCACACGTTTCATTGAAGAAAGCGGGTATAATACAGTAAGCTTTTACTATCAACGTGAAAGCGTTACAATTTGCAGACGAAGCAGAAAACAAGGGGGATTTCGAGTACATTCTTTGTGACAGCACTGTTATTTTCCCATTGCTCTTCTCTTTATTAATTTTATTTGTTAGGCTTTATATTTACCTAATAATTTATATATGTGGATTAGAATATTTCACGACACCTCCCCTCTTAAAACAGACATTATATGTCAGTCCTTTATTCTATATACACATAGATAAATGTAAGTCAACTTGACTTTACTCTGCTGTGGTGCTATCATGGTTTTATGTAGTTGGGTCCATTCAGAGTAGGCACTACTCATGAAATCTGCCTCAGACTTCTACAACCAATAATATATTTCGGTTATGTTACTGAACAGCCGCAAGTGTGAGTGCTTGTCTTAATGCTGCTTCGCAACCCGTATTCACCATTTCTCTTCTCTGAGTCTGCGCAATGACATGTCCAGAGAACATTATATTTCCCTCAAAATGTACGTTATGAGGAGATAACATATACCTGGTGATAGCAGAGTTTTCGTAGTGGATCCCATAATCTTCTTATTATCCTGTATGAAACATTCGGAATATCCTCAATCAAAGAGGCAACTCAGGGATTCATTACGTTCCTCCGAAATGTTTACATCCAACAATTTTCTCATCATTCTAGAGAAGACACTAGGCGCATTCTTCAATCCAAATGGCAATCTATTAAACTCATAGTGTCCTTCTGAGGTACTAAAAGCTAGGTATGGTCTAACCTCAGGCTTTACTGGAATCTGATAGTATCCTTTACTCAGATCCACTTTTGAGAAATATTTAGCTTTATTTAGTCTGGCAAACAGCTGATTTGTATCCGGCAATGGATCCACCTGTCCTTCTGTAATAGCATTCAGTCTCCTGTAATCTATACAGAGTCTATGTTCTCCAGAGGGCTTCCTTAAGAGTACAACACCGGAACTATACGAAGACTCACTGTGCGAAATAATTCCTTCCTTCAACAGATAGTCTATCTCTTCCTTCAAAGCTTTCTCCTTAGCAAACGGAATCGAATATGGTTTCATACAGACAGGTGTGGGGTCTATCAGTTTCATATCATATTCCAATAGGTTTGTATGCCCTGGTCGGTCTGTTAACACCTCTGCATGATTATTTAGAACCTGTTGCACTCTCTCTTTCTGAGTTTTCGTTAAATGTGTACTGATTTTCACCTGTGCTGCTGTCTCACAGGGGTGTAATGGATATTCAAATGATGAAAGTGGTTCCTTTTTCATCTCCATGGCGATGGACAAGGTCAACAAGTGTGTCTCTTCCTGATGTTCTCTTTCCAAATATTTCTTCAGGAGATTCACATGATAGATTTTTTCTTTCCCCTTCTTATCTATCTTATAATTTGTTCTAGACACCTTCTCTAAAACTGTATATGGACCCTGCCATCCAATTTGTAACTTATTCTGACTCCCGGGCAAAAGAAGCAGTACTTTCTCTCCCACAGCCAAATTTCTGTCTTTCGCCTTCCTGTTATAATAGGCAGCATGTTTCTTCCTGGCTTGTTTCAAATTTTCATTGGCAAGTTTCCAGCCAGTTTTTAACCGAGTGGTCAGCTCATTCACATATTGGTATGAAGATGTAATGTTTTCCTCTGCCTTTTCATCAGTCCACGTTCTTAACAAAGCTACATATGGACCTTTAATTGTGTGGACCTATTTGTCCATGCACCGGTATGGTCTCTTCCACTCGAAGCTTTATAGTGATGATTTTTCCTCCCAGAATTATCATTCACAAAACGACCGCTACCAATTTTTCTTTTGGGGCTTTCTCCCCACTTAAAATTCTTGATGAGAGATTTCCTCTCTACATCCTCTTCCTCCAGTTTGTTTAAGTCCGATTGAGGGATTTTCGGCTTATCCTGGGGTAAGACATCTTTTTGCACTCTCCGCATAGTGGCCATTGTAAAACAGTTAAGTGAAGCTTGTCCGTGAAAAGGGGCTTCCCATTCCATTTGGTCCACTTTATCAAATCTATTTTTCTTTTTATTATCAGGCCTAATTTTGCCCCGTGGCGTGTCCAGGTCCTGATCCATGTTCCCACTTGTGGGTGTTCCCTCATGTGCTATGCTACACCTTTCTACAAAATTCTCAATGTCCCATCTTGCTTTGGGCCAATAATAATTGTGAGCCACCTTTTGAATGATGGTACCTATCTTCTCATGGTCCCCATCTGGTTTCACATGTAGGCTCCTTATTAAGTCTGTCCTATATCTTTTTGGAAGAACCAGCTGTCCGTGACCATTGGATCTAGCTCCAGTCTTCCTATAAATCAACTTGTTTTTCATGTAAAAATCTCCCTTGCCTGGAGTTGTATGACAAGTTGACAATTTTCTGAAACAAGGCTTGAGTGTTTTATCCCCAGCCTGTGCCTTCCTCATCTCTTCTGGAGTGGTATCCAACATAATATCCTCCTCCTGTCTTGAGGTCGACCTGACCTGAAGGGTTGCCATATACACAGGTTTCCTTCTGCAACGGTCAGTGTCATGATTGTCCATCTGACAATTCTTACACCACCTTTTTCCTTGGTTGAAAGATTTTCTTTCATCATATTTCCTTTCATCGAATTGTGGGAATTTATTTTTATTTTCATACCGTGGCCTATCAAATTGGTGCTTACCTTTATTTTGATCCCTAGGATCAAATTTATTAAAGTTCTGTGGTGCCCTAAAGTTATCCACTTGTTTCTTTTTATTACCTGTTACCTCTGCTTGAGCTGCTTGATACCTTTCAGCAACATTTAGCAACTCACCCAGCCTCTCTGCACCTTGTTCCATGAGAAACTTTCTCAGGTCTGGAGCCATGGACTCTCTTAATTGCTCTATAAGGACCATTTCCTTAAGATCTTGGGTTTTCCCCAGAGAAGTCCATTTCTCCAAGTATGTCTCTATTCGTGCAGAGAACTGGTGATAGGTTTCACCTGACAGTAGTTTAGCATTCCTAAATTTTTTCCTATAAAATTCTGCATTCTTTTCATACCTTAACAAAAGAGCCTGCTTTAGCATGTCATAATTTTCCTGATCACCTCTGCTCATTTTTGCAAAAACTTCATAAGCTGCCCCACGAAGTCCCTGAGATAACTTTAAGCTCCACCTTTCTCTCTCTAACCCATACGTGGTAGCTAATAGTTCATACCTATTTATATAGCTCTCAATATCATCGTCTTTCTCAACAAAATGATCTAAATGAAAGTTCATAGCTGAGGTTGAGGCTCCTTGAGTAACCGTAGCATCAGAGGCAAAGGGACTGGCACCATTTTCAGGAGCATGGCCTTGAAACTCAAACTCCCTTAGTCGTAACTCATATTCCCTTTGTAATCTTTTATCTTCTGCTTCCCTTTCTGCAGCTAATCTCTTGTCTCCCCTTTCTGCAGCTAATTTCTTCTCTTCCCTTTCTGCAGCTAATCGCTTCTCTTCCCTTTCTGCAGCTAATTTCTTCTCTTCCCTTTCTGCAGCCTGTCTTCTTTCCTCAGCTTCCCTTTCTGCAGCTAATCTTTTGTCTTCTCTTTCTGCTTCCAATTTCTTAGCCTCAGCCTCAATCTGCAACCTCTTAATTTCCTTTTCAGCCTCTAACCTTCTTTCGGCCTCTTTTTCTAATCTTCTTTCTTCGCGTTCAATAAATTTGTCACATTCCGTCGTGACATAGGCAACCATAACTTGCCCATCTAATCCTAACTCTTTTGCAGTCTGAACCGCAGCAGATCGAAATTTGGCCAGGTCCGCCATTGTCTATCAGGTAAATTTATACAATGTCTAACCAACAATTCAATCTCTAATGGACAACACAGGCACCGTGAGCTCAACCTTATTTAATTCCACCCAAGGATACCTTTTAATTCTTATATTCCCTGAAGTGAATTACCCCCAATATTTTTAATAGGGAAAGATTCAAAATCCCAAGAGCGAGACCCCAATATATGTGGTGAAGTGGGATGTTATAAATATTTATAGGGGACTTAGTGTACTGACTGAGATCAGCTGTGAAGGTATCTATATCTATTAAGAGTAGTGTATTATAGATAACCTTACTTGCTACCACATATCTATATATCTCAGTCAGAATTATTCTGGAATAGTGTGATGACTACGTTATGTGTCTAGGGTATGTGTATGATGAAGTGTAAGTCATAACAACAACAGACAGATAAACAATTTAATTTATTCCACTACACTTGACAACACTGTGACACTCACATACATAAAACACTCTACAAGGATATCTTAAAGGAGTCACTGATAACTTTTCAAATAACAATATGTATTCATTGCTGTCATGAATGAATATGTGTCCTGATTCAACTACAAGGGAACCAGGAATCACAATCAATTTAAATTACAAGTTATATGTACAGAATTTATCAATATGAATATTGTAGTGACATATATTATTAAAAATATCCTATGTGTGTCAGTTGTGTAGTAGTAATATGAGGTAATACTGGTTTTGTTTTGTTCAAGCTCTGTTGGTATTTGTCATCATGACTTCAATAGTTTGTCTTTAGGGACTAGTATTGGAGATGTTCTCAGTTCCTGATATTAAGACAATTAAATTCCCCTCTTAATGTTATTTTTACAAAGTCATTTCAAGATGAGGGGACATAATGTTGAGCTCAGCTGGCCAAATCAGCTTATCTTGCGTGATGGCGGCAGGAAAAGACTCCTCTGCTCGAATTCTCCTCTGGGCTCTGGAGACACCTCACTGATAGCTAAATGGACCAAGGAGTATGCTGTCCGACTCTGGATTCAGCAAAGCTCTGACCAGGTGCTGCTCAATACCATCAAGACCACGGTCCCTGAAATCAAGAAGGATGTACCTTCTACTTCATAACTAATTGATACTCTAGTTCTACACTGAGCACAATACAACACAAACATTGAGTTCAGAGCGTTAGGCCAACTGTCAGCTTCATCTGAAATACTTTATACCAGTATTACCCTCCTTAATGGTTACTACGCCTCTGCACTTCCAGCATTATTTCTTTCTAGTCAATCATCCAGGTGTCAGTGTACTGTTTGGCCATTCCATGCCGTTTTACTTCTCTCCGACACCTTCTGTTCAGGCTGGAGCATTATAGGCTTTACCTCACGTTTGCTACTGAACTACACATATATATACAGGCATAAATTAACAATTCACATTCAATTTTCATTAAAAGATACTGAATGGTTCAAGCTTACCACAATTCATAGAATAAACACAGATACGTTGATTAGCAATGAATTCTGGCACAAACTGGCACAAATTCCCATCTGCTTATGTTCCAGGCTTTTATTTAACACAAATATGAGCTGGCTTCAACGCACTGTTGCTTTATCAAGCTTATTTAAACAAGTGGTTTCGAACTAACGCTCCTAAGTGATTATATCAGCGAGTCTGGCCAATCGAGCCACGTTTCGACAAGTGTTTGAAAAAATGTTACCTTCCCCCGTCTCCCCTAACAACGAAAGATAGTATTTATAGCCCGACCAATCGTGGTTAGTCTTTCATTTGTTGCGCTCCAATCAATTTGGAGTTTACATGGTAGGCTATTTCTGTAACGTAAGGTTTTTTCAAACACGTTATAAAAAAATTTTATGAGCAGAAATGATTTCATGCTGTCAGGCATCCCCACTATTTTATTTTGGTTATAACTTGTTAATTCCTAGACTATTTGCGTAACGTTGTACATATTCTTTGTCAGCAAACCCTAAGGAACCCAAATATCCAAATTTAAAAGAGCTAAGTGGCTGCGTTCAAAATATGTATTTTCTACCTCCTGTTTCGAAGATGTGCTGTCTGGGTACTGTTATGTTTTCAACCGTAAACCCATCTATTGTTATCTTTCCTAATAAGCGTTTTTTATGATTTTAAAACCTAACTCTGGGAAGGGTAGTGAATTTATCACTGTCCGTCCGAAAAAGTTAGTGCTTGTAGTCTTACACGCGTGATGGCAGCATTTGTGTATCGCGCGACGCGTGTTGGGGGTGGCATTAATAGCGAGACGCGTGTTTAATTTTGCATGCGTTCGGCTTTATTCGCCCCTCTCTCTTTTTTTCTATTTGAGTCCATCTGTTCGTTCGTTTTGGTAACGTAATATAATTAATGTTAGGATTAATTTAGGTCATTACGCAGTCTGCCTCTCAATGTTTTTCCAAGAAATACAGCACACGTTTCATTGAAGAAAGCGGGTCATAATACAGTAAGCTTTTACTATCAACGTGAAAGCGTTACAATTTGCAGACGAAGCAGAAAACAAGGGGGATTTCGAGTACCTTCTTTGTGACAGCACTGTTATTTTTCCATTGCTCTTCTCTTTCTTAATTTTATTTGTTAGGCTTCATATTTACCTAATAATTTATATATGTGGATTAGAATATTCCACGACAGCGATCACTGTGCTCCACTTAACTCCTCACACCAGTTTTCGTCTTTCACCATAAAATGTGGGCCTTCCGAGCAAGGGACAAAGCCTTGAGATGGACCTTGAACCTCAACCAGGTGTCGACATCTTGGACAAGAATTTGCCAGTTCCACGAAGAAACCGACACTAATCTTACAGGGAGTTGATACAATAATATTTTTCATTGGATTATAAGCTACTCAAACAAGTTCGTTTTTTTCTGGTTGTAAAAATGTGCATATGAACTTTAAAAGAAAATTATTAACATTGTGAAACTACTGCAACACACTTAAAGTGAATATGATGAAATATCAGAGCTTCAATTTAAAGCGGGATTTAATTTAAGTTATTCGCTTGACGTAAACAATTAAGTTATTTATTGGTTCTGTGATTACTTCTTCTGTTTTCTAAACGGATGGATCCATTAAAAATGACATGTAATTAAGAAAGGTTTAATATTAAATCTAGTAGAAAGAAAATGGTCAAAAGGAAATAATCATCTGAGAAATAGTGCGTGTCTGTCGTGAAAAATTCTAATCCACATATATAAATGAGAAAATAAATGTAAAGCCTAACGAAGTAATTCAATAGAAAGAAAGAAGAATGGTGAAAGACCAGTGCTTTCCCTAAATAGCGTACACCTGCGTTGTAGAACGCCATAATGACTGAACCCGAGATCCTCTTTTTCTACTTCGTCTGCATAAATGTAGCGCATCCACGTTTGATAGGAAAAGCCTACTGCATAAACTACACGCGTTTCTAAAAATAAAACTGGTACTGTATTTCTTATACGACCTTGATAGATATAATACTAGCATTAATTTCATTATATACACTGCGTTAACCTAAAAAGACAGACGGGCTTAGAAGAGAGAGAGAGAGAGAGAGAGAGAGAGAGAGAGATGCACGGAGGAACGCAGGCGATACTACCACGTCGTCTCGCCATTAAAAAGTGAACGCGAAAGGCATGCAGGCCGGTTTTTTTCAAATAAACAGTAATAAAAAACACTAATGATACGAGGTAAGGTTTTAAAAAAACATGTTTAATGCTTATTAGGAAACATGACACAATACTGTTTTACGTCTGAAATCCTGACTTTAAACTGACAGAACAGTCGAAAAGGCAGAACAGGTGGCGGTTCTAAAACAATAAATAAGAAAACAAATACACGACTTTCCTAGAATAATACATATTTGTAACGAAGCCACTTGGCCCCATTAAACTTATATATTTGGGTGCCTTAGGACTTGCAGTACAGGAGGAAATGACACCAGATGAACTTGCCAATAACATCAGAGATGTTTATATTACAAATGCACAGAGGTTAATTCCTAAAAGAAGTATAAAGAGACGAGAATACATCTCAGACGAAACACTGAAGTTGGTGGTAGAGAGAAGAAAAATGAAGTCCAAAAAAGATACAGAAAATCAGGAGTTGTACAAGGAATACACAAAGCAGATTAAAAAGCGAGTCAGACAAGACAAACAACAATACATAAACGACACCTGCAGGAAAATAGAGGAAATGCGCGAACAGGGATTGAGTAAGAATATGTTTTCTGAAGTAAGAACATTGAAAAACAGCAACTTTAAATCATCACCTCGAGTAATAAACGACAAGAAAGGCGACACTCTAACAGAACGTAAAGATATTCTGAACAGATGGAAGGAGTACTGTCAAGAAATGTATACGGAAATAAACAAAGTGGTAGATAACAACGTCATGAATGAAGCGGAACGTGAACCAGAACCTACCATAGAGGAAGTCCGGAATGCAATCAAACACTTAAAAAGTGGAAAATCTCCTGGTTGTGATGAAATAACAGCTGAAATGATACAGGCAGGAGGAGAAGGCAGCGCTCGTATATACCATGCATTATGCTGCAAGATCTGGCAAAGCGGAATTTGGCCCAAGGAATGGAAAAGATCAATTTACATACCCTTGCCAAAAAAGGGCAACCTGAAACTGTGCACAAACTACAAAACTATAGCTCTTATAAGCCATGCCAGCAAAATACTTTTACAAATCATAATGAAAAGGATGCAACAAAAGCTAGAAACAGAAATAAACGAAGTACAGGCAGGTTTTCGACCAGGTAGAGGCACTAGAGATCATATATTCAACATGAGGATCATCATAGAAAAGTGTAGAGAATTCAACGTTGACCTACATACTTGTTTCATTGATTACACCAAAGCTTTCGATTGCGTACAACATCAGCAGTTATGGGCTATTATGAAAAATATGGGATTTCCAAACCACCTTATACAACTCATCGCACTGCTGTACCAAGAACAACAGACAGCCGTAAGAATAGAGGGGGAAACATCAGAATGGTTTGAAGTACAGAAAGGAGTAAGACAAGGCTGTACACTTTCCCCTTACCTGTTTAACATTTATGCCGAGAATATCATGAGAAACGTAAGAGATGACCAAGAACACACAGAGTTTGACTCATTTAACATCAGCGGGTACCAGATCCCGGAAATCAGATATGCTGACGACACAGTCCTCCTATCGACCAACCCAGAAGGACTTGAACAATTACTTCTGTCCACCAAAAAACACAGCGAGGCCCAGAATCTATACCTAAACACCAAGAAGACCAAAGTATTGACAACAGACAAAGTAAAGACCAAACCAGAAATTGAAATTGATAACGAAGAACTGGATAGTGTCAATGAATTCGAATACTTAGGATCAATCATCAACAGCTCTGGCGACTGTGCAGTAGAAATTAAAAGAAGACTTGCAATTGCTTCACATAAACTAATACAGATGAAAAACCTATGGCAAGGCACAAGCAAAGAAACAAAGTTACAACTGATCAGAGCATGTATATTCCCAGTAGCAACATACGGCTGCGAGACTTGGACACTCAATAAAACAGTTGCAAAAAAGATTACATCATTCGAAATGAAATGCTACAGAAGGATGTTGAGAATACCCTGGACAGAAAAAAAGACCAACAGAGAAGTACTGCACTCACTAAACGTACAGGAACATTGGCTCCTAAATACCATCGCAATAAGGAAGCTGAAATTTTTCGGTCATATAAAAAGACATAATAGTCTGGAAAAAACAGTGATGGAAGGCATGGTCCCTGGAAAAAGGGGAAGGGGTCGACCTAGACGACGGTGGACCCAAGACATCACAGAGAGTCTGAACTTGTCTTTGGCTGATGCAGGTCGACTTGCCCAGAATCGTGATGCGTTCAGAGCAGCTGTAATGGAGACAACGTTCAGGAAAGAATACGTCACATGATGATGAGGACTTGCTGACAAAGAATATGTTAGGTGTTAAGCAAATAGTCTAGTAATTAACGAATTATAGCCAAAATACTATAGTGGGGTTGTCTGACAGCACAAGATCATATTTGCTCATAATGGCATTGGGGGGAAATGAGGCCAACCAGTAAGATACGATTTGATTGGCTAGAGTAATATGTAAGGCAAAACCTTATTAGTCGAACTGCAAATACTATTTTTGGTTGTTAATGGAAACGGTAGGATGGGTAAATTTTTTCAAAGGCTCTTGTAAACATGGTCTCATTGGTTAGACCGTTTGATATAGTCAAATAGAAGCGTCAGTTCAGGGCCACTTTTGAAAATAAACTTTGTGAGAAGCAAGTGCGTTGAGAACCAGCTCATATTTTTCTAATAAAAGCCTGGGACAGAGGCAGATCGAAATTGTGCCATAACTCATCGCCAGTCAACGTACTTGTTTAATATTTCCTTGAATTGTGGTAAGCTAGATATATTTGATATCTTTTAGATGAAAATTGAATGTGAAATGATAAATTATGTCTGTATGTGTGTGGTTCAGTAGCAAACATGAGGCAAAGCCTAGATATTGCTCCACCATGTAAAAACTTGTCGGAGAGGAGTATCACTGCATAGGCATATATGGGATTGCCAAATAGTAACATGACACCTATCCTATTGTATAGAAGGAATTAACGCTGAAATTGCAGAGGCGTTGTAACCATTAGGGAGAGGAATACTGGGTATAGTGTCACATGAGAAGCTAGCAGTTGGCCTACAGCGCTGAACTCTGTGTTTGTAATGTCCTGTACTTCATTGTGGAAATAGTATATATATTAGTTCTGAAGAAGGAGGTACAACCTTCTTATTTCAGGGACCGTGGTACTGAAGTGTTAGAGCAGCACCTGGTCTGAGTTTTGCTGGATCCAGAGGGCTGGCAGCAGACTCCTTGTCCAAGATATCGACAAGTGGTGTATTTCAAGATAACTGAGAAGCAAGCGAGCAGAGGAGACAGTTTTCCTGCCGCCGACACAGAAGTTAAGACTTTGTCAGCCAGAGCAGCTCACCCTTGTATAACCCAACCTAAAATTGACTGTAATAGTAAATCAAGAGGGACAGTAATTACACTGACTAACAAAAAAAAAAATTTTTTTCTTTCTCTAACATTTCTATGTTTTTCTGGTCAATTTTAATGCGCTGTTTTTAAATCTGCAAACCGTTTTTCTCTATCAGGTCGGGATCTCTAGAAATACGCAATTGAAGTTTTTTAACAATGCATACAGTATTACAACATCATTTGTACAAGAAGTATAACAGTTATGTAGGCTTGAATTTCTTTGCAATCGACTTTCGTCGGTGAATGGCATGTGGTACATCGCGATGAAGCATCCAACAATAATCGGCAAGCATGGTCACACTCCACCGTCCTTGATAACGTGACTCCATTACGGCGATATCTTGATGGAATCGTTCTCCATGTTCATCGCTGACTTCGCCAAGGTTGTCAGGGAAAAAGTCAAGATGCGAATCGAGCAAATGGATTTTGAGGGACATGTTACAGCCCATAATTCTGTATGCATCTATGCACTGCTTAACAATATGCACATAGTCGACAGATTTGTGATTTCCCAGAAAGTTATCGACGATCGATTTGAATGCCATCCATGCGCGAAGTTCACTACCATGTAACAAGTTCTCGAATTGTTTGTCTGCAATAACTTTCCTAATCTGAGGTCCTACAAAGATACCTTCCTTTATCTTTGCATCGCTAATCTTTGCATCGCTAATTTGCGGAAACTTTTCTCGAAGATAAGTGAAAGCTTTGCTCGTTTTATCTAACGCTTTTACGAAATTCTTCATGAGCCCCAACTTTATATGTAACGGTGGTAAAATGATGCTGTCTTTGTTAACTAATGGCTCGTGTATTACATTTTTATGCCCGAGCTGCATACGATCCCTGATAGGCCACACCTTTCTTGCATAATGTTCCTGTCTGTTGCGGCTGTCCCATTCACATAGGAAGCAACAAAATTTAGTATACCCAGTCTGCATGCCCGTGAGAATTGCAATGACCTTTAGGTCTCCACAAATCCGCCATTGGTAGTCATTGTACTTTATTTTTGCCAAAAGTATAGCCATATTGTCATAAGTTTCTTTCATATGAACAGAGTAGGCGACTGGAATTGATGAAAATAAATTTCCATTATGCAATAACACGGCTTTTAGACTAGTCTTGGAAGAGTCGATGAAAAGTCGCCATTCGTTGACTATGTGCTCATGACCGAGGTGCACCATTAGACCTTTTACATCTTTGCAATAGCAAATGTCATCATCCATCTCAAAGTATTGAACAAGTTCTCTGTGTCTATGACGAAATTTAGATATCGGAGTATTGGGCGCTAAAAGATTCCATTCTTTGAGTCGCGAACCGAGTAATTCCGCTTGTCCTTTGGGGAGAGCGAGATCACGTATTAGATCTGAAAGTTCTGAATGGTTAATTAAGTGAACACCATCATTCACCGGTATATAATCCGAGTCAGAATTAGTTTCTAAAGCAGGTAAACTATCACTTTCTGATGGTTCATTCACGTCCAACGGATATTGTTCTGGTGGAACTGGGATCGGACACGTGATTGGATCATGAGGCACTGGTTTCGAAACCGATTCAATATTTGGATAAACCACAGACTTTCTAGTTTTAAAAGTGAAACCATAGATATTTGTCAAGCAGAAGTAACAATCAGTAGCGTGATTTGTCGGTTCACGCCATATTACTGGCACTCCAAAAGGCATCGACTTATGCTTCGGCGATTTTCGTAACCAACCTGCCAATGTATTTGCACAAGTCGAACAAACTGCATTTGGCTTCCAAGATTTATTTGCATCATCAACTTTCGAATCGAAATAAAGTTCATATGCTTTCTTTAGCAATGGTGTAAAGTTTTTCTGGTGAACACGATCGGTAAAATATCCGCACACGTAACAGAACAGATCAGCCGAATTTCTACAACTTCTAGAAGCCATATTTCACTCAGAATTATTTCAAAATACAGTAACTATTTGAAATATAACGTAACATATGTCATGCATCTTTTAGCAGTATAAAAAGTAGAATTATTTTGCATTTTATTAATTTTTAAAAAGTTATATAGTAAAAATGAAACGGAGCAAATAACGGTTTCCCAAAAATATATTTATTCACAAATATCTTAAGAACCCGACGTGATAGAGATAAACGGATTTCAAATTTGAAATCAGCGCAAGAAACTGACCTAAGAACACTTATTCTTATATAAGAAAGAAAAATGTTGTTTGTCAGTGTTATTTGTCAAATAAACAGAAACTGTGATCCCTCCAATAGTATTTGCACCATTAACAAACACATGAAGTCGTGATGACAAACAACAACCTAGCTTCACAAGCCAGTATTACCTCATAATACTATATTACAATCCTCCACACATATTGTAATAATATTATATGTCAGGACACAGATCCTTTGTATAAATTGTGTACATAAACATTGTGTTTACATTTGATTGTGATTCCTGATTCACTCTGTATTTGGATCAGGATATCTAGTATTGAAAGAAATTAATACATACTTTAAAAGTTAACACTTGACTTACTTAAGATAGTCTTCTAGAGTGTTTTATGTATGTGCTTGTCACAGTGTTGTAAAGTATTGTGGATTTTAATTAAAGTGTTTATCTGTCTGTCGGTTGTTGTGAACGTACACTTTATTACTATCATAACCCTAGACATTCAACGTAGTCATCACAATATTCCAGAATAAGTCTGATTGAGGTCTAAATGTGGTAGCAAAGAAAGGTTATCTGTAACACACCACACTTATTAGATACAGATAACTTCACAGCTGATCTCAATCAGTACACTAAGTCCCCTATAATTATTTATATAATCCCAACTTACCACAGTGTCATCCATTTCGTTCCAAACGCAAAACTATATACAGGTCATTACTTTATGCGGAACAGCTTTTCTTTACAACAAAGTCGAGTTTCAGTTCAGGAAACTTTGCATGTATTTTAAATTAGTGTTTACATGTTTACAAAATTAAAACACTTTATAAATAGTGGTATGGCAGCTGGGAGACCTCAACAATATATTCAGTGTTACAGAAGTGTCGAGTGAAAATACAGAGTTTAGTCAGGTATAATCAGTGATGCCACAGCTGGGTATTTCTTACTAGATCTGGGTTTTTGGGCTTTCGTCTGGGTATCTGGGTAATTTTTTTCAAAATCTGCATTAATCTGGGTATATTTGACAATTGGCATTTACAATGTTTGTATATTCTGTGCACTGAGCATTATACATTATATGTATATTATAATTAAATGTAAAACATTATGTGCTATATATGTTTATTCTACTTAAATTTAATTCTTGTTTTTAACCACATCAATGACGTTGTTTTTTTACTCGTTTACATCAGCTATCTATTTACTGTTATTCTGTTAATGGCTGTCATCTGCAATACTCAGTCATTTTTGCGATGTTTTATAAAGTCTTCTTTTTACATTTTAGACTTAAGCAGATAAACAACATATTTTTTTTGGTTATTATAAGATTATAAAATGAGCGATGATGAAGGTACGCTAGGTAGTTGTGGTAGCATGACGACACACACGCCACCGCGTAAAAGAGTGAAGCCATGGTATCAGCAGGCATTTTGTGCGGAATGGCTAACCGACAGCGAACTGAAGGATTGGATAAAGCCGGACTCTGGTAATCGCTATGCTGCGATTTGTACGGTCTGTTCCTGTACATTAACTAATGCCAACAAAACAGCTTTATTGACACATAAAATCACACAGAAGCACATGAAAAACTTCGAAGCCAAAAGCAAAACTCTGAACATTAACAAATTTTTCATCAAACCAAAAGAGCCCTGTCTCCAAGACAAAATTGCTAAAGCGGAGATAGTGTTGTCGGATTTCATGGCAGAACATAATACTCCGTTTTCGCAAGCTGATCATTTGATTGAATGTTATGTTGCAAGCAGATATTTCCAGACAGCACAATTGCTCAAAAAATGTCAATGAAGCGCACCAAGGCTGCCTATGTGATGCAATATGGCATTGCTCATTTTGAGCGGCTTGAAGTTATAAAGATTTGCAGAAATCAGAAATTTTCTATACTCGTTGATGAGAGTACAGATATTTCTACGAACCAGATGTTGGCAGTCGTTGTGCGATTCTGTGACACAAAAACCAGAAAAGTAGTTGATTCACTGTTAGACCTCATTGAGGTGGAGGATGGGACTGGTCTTGGCATGTTTACAGCTGTTAAGAAATTGTTGAGCACGCATGAAATCCCGCTTTGTAACGTCATTGGTTTTGCTGCAAACAACTGTGCTACTATTATGGGGACTGCAAGTGGTTTACAGGCACATCTGAAGAAAGAGATTCCACATGCCTTTGTTATCGGCTGTGTTTGTCATTCATTTGCACTTTGTGCAAATGCTGCCAGCAACCACCTACCGTCTTGGCTTGGAATTTTCATAAAGAATGTCTGCTTTTATTTTTCGCGTAGTAGTAAAAGAAATCTTCAGTTCCAGTTAATACAAGATGTAGTTCAGGCCCAGAAACATAAAGTGTTGAAGCTGTGTAAAACACGCTGGCTGTCCCGTGAAGCAGACATTGAGAGTATCCTTGAGCAATGGGATGCTCTGCACTTGTATTTTCAATCCGAAGCTTCAGTGGACAACGTCGACGGTGCGGGGCAAATCCTGCAGACGATGAACACTGTTGGCACGAAGCACATGCTTCTATTTGTCGGCTACATACTGGGTAAAGTTAACGTCATGAACATGGAATTCCAGTCCGAGAACTTCCGTCTTCACAAAGTGTACACGAGTGTAACAAGAGAGTATCGTTTTCTTCTCAGTATGTTTATTAGGCAGGAAGTATTGCAGCATGAGCATCGCACTCTTGCCGACATTGATCCTTCGGATGTACAGGTGCACAAGAAACTGAATTACATTGAGCTGGGTGGACGATGTGAAGCGCAGTTAATGCGACACCCATTACGAGATAAAGAAGTCCAGTTTCGCAAGGATGCATTGGCATACCTGATTGAACTTTGTACTCAAATACGACGCAGGTTCCCACTTGAACAAAACAGTGTTCTGGCGCAAATGCAGCTGTTGGATCCAAAGCAAGCTCTCGATATCAACAAACCTTCTGCCATTCCATTAGCAGCGCAGTTCCCAACAGTTGTTTCAGAAGAGAGCCTTGATCGTCTGTCTGATCAATGGCGAGAACTGGCATCGTACCGAAAAGATCTTGGACATCTAGTGGATGAGGATCCGCCTGCATTCTGGCTGGGACTGCAACAAGTAACAGATGCTAATAACCAGAAGAAATTCGATGTTTTGGCTGACCTCATGTGCATGCTTATGGCACTACCTCACTCCTCAGCATGCGTAGAAAGAGTGTTTTCGAAGGTTAACTTAGTTAAAACTAAACAAACCAACAAGCTTTTGTGTGAAACAGTTTCCAATCGAATACTAGCCAAGCAAGCAGCTGCCAAAGATGGAGTTTGTTATAAGTTTAATCCTAGTAAAAGCGTGGTTGAAGATGTGCGTGAAGGACGTTGTCGGCAGAGATATGCAAAGATTTTGGAACTTCACAATCAAGATTCCACGTTGTCAATTCATGCATATGATCTTGACGAAGGAGAAGTTGTCGACATGGATGCCGAGTCTCTGACAAGTGACATTTTTCAACAGTAACAAGTTAAAACTAACATTTTATATTTAATTTGAGGAACATTTTGTTAATGTAACTAATGTAAGTATATTACTGTTAAAATATATCATTTTCAAGACTTCATATTTTGGGGTGTTATTAAAATCACTTTTATTTAATTGTGAATTTTTGGTAATTAAAAAAAAAAGAAGAAATACATTAAAATTGGTAGCACACAGCTTATTTGTGATAAAGATGCACATAAAAGATTATGTAAACATCGTCCATCCCATGTATTTGAGGCATAAAATAATCTGGGTATTTCTGGGTTTTTTTTAGAAGAACATCTGGGTTTATCTCTAGAACTTGAGTGGACACGCTGGGTATAATTCTTGTGAGTATTTGTTTTTTTTTATTTATTTTGTGGTTGTTTTTTTTTTATGAATATGTATTTTAGATTTAGGAAAAAAAGGAACTCAGTCTTGTTACCGCCCCCTCCCCCCTCCCTTCCCCCAGATAAATAAGCGTATTGAGTGCTAAAGAAATTAATATATAAATTAAAAAATGTTAAAGAATCAGTTCTATAAATTAAAGCAGGAAGTATGGGACGCTTCGGGATTCACCCTTCCACAGTTACAGTTACATACAGGCTACAACGAAGTATATAGACACGTCAATATACAACAGTAACGGACAATGCAAACACACAGACAAAAAAATTGTGAATAAATAAAAAAAAAACAATATGACATTGTACGGGAATATTTCTCTTAATGCGGAAATACATACAAAGAAAAACAGAATATAAAGTCACAAAATGCAATAAACAATGAAAATGAAATAACAAAACAAAAGAAGATAACTCTAAAGAAATCACGGAGCAGTATGTTTATGTTGTGTTGTTTTTATATTTAATTTTTTTGTCAGCATCTGTCATATTTTTATTCTTATATTTCGTGTTCTTGTTTTCCTGCTATATAACAACATCTGTGTATTACTTAATAGTTAGGAAAAAAGAGTGAAACATTGTAACCTAGGAGATCAGAAAAGTCAAAGTAAAGATCAAACCAGAAATTAAAATTGATAACGAAGAACTGGAAGGTTAACGAATTCGAATACTTAGGATCAATAATCAACAGCTCTGGTGACTGTGCAGTAGAAATTAAAAGAAGACATGCGATTGCGTCACACAAACTAATTAGGATGAAAAACCTATAGCAAGGCTGTGACAGTATTGCCTCCCCTGTTTTGAAGTAGTGGTCCAACAGCGGCCAAAACTCAAGAGTATCTATTATAAGCTTCAATGGAGTCTATCTTTACACAAGATTATTCTTGGCAGAAATGTAGATAGAAGAGTAGTAAAGTTTCTATCACATGGGAGTCTTAAAAGATATTCAAATAACCGAAAACAATGCTGGCTGTTGCTAAAACACGTTAATTCTGTAATCTGCCGACGTCTCTTTTATGAATAATTTAAGCAATTGTTTACTCTATAGTCCGTTCGGAAATTCGTGCCCACGCATCAAACGTTGTAACTTTGCAACCCCTTGACGGATGTTATTGAAATTTGCTACGTGGCCTACTGATATCAATGCAGTTATTAATATATTTTTTGCCCTTACAAAACTCATGTCATGTTTGAATTTTCTTCTTTAAGTTATATAAAAAACTCTTACCGTTGTCTGGGTTAATTTTTATTAGTTCTACAGGAACGTTACAAGATCCGTTCAAAAATTGCGCACTTAATTTTTATTGCAGCACAGCACAAGCGATGAAATGTGCAATTCAATATTTTTTTTGTTTGAATTAGTGTAGGGACAACATGTCCGCACGAGTGCGCACCTATTGTACACAGTCGCGAGTAATTATTTCAGCGGCGTATGCTAATTGCAATGAGTTGGCTGCAACGAAACAAAAACGACACCAGCGTATAATATATTAATAAACTAAACTGCATAATTATGAAAAGCGCAATGAATCTGAAATGCAAATTTATCACTTTGCAGAAGTTATATTGTACAGGCATTTTCGCAGAGAGGCTAAAATGGGTTGTTTATACCTCGACATCCAAGAACCAGGTAGGAGAACACGAAAGGCCCTGGGTGTGGATAGAAGATCTTTTTGACGTTGGATACAACAGGACGGTGATTGTACAGAGGCAGCGGTTAAGCAAGGAAGGAAGAAAAAAATTTATGATTTTGACAAGGATGTCATTAGACGTTTGATTTTGAAGATGTTTAATGCCAATCAACTTGTTACTCTCCGCATGCTGAAAAGTCGGCTGCAAGTAGAATGCGATATTAACGTCTCAAAAACAACTCTTTGGCAACTTGTCAGAAGTGTCGGCTTCACTTTTAGAAAAACGTCTGGCGGAAGGAATTTTTTATGTAAAAAACCACATCTGGTTGCAGCTCGAAGCAAATACCTTAGACAGATTCGCAAGAGAAGACAAGACGGCTATGATATAGTGTATTTGGACGAATCTTGGGTTAATGCTCATCATACGAACGAGAAAGAATGGCAATCTGTTGACGGAGACCATAGAAGGAAAATTCCCAGCAGCAAAGGTCAACGCATTATATTAGCACATGCTGGCAGCAGACAGAATGTGCTTGTCCGTGATCCAGAGCTTATTTTTCAATCAAAGTCTGTAGATGGTAGGGACTACCACAGTGAAATGAATGGGCAAATTTTTAGAGATTGGATAGTGAATACACTCCTCCCGACTCTAGATAGGCCGTCTTCCCTGGTGATAGATAATGCGTCCTTTTATAATGTTCTAGCGCAGGAGGATAAAGCTCCCACTTCGGCAAGCACGAAAGACGAAATCAGGAGTTGGCTTGTGAATGAAAACATCTTCGCTGACAACAGCTATTTAAAACAAGAGTTGTTGCAGCTTGTGAGACAGAGGAATAAGACAAAAGTGTATCTGATTGATAAAATTATCCAAGAGCAGGGTCATGTTTCTCTTCGACTCCCACCTTATCATTCTCACTGTAGTGGTTTTGATGGTATTGTATGATGGTGATATTACTAAGTGTGATGTATGAGGTCAGCTGTGAAGGCTCCTGAGATAAAATGTAGTTGTGAATTTTCAGAAGGCCTTTCTTGCTACCACTACGACCTCACACCTATCTTTTTTCTAATAAATGTGGCTACGTTACAATCTAGGGTACTGAATGTAATGTGTTGTATTAACATATACAAACACACACACACAGATATTAAATAATATAATATTATCAATAAAATTTAGAACACAATGAACTAAATTCAGCTGGTGAATTTTTAGAAAGTAAATCTTTTTTTTAAATTTATTTGTTCTGAACCAAGGTTTTATTTTGGCCAGAACTTATGCAAAGATTTTGAAATTTATGAATGAATGGCATGAATAAAGGGCATGTTAAATGAAAGATGTTTACATATGCAATCTTCAAGATTAATTATAGTATTACTGTTCGTAATGTTAATTTTCCTGGGAAAACTATGAATGGATGTGCTGTTGGGGTTGCTTCATCCCTCCCTGTTTATGCCTACAAAACATTGTCCATTAATGATGGAAGAAAATGGGATGCTTCAGTAGTAAATTCTCTTGGGTGCTAGTTTTATGAAGTTGGTGTAAGTTCAGCAGGCCAGCTAGCCTACTTAACCTGGCCAGATTTGTTCTGGTGCTGGAATCTGATGGCCCCACCTCTCCGTGCTTGAGCAATACAAAGATGTTCTGCCGAAATGTACACTGCACGGGTCCTCACTTCAATTATTAATCAGCATTTGACACCACCTTAGTGTCAAGATCGAACTCACAGCTCTGAAATAAAGTATTGGTTTTTGCTCAGAACCTTACCTAATAAGCCACTTCTACACATAACAAATTACAATAACACCACATAAACAGGGTCAGTTCTCTCTGACCAGACGGCACATCTTACCTAGTTGGTTTCGCATAGGGTAAGTTTCCCCAGTCTACAGATTCTGAAATAGGTGCATTATCTCACTGCCATACAATAGGATAGGAGATATGTTTCACCGCACTCAACACTTGATCACCCCTTCCTAAACCTTGCTGTAGTTTATATATTGTTTGTCCCTAGACCCTGAACTAGGGCGGGGGGTCCAGAGCCAATCATTACTTGTTTGTAAGGCTAGATTTCGATATGGCAGTATCAAATCACTCGAACATTAAACAATATTCAAAATATACAAAGAAATAATTTCAATCTTACCAGATTATGAATAAAGAACACAGAAATGCTAGCAAAACTCAGCTGAGCTGCTGGCTATAGTATGGCGTCCCTGAACTTATTTCAATTTATTTCATTTGGAAATCACCACACTTGAAATTTACTGTGTCTATCACTGGACAACTATTGAGGAATGGCAAAAAAGCTCGTCTGAGCGCGGATAATATGATTGTCTGTGGCCATTCAATGCCGTGGTTTTTTTTTAAATTCAAATTTCCTACACTAAAGTCATTTCAGTCATGCTTCAGTCAAGTATGGATTTTTATCTGTTAGTCTGTCCGTCTCTACTTGCGTTTTCACAAAAACGTACTTGATTTTTGAACCAACCTTTCTCTCCCCTCCAAAATTTTGTCGTTAAAAGTTTTTTTTAGACACAGCTCCCACCAATATCCCCCGCTTTCATTCTAACTAGATTTGAACACTTGCGTCTCAAGGTCGCGGTTTTTGTGCAAATAGTGATATGTTAGATTCAATGCAGTCTTTCGCTGATGTGAACAACACTGTCTTTTGTCATTATCTTCATTATTATCTATCCGTCTGTAAAATTAAAAGTATATTATTTCACTGCTCAAGATGGGTCATCCGGCCAGCTAATTTTTATATTCCTAACATTAATATTAAGAAAAAGTTACTTTTTAAATTTTGTAATATTTCAAGCATCTGCGTTTTTCCGCTGAATTCAAATAAAAGGCTTGGTATCGCAAAAGCGTCCAATAAATGACTGTGGCGTATCATATCCAGGGTCCCTTCTGTCGAGTTCCTTACTTTATGTCAACTTGGGGAACGTGACTTTTTTCCTCCGTTCCCCCCCCCCCCCCCCAATTGCGTCTCCTTAGCCTTGCTAGTCTCACGCAATTTTTTTCAGTCATATTTTTTTCCTTTTGATCCGCCGTTCTCATCCCTCCAAATGGTAACCGTTTTGATTTCCCGTCTAACAAGTCAATTTTTATGGAGGGTGATGACCCGCGGTCAGGGCGATCATGTACTATCAGCAGCTTACGCATTATGTTTTTATCCTTACATTTTATCCTTTGGAGATATTTTTACGTTGTATCACTTGTTAATTTTATGACACATCTCCCCACTTGAAAACATGCCTACGGCAAGTTCTAAAACCAGTGATACACATAGATAAAATCTCTCCTCACGTCTGCCATTACTCTAATTTTGATCACAGGGGTGCCGACTGAGGAAATCTGCACCGACATTCAATTTGCCTGGGATATATTGGATACTAAACTGATAAGGTTGAAGCAATAAAGACCACCTCAGCAATCTTGCGTTTTCATGCTTAGCCTGAGATAAGAATACGAGAGGCTGATGATCCGTCTCCACCACAAAAGTCCTACCATACAGATAGATTTGAAACTTCTTTATTGCCCAGATTAACGCTAAACATTCTTTTTCGCTTGTGGAGTATCCTTGTTCCGCCTTATTCAATTTGCGGCTTGCATAAGCGACTGGTTTCAGTTCCCCATCAGGTGAAGATGATCTTTGCAACAAAGCCCCTCCGAGTCCTACATTACTTGCATCGGTTCTTAAGACAAAGTCCTGTGTCAAATCAGGCAGTTTGAGAATAGGCTTGCTAGTGAGTTTTTCCTTTAACTCTTGGAACGCTAGTTCACATTGTGCAGTCCAAATAATTTTATCTGGAAGTCCCTTGCGAGTCAGATCAGTCAGAGGAGCACAAATAGCGTTAAAATTTTTGATGTATTTCTGATAAAATCCGCATAACGACACGAATGATCGCACGTCCTTTTTTGTTTGTGGTCTAGGTGCTCTCTGCAGTTTTTCCAAGTTCTTAGGATCAGGGGTCATGTTACCCTGATATACAGTGTGTCCCAAGAATTCCAACTCTTTGCATCCAATACAACATTTTGTTGGCCTAGCAGTTAAGTTCGCCTCCCGAAGTCTATTAAATAACATTTCTAGAGCTTCAATGTGTTCTTCAAATGTCTCTGTGGCGACGAGAATATCATCCATGAAATTCGTGATACATGGGTTATTCAGGGGATCCAACAATTTGCGCATCATCCTTGAAAATACACTCGGAGCATTTTTCAGTCCGAATGGTAGCATATTGAATTCATAATGTCCATCCGAAGTGCTAAAAGCCAAATAAGGTCTCACTTCAGGCTTCACTGGGATCTGGTAATAGCCTTTACTAAGATCCACCTTTGAAAAGTATTTTGCCTTGTTCAGTCTGGCAAATAACTGTTTTGTGTCTGGTAATGGATCCACTTGTCCTTCTGTGACAGCATTCAGTTTCCTGTAATCTATGCACAGTCTGTGTTCCCCAGACGGTTTTCTCAACAAAACGACACTAGAACTAAAAGATGATTCACTGTGCGAAATAATCCCCTCCTTCAACAAATAATCTATTTCTTCCTTCAATGCCTTCTCCTTCGCGAACGGAATAGAATAGGCTCTCATACAGATTGGGTTTGAGTCTACCAGTTTCATGTCATACTGTAGCAAATTTGTATGGCCTGGTTTATCTGTTAATACATCTGTATGTTCCTCCAGAACCTGTTGAACTCTCTCCCTCTGGTTTTTAGTCAGGTGCTTACTGACTTTTACCTGTGCTGCTGTTTCACAAGGATGTAATGGGTATTCATGTGAGGTGAGTGGTTCCTTTTGCATCTGGGTTGCAATAGCCAAGGTCAATAAGGGGGTGCTTTCCTGGAGTGGTCTGTCCAGATACTTCTTTAATAAGTTTACATGATAAACTTTCTCCTTCCCCTTTTTGTCAATTTTATAGTTTGTTCTAGACACCTTCTCTAGAACCGTATATGGACCTTGCCAACCAATTTGTAATTTATTCTGGCTACCGGGTAGTAGAAGCAGCACCTTTTCTCCCACAGCCAGTTCTCTGTCCTTTGCCTTCCTATTAAAATATGCTGCATGTTTCTTCCTGGCTTGTTTCAAATTATCATTTGCCAGTTTCCATCCAGCTTTCAAACGAGTGGTCAGTTCGTTCACGTATTGATACGATGAGGTAACAGTCTCTCCGCCTTCTCATCTGTCCAGGTCCTTAATAAAGTTACATCTGGATCTTTAATTTATCATACTTATTTTTCATGGAACCCATCGGGTCCCGTCCATTAGAAGCTTTATAATGAGGACTTTTCTTCCTAGAATCATCACTCACAAATCGACCACTACCAATTTTTTTCTGGGGTTTGTC
Source organism: Oreohelix idahoensis (assembly GCA_024509875.1). NCBI lineage: Eukaryota > Metazoa > Mollusca > Gastropoda > Stylommatophora > Oreohelicidae > Oreohelix > Oreohelix idahoensis. The sequence goes on along the minus strand of JAMPIV010000326.1, from coordinate 1,358,937 downwards.
TCCCCACTTTAGATTGCTTATGAGAGATCTTCGCTCTCTTGTCTGTTCTTCCAGTTTATATAAGTCTGACCGAGGGATTGTCATCTTATCCTGGGTAAAATTTCTTCTTTGTACTCTTCGCATAGTGGCCATGTTAATCCATTCAAGTGAAGACTGGGTGTGAAAAGGGGGCTCCCATTCCACTTTGTCTACCCGAGTATAATTAGTTTTCCTTTCAGGCCTAAAGTTGCCCCGTGGCGTTTCTAGGTCCTGCACATATTTTCCCTTTGTGGGTGTTCCCTCATGAAATACGCCACATGCTTCTACAAAGTTTTCAACATCGACATTTACGTCGGGCCAATAGTATTTTCGAGCAATCTTTTGGCAGATGGTACCGACTTTCTCATGGTCACCATCTTTTCCAACATGTAAGCTCCTTATTAAGTTTGCCCTATATATCTTGGGAAGAACTAACTGTCCGTGACCAGTGGATCTAGTTCCTGTCTTCCTGTATAATAGTTTGTTCTTCATGAAATATTCCCCCTTGCTCGGAGGTGTGTGGCATTTGGGCAATTTTTTAAAACATGGCTTGAGTGTCCTATCCTCAGCCTGCGCCTTCCTCATCTCCTCTGGATGAGCATTTATAGGTTCACCTTCTTCCTCCTTCTTCTGTGACCTGGTCTGCACTGTCGCCATGATCACAGGTTTCTCGGGATTCCCCAAGAAGACGTATCTACACCCCAATATCAGAGGGTAGATTGGTTCATCTATCACTGCTGCTCTGATTTCTCCTTCCACATAGCGAGTTTTCACCGTTATCCTTGCGATGGGAAGTGTCATGAGTGGTATGTCCTTAGTCGCCCCTTGTATTTCCACTGTTTCTGTGGTATACTGACTTGGGTCCACTAGGCTAGACTTCACAACTGAATCATAATCCAAACCTGTATCATAAAGGCACCTTATGGTGACCCCATTACAAATAACATCCTCACAAACTGGGGGGTGATAAGGTTCCTGTTGTCCATTAGGATTAACCTTTAATCTTTGCGTCCCCGACTTCATTGCAGCAATGTTTGAAGGTTTCCTTCTACAAAATTCGGTGTTATGGTTATCTTTCTTGCACCATTTACACCATCTTTTTCCTTGGTTCAACGGTTTTCTTTCATTGAACTTTTGGTCATTGAACTGTGAGTTTCTGTCGCGGTAGTCATTTCTTGGCCGCTCAAAGTTTGTCCTACCTTTATTTCCCTGCTCTCTATTATCAAATTTATTAAATTGCTGTGGAGCTTTAAAATTGTCTATGTGCTTCTTTTTAGCACCACTTACCTCTGCCTGGGCTGCCTGATACCTCTCAGCGACATTTAAAACCTCCCCCAACTTCTCTGCACCTTGTTCCATGAGAAATTTTCTCATGTCTGGAGCCATGGACTCTCTCAATTGCTCAATCATGATCATTTCTTTAAGATCTTGGGTCTTCCCCAGAGCAGTCCATTTCTCCAAATAGGTTTCCAGTCTAGCAGAGAATTGGTGGTATGTCTCCCCAGACAACAGTTTGGCATTTCTAAATTTCTTACGATAAAATTCACCATTCTTCTCGTACCTTAATAACAAAGCCTGCTTTAACATGTCATAATTGTCTTGGTCTTCCCTGTTCATTTTAGCAAAGACTTCATAAGAAGTACCTCTCAGTCCCTGTGATAGCTTTAAACTCCACCTCTCTCTCTCTAACCCATATGTAGTAGCTAATAACTCAAAACGTCCTAGGTACCCCTCTATGTCATCGTCTTTTTCAACAAAATGGTCTAAATGAAACCCCATAGCTGAGTTTGAGGCTCCCAGACTGGGCGTAGCATCTGAGGCAAAAGGGCTGGCACCATTTTCAGGAGCCTGGCCTTGTAATTCCAGCTCCCTTAGTCGTAATTCGTGCTCCCTTTGCAACCTTCTATCTTCTGCCTCCCTTTCGGCCTTTTTATCTTCTGCCTCCCTTTCGGCCTTTTATCTTCTGCCTCCCTTTGCTGTCGTTTGTCTTCTGCCTCAATCTGCAGCCTCTTAATTTCTCTATCAGCCTCAATTTGTAACCTCTTCTCTTCAGCCAACCTTTCAGACTCTAATTTTCTTTCAGCCTCTTTTTCTAATCTCCTTTCTTCCCGTTCAATATATTTATCACATTCAGCCGTTACGTATTGAATTAAAATCTGACCATCCATTCCCATCTCCTTTGCGGTCAGCACAGCAGCTGATCTAAATTTTGCTAGCTCCGCCATACTTTCTAAACAAATCTAGCAATAAGCAAAGTAAAATTTCCAATCACTAAAGTAATTATAATTATTCTAGACCAAAATAATTCTAATTAACTAATTAACTAACACTGGCTGTGAAGATTCACCAACTTCTAATTGCCCTTTTAATTTAAAGGGACACTTTTAATTTTAAGGGAAATTTACAATTTTGTTCCCCTAATTTTATTTCTCCCACCAGGAGATCCTTATATTACTGTTTATGCTAATTATCCCTGGACAAGACCCCAATATATGTAGTGGTTTTGATGGTATTGTATGATGGTGATATTACTAAGTGTGATGTATGAGGTCAGCTGTGAAGGCTCCTGAGATAAAATGTAGTTGTGAATTTTCAGAAGGCCTTTCTTGCTACCACTACGACCTCACACCTATCTTTTTTTCTAATAAATGTGGCTACGTTACAATCTAGGGTACTGAATGTAATGTGTTGTATTAACATATACAAACACACACACACAGATATTAAATAATATAATATTATCAATAAAATTTAGAACACAATGAACTAAATTCAGCTGGTGAATTTTTAGAAAGTAAATCATTTTTTAAAATTTATTTGTTCTGAACCAAAGTTTTATTTTGGCCAGAACTTATGCAAAGATTTTGAAATTTATGAATGAATGGCACGAATAAAGGGCATGTTAAATGAAAGATGTTTACATATGCAATCTTCAAGATTAATTATAGTATTACTGTTCGTAATGTTAATTTTCCTGGGAAAACTATGAATGGATGTGCTGTTGGGGTGGCTTCATCCCTCCCTGTTTATGCCTACAAAACATTGTCCATTAATGATGGAAGAAAATGGGATGCTTCAGTAGTAAATTCTCTTGGGTGCTAGTTTTATGAAGTTGGTGTAAGTTCAGCAGGCCAGCTAGCCTACTTAACTTGGCCAGATTTGTTCTGGTGCTGGAATCTGATGGCCCCACCTCTCCGTGCTTGAGCAATACAAAGATGTTCTGCCGAAATGTACACTGCACGGGTCCTCACTTCAATTATTAATCAGCATTTGACACCACCTTAGTGTCAAGATCGAACTCACAGCTCTGAAATAAAGTATTGGTTTTTGCTCAGAACCTTACCTAATAAGCCACTTCTACACATAACAAATTACAATAACACCACATAAACAGGGTCAGTTCTCTCTGACCAGACAGCACATCTTACCTAGTTGGTTTCGCATAGAGTAAGTTTCCCCAGTCTACAGATTCTGAAATAGGTGCATTATCTCACTGCCATACAATAGGATAGGAGATATGTTTCACTGCTCTCAACACTTGATCACCCCTTCCTAAACCTTGCTGTAGTTTATATATTGTTTGTCCCTAGACCCTGAACTAGGGCGGGGGGTCCAGAGCCAATCCTTACTTGTTTGTAAGGCTAGATTTCGATATGGCAGTATCAAATCACTCGAACATTAAACAATATTCAAAATATACAAAGAAATAATTTCAATCTTACCAGATTATGAATAAAGAACACAGAAATGCTAGCAAAACTCAGCTGAGCTGCTGGCTATAGTATGGCGTCCCTGAACTTATTTCAATTTATTTCATTTGGAAATCACCACACTTGAAATTTACTGTGTCTATCACTGGACAACTATTGAGGAATGGCAAAAAAGCTCGTCTGAGCGCGGATAATATGATTGTCTGTGGCCAATCAATGCCTTGGTTTTTTTTTAAATTCAAATTTCCTACACTAAAGTCATTTCAGTCATGCTTCAGTCAAGTATGGATTTTTATCTGTTAGTCTGTCCGTCTCTACTTGCGTTTTCACAAAAACGTACTTGATTTTTGAACCAACCTTTCTCTCCCCTCCAAAATTTTGTCGTTAAAAGTTATTTTTAGACACAGCTCCCACCAATATCCCCCGCTTTCATTCCAACTAGATTTGAACACTTGCGTCTCAAGGTCGCGGTTTTTGTGCAAATAGTGATATGTTAGATTCAATGCAGTCTTTCGCTGCTGTGAACAACACTGTCTTTTGTCATTATCTTCATTATTATCTATCCGTCTGTAAAATTAAAAGTATATTATTTCACTGCTCAAGATGGGTCATCCGGCCATCTAATTTTTATATTCCTAACATCAATATTAAGAAAAAGTTACTTTTTAAATTTTGTAATATTTCAAGCATCTGCGTTTTCCCGCTGAATTCAAATAAAAGGCTTGGTATCGCAAAAGCGTCCAATAAATGACTGTGGCGTATCATATCCAGGGTCCCTTCTGTCGAGTTCCTTACTTTATGTCAACTTGGGGAACGTGACTTTTTTCCTCCGTTTCCCCCCCCCCCAATTGCGTCTCCTTAGCCTTGCTAGTCTCACGCAATTTTTTTCAGTCATATTTTTGTTCCTTTTGATCCGCCGTTCTCATCCCTCCAAATGGTAACCGTTTTGATTTCCCGTCTAACAAGTCAATTTTTGTGGAGGGTGATGACCCGCGGTCAGGGCGATCATGTACTGTCAGCAGCTTACGCATTATGTTTTTATCCTTACATTTTATCCTTTGGAGATATTTTTACGTTGTATCACTTGTTAATTTTATGACACTCACCTTAACCCAATAGATCTGGTTTGGGCTAGAGTTAAAGGGCAAGTGGCCACCCAGAACACCACTTTTAAAATGTGCGATGTTAAAGACATGACTCGTGAGGCCCTTTCACGAATAGACACAGAGTACTGCGCTAAATGTGAAGAACACGTTCTCCAGGAAGAAGAAGATTACTGGCAGCGAGATGGCTTGCAGTTTATCCAACCAATAACTGTTGTGAACTTATTGGAGTCGTCCGATTCGGAATGAGGCACATCGATCGCATTCCTTCGTTTGTGATAAACTAATTTTATATGCCAATCTATAATAACACATACACAGTTACTATTCGTCAAAGCTTCCTGATGATTTACTGCTATCATTGTTCATTATCAGATCATCATTCCTCGTATGAAAATCACGTGAACAACCAATCACACATTTAGGACACGCCTTTGAACCGTATTGTCGCACAAATGTTGTGATTTACTGTAAGAATTAATGTTGCGGGCAGATTTAGGCAAATGTTCCAAAAAGATCAAAGAAAATCGCCGTTTTGCAAATTTCGCGAAAGCTGTGGATGTAATGATCACAAAATCTTAACTGCATGGAAAATCTAAGACTGCATGCAAAAATTTATGTCCATACAACAAACAGTTTTGGAGAAGATTGACGCTTTCTGTGGGCACGAATTTCCGAACGGACTATAGCTTGTTAAGCCCCCACCCCTGAGTAAATCAGTAGAATTATTATTATAATATAGCTCTGTTTATAGTGTGTATAGCAAGTTTGACCGAGACAAACATGTAGTACTTTTAAAATGATTGAATCGAAGTTAAATTGGTATAATTACAAATAACAAAATTTAATAATCACTTTAATTTTAACAGTTTAAAAGAAAGGAATAATAGTTAGTTACAAAATAAAGTTTTTATCACTCGGATGATGGGTTTTGATAAGAGGTTCAAGTGGCAGCATATAGGTTAAATTAGCTGCTAATGATGATACTAATCCTCCTTATGGGTTGATTCTTTTCACTCTGCTAGCGCTCGTCTCTGGTCAAAGTTCAGGCGCCGCACGTTCACAGAACCTCAAGGAGTAACGGCCAAGCTTGTTCGGCGTCTGTCTATAAGACCCTCTTGAGGTGGCGTCTCGCACAGTCAGTCCACTTCTTCCTTCACTTGGTTCCAGAGATAGTACTTTCTGCTGGTACCAATAATAACTGGTAATAGAAATAGAAACGAAACGCTCTTCTGAGTATGGCATTTTCCGACACAGTTATGTGCCTCCCTTTTCTATTCTACAATCCCATGTCAGAATTTACACTCAATGAGAATTAAATTTAATTCCTCGGGATAAAACTCCCTTTACATTTAAACTGAATAGCTTTAGCTTTAAATTACATTTAAATGAAAAGGTTAAACGTACCGTTTGAAAAGTGTTAACAATATAAATTCATTTATGTTTCATTTAAATTTACACTTGTGGAAAAGTTTGAAACTTCTATTAATTAAAATGAATATTTTCAGATAGACATTTACACTAGTTTAAAGCTTGAAACCTTACATTAATTTTAAAGTGAACATGTTTATAGGGACATTTACACTGCTTTGAAAATGTAAGTATTATTCTTAGAATGTACATCATTTCTTTTCAACTCTCCCTCCCTGCTCCGTATGGAACTTGGGACTACTTTCTGCTTGTAGTTCTCCTATAGAAACTATCAATCAATCAATCCCCAGCCCTTGCAGTGGTGGTTCATGAATCATCTTTCTAGATACCGAAACTGCCAGTCTCAAATAACTATATATGTATATATTAGTTCCAATGTTTGTAATGAAACAGAATGAAAATGTACTACTTACGCCAATCTTGGCTACAGACTGTTGCTCAGATAAATAAAAGAGACGAGTCGGTTTAATACACGTGTCTGGGGTGTCTTTAATTTTACAATAGATTTCCTCTCTGACTCAATGTTTCTTCAGTTTCCTAGTCGAGGAGTTTCTTATTAAAATATAGAGATGTGCTGTGTAAGTCTTATTTGGTTCAATAAAAGGTCTGGTAAACAAAAAGAAGTTATGAATCTAGTCTTCACTCTGGCGAGGTCTGGTGTTGTCTTAGCGAGCGTGAAATTCACAGTGAAATAAAACTGCGAAATGGTCAGACTATGTTCCTCTCTTCCCAAGTGTTGTTTGTTATGGAGTTAAATAAACGCTCCAATTATATTCAAGCAGGCCAGGTGTGGTACTTTCAAAATGTTTCCGACATGGAACAATTTTGCACAGGGCACGTCTCCCATATATGGTAATATGATGTTCGATGCCCTTATGTACAAACTTACAGATATATCTGGGAACTCACCTGATAACATCCCAAATGTGTCATACAGACAGTAATCTCGTTATCTGTCGCATGAGTACGCAAAATTCCGTGTCTGAGCTTTGAGCAAAACCGTGGCGCGCCCTCGAGATGGTGATGTATCATATTAGCCGCTCCTTGTAAATGATTTAGCATAGGGACAGGACACGCACAGACGTAATGACTTATCTCTGAGAGGGGTGTACGTAGGAAAATACAAAATATCGGCTTATTAGCAGAAAAATAAGAAAGAAAGAAAGATAAGTGTAATAAATGACAGCACATAATAATAATCAGTATCACAAATGTACAGATACTGCCATAGAGAACTAAAGATCGCGAGGAGGTCGTCCATTTCGTCACAAATGCACTAGCAAAGAAACTAAGTTACAACTGATCAGAGCATGTACATACCCAGTAGCAACATACGGCTGCGAGACATGGACACTCAATAAAACTGTTGCAAAAAATATTACATCATTCGAAATAAAATGCTACAGAAGAATGTTGAGAATACACTGGACAGAAAAAAAGACCAACAGAGAAGTACTGCAATCAGTAAATGTAGAGGAAATTTGACTCGTAATTACTATCGCAATAAGGAAGCTGAATATCTTCAGTCATATTCTACTTCTTTATTTCTTACCAGTGCCTGAAAACATACCTTTATGTTTGTCTAACATTAATTTACTGTTTACAGGCCTCGGGTTTCCCTTCCTTATGTGTTATTAATGTTTATACAATACCAGAAACCTACCCTCTGTTCTATACTACTGTCCTTAAGTCTTCTATCATTTACTGGACACAGTATCAAGGTCTTTGTCTTGTTTGGACTGACACATACTGCAGAATAGAATAACAACAGAAGTGATTGCGTCATTAATAGGCTGAGGTGTCCATTGTAAACTTCCGGTGTTATCTTGTGTTTCGCACTGATGACCTGTCAGTAAAGCTTCCTTTTTTGGGGATGCCTAGCTGGCCGTGAGGTTAGTGTGATTCGCTTGTATAGCTAGGCGGTGTTGTCCTACGGAAGGTACGGGGTTCGAACCCTGGGTAAGCCACTCACGTCTGTTGTTTTTCTGTTGTCTAAGTGTTCTACTTCTTTATTTCTTACGAGTGCCTGAAAACATACCTTTATGTTTGTCTAATATTAATTTAGGGATTGTTGATGTTTTTGCCAATTTGTGCTAGTTTATTGACTGTGATAAACGAGCGCCAAGTCTTATCGCTCTCTTTTCAGTCATCTTCCTTCATTGCTTTTCTAACCACATTTTGCTCTTTCATGGCCGCTAAATTTAATCTTTCAATCACCACGGGACTTTAACACGCCTTTGATTTATTCTGACATTTGACGTTATCGTGCCGAGCCCAGATTGCCTTTTTATGAAATCTGATGAAACACATGGGCATGGTACAACTTCTTAGATATCTTTTTCCCCATAGAAATATTGTGCGATATACCACCGTGGGATAGTGATTATTTTTTAAGGAGCCGACTGGACAATAGAGTTTAGCTTTTTCGTGGCTAGGTCGCTATTCAAACAGACGACATGTTACCACACTGAGGAACAAAAGACGCACGCAAACAATGGAATCCGGGCGTTTTACGACAAAGGCCCGTGATACGTATAATCTTTGTTTCCAGGTGGTTACGGTGGTAAAAGAAAATGAATCTTAGATATAAAACAAGGAGAAAGGAAGCCTCAGGCAAGATAATGAAACAAAATTGACACGCAAAGCGATAAACAGACTGAAAGCTTTGTGACAGAAGGAGGTTTTTTTTGGAGTAGCCGGTCAGTCATCAAACTCCTGTTTGTCATGCAGCACTGCATTTAAATTCTGTGGCGAATAGCCCATCCTACTTTAACCTATGACACGTGCCGACAAGGGACAAGAGATATCCATAGCCTGGGCGACCAGATGGGCTCGTGGCAATGGGTTTATATGTCACGGGCCCAAAGACCCATCTGAGACGTATTAGAAATATAATGTAGCGTAATGTTCCATGGAGATGAGTACGAAGTTTTCTACAGCGTGGTGTAGAGTATATCCCAGAGCAAAGTCTGCAATTTTGGATACAACAATTCATTTATGTGGTGTATTGTGTTCTTTAAGGAGTTTGTGAACGGGACAAGGAGGTTAGTGAATCTTTTAAAAACCATTAATATGTTTTTGATGCGTGCCGTCCATCAGTTGTAGTAATATATATTATGCGGAACAATGTCCGTAGCCAAATACAAACATAGGGGTAGGTCGACAGGCACGTATCAACGTTTTTATCCAACGTAAGTGAAGTTCTTCTGCAACGTTCACATGTCGGATAGAGCCAAAACTTACACAGCTTTCGCTACACCTTTGCGATTGTTCTAATTCGATTTTATATCGTTTGGACTAGTCAACGCACCTGCGACTTTTGTCTGTACGATGAGAAACATTTTCTCTAGTCGTGATGACATCATCACCTGCATTGATGATATTTGCCTTTTCCATGAATCTTGGGATGAACATTTTCTTGAAATTCAGTCATTGTTGAATACTCTTCGTCTCCATCATCTTACTGCGAGACCTTTATAAAACTCAAAAAGGATTCACTGAAATTTCTTTTCTTGGTCCTAAAGTGGGAGACGGTTTTCTTAAGCCTGAGGATTCCACTATCTCAAAGATCCTGAATCTGGAAATTCCTAAAAAACCAAAAAAAAAAAAAAAAAAAAAACCAAACAAACAAAAAACAGGTTCACAGTCTTTTGGTTCTTGTCGGCTTCTACAGAAAGTCATTACCTAATGTTTCAGACAACAGTATAAGGTGAGGTCTTTTCTTGTGTGGACTGACCTATGCTGTATAATAGGGGAACGGCAGAAGTGATTGCTTCACTAATGGTCTGGACTGCCCATGGTAATCTTCCGGTGTTATGTCTTGCGGTTCGCACTAATGACCCGTTATCAGGGCATCATTTGTTGGTGATGCCTGGATAACAGGGAGGATGGTGTGATTCCCTTGCACAGGTGGGCGGGGATGTCGCGCGGGGGTCCTGGGTTCGAGTCCTGGGTAAGCCACTCACGTCTGTTGTTTTTCTGTTGTCTACTGTTCTACTTCTTTATTTCTTACGAGTGCCTGAAAACATACCTTTATGTTTGTCTAATATTTATTTATTGATAGTTCATACCTCAACTTCAACTACATTGTTAGATCATCCGTACAGATTTTCATGTGCACACACCCCACGTGTAATTTATTGAACACTTATCAGGTGCATATCATGTGATACATAATTACCAGAGAATTGAAATCATCATTTGTGAGGAGTAGTATAAAAGAAAATTAACCATTGATATTAAGTGTGAAAACTTAAGAAAACTTTTGTGTGTCTTCAGTCCAACTTAAGTCTCAGTCTACACTTAACGTGTTTGACGTCTAACCATAAAGAAGCTAGCTCAGTGTACGTCTGGATAGCAGAATTTGCCCTTGAGGACATTCTTCACTTCCTACGTTAAAAGGGAAGCTTTCTCACCCCCGATTAAGACGGCGAGTGCAGCATTTTTATTCACCTTTTATCAAGCGCTTACAAGTTGATTACATATTCAAATATCAAGTTCAACTCACCCACAAGAGCGCATTATGAGAATCAAGATTCCATATTTACATGTTGATTTGCATATACAGCTAGCAAGCTCAGCTTACTCAAAAGCATATTTTATGAAGCAAGATTCCATATTTACAAGCTGATTCGTGTATACAGTTAACAAGCACAACTTACTATGAAGCATATTTTATGAATCAAAAGTACCTAATCAAGTTGTTGAGTCTACATATCAAGATCATTTCATGACGAGCGACAGCCTAGCCAGTGCATTTCAGAGATTAGACAGTAGATATTTTCATAAGACAACAGTCAAAGATTTGTCAACGCTACTGAGATAGTGCCAAACATTGAAAGACTGTGTATCGTCAAAGTTCTCATTACAACAAGTTTTCAACAGTACTTCTTCGTCTTGGAGATAACCCACACAATATAACATAACCTACTTGCGACAATCTACGCATACATGTGTATCATCATACACGGAAGAATCATTTACAGACACTTGGACAGAGTAGATTAGACATCATTTTGGTAACAAATACCATATCACATCATCATTTCGCTTCACATTGTTCATTCTCCTATTTAATTAAATACATTATTTATATCTCATCTCTGTGTTTTTTGTGAGAAGTGTCTTTCACTATCGTCACGTTGTAATTACTACTTACCATATATGTGTAGATATTTAATAAAAAAAATCCCAATAACCGTTTGATCATTATCTAGTTCGTTAATGTATCACTCGTGCTGTCGGTGTTAAATATTTACATGTAGGTAAAATACTATATTTAATTGAGATTGAGGTATCTTTCTTCTACGGGATCTGAGGACAGAAGCTTAATTAGAAAAATGGTAATACCAGCATTAAGCCATGTGTTGCGTACATATTTTTTATATGTCGCACAGATTACAGTTGATACGATTACAAATGAAAATGTAACTATCTGTTTGATAAAAGGATATTTATTTATGAACTTACAACTTTTAAGAAAGGGGAATAACTCAGAATAGTAAATGTGTATTTTATTCTTTGAGTGATCGGTTCCTGTTTTGTTTCCGTGGATTGAACAAGCGGAGGAATCTAGATTTTATATTATAGCTGGAAACAGATTGTTCTCGCTTAAGGTTTTGCAGGAATATTGAAAGTCCGAATCTAGGTTTACTGTTTGTCTGTTTGAGACGATTCGGTCTTATATCATGTTATCTTTGTGTGTCTGGGCTGGATTATTTCTTCTTACACTCTGAGCGGATGAAGATAGGGGAGTGTGTTCTTCGGTTATGGAGTCTGGCGGGACGCCAATGTCGAGCGGTCCAAAGTTTTGTGATCTCAAGTTATCATGGGGAAGAAGATTGTGTCTTCTAGGACTGTTTTAGTCTATGTGTTCCCCAGTATTGTTTCTATTACGCCAGAAAAGTGGTTTTGTGCTTGCTATTGATTCTTGGCCAAGGTAAACGTACTTTTACTGACTTCGTTCCTAGGCTTACGATGGGTTATGTTTAGGCCTACATGAATCTACTTATGTTCAGATGTCAGAACGACATATCGTTTAGCAGCACTAAGAATGTTTCTACACAGCAATTATGAGGACAGATAATGCTGATATTGGTGGAAACTTTGATATCCTTATGAAGTGAATCTTTCTAGAAGTTTTGTCATCTCACCGTTGTGTGAGCGATGTTAAGGACCAAGGAAGCCATCTTGGAATCCGAATTATTGTCAATCATTCATCAGAGAACAGGGTTGTCCCTTACTACCCGATAATGATCCAGAGATCACAGTTATGAAAGAAAGATCTATTATGGGAGATTTAGCATTTACTCCGAAGATATGTGCTGAATGCTATTTGAAAGAATCTACGCTAGAGTACAAGCTACACTCATGCTAAGAGAGATTCTGTACAAGAGTCACTATGAACATTATGTATAAACTGACGTGATCTGTCAGTACAACCTGATATATAGATATATATAGATGTGGATTAACTATAGAACTCTGAATGCTTGTCTACAAATGTTCCAGTATGAGGTTATCCAGCATGTATGCTAACTTAAGATGATACACCATTGATCAACTGTTACGTGCAGTCTTTGATATCTTACAATATTATACATAGGTAATTTTTTAGTGCTTAAGGGAAAGTCATTATTGAGTTACTTCCCTTGAAAGTTGTGTCGGCTCTTTCGATCAAACTCCGCGGATAAATCCATTTTACTGCGATTTATTCGTTGTTTGGGTAATAATAGATTGTTCTTGCTTCAGAATATCTATGGCCTGAATTTATGTGTATTGTTTGTCTGAGTAGGATGAGTCTGTCTTATATCTGTATATCTTTACATATCTAAGTCGAACTATATGTTCTGTTGTCTCTAGAGAGGTCGAAGGCTATTCGGCGGATGTGTCGCTAGAGTGTGGTGTGATTTGGCTTCGTCCCGATAGGGACTGTGTGTTTTTGCTATGTCGGCTTGATGCCTTGAAAAAGTGATCTCAGTGGTTTTGGGGAAAGTGATAGTCGGCTAGACCTATCGTGTATGCTTTACCCCAGTGTTCATTCTTATTACCAAGGAATGGCAGTTTCATATTTCTTATACCAAGGTAATCCAAGATACTTTTATGAACTCTCGTACGAAGCCACCATTTTCGATAAGAGAATATATTTGACTCGATGAAAACGACTTCGATTCCTAGCAGCACTATATTCTGTAGAATGCAGTCAATTGTTCATGATCAAATCTACAGAGCAATGAAATGTTTTATGAATGACTAACTTTAGGACAGATTCATTATCTGTATCCAAACGTGAGTGACAGCTCACGAGTGAAGCCATCTTGGAACCAAACATGTAGTGACTTTCAAGAAGAGAAAAGGGATGCCCGTATTATCGCTTGTTTAGTCCAGAGATCACTGCTACACATGAGAACCCTTTATCAGCGGTTCAATATTATTATATGAAAAAAATATGTGCTGAACATTATGTTGAAGAATCGTCGCTAGACGAGATTAGGTTTAGAAGCCATCTGAAATATTGTTTATAAGCTGACGTGCTCAGTCAGTGAAGTCAGATGATTTATATGTATGGGCGATACTGAGTGCTTGGCTACTGACAGTCCATTATACAATTATTCTACATGAGTGCCCATGTAACATTGCAAGACCATTTATCCACTGTACTATGATGTATTATGGCAACCTGTGATTTGTCACTATCTGTGCTGTCGAGTGTGTACGTCCAATTAAACTTTAGAAAAGGTACACAGTCGTTGGTGTCGATGACTTCCAGTCATACATGAGTGTGAGAAAAGAACATTTGTCAACAACACGAACCCTTATCATCATTCGCACATTATACACTCAATCCATGTCTACACACCACTGCGTAGGTCAAGTTGACATTCCATACACTACAGTGGGGCAAACAACACCATAGAGATCTTATCAACTGATGATGATGATGACGCCTGTCTTCCAGCAGTACTTTATCAATATACATATATTATCCACCTTTATCAACTGGTGGACCAGCTTTCTGGGTTTGACCTCGCAGAAGTTCAGAAGTCAACAGATTACCGATACCAGACCGTTTCCTGTGGCTGATACGACACACTTGCAGTATTGGTTTGCTCTTTGTCAACACTTTGTCACGTGACCTGTCAAGTGAATGCAGTATGTAGGTCAGCGTTGTTGACAGTTTTACATTAGACATTATAGAGTTTCACAGAACAGTTGGATCAATTCTTGTCAATGTTAACAGGAAGACAGTATTTGTGAACTAAGAAGTCCTATTTTCATCGATGGATCTTCTTGTTTTCCATATATGAACTTTAATATTTAAGGCCAGAATGTTTAATTGAATAAAGTGGCAGTTTGTTTGTTTTCATAAAAATAACTTTGCCATTACTGTAAAACTGAGCCTATTTTGCAACACATACTATCATACACATAATTTATATATATTTATGTTTACATGTTATTTGTTTGTATAGTATGTTAGTTTCTATGTCAGCGGGTTGTGTTTAAGGTTGGGCGGCGTCCTCACAACAGAATATCCCACGTCATAGAGGGTCCGTTGTGGGCGTTTTCTATAGGTGCAATTTTCTTGATTGAAAATTTGCTGCGACAACTGTTGCTTTTGTGTTAGCTGTGAAGTCTGTAATTATTGTTATTTTTGTAATATTTCTTTGTTCTTTAGTTTTGTTTTGATTTGTTTGTAATTTGTTGGTCTAACCTTTTCTATCTTTCAGTTCTATTCACAATTTATATTCATATATTGTGACGTCATTTGTGTTGTTATTCTTTGCAGATTCAGTGATTATTTTCATTGATTTCCCTATTTGATTTATTTTGATTTCTGCAAACGTTCTTGTATTGTCAGTCCTATTTGTACTTTATGTATTCTGTTGGTTGACATATGTTTTATATAGGTATATTTCATAAGACACAATTGCCTGTGCACTGCACTTGGATTATGGTATAAACCAGTACCTGATTATTATTACTATTATACAAGACCTTATTAAAGGCTTGTGACCCACAGATATTGGGATAGTATACTGATTAATCAAGTCATTGAGAACTTGTGGTATTATTATTGATTCAGGTGATTAGTATTATTGTTAGACATCATGTCTACATTAGAATACTTCATTACACAAGGGAAAGCCCTTGATAAGACTGGTCAACAATTAGAACAATGGGCAGTTGCTCAATATGACAAAGCATTAGCTGCAGAAGAGAAAAGATTAGCTGCAGAAGAAAGAAAAGCTATGGCGGAAGAGAAAAGATTAGAAAGAGAAGCTGAGGCTGCTGCTGAACAAAAGAAATTGCAGATGCAGATGGAGGAAAGGAGATTTGAAGCTGAACAAAAAAAATTAGAAAGAGAAGCTGCGGCTGAACAAAAAAGATTAGACAGGGAAGCTGAACAAAAAAGATTAGATGCTGAAGAGAAAAAAGCAATAAGAGAACATGAATTTGAGTTGGAGAAATTGAGATTGACAAGTATGAGTAATGTTAATCAGGCATCTAGTGGTAATGGTAAACCTTCTACTTACAAGGTTAAGGTTCCACCGTTCAATCAGTCCAGTGACGATATTACATTCTGGCTGGATAGATTTGAACGTTCTTGTCGTACACATAATGTGGATAAATCACAATACGCTAATCAATTATCAGAAAACTTGAAAGGTGAATCTTTGACTAGATTATGCCTTGTAGGAGAAGCAGATAAGGATAATTATGATGTCATTAGGGCGGCTTTGATAAAAAAATATCAGCTAAGTGAGGAAGGCTATCGCCTTTTATTTAAAACGATGGTACCTGAGACGGGTGTAGAATTCTCAGAATTCACTGCAAAGGCACGTCTCACAGTTGATCGTTGGATTGAGCTTTCCAAAACAGAAAAAACGTATGAAGGACTTATGGATTTGTTGCTCAGAGATAAGATTATGTCATGTGTGAACAAACCTTTCCTTGAATTTATACATGAGCGTAAACCCAAATCTCTAAAAGAAATGGAAGAATATTGTTCCCAATATGTCACTGCACACCCCGACGTGACTTTTGGCAACACTAAGATTAAGGAGAGTATGCCAGTTGCTTCAGCAACACCATACAATCCCAATTATTCACACAGATTTCAGGGACCTCAAAACAGATTTGATAAAAAAGGTAACCATAATAGTTATCAAAACCAAGGTAACCAATCATTTCAGGGTTCTTCTTCAAAGAACTGGAGACGACCTGATAGCTCTCGACACAGGGGTGGTCATAATTATAGGAATTTCCGTAGAGGAAGTAATTATAGAAACTATCAGGGTTATCCGTCTTGGAGTCAACAAGATCATAATTACAGAGATACTCATTATAATGAATATGATAATGGTAACCAAGGGAACTATGACTCAAACCCAAATAGGGGTTACAATAGAGGTAACAATAACTACAGAGGTGATAATAACCGAGGTAGATCTCAATACAAAAGACATAAACCACATTTTCAGGCAAACTCTGCACAACAAGAGTCCCATGAAGCCTATAAACAGAGTAAAGATAATAATGATGCTAGTAATATGGCATGTGCCGCTTTTGATTTTGGGACAGCATCTCAGTGCCCCCAATGCAAAACGTTATTTGAGCCAACCACAGTGTCTACTTTAAGCTGTGGCCATCCTCTTCCTGCTCTTCCGGCATCAGTCGCGCATGATGGAAGAGGTTCTCTTGTCTTACATAAGGGTTTAGTGAATAACAATCCAGTCTCTGTGCTATTTGATTCTGGATGCACCACAATTGGTGTTAGGCAGTCACTCGTAGATCCTTCCCGTGCCACTGGACAAGTAGTCAAATGTGTAACATTTGGCGGCACATTAGAGAAATACTCTACTGCTATCATTAGGATTGCTACTCCTTTCTTTACAGGAGATGTACACGCATGTCTTCTTCCGAATCCGATCGCTGACCTCATCATCGGTCGCATTCATGGAGTCAAAGAATGCACTCCGCAACAAATTTCCACGTGGGAAAGGCAAAACATGCAGATTGCTAACGCTGTAGTCACTAGAGCTCAGGCTCTTAATATGCCTCAAACTTCATCTACTGAAGATAATGAAGTGCATAACCAAGATAATCCCTTGGTAATTTCTCGTGACTCGTTTATAAAACAGCAAGAAGATGATCCCACTCTGAAGAAATTCTTCATTCTTGCAACTAAAGGTGATCCGAATAAAGACACAAGTCGTAAATCGTGGATTACAAAGAAGAATGGCGTACTTGTACGTATGGTTCAAGACTCCATTACGTCAAGTCATTCTCAAATCCTGGTTCCCAAGAATTTGAGAGTTAAAATTTTGCAGCACGCTCACGACTCTCAGTGTGCTGGACACATGGGTTTTTCCCGTACTAAGTCAAGAGTCCTTGCGGCTTTCTTTTGGCCATTGGTAAACAAGGACATACGGATTTATTGTCGATCTTGTAAAGTATGTCAGGAAGTTAAATCCAAAGGTCCACGGCATGCTGCACCCATTCAGGCGGCGGACATTCCTATTCGGCCGTTCCAAAAAATGGCCATAGACATTATTGGTCCATTTAAGATCAAGTCTGCCAGAGGACATCAGTTTATCTTGACGTGTGTTGATATGTGCACACGTTGGCCAGAGGCTATTCCTCTGAAGAGCATTACTACTGCTGATATTGCAGATGCTCTTTGGCTTATATTTTCTCGTCTGGGGTTCCCCGGAGAGATATTGTCAGACCATGGCACCCAACTAATATCAGATACCATGTCTCAAGTAATGTCTACTCTGCAGATAGATAGATCTTTAAGTAGTATCTACCATCCAATGTCTAATGGTATGGTCGAACGCCTTAATAGAACACTTAAAAACTTACTGGGGAAGATAACTGAGGATCATCCTCAAGACTGGGACAGAGTTTTACCTGCGGCCCTCTTCGCTTACAGAGAGGTACCCAATGAACATACGGGATTTTCTCCCTTTGAACTCGTCTTTGGCGCGCGTCCGCGTGGCCCTATGTCGTTGCTTCACGATCTCATAACATCTGACAATATTGACGATGACACAAAGTCATCCTACGAATATGTCATCGCGTTGAGACAAAAGATTATCGAAGCATGCAAATTAGCAACTTCTTCTTCTGAATTTGCGAAACAGAAGGCAAGGCAATTTGCCAATAAGAAGAGATGCTTACGACAACTTTGTCCTGGTGACAAAGCATTTGTATTACTACCTTGTAGGGAAAACAGATTACTTATTTCTTGGAAAGGTCCGTACGATATAATATCGAAAATTTCCGATGTCGACTATATTGTCGATATTGATGGGAAGCATAAAACCTTCCACATCAATATGCTTACTGAATTCCATGAACGTCCGGATTATTTGCAACCCATTTTCCAAGCAACGGACAATTCTCCAGTACCACATGGTCATTACTCATCACTGTCCGTGATACAGGATGAGGAAACAAGTTTTTCAGATGTAAATCTTCCTCTTCCAATGATCCCACTTCATTCCAGTGAATCATGGAAAAACGTTACTGTCTCTCCTGATTTGTCTCTAGGAGAACAGCGACAAGTTTCAACTATGTTGCAAACATTTCAGGATGTACTCACTGACATCTGTTGCGGGGCTTTATACGATTCACTTCTTTTATTGTTGTTGCGGCCCCGTCTTCTATTTCAGTGGTCGTTGTGGAAAGCCACCGTTTCTCATTGATTCAATAAGCTTCTTAGTTCTGGTCATTTGATTCATTAATTCTTGATCGTGCTATTGTTGGAATAGTTACGCGAATGTGAGTTAATACTTTCTGTCTGTCACAAGGTTTGAACTCAGTATCATAATTGTTGAATTGGTAACTTCAATGAACGTGATAAGTCTCTTCTCGAGTCCACACAATTTTTAATATACATTTCAAACAGTAGACAGTCCATGGAGGTTGATTATGAAAACATTATATATTAGAATTGAATCATACATCATAAATGCTATCCCTGCATTATAGTCCTGGTCCAATAATATGCAACACTATAGTCAGAACGTCGTAACTATATGTACGCGCGGTTGGGACATCCAACGGCCGACAATGAGATTAGACGTCTGGCGATATAAAACGAATGTGGACCATAATTTCATCCTTCCTTGACTTTAGTTAAAATTACTAACCTCGATACATTCCTCTCTTCATAAGAATATCGGACTGACCCATGTCCGTACTGCAATAACATATGTGCGGCAATATCATGCCTACCACTGGAAGGATTATAGGACACGTCTTATCCGTTTGACGGTCATCTAAGAAAAGGGTGTGGTAACCTAGTCACGGTGCGTGACATACCAACGCATACACGTCATAATCAATCGTGTGTATCGCGTACACTAACTAACAATTATTTACATTATATTAAACGTAGTCACCTATTAATCTTATGCTGTTAACCCCTAGCAGACCATGCCAATAAAATACCTTAACAATTCCCTGTCCACTGGGGGAAAAAAAATCTATTAGATAGATTTTTTTTAACAAAAATCCATCTGAAAAAATACCAATATGTTAACAATATCAAAAAAAAAAAAAATTTAACGAGATTGCGGCATATGGCCTACGACGTTCTGTCTAGAACCAATGTCGTGGTCATGTCGACTAACCAATAGTCATGTAATATATTCATTATTTATATCATACATAAATATAAATGGTAATAAGAACTAAAAGAGAATGGTAATGTCGATCTCTAATTAAATAATTAATTAACTTAAAATATGTCGTGATAAAATGTCATGTCAGACTAATTTAAAGTGTTAAAATTAAACTAAATAACTATACTAGGTATGGAATAAGAATAAGTTGTTGAAAATCTAATGTAAGAAAAATGAGAGGATCTGTTAAAGAAAGACATAATAACGAATAAAGAATAAATTAGAGAAAGAAAAAAAATGATGTATAAATTTAACTAAGTTATGTGTGTTGAACATCAAGTAAGTGTAGTATTAAGTTATTAATACCTTTCTAACTAATTTAAACAATAGTATGCAATATAATCATGTAATTCTAAGAACATAATCAAAGAATTATGTGAGTTTTCTTTTCTTTCTTTCATTTTTTTTAAGTTTCATTCATTTTTTTTTAAAATTCAACTCACTTGTCATTTTAATGTGGATTAGTTTTAAAGAATAAATTAAAGTAATTAACATTGGATATGAAGATCCATTCGTAGTCTTGATCCTTGAATTTCCATTAGACAAAATGTTCAAGTATTCTGAATCACGTTATATAACGAATTAGTTCGACTGGAATGTCATTTATTTTCTCCGAAGTGTTTTGAAACAATGTTGTGACAAATGTAAACCAGGGAAGTCCCGGTGTAAAGACGAATATAGTGTCAATTGATTGCAGTCACTTTGCGTATAATTTGCCTGTAGAAAGCAGCTGAGTAAATGGTTCATTCATGTGTCAAAAAGCAACGATGGTGCTATGTTCTTTGATTAAGTTTCTCTGTACATAGTATTGTCTTTGCGACAAACAACGTAAATTAGGAATCGACATCATTAGGATTTCGAGATAATGTATCTGCCAAGATGTTGTCGGATCCTGTGATGTACTCGATTGAAAACTCGAAGGGTTGGAGGAGTATAGCAAATCTGGTCAATTTTGGACTCTTGTGATTTGCTCGTTGTAGTGATGCTACGGCCCTTTGATCGGTTTGTACTACAAAAGGGGCTCCCAGTAGGAATTTTTCTAACTTGGTTATCGCCCACACGACGGCTAAGAGTTCGCGATCAACCGTAGAGTACTTCACTTCTGGTGGTTTCAGTTTTCGTGACACGTACAAGTTTGGATGGAGGATGTCGTCATGGTATTGGAGCAAACATGCGCCAATTCCGTAGTTACTCGCATCTGTACGAAGAATGAACTTTTTAGAAGCATCAATTAATCTCAAAATAGGTGGATTTGAAAATATAGAAATTATTTGCCGAAAAATTCTGTCACATTCGTCAGTCCATGTCACCTTCACTGGCATGTTCTTCTTTAGTAATGAGGACAATACAGCCGTGATGGATGACAAGTAAACCTATGCTGTATTGGGCTGAGCATAGTTAATACCAATAACGATATTACTGTTTCTTGTAGGCATGGTAAAACACACATAAGACGAAAATACGAAGTGTTATTGTAGATAAGACAAAACAAGTGTCACTGAATAGACAAGCCTACAAGATCTAAGTCATACAAGAATAAATGACCAATAAAGAAAAGAAATGATGACTGACTAGTGCTGAGTCATCAAAGATGTGACGAACCGTGTTACCGTAACCTGTTATATGCGTGACGCAGAATTAGGTACTAATTTCAATCTCAAAGAATGATTGTGAAAATAAACCCCATTGTCAAGCTCGATAACCTTTCGAGCATCTCTGTTGTTACGAAGTGTAACCAGAGCTTCACCATACCTGTTATTGGTAGGTGGTAACAGACGCACGAACCTAACGTCTGCCGTGCATTGAAAAAAATTGCCAAGTGTCTGCCATGTAGTACCTTGTGGCAGATTGCTAACTAATACGGTACGAGAATATGTACCCTTCCCAATATAAGTAGGACCATTGTCCCTAATATGAGAAAAAGATTGATGTGCAACATGAGTTAATTGAGGTACCTTGCCATGTATGTCCCTCATATAAGTATTATTCTTTCCATAGACTGGAATAGTATGTTGGGCCTGAGTATAATGACCCTTACCCTGTAGTAATGTATTTGTAGCACGTGTAGTCGTAGAAGGATCACAAGAAAGACCTACATTCTTTTGTTTAAATGTGCTGGTATTAATTTTATTAGGTATCTTTTCGTTATTATTAACTCCAACATTATTTTTCACCATCTTATTCTTCTTAGTACTCTTCTTTGTAATGTCGACATCATCAACAATTTTCTTTGGATCAGTTGTAGCCTGATCCTGTCTCCAACATCTATTTTCCGAATTGGCAGTAGTATCATGACGAAGAAAAGTATATCTCCCTCGAAATGATCTTCTAATCACCACTGGGTGTATTGACAACTTAGTATCAGTTTTCGTACTTGAGTCATGTCGTAAAGTACGATTATTCCCTTTATTGTTCATCAATATTTTTTTACCTGCCAGTACGTCTAGTAGACAATCAATCCTCATTCTTAGTTTATTATTTTCAGAAGTTAGGAATGTAATCTCCTGCCTCTGCTTCTTATTTAACTTATCTAAGTTAAATGTTATCTGCTTCTCACTAGATAGTAAGGAATCAAATGTGTTCACTGCTGTAGCAAGATCGTAAATTTGTTGTTGTGTCTCATTTTCTAATTCTGCATATGTATCTTTCTCCTTCAGGAGTAACGCTTCTAATGTTGTCACCCTGTTATCAATGAGAGAATCATCAGTCATGGTGGAAACAGAAACACTAATACCCGATTCTGTATTCCCCTCTTTGTTTTCTGATTGCACTTCATCCATTAATTCCCTACAAGTCTCATTACATCCATGGAAATTAACCATAAGTGTATTATTATATTCACGCAATAATGCCAAGTCCTGCGTGACAGATTTCCCGGTACCTATATGGTCATTCAGTATCAGTTTCACTGAAGTTACATCGTCATCACACTTTTGTTCCTGTCTAAGACAAAAGTCATAAATTTTATCATTATATGAATGACATACATCATTGTTATCAAATGATATACTCCCAATTTCCCATTTTTTTATATCAATCTTTGTTTTCACACCCCTGTTTAAACAGAATTGCTTATATTGTTCCGTATCATCGTAAATGGAACCTAACTGTATATCATCAGTGAGAATCAATTCACATTGAATGGCCTGGTCTGCATGACTATCGGCTCTTAACGCAGTATCAATCTTATTATCCGATGTTTTATTTACTTTCTGAAGTAGTTGCAAACTAGCTACTTCTGACATAAGTTCTTGAATCTTAGCGCACTGTGTGTGAGTTTCCAGCTTTAAGGCTGCGGCATTATCTTGCAAATTTTTCAATTTAAGTTTGTCAGCCTCGAGTTCCAACGATTTATTGGTTTCCATTGTGGATTCTAACGAGGTCCTAGAATTTGCAAGCTCCACTTCCAATATTCTCAATTTCGAATTGTCATTATTGCTCTGACGTTTTAGTAAATTCGCCTCATTTTGCAAGTCATTTATAGACTTTTCTTGACTGGCAATAATCTCCAATAATTCTTCTTCTCTTTTCTCATCAATGGTTTCTAAACTTGTCATGCCTTTCTGCTTATTCCATGTGTTGAGCGTTTGTTGATTATAATCATTGTCGCCTAGAATAGCATTATGAATGTTATTCATTATGAAACCATGTTGGACGTGTACGTACCGTTCCACAAAAGTACGAAACACTCCACCTAGTAAGTCTGCTATGTCCCTAGCTATAATCATATGTGGGACAGAATGAAAATTAACATCCACAAAATCTGATAAATCGGATGCCGTACGATATAAAAATTTATCTAATACCAAATCTTCAAGGTCTGGGCCCTGAAAACCACCATTCCTACTTTCTTGGAGGAGATCCCACAACATAGACCCTATATACGACGTAGAAGTTTTATCTACTTTTTTAACATTGACAAAATTGTCTTGAACCGCTATGTTGTTTTGAGTATCGGCCTGTACCCTTGAGACATTATGTAAGTCAGTAGTATGCTTTATATTCTGTAAATTCTGGAATTTAAACTCTTCTAAACAATGTAGCAATTTCTCATCCTGAATTACCCCTTCTTGGGTATTATCTTTTAATATCAATAATGAACCCTCAGATTTAAGCGTATGACTCTGAGACATATGTGTACAATCTGTACTTAAAATGGAATTAACACTATCCAACTTACTATCTACATTGTTCACCTCTCGTATCTCCTCATTTACATCCACCAAATTCTGTTGTATTTTATTCTCTAATTCATGTATCCTCTTCTGTAGCTCCTCTAATTTTGCCTGACGTTCTTCTTCTAAAACCTCAATACGACTTATTTCTGCTTCAACTTCTTCATCACTAAACCTCAAATTATTCATAGCCGAATGTATCCTAATATATGATCTTAAATGGTTACCTTTCATACCAAGTTCCCGTCCGTCCATTATAAGTTGCTCTAAAGTTAACATGGTAAATATATATATCTATGACTCTCTTAGTCTATCAACTCATAGATGCAATAAAGTATGGTTAATCAATATAATCAACCACAATATTCTAGTACTATTAGTTGTAAGTAATTTGTGATCTATAATAATCAACAATAAAATCTAGGTAGTTATTGTACTTATTCAATCTATGAATAGTCAATATAAACAATCACAATATTATTGAACTTAATCTGGGAATGTTCAATTTAATTAATTGTAATATTATTTAACTATTATTTGTAAATTCCATACATAGACATACTATGTTGGGAAAATATTACATATATACTCGTTAATATATCATAAATAGTTATGATATTTATCTATTTAGGGTGCTGAATTACTATCATGCACCTAATAGTTAATGGTATTATTCCTCAAGTATTATATCATTCAATCAGTGATATGTGATAAGTAAATCATTTAGTAATGGAAAAAATGTACCAAATAATATACACTATGTCCTTTATATGCAGGACAGACTAAAAAGTCAAATTATTTTATAAATATATATTATTATTATATTATGCCTTAATCATGAGCTATAAAGTGCATCGCCCATTTCTGGGACTACCACTGCAAATTGGTGCAAAGTCCCTAATTCTCCTTAAAAGTCCTTAAATTTTAATTATATTCATATACACTCTTATTAAGCAAGAAATTATATTATTAGTGTGAAATCATGAACAGATGAAATGAGGACATACAATACGATGGGTAAACCAAGGATAAACAAACCATATTATCACGAAACAAGACGTTTCTACAATAAAAATTGATATTATGAAACCAAATCTGCAAACCGGAAATATAGAGTAGGGTGAAGGTTAACTGAATATAGAGTTAAATCTGCGTACACAAAAATTAATGACGCAAACATGGACTCATTGACGGTTATACAAAAAAAAAATGAACTGAATAATAGCAAGATCAGAAAGAACAAGATAGCTTACTAACATTGTTACCAAACTAAATAAAATTTAAACTGAATACGATAAAATACACCGATTATTTCACCAAACTAGACATCTAACATATACTGTGAATTAAATGCAGTCCCGAACGAAACAAGCCCCGGAAATGTCATCGACGCGTTCTCCGCGAAATGCGATTTAATTCACTACCCTAAAGACCGTTCAGAATGAATATCGGCAATCCGTAGAGCCATAATTTATTCATTCTGAATCTCCACTCCAACCTCCCACAAATTAGGCACAGCACAAACAATGAAACCAAATATAACGTGCATATAAAATACATAGAACGGACATGCCTGCAAAATGTGAATTAGACTCAGTGATGTTTCTTATGAATGACAACAGTCACGAACTGAGACTTATCTTTTAACCCGTCGTCCGATGCGATCTTCACCAACGGCCTATACTAGAGGATAGGACTGTTTGCTCCTTGTTGGTAAATAATGTCTTTTCAATCCTATGATCTACTGAAAAGTTGTATTCTTGAATGAAACATTAGGTGAGCTGGCATCGTCCTTCGATCGTTGGCTTGTACACGGAATATTGTGACGTCACTGATTTTTGCATAGTTACACAAGCCACGTCATGTTCGGAATCATGTGACTTGAACGTTTTCTTGTAATCGTAAACAGTCCGTGAAAGTATGTAAATAAGAAAAATTTCTTTCTTCCTTCGTTCCCCAGCAATGGCAACCACTTTGTTGCGGGGCTTTATACGATTCACTTCTTTTATTGTTGTTGCGGCCCCGTCTTCTATTTCAGTGGTCGTTGTGGAAAGCCACCGTTTCTCATTGATTCAATAAGCTTCTTAGTTCTGGTCATTTGATTCATTAATTCTTGATCGTGCTATTGTTGGAATAGTTACGCGAATGTGAGTTAATACTTTCTGTCTGTCACAAGGTTTGAACTCAGTATCATAATTGTTGAATTGGTAACTTCAATGAACGTGATAAGTCTCTTCTCGAGTCCACACAATTTTTAATATACATTTCAAACAGTAGACAGTCCATGGAGGTTGATTATGAAAACATTATATATTAGAATTGAATCATACATCATAAATGCTATCCCTGCATTATAGTCCTGGTCCAATAATATGCAACACTATAGTCAGAACGTCGTAACTATATGTACGCGCGGTTGGGACATCCAACGGCCGACAATGAGATTAGACGTCTGGCGATATAAAACGAATGTGGACCATAATTTCATCCTTCCTTGACTTTAGTTAAAATTACTAACCTCGATACATTCCTCTCTTCATAAGAATATCGGACTGACCCATGTCCGTACTGCAATAACATATGTGCGGCAATATCATGCCTACCACTGGAAGGATTATAGGACACGTCTTATCCGTTTGACGGTCATCTAAGAAAAGGGTGTGGTAACCTAGTCACGGTGCGTGACATACCAACGCATACACGTCATAATCAATCGTGTGTATCGCGTACACTAACTAACAATTATTTACATTATATTAAACGTAGTCACCTATTAATCTTATGCTGTTAACCCCTAGCAGACCATGCCAATAAAATACCTTAACAACATCCCTGGACAAACGAATGTCATTCAACATGACATTGTTCTAACTGACCATACTCCTATTAGGGTTAGACCTTATCCTATACCTATACATTTTCAAGCACAGGTCGAGAAAGAGTTGGATGAGATGATAGATTTGAAAATAATCGAACCATCCACCGCTGCATATTCTTCGCCGATGGTTATTGTGCGTAAAAAAGACAATAACATACGTCTTTGCGTTGACTATCGAAAATTGAATCAAGTAACGAAGTTCGATGCCGAACCTATGCCTTTACTGGAAGAGCTACTTACTCGACTCTCCAAATCTCATTTTTTCACTAAACTTGATTTGTCTAAGGGATATTGGCAAGTTCCTTTATCTGAACGCGCCAAACCTCTCACGGCTTTTTCAACACCTAGAGGTTTGTTCCAATGGAATTTTATGCCTTTCGGTCTTATGAACGCACCAGCTACATTCGTACGCATGATGCGCCGAATCCTATCTTATCGGTCAGATGTCATTGCATATCTAGACGACATCTGTCTTTTCAGCGATACTTGGGAAGATCACTATTCAGGGTTAGATGAATTGCTGTCTACTTTGCGTGAGCACAACCTGACAGCGAAACCCTCTAAAGCCTATATTGGTTTTAGCGAAATTTCTTTCCTAGGCCACCGAGTTGGTCATGGTTTCCTAAAGACAGAGGACCATAATACTAGTAAGATACTTAACATCTCAATCCCTAAGACTAAAAAACAGGTGAGAAGTCTGTTAGGTCTTATTCAATTTTATGGCAGATTCATTCAGAATCTATCCTCTATCATGGCACCTCTCTCAACACTTCTAAAGAAAGGTTCGCCTAATGTGGTCCACTGGTCTCAGGAATGCCAATGCTCTCTGGATAAGATTAAAACATTGTTTTCAACACCACCTATTTTAGTGCTACCCACTAAAGATAAGACATTCGTTCTTCGTAGTGACGCTTCATCCACTGGGATTGGAGCGGCACTAATGCAAGAGTACTCTGGAACTCTGCATCCTGTAATGTATATTTCCAGAAAACTTAATGCGGCAGAAAGGAATTATTCGGTTTTAGACCGTGAGCTATTAGCTATGGTTTGGTCGATCCTCAAACTACAGAGATTCCTTCTAGGCGCACATTTCATAGTAGAAACCGACCAAAAAGCTCTTACTGCTATACAGAGTAAGAATTTGAAGAGCTCGAGGTCTACTCGATATGCAATTGCTCTTCAACCTTTTCATTTCTCTGTGCGAGCTATTCGTGGATCAGATAATGTGATGGCAGACATTCTGTCAAGATGCCCACATGATTCCACATAACTATTAGGGCTTAGACTTCTTGATATGTCTAGTTCTATAGTAGTTCCTTTTCTATATCATGATAGATACACATTTGTACTTTAATAATATAATGATTGTATCACTACATAGCGGTTCAATGATGATATGAATTTTTTAGGCATTGTGTAATTGCCAGAAATGTATTATACTTTGATGACACCTTCCTGGAAAAATATACTTGTAGAGAAATAATTTCTCTCAGTTTATGAGACACATTCTCACCAGTCGCTCCATAAGTCGACTTAGCCTCATATTAGGCGTTATAGGTATTCCTGATATTTTCATCTGCGCATTATTCATGCGTTGTGAGCCTATTGTACGTTGCTCCTAGATGTATTTCAAAAAAAAAAAATGTTCCATTTTTTTTTTCCCGGGAGGTGTGGTAAGACTGTTACGTGCAGTCTTTGATATCTTACAATATTATACATAGGTAATTTTTTAGTGCTTAAGGGAAAGTCATTATTGAGTTACTTCCCTTGAAAGTTGTGTCGGCTCTTTTTTCAAACTCCGCGGATAAATCCATTTTACTGCGATTTATTCGTTGTTTGGGTAATAATAGATTGTTCTTGCTTCAGAATATCTATGGCCTGAATTTATGTGTATTGTTTGTCTGAGTAGGACGAGTCTGTCTTATATCTGTATATCTTTACATATCTAAGTCGAACTATATGTTCTGTTGTCTCTAGAGAGGTCGAAGGCTATTCGGCGGATGTGTCGCTAGAGTGTGGTGTGATTTGGCTTCGTCCCGATAGGGACTGTGTGTTTTTGCTATGTCGGCTTGATGCCTTGAAAGAGTGATCTCAGTGGTTTTGGGGAAAGTGATAGTCGTCTAGACCTATCGTGTATGCTTTACCCCAGTGTTCATTCTTATTACCAAGGAATGGCAGTTTCATATTTCTTATACCAAGGTAATCCAAGATACTTTTATGAACTCTCGTACGAAGCCACCATTTTCGATAAGAGAATATATTTGACTCGATGAAAACGACTTCGATTCCTAGCAGCACTATATTCTGTAGAATGCAGTCAATTGTTCATGATCAAATCTACAGAGCAATGCAATGTTTTATGAATGACTAACTTTAGGACAGATTCATTATCTGTATTCAAAACGTGAGTGACAACTCACGAGTGAAGCCATCTTGGATCCAAACATGTAGTGACTTTCAAGAAGAGAAAAGGGGATGCCCGTATTATCGCTTGTTTAGTCCAGAGATCACTGCTACCCATGAGAACCCTTTATCAGCGGTTCAATATTATTATATGAAAAAAATATGTGCTGAACATTATGTTGAAGAATCGTCGCTAGACGAGATTAGGTCTAGAAGCCATCAGAAATATTATTTATAAGCTGACGTGCTTAGTCAGTGAAGTCAGATGATTTATATGTATGGGCGATACTGAGTGCTTGGCTACTGACAGTCCATTATACAATTATTCTACATGAGTGCCCATGTAACATTGCAAGACCATTTGTCCACTGTACTATGATGTATTATGGCAACCTGTGATTTGTCACTATCTGTGCTGTCGAGTGTGTACGTCCAATTAAACTTTAGAAAAAGGTACACAGTCGTTGGTGTCGATGACTTCCGGTCATACATGAGTGTGAGAAAAGAACATTTGTCAACAACACGAACCCTTATCATCATTCGCACATTATACACTCCATCCATGTCTACACACCACTGCGTAGGTCAAGTTGACATTCCATACACTACAGTGGGGCAGGCAACACCATAGAGATCTTATCAACTGATGACGTTGATGACGCCTGTCTTCCAGCAGTACTTTATCAATATATATATATTATCCACCTTTATCATCAACACCATGCTGTTTATGTCGTCATGTGTTCCTGTAACCATACACGTACTGTTCCAGTGTGCGTCTCATTAAATATTATAAAAAGAACACAGTAGTTCCAGTAATCCTTGACTTCTACATGTGAGAGTATGAATATATTGTTACCAAGTTGTCAACTCTTCAGAACCATTCTACCATTCGCGTACAATGTACTCTCACTTCAATGTTTACACTACCCTGTGTAGGTCGAGTTGACCTGTGTCTGTCTTCACGGTGACAGCACCTCTTTGAATACAACAGTACTACCAGCCATCATACTTTACAGTGAGGTTCTATACACCACACTCGATTCTTTACAGTGGAGTCGCAAACAACAGAACTTTACAGTGGTGTACTACAGTTGTAGTAAGAAATAACTTCTTTACAGTGGCTACTACCAGTAGGCCATCAATTCTTTACAGCGGTGGCCCTTACATCCTTAACTTCCACCTGTGATTGGAGTGAGTTAGCTGTGACCAGTCTGCTATCAACTTCTTTACACCATGTCAACATATGGTTCCCGCTATGTTTGTACCAAGGCAAACAAACGAGCACGCCAAGTCTGTTGCATTGACAAAGTGTGTTAACTCTCCAATCTCAAATGATGGAGAATTACCAAAATGGATAAAATTACAAATTAACAAAAAAGAATACAGAAAAAGTGAGGCTTTAATGGCCGAAATGGTGAACATTACAAGCGCTGTGCGAAGCTCAAGGACTGACCTGATTATTAAAATTCACTACATCGGTGGTTTAACAATTTCTTCTTCTTGTTGTGGTTGTTGTTACGAAATTTAAAAATGGATTGTTGCCATCACAATACACATCACCTACAATACACAGAATTCGAGGATTAAACCATGTGAAAAGAAAATAGTCAATGGGAAATAATCAACTAAGAAATAATATCTGCCATCAATTTCGTTCAAAATGTAAAAACTATAAAAAGGTCTTTAGTTTATGCCAAATAGCTTTTCCGTGCAACAAAAATGAGTTCATGTGAGTAAACTTTAAGTATGTCTTAAATTACCTTTTGAGTGTATACAAAATAAAAACACTCTATAAGCAGTGGTATGACTGTTGAGTGCCCTGAAATCTGTACTCGTTGTCGTCGATTTGTCCAGTGATAATACATAATTTAGTCAGGTTTAGGTCCTGTGAGTATTTCATTTTCTGTTTTATTTCTGTTTTTGTTGTTGTTGTTGTTATGAATTTGACATTTTAAATTAAAAAACGAACTCAATCTTGTTATCGTTTCTGCCATATTAAACATGGTGAGTGCTAAAGAAAGTAATATTGGCCTATATTTAAAACAAAACAAAAAAAAAAGTTATAGAATCAGTTTTACTAATTAACGAAGCAGGAAATATGGGACGCTTCTGTATTCGCCCTTCGACAGCCACAGTTACATACACTACAGTCATACGTCTATTTATGAAGTATTTTTATTTTGTATACACTCAAACAGTAATTTAAAACGAAGAATAACAGCACGTCAACAGACAACGGCAAAGGATACTGCCAAAAAAAAAAAAAAAATTGTGAATAAATTTTTTTTAAAATCCCATTTGCTTTGTTTAATTAACACAGATGTTCTGATACAAGTGCAACTTTTGAAGAGGCAAGAAGTTTTATTAAAAGCAGATACAGGAACAAATAGGCAGCAGAACATTCAGGCCACACAAAAAATGATGCATCTAGCAGCTGAGCAGAAGAGAACACGTGATAATATTCAGACTCGGTACGGGCCACAACAGATTGAAATACCACCTATTCAACAAACTAAAGATAGGAACTACCGATCAGTTTGACTGTGGTACCGATAAAATGGCTGCTGAACATCTGCTTGAAGCATGCCTATCGTATGAGGAGCAGAGAAAGCAATGTAGCAATCGTCAGTACCATTCCCTGGAAAATCTATAAGGAGACAGAAATAGCCTCAAGCTGACTACTGATTTATGTGAACAGATTCACTTTGGGTTTACGAAGAATAAGAAAATATTTCAATCTGAAGTGACCGATTCTTATTCTGATGATTGTCGTGAGATCTTTTCTTAGTAATGTCTACAACTTCAAAGTGGAGTATTTAGTTCTCATTCTCATGCTAGTCTTAGTAAAGTTTAGTACTTCAAATCTAGTAGTCGGTTCTCATTCTGATGCTAGTCTTAGTAAAGTTTAATACTTCAAAGTGAAGTATTCGGTTCTCATTCTAAAAAGTATCTCACGATCTCATGTTGCTAGAGAAAAGAACGCTTCTTTTTTATCTGTCTGTTCATGCTTGCTGTGATGTGTTTGTTTAGAACCAGTTTTGGTTATTATTTGTGTGACGATATTTGTGTATGACCTTCTATATTCTTCGTTCTCTCCTGCATTGTCAATTTATTTATTCGTTTTCCTCACTCATCGTCCTATTATTTGCCATATTTTATGTTCCTACAGTTTGGCCTAGTCACTACTACACCTGTTTACGTTTCACCATGTGAACAGTAGTATTACAAGGCTAATTGTACAGGTCAGTGGCTTATACTTTTATCACTTAAGTCGTCTAGCCATCTTTGATAAAGACAGTCATTGTTGACACAAGGTGGTCTCACACGATCGACGGTAAGAAAGCCAGATTGTCTGTCTAAAAAATCCGTCTGGAAGATGAACGTAAACATAGGTGATAATAAGGTAATACTTTCGCTGGACCATCTCTGTATCATTAATACAGATAACCCGTCTAGGGAGATTATGGTGTGAAAGATATTAACCAGGAAATAAGTTCAACGATGTGATTGTGAGTTTTTACAAATGCAGTCGGAAGTATTATTGTTATATTTGAAAGAGGCCATGCGTTTAAATTTTAAAATTGATATTTTAAAACACGCGTGGGATATTAATGATTTAACACCCCTACCCACGTGGTTCAAAAGAGACAGGATTGGTCTAAATCGAGAGTCTGAAATAAACTTTAGCTCTCATTGGAAGATGGTCGGAAATACCAATGTGGAATGAGAATGAGAATGTTATATAACCTAACAAATTCGTAGACACAGATCAGACTGCATTTTCAACAACGTCAAGTAACAACTCCCAGTAGCCAGAGAAAAGGATCAGACAATTAATTCCAAAATTAAAAGTGACAGATCGAAATATTTGGGCGTCTTTATAATTTAAAAGAGATCCTGCGATTTTAAATACCACGTCTTGAAACTTAAGGAATCAGAAGCAAAAGTCATAACAGGGATTCTGAAACTACCCCCGACCAAAGATTCGAAAGAGCTAATCAAAGTCGCTGTGTCCATACTACTGTGTAAGGAGTCAAGTTGTACTGTGTCAAGTTATAAATACTGAAGTCCCAGTGATAACAAATGTAGAGATGATTAAAACGATTGGTCTCGGCATGACGAAACAGTTTTTGTTTTTTTCCTCCGATTTTCCTTTTCTCTTATCAGAGAAAAAATTAAAGCTGATATACCACCTCTGTTAGAAGACACAGGTATAATAATTTCGCAGAATGAAAAGTGATCATTGTTGGGAATTTAAATCTGTAGGTAGATAGTTTAGGTCTATCCTCCCAACGCCGGATTCATTTATAAAGTCATCAAGTAGCTGGATTGATCTTCCAGCCTGTCTAGGGTAATATTTGGTGTCAGGCCTTCAAGTCCTAGCAAAACGTGCAGGTAAACTTCAACAGTCAGAAAACTGCACAATGCCAGTTTGACGCTGAAACACAATATTCATTTTAATAAACGACGAGGCTCCTTATAGGATGCATCCATATAATATTCAGTGGCAAATCTCTCACCAGTCCATAAAATCATTCTAACGTCACGTAGACTACGGACAAGATGTCACAAGCGTATTGCTGAAGTATTTAATATAAAGTTCCACACACATTCCTCTCCATACAGCAATGACTTGTCCGTTTAAATATAATCAAGACTAGACTCCATCTGTAGGACGACCTAGCTGATATAATTCATAAAACTCTGTAACAAGAGTACACTTTCTGGAGCTCGACAAACATGTCCTTCTCACATGGAGAACACACAGCGAAAGAGGCCGATTTCAGGCTCAAATTCGAGACGTGGAGCCGGCAAGGAATCGTCTGCTCAAAATTGGCAGACTATGTAACGTACTTCCGGAGTTGTCCGGGCGACGCATATCAAAAAGGAAGTATGTACGCAAAGCCATGTTGAGTGCGATAAAGCCTGTTATGAATTTACTCATAACAACTACTTCCTCCTCCGGTTAATAATGGCAACGAAGTTGACATTATTGCGATATGAGAAAACACCACTAAGGTGAGCAAAAAGTAACATCATATGTCACTGTTGCTATGACCATGCATAGACCTATGTTTGCGCCGTAATGTAGGCGATTTAACACACGTGGTGTGGAAATGTAGCATACAATGCTCATACACTGTCTACAAATAGCGTAAAGCAATTTCACATAATAATGAGGTACTATAGCAACCGTCAGTCAACTTAAAACATTAATAATGATATACCATGCATTTTCACATTCCGTATGTCAGAGAACACCTACTGTTTATTGTCATGTTGTCACCTAGTCTATTAATGACACTTAAAATTAACATTAATGCTAAGTGTATGTAATAATTATATTCAATCAGAGAAAGCATAAGACAGACACTTGACACACACAACATGTTTGACTGTTACACATTGTCAAATACATAAAAATGTGTGTGGTAGTGAATGGTATACATGGGAAACAAAGAGCCAAGGATCCAGACCCCCAGGACGACACAGAGTCCGCTGGGATGACAACATTAGACAATCTTTGAAGGACCGAGGACTAGAATGGAACCAGGCCAGGAGGAAGACAGCCGATAGGATAGCCTGGCGCTCTCTCTTTCAAACCTCTACACCTCACGGTAGAAGGGGAACGACTAAATAAGTAAGTAAGTGAATGGTATGTCAAATTGTATCATATAAATAATATGATCAACGAATCACGAATTGTCCTTATAATAGCGTACAAAGCGCTCAAATATCTAACACATAAATGTTCAAGTACAATTCTTTTTTGTTAAAAGTAAATTTGTATAGTCAGTTAATATGTCATTTCCACTCCTGTAAGGAAAAAAACTGTCATATCCGATAATGTCAAGCCCATTCCATGCACACAATCCTATGTGCTTAAGATTTAATGTAGCAATTATATCTTACATGTGTCCATGATTGTTGTCTATTCAATATTATTAGACATCAAGTTCATGGGACTGCGGACTTTGAAGTGAGATCACAAAGAAAAGTTGCGTATGGAATTCCATGATTAATTCCCTTGAGATCTTGGTATGAGTTTCAATTAATTTGTTGTCTCCCTTGATAAAAGCACGTAACGTCTTTTGAATGTCAGTGTGTGTAATTTCAAAAATGTTCCAAATTGAACAACTGGAATCATTTGCACAAAATCTTTTCTTGACACACAGTGAATAAAATGCGCAATTAAGGATCGATGTATGCTGTGTCCATGCACTGTCCGCAGTAAGATGATATGTCACATGCCATGAAGTAATCTATCATTAATCATCATCATGTTGCTGTGTGGGCGGGAGGCACTTCTGTAATATCACCGTAAGAAAGTACATTATGGTGATTTCATCTGATTACAATGTTCGTGATGCGACATGTTTTGAGCGTTGGCTCTGTGACTGCAGATATCTTGACTACACAGCATTATGTTGTTCCTTTGAATCTGTGACTGCAAGGGATGATGGAGTGTCTTTGATGCATCTGTAAAGGACGTCGGCGACGACGTTGAGATTTCCTTTAATTGCTCTGATGCTGTAGTCGTATGGTTGTAACGCCAGGCTGGCTCTAACTGCCTTTGGATTATTAAAACGAGGTGTCTGTAAGTAACCCAAGGCACGTTGATCTGTTTCAAGAGTGACGTGTGCCCCCAAGAGGTTGCGTTATAACTTTTTGAAGGAAAACACAATTGCGAGCAGCTCTCGCTCCACAATTGGGTACTTTCGTTCTGTGGTAGTAAGCTTTCTGCTCACATACATAATGGGATGCATGTGGCACTGGAACTCTTGCATAACTGCTCTTTCAAAAACTTGAAGAAATGAAGGACTGTAAAGCAAACTTGTCCCACGGCCTTCTTAGACTCTAGCAGACGATAGATGCGCCATGTTGAAAACTTGAACGAACCTCGATGGCATAGCCAAAATTGCTGACGAACAGTCTTTGATTAGGCGATCAACGGCTTGCTGCCCTCATAATGTTGTGAATTTAAATCTGTAGGTAGATGGTTTAGGTCTATCCTCCCAACACCGGATTCATTTATAGAGTCCGTTGATTGCCTAATCAAAGACTGTTTGTCAGCAAGGATGGCTATGCCATCGTGCTTCGTTCAAGTTTTCAAAATGGTGCATCTGTCGTCTGCTAGAGTCTAAGAAGGCCGAAGGACAAGTTTGCTTTACAGTCCTTCAGTTCTTCAAGTTTTTGAAAGAGCAGTTATGCAAGAAGTTTGAACCTGCATCTTTGATGTATGAAATCATCAACTTTTTTGCCGGAGATGGCGTACTTTTATGACTTCAATCAATCAAGTGGATTCTGAATCGAGTCAGCTGTGGCAGCTTTGTGTAGACCTAGTGAGCGGTCTTTGTATCCTGTTCGCATCAGTGTTGGGAGAATCGAGCATTGGATCTAGGAGGATTTTGAGGCCTGGCATTCAGATAAGTCACGTTCATGTGGACACCCTTTGCCTGTAATGTCTTCTGTTGAAAACACAAGTTCTTTGGTACTGGACAGGGGTTTTGTTAATAATAAATTAGTTTCTCTGTTGCGTGACACAAGGGCAACTACTTATGGTATTCAAAGATTGATGGTGGACCCATCGGATTTAACTGGAAATGAAGTTAAGTGTATTACTTTTGGTGGAACGGTAGAATACTATCCCACAGCGGAAGTATTTCTGGATACACCATATTTCACTGGTAGAGTGCTTGCATGTCTGTTAAACAAACCAATTGCTGGGATTATACTTGGTAACATCCCAGGGATACATGAATGTTCCAGACAAGATATTCATAAGTGGGAGAAAGAGCACTTAGTAACGGCTAATGCTGTTTCTATTAGAGCACAAGCTCGTGAGGAAAGGTTGAATCATATTGGTGATGATATTATTTTAGAGGAAGTTACCAGTGATGATGATCTCATAAGTGATGTCATGAGTGATGATAATGATGACATTAATATTGATGAGGGTAATGTTAATGATCAGATTACTCTTGATGATGAAGATGATGACTCACACGTCGAATTGATTGAGACAGAATCTTTTATTAAAAAACAAAGAGAAGATGACTCTTTAAAAAATTTTTTTGAGTTGGTTACAACAAGTAAGGTCATTACTGATGATAAGATAAAACATTGGTTTATCTTAAATAATGATATTTTGGTGATGAATTTTCAAGATAGCATTTCGGTTAAGAAACAAATAATAGTTCCTATTTGTTATAGACCAGTGGTGCTACGACATGCACACGATATAAATGCTGCAGGTCAGGACATTAAAACAAAAGCTTAATAGAGTCACAGCTAAATATCCGAAAGAATGGGATCGTATCTTTCCAGCTGTTCTCTTCGCTCAACGAGAAATTCCCAATTATAGTACTGGATTTTCTCTTTTTGAGTTAGTTTATGGTGCAAAGCCACGGGGGCCCATGGTTATATTAAAATAACTACTGATTGGTACTGCTATGAACAAGGAAGTTCAATCATCTTATCAATACGTCGTAAATTTAACGCGTAAGATTATAGACGCATGCCAAATAGCAGTGCAGCCAACGGACAGGGCAAAATCAAAAGCTCGACTGTTTTTTAATAAAAACAGGAAACTGCGCCAGTTGTGGCCAGGAGATGAAGCTTTTGTCTTGCTTCCTAACAAGGATAACAGATTATTAATTTCTTGGACGGGTCCTTACAGAATTATAAACAAATTATCAGATGTCGACTATGTTGTTGATGAGAAAGGTAAAGAAAATTTTTTTCACATAAATATGTTACAACAATTTCACTCTAGACCACCACATCTACGTCATTTCTTTGAAGCTATTGACGAATCCATTGATCGTCGTTCTTCCTTAGCTGTAATTCAGGAACAACTTCTGACTTTAATGATAATGGTGAGCCTATTCTGTCTTTACCAGATATTCATATGTTAGCGACTAAATCTTGGAAAGATGTTTCCATTGATCCGACGTTAAATTCCAATCAGAAAGATCAGATTTCTAACATACTTCAGTCATTTTCAGATGTGCGCACGGATATTCCTGGGCATACTGATGTCATTGAACATGATATCATTTTAACGGATTTCAGGCCAATTAAACTGAAACCGTACCCTATTCCTATCCATTTGCAATCACAAGTGCAAGATGAGACAAAACAAATGATTAGTTTAAACATCATAGAACCTCCCAATTCACCATATAGCTTTCCGATGGTGTTAATTAGAAATAAGGACAAATCTATAAGAATTTGTATTGATTATAGACGGTTAAATGCAGTGTCCGTCCTAGACGCGCATCCTCTTTCCGTCGTTGAGGCACTTCTTGACAGACTGTCTACTGCCACTTACTTTACAAAATTTGACTTATCAAAGGGATACTGGCAGGTTTCTTTATCTGATAAACCTAAACCGTACACAGCTTTCGCTACACCGTTAGGTTTATTTCAGTGTCCGTTTTTTATAACTTATTTCTGGTTAGACGTCAGACACGTTGCGTGTAGACTCAGACTTCTGATGAACTGAAGACACACAAAAGTGTTCGAAAGTTTTTCACATTTAACATCACTGGTTGACTTTCATTCATACTACTGCTTATTATTGATCTCTCTCTGAGTTCGATTCTTATGATGTTAAATATCTTGTGCATGAGAGACTGTGATGATGTTGAAGGTGAAGTAGGAACTATTAATTACCTCCTATCATCTTCTATGAAAATCTTCTGATTTTATTAATCAGTTATGAAAAGAATTAATTGAAACTCTATCTTTCGCACATTTAGCTGTGAGGTTAAAATAAACAAAGAATAAGAAAATGTGTTAATAATCTGTATAAGATCTACTAACCTTCTTTTCCCTTCGCAAAATCCTTTACGAACACAATTCAACACAGAAATGAATTATTATCCACTCTGAATAAAAACGTGTATTTAAACTAGGCGTTATAGGGATTATATCTCTGCCTCACAATGTAAAACCTGGACTCCTCTCTCTAGCAAGTTACGCGGTAGATTATATTTCTGGAAGTCCAATGTGGGTTTCTTGAACCTTTGCCGTACAGCTCCGCCCATACAACCAATTGCTGAGAGCATCTCTGGTCATTCATTCACATGATCACTCTTGTCTCATGTCAGTCCAAACGTGGGTGGGGTAATTCGCGACCAACTTTGGTTGCCTGGCTTGTTTGACAAACAGGTAGTGAGATAATTGGCTGGCCAATGCAAAGGTGCTGTCACATTATTCTCTAGTTGTTTATCGTTCCGTGTGTTGGCGGCACTCTTTGTTACCTCCGCCCATTGTCGCCAGCATGCTAACATGTCCTCTTTGTGGCGCCGCCTATTGATTTACATGCCGGTTGGTTTAATCAGCATGAGACTTTTTCACCTGGCCAAGCTGGGCGTCCAATGTGGTGACCCGTTTTTTTTCACCTGGCCAAGCTGGGCGTCCAATGTGGTGACCCGGCCGAGGAACAAAGATAATAACAGTCCACAAAAGTTGTATAATGCCCAGATGTCTGATTGGGATGACCAGATGTGCTTTCACCATATTTATCACGATGCAATGTGGGATTCAAACGCTGATGTTGGGTATGGGGACTCAGTTAAAAGACTTTATTTTACCACCGATGAAAGTACAAATGCGGTTCTCTAGATACCGGTTGCGAGTAATCACAACGATGAAATAGCAAATATGGGATGAAAGAGCCCAAATGTGGGAGAAAATACAATACGAGAGATGTAGGAAAAGATAGAGCTATAAGGCCTTTGCGCTCGTTTATTACAATGGCCCCCTCCTCAAGTGTGATGTCAATCATACTCTGGAGAGCTTAGCCTTCTTTCTCGGGATTCATTAATCCTTTTCCTCATCTTCGTTTTTCTCTCCTGTTTCCACCCCTTCCTCTACTTGTCTGTGCTCTCCGTCCTGCCTCATAGGATGACGGCTTAAAAAATCCGCTCCTACGTTATGTTTTCCTTGGATATAGTCAACTTGGAACGTGTAAGGTTGTAGAACAAGCGACCTCCTCATCAGTCTAGCATTCAGCCCCGATTCCAATGTTACTGGTGCCTGTGAGCAAGATGAATTTTCGAGTTAAATCCGGGAGCCGTAAAATGGATTTTGTGGTGAGTTTATCTGTTAAGAGTGCATATGCGTGTTCAGATTCTGCTGACCATGTCACTTTATCCGGGTTCCCTTTCTTGGTTAGCGATGTAAGCGGCGCAAAGAGGCTATTAAAATCCTTTATGTATCTCTGGTAGAATCCACAGAGGGATACAAATGACCGGACATCCCTTTTTTGTGGACGGTCTCGGCGCATTTCTCAGCTTCTCAACGTTTTGAGTCTCGGGGAACATGGTTCCCTGGGTGATAGTATGTCCTAGGAACTCTAGCTGTTCACACCTAACTTGACATTTGGTTGGGTGGGCGGTTAGTCCCGCTTCTCTTAGTCCGTTAAACAGCAAGGATAGCGCTGATAAATGTTCTTGAAACGATTCAGTAGCTACTAGGATATCATCCATAAAATTGCTGATGGCGGGATGATTCAGAGGATCCAATAACTTTCGCATCATCCTTGTGAAGACAATAGAGCGTTGTTTAGCCAAAATGGCATCACATTAAACTCGAAGTGTCCATCTGGAGTACTGCAGGCTAACAATTTCCTCACCTCAGCTTTTACCGGTATTGATAGTACCCTTTACTGAGGTCGATCTTTGAAAAATAGCAAGCCCTGCTCAGCTTAGTAAAAAGCTGGTTCTTGTCCGGTAATGGTTCTGCCTGGAACTGTGTTAACGCATTCAGCTGTCGGTAGTCGATGCACAGGCTGGGTTCTCCACTGGGTTTGCGTAACAGCACCACTCCCGAACTGTAAGGGGACTCCGACTTCGAAATTATGCCTTCCTTAAGTAAATAATCAATTTCTTGTTTTAATGCCGTCGCCTTGGCATACGGAATTGGATATGTTCTCATTCGGACGGGCATAGGATCCGTAACTTCCATGTCAAACTCCATCAAGTTTGTCCGGCCCGGTTTGTCTGTCAGGGCGTCGGCGTGGTTTTCCATCAATCTCCTCACCTTTTCTTGCTTTTTCATCCGTTAGGGTGGAGCTTATTTTCACATCTAAATATGATTCCTCCTGTATCACCGGGTACTCTACGGATGATAAAGGCTTTTCTTCCATTTGCATAGTAATGGCCATGGTCATGAGGTGCGCTGGTTCGGCAGGGGCTCGCTCGTAAAACTTCTTAAGCAGATTTAAGTGATAAATTTTCTACTTTCCGTTCACGGCGATTTTATAGTTGGTGCGAGAAATCTTTTCCACAACTTTGTAGGGTTCCCTCCAGCAAATCAGCTACTTATTACTGCTACTCGGCAGAAGAAGTAGCACCTTCTCTCCTACTGCTAGTTCTCGGTCCTTTGCATTCCGATTGTAATATTTGGCATGTTTCCGCCTAGCCTCTCGTACTTTCGCTGTGGCTAATTCCCAGCCAGTCTTCAGACGTTGTTTCAAGTCTGTGACGTACTGGAAGGCTGATGTGACAGTGTCGTCTGCCTTGGCATCTGTCCATGTTCTTAGTAAGGCTTCTAATGGACCTTTAATAGGTCTTCCGAAGAGTAATGTGGCCGGAAGGACTCCAGTTGAAGCATGCGGTACTTCCCTATAAGCAAATAATGCGACAGGAAGATACTGATCCCAAGTTTCTGGCTTCTCCTGTGCCAGCTTCCGAAGAATAGAGATGAGCGTCCCGTTAAACCGCTCTACTTGCCCGTTACTTTGGGGGTGATAGGGCGAAGTATGAATATGCCTAGTCTTGAATATTCTAAGCACCTCTTCTGTCAACTTGCCTCTAAATTGTGACCCGTTGTCTATAAGAATTTCATGCGGGAAGCCCAATCTAGTAAAGATATTCAGTAAAGCGTCAGCTATATGCACTGAGTCGCATGCTGGCATGGCTATTGCTTCGCCCCACATGAAACATGTGTTCACTAAGGTAAGGATATGGGATTTCCTCTTCTTAGTTCTCAGCAGAGGTCCAATTATATCAATGGCAACTCTTTCAAATGAAATGCCCATGATTGGCATCTCCCCAAGGGTCGCGGGTGCTGTCCTGTGTTTTGGTGCCACTTTCTTGCACTGAGAACAAGACTTGACGAAACGTTCAATGTCGCTGGTGATCCCTGGTAAATAATAGTGGCAGGCGATCCTTTGAGTCGTGGCGCTCATTCCCATGTGTCCACTAAATGGGATAGAGTGGCCCATCTCAAGCACCTGGTTCCTATAGGTTGCAGGAACTACTAATTAGTTGTGTTCCTGTCCTCCGTTTCCAGCTCGGCGATACATCAATCCATTTTTCATTAAGAAGTCTCCCTTGGTAGGGGGGTTGTGTGTCCTAGGTATTTTTTTTTAAACAGGGCGCCAGTGAGGAATCTTCCTTTGGGCGCTCTTCAATTCCTCGGGGAGGATATTGGTAGGAGGTTCCTGCTCTGCGTCTTTTTTTTACTGTCCTCTAGTCTGTACGGCCGCTATGACTAGTGGTTGAGTAGGTTTTCCAAGAAACACATATCTACATCCCAAGATTAAAGAGTAGATTGGTTCTTCCTTTATGGATGCATGAATCTCTCCTGTCACGTAACGATATTCCACTCTGATGAGTGTAATTGGCAGTGTCTTTGGTGCAACATCCATCGACGGACCTTGGATGTCGACATTCTCTTCTGTTATCTAGTCAGGGGTGACAAGAGATGCCTGACCACCGCATCGAAAGCAAGTCCTGTGTCATAAAGTCACTTCACAGATTGCCTGTTTACAAGGTTTGATTCGATGACGGTAGGATGAGAAACGTTTCCGGTACTCTGCTCCTTCCTGGGTGACGATTTTGTCTGCAGACATGCAGCATGTTGGGGAGGAGGTCTGCGCTTGCACTCATTAGATTTGTGATTGTTCAAGCGACAGTACCTGCACCATTTATCTCCCTGTCTCTGGGGTGGCGCAGCATTTTTCTTGTTTTGCTCTTTGTAGTTATCTTGTTTTGCGTGCTGTTTATGCGAGATGTGTGGTCCTTTGCTTTGCTGGTCTGGGAGGGAGCGAGCTGGTTGCTTTGGCGCCTGATCCGAAAACTTCTTTCTGGCTACTTGAGACTCCATGAGAGCATTTTGGAATCGCTCAGCCAGTGTAAGAATATTTTCTAACCGGTCAGCGCCGTTTTCAGTGAGAAATCTACGCATTTCCACCGGCATAGACTCTTTTAGTTGCTCTATCACAATCAGCTCTTTCAACCCGTCATAGTTCTCCATAAAGTTTCCCAGTGTACACCATTTCACAAAGTAGTCTTCAATACGGGCTGCAAACTGTGAGAAAGTCTCTCCGGCCTCCTTCCTAGAACCTCGAAATTTTCTTCGGTAAGCCTCTGAATGAAGCTCGTACCTCACCAAGAGAGCTTTTTTCAATGCCTGATAGTCATCTTGCTCTCCGACCGGAAGTTTATTAAAAACTTCGTAGGCGGTTCCTCTAAGGCCCTGGGGAAGTTTCAAGTTCCACTTTCGTTCTTCAAGTTCAAACCCTGTTGCAAAGCGTTCAAAGCGGTCTAAAAGGCGTCCATGGTATCGTTCCTTTCTGAAAAAGGTTCCAGCGGAATATTCATGGCATTGGGTGGCGCAGGTTGCGCAGTAGGCACACCATCTGAGCGGGGTTAGTACCCTCCATCACAGTTGGAAGCCGCTGCACTTTTTGCCAGCTCTATCTGATTGGTCTGTTCCTGGATTTCCAGTTGCTTCATGTTAAGCGCATGCTCTGCTGCGGCTGTCTCTTTCCGCTCCGCTGCTTCTGCTGCGGATTTCCGCTCCGCTGCTTCTGCTGCGGCTTTCCTCTCCAGTGCGTCTGCTGCGGCCTTCTCCTTTTCCATTGCAAGTTTCTGCACTTCCATCTCTTTTGCATGGAGTTTATCGGTCTCCTCACTTACAAATTTCATCAGATCTTTTCCACTTAACCCGTATTCACGCCCTGCCTCCATTAAACTAGTTCTAATTTTTGCGGCATCTGCCATGATATGCTGTACGGGTTCGTGAAGGAAAATTTGACAGTTACCTCCAATCAAAATTGTTTGACTTGCACAAGTAATTACCTCTTTAAAACCAGCTAGGTTTAAATTAGTAATCAAGTTCAAATGGTTCTTTAAAAAATCACTCACTCGGCGTATTATGAAAAAAACATCAAACAGATTATCTCGCAGTTTTCTATGAAAAATTTAATAAATATTTATGATACAAATTTTCCCAGCAGTTACAGAAAAAGAAAAGAAAATTTCAGTTCCGTACAGTATCCTCTGTTCTCAAAAAGTGTTTACTCTGTCCGTTTGATACTTAATTTAAAAAGTATCACTCGTGCTTTAGAGAAATAAATTATCCCCCTATGAAATAGACAAATTAGAGTAAGAGTCGGTCTAGGAGGTAATCCCTCAAAATGCCAACAAATTTTGCAATTTTTGCA
The DNA here is from genome assembly GCA_024509875.1 of Oreohelix idahoensis. Classification (NCBI taxonomy): domain Eukaryota; kingdom Metazoa; phylum Mollusca; class Gastropoda; order Stylommatophora; family Oreohelicidae; genus Oreohelix; species Oreohelix idahoensis. The sequence continues at coordinate 1,314,059 of JAMPIV010000326.1, read as the reverse complement.
ACTGTATAGCAGGGATGAAAATGTGATTTATCACACTTCTAAGTCCGGGTTCACTAATCCCAAGACGAGACCACAATTGTCGTGTGGTAAGTACTGGGGCAACTACGACAGTAGTTTTTGCCAGGAATAGCCTATGAGATATTAGGATAATAATAATAATAATAATAAATTCTTTAAGCACCAAACACGGCGCATAAGGCAGAAACCAGTGCTCTCCATGTTGTTCGTTGTGACGCCACTCCTCTTAGCTCTTGCACATTGTTTAGGCCCAACGTTCTTCCTTCTCTTATTATTGTTCTTCTATGTGTTTCTTTTGGTCTTCCTTTTTTCCTCTTACCCTCAGGAATCCAAGTGAGCGCCTGTATTGGTATTCTGTTGTTTTGCATTCGTAGGACATGATCGATATATGACCATCGTCTTTTCCTTATATAGTCGGAGACATATTTCTGCCTAGAGTCTTCTCTTATTTGTCGATTAGTCTTGAATTCTTTCCAACTGATGTTCATGAGTTTTCTAAGACATTTGTTCTCGAATGTATTCAGCTTGTTCTCCAATGATTTTGTTATTTTCCAACTCTCACAGCCGTATGTTAACACTGAGATAACATTTGAATTAAACAGACGAAGCTTGGTATGTATATTCAATGATCGTAATTTCCAAATGTTAGATAATCTATTGAAGGCGCTAGCTGCCAAAGCAATTCTAGTATGGATTTCTCTTGTTGTGTCACCATCCTGAGTCATTTTACTGCCTAAATAATTGAAACTTTCAACTTTCTGTAGTTTTTCCCCGTTCAAGATGATATCAAAGGTCTCGTTAGAAAAGTTCATAGCTTTAGTTTTAGAGGCATTTATTTGGAGACCAATTTTAACCGAGAGATGACACAAATTATTTATTGCTTCTTGGGATTGTCTGGGTGTTGAACTTAAGAATGCTAAATCATCTGCGAAATCCAGGTCCCCCAGGAATTTTCCATTTGTCCATTTTATACCTAATTGTTCATTGTGGGTATAGTTTCTCATAACCCAATCAATAGCTATTCCAAAAAGTAGTGGTGACATAATACAGCCTTGTTTCACCCCTGTTTCTACTGTAAACCATTCTGTATTCCCTTTATTTGTTCTAACACAACATCTTGCATTGTCATATAGCGCTTTGATTATATTCACATATTTTGTTGGAAAACCATAGATTGTAAGTATCTTCCACAATGATGGGCGGTGTAGACTATCAAAGGCTTTTTGAAAATCGACGAAGGTGATAATAAGTGGCGATTGCATTTCCACTGATTCTTCTATAATTGTTCTTAGTGTGAATATTTGATCAATACATGATCGTTTCGGCCTGAAACCCGCTTGTTCTTCTCTGATCTTTTCGTCAGCATGCAATTTAAGTCTTTCTAACATCATGCAACATAATAATTTTCCAGGTACTGATAATAGAGATATACCACGCCAGTTATTACAGTCTGATAGATCACCTTTCTTCGGTAACTTTACAATAATACTGTCTTTCCATTGTTGTGGTGGTTGTTCTTCTCTCCATACTTCATTTATAATATCTAAAATTCTCAAGAGGTTGTTGTCATTAACTGCTTTAATCATTTCCCCTGAAATTTCGTCAACTCCAGCAGCTTTAAAATTTTTTAATCTTTTAACGGCTTGTTTGATCTCGTCCAGCGTGAATTCATCGCAAGTTATTGGCAAGGTGGTTGTGGGTGTTTCATTATTAAAATCAGGTGTTACTGTTGGTGGTGGTCTGTTTAGCACCTCCATGAAGTGCTCAGCCCATCTCTTCATTTGTTCTTTTTCTGTTGGTATTGAATTCCCTAATTTACCTTTAACAGGTGTTTCCATAGCAGTAGGCTGGTGACATAGTTGTTTTGTAATTTGATAAAGGCACCTACTATTACCAGTTCTTGCAGCATTTTCAGCTTCTACGGCCAGTTCATTGATGAAATGTCTTTTATCTCTTCGAGTTTTTGTCTTCACTTCTTTATTTAACAAGTTATAAGTTAGTTTGCAAGATTCAACTGCATTATGTGTACTTGCCGCTAGTAGTTTAAGTTTTGCTGTTTTCCTTTCTTGTATTTTATCCCAAGTATCTTCTCTCATCCATTTTTTCTTTTTATGTACTAGGTATCCGGTGGTCGCTACAGCTGCTTCTGTCATTGCTGTTCTCAGTTGTTCCCATTTAGTATCGATTGTCTTGGTGGTGATATCGTTGTCAATTTTGCCTAAAGCATCGAAATAGTTGTTCATTTTGACATTATATTCCTCCTTTATATCATTTGATTGCAGTCTGTGTACATCTATTCTTCTATTTTTATTCGGTTGGTATAACTTCTTCAGTTTAATTCTCAGTTTAGCTATGCAGAGGTTATGATCGCTTCCGATCTCTGCACCTCTGTATGCTCTGACGTCTTGATGAGCGAAATTTTGCGCTTATGCAGAAGTGATCTATCTGGTTCTTAGTTCTGCCATCAGGTGAATTCCATGTTATCTTGTGGATATTCTTATGTGGACAGATGGTGTCTGCCACAACGAGGTTTGATATTTCACAAAGTTCTAGAAGTCTTTCGCCATTTTGATTCATACAGCCTATGCCATGAGTACCGAGATATCTTTGTACTCCATCGTTGTTGTCACCTACTTTGGCGTTAAAATCGCCCATGACTGCTATTATGTCATGCTTGGGTATTGTGTTGATGGTACTTAGAAGTGCTTCATAGAAGTCATCTTTTGTGGTATCAAAAGCGTCGTTAGTTGGTCCATAACATTGTACAATTGAGAGCTTGAAAAATCTTGTCTGAAATCTAATATATATATATATATATATATATATATATATATATATATATATATATATATATATATATATATATATATATACATATATATATATATATATATATATATATGTATATATTCCTTCACTGTTTGAGTATATCTCTGTAGTGGTGATCAACAGTTAATAGCTGTCATATGAACAAACATGTCTGTTGTCTAATCTCCGGAGGTTACTGGCCAGACTGGATATCTTCACGAAATGTTAGTGATATGTAGACTCATAATCTTGCGTATGTAGTCGTGATTTATAAAATATACTTTAGAGTCTGCTTCATAGAATGCGCTTAAGAGTGTGTTGCACTTGGTATAAATATGAGATTTCACTTTTGAGCTCTTCAGCTTGACTTCAGATAATAATGATCTTTCGAGTGGTTTGAACTTGTGATAACTAGGTATTGAGCTTGTGAGCCAGCAGTATATGGTGACGAAAATGCTGCGTCCATCTTCTGACTTGTGGGTGAGACAATATTCCTTTTTAATTAAGGAATGAAAGATGTCCTATGGCGAATTCTGCTAGCCAAATGTCCGTTTTTTAATTTCTGGTTAGACGTCAGACACATTGCGTGTAGACGCAGACTTCTGATGAACTGAAGACACACAAAAGTCTTCGTAAGTTTTTCACATTTAACATCACTGGTTGACTGTCATTCATACCACTGCTCATTATTGATCTCTCTCTGAGTTCGATTCTAATGATGTTAAATATCTTGTGCATGAGAGACTGTGGTGATGTTGAAGGTGACGTATGAACTATTAATTACCTCCTATCATCCTATCATCTTCTATGAAAATCTTCTGATTTTATTAATCAGTAATGAAAAGAATTAATTGAAACTCTATCTTTCGCACATTTAGCTGTGAGGTTAAAATTAACAACGAATAAGAAAATATATTAATAATCTGTATACGAACCACTAACCTTCTTTTCCCTTCGCAAAATCCTTTACGAACACAATTCAACAAAGAAATGAATTATTATCCACTGTGAATAAACACGTGTATTTAAGCTAGGCGTTATAGGGATTATATCTCTGCCTCACAATGTAAAACCTAGACTCCTCTCTCTAGCAAGTTACGCGGTAGATTATATTTCTGGAAGTCCAATGTGGGTTTCTTGAATCTTTGCCATACAGCTTCGCCCATACAACCAATTCCTGAGAGCCTCTCTGGTCACTCATTCAGAGGATCACTGTTGTTCCCTGTCAGTCCAAACGTGGGTGGGGTAATTCGCGACCAACTTTGGTTGCCTGGCTTGTTTGACAAACAGGTAGTGAGATAATTGGCTGGCCAATGCAAAGGTGCTGTCACATTATTCTCTGGTTGTTTATCGTTCCGTGTGTTGGCGGCACTCTTTGTTACCTCCGCCCATTGTCGCCAGCATGCTAACATGTCCTCTTTGTGGCGCCGCCTATTGATTTACATGCCGGTTGGTTTAATCAGCATGAGACTTTTTCACCTGGAAAAGCTGGGCGTCCAATGTGGCGACCCGGTTTTTTCACCTGGCCAAGCTGGGCGTCCAATGTGGTGACCCGCCGAGCAACAAAGATAACAACAGTCCACAGAAATTGTATAATGCCCAGATGTCTGATTGGGATGACCAGATGTGTTTTCACCATATTTATCACGATGCAATGTTGGCTTCAAACGCTGATGTCGGGTATGGGGACTCAATCAAAAGACTTTATTTTACCACCGATGAAAGTACAAATGCGATTCTCTAGATTCCAGTATCGAGTAATCACAACGATGAAATAGCAAATGTGGAATAACAAATGTGGGATGAAAGAGCCCAAATGTGGGAGAAAATACAATACGAGAGATGTAGGAAAAAATAGAGCTATAAGGCCTGTGCGCACATGTATCACACCCGCAAGGTTGTTGTTGTTGTTTTGATGAGATGATGGGTGGAGAGCGGGCACTTAACAGCTGACCATTATTGCCTCTTCTCGTTCCATCTTGGTCTATCCTGTTCAACCAGAAATTTGGTTATAATTGGGGTATTTAGTGTCATTTTTTTTAAAAGTTTGTATTCAATTTAAATAGCTATTGTCTTTAGCAGTTGCTGATTTCAATTTATATTAGTATTTGTCCATTTTATTTTCTCTTTTGTATTGTTTCTTGATAACTATTGTCCTTTGCACTTGGTTTTACTGTGTATTAGTATTTGTTCTTTTTGAGTTGTCTTTATTTTTTTTTTATTTCATACCTTGTTGTCTTTCCTTGTCCTATGAGTAGTTAGTAAGTTTTTTCTTCTTTGTTTTTGGTTACTAACCTTATATGTTTTCCTTTGTTTTATGTATATATCTTTTAACTATTGATTGGGCATCTCTTGGGGCATCTATACTTAAAACCTTATCACCTGTCAAGTCTATATTGTGATTTCTATAGTAAGTTTTTAATTCAAGCCTTTGTTGTTCATACTTTTTACAGTGGATCAGGTAGGGGTCTATGTCAGTCTCTTCCTGACATTCTTGGCAGTGTGGTTCTTCTATTATAAAGTATGCTGCTCCGAGACGGAGACGCCACAGTTTTTTGTTTGATGGTATCTTTAATTCTTCTCTGACCTTGCACGTCTTCGTTGGTTCTTTCAGCAGTTTGAACGCGTGTCTGCCTTTTCTACTGTTCTTCCATGTTGTCTTCCATTCCTCGTTTATAGTTATCTTCACTTGGCTCTTGATCTCTGACCTTCCCAGTCCTGCTCTTATATTGTTTTTACTTGTTCTTCCATTCTTGGCGTTCTGATCTGCCAACTCTTTACCAGCAATACCTATGCGTGCTGTGTGCTGGAACCCACACTAGCCTTACACTACATCCTCTGTTCCCTAGTGATGTATTAATTGCTAGAATTTTTTCCTTTATGTCTGGCCGGCTACATTTACCTGGGTGTTCTAGTGCTTGTAGTGATGATAGTGAGTCTGTAAATATCTTAACAGCTTCTAGTGGGTTATCTTCGATTATTTCTAAACTTTTAAGAATTGCTACCATTTCTGAGGTAAAAATAGAAGTCCCTTCAGTAACACTGTAGCTCTTTTTTTATTCCCCACTGTGGTATTACGACTCCGGCACCTAGTTGCCCACTATCACCCTTGGATCCATCAGTGTAGACGGCCAGACTTTGTTTAGTTAGTTGATCTATGAACTTTCTACTTATCATTTTGTCTTCCTTATCTTCTATGTTTTGTTTGATCTTTTCAGTAAGCGAGTAGTCTATGATTGGTGTTTTTAGTTCCCAGGGTGGTATTTTCCTTCTGTATTTATTACTATTTTTAATTGTGTTTGATAGTTCTTTGAGCTGCGTTAGATCTTCTATGGTTCTCCACCCTGTTGAATATCCATCTTTGTTTAAGGGGACGTCCCATACACTTGTTTGGTTTTTGACAAATGCTTTATTTGCTGGGTGGGTCACTTCTTGTGCTACTGTACTCCAATAATTTTATCTTAGTTCTATCCGTCTTAGACCAAGGGGTGGTATGCCAAGAGCTACTTCTAGCGCTTCTACTGGTGATGATATAAATGCTCCTGTAATGGTTCTCATGGCTGCATTTTGAATCCTGTCCAGTTTTGCTTTGTTAGAAGCTGCAGCTGAGTCATAGACTATGTTGGCATAATCCAGTTTCCCCCTGATGAAAGACTTGTAGAACATAAGCATTATTTTTTTGCTGCCCCCCCCCCCCCCCCCAATCCAATACCTTTTACTATCCTTAGTATATTTTGGGGTCCCCTACAGCTTTCTACTAAATTGTCTATATGTTTATTATAATTTAATTGTTTATCTAAAGTTATGCCCAGAAATCTTGTTGTTGAGAATGTACACATTTTCTGACCTTTAATGGTTATATTGATTTTGCTATTTTTTTTTTACATTTCCTTTGCTGAATATCATACCTGCTGTTTTGTTTACATTAATTTGGAAGCCCCAACTTTTCATCCACTCTGAAACTTTGTCTATTTGTTTTTGAAGTTTTTAGTAAACACGGTCCAAATTTTTTCTAGATCGCCAAATGACACAGTCATCTGCAAATTGTGATACTGCATTCTTTATGTCATTAAATTCACCTGCTAAGTCATTTACAGCTACAGTGAAAATTGAAGGAGAAATCACTGATCCTTGAGGAATCTCATTCTGTTGTTCATTTATTTCTGACCTATCAATTTTTACCTGTACAACGTTTTCTAGATACTTATAGGTTTTACCAGTAATGCCAATCTTTTTCATTTTGTAAAGAGCTCCATCTCGCCAGCATTCATCATATGCTCTGGGTACATCTAGAAAGACTGCCACTATTTTCTCTTTCCTCTTGAACCCTAGCTTTACATCATGTTCTAATCTTACAAGCTGGTCTACTGTACTTCTGTCTGCTCTAAACCCTGACTGGTTTGGGCTATATAACTGTTTTTTTTCTAGGTAGAATTTAACAACAGTATTTTACCTAGTTGTGATGTTAAGGAGATATGCCTATATGAACTTACATCATGGGCTTCCTTATTAGGTTCTAGGATGAGTACTATCATAGCTACTGTCCATGCTTTTGGTATCTTTCCTAAGCTCCAGATTTTGTTATAGAGGGAAGTTATTTTGTTTATAGTTTTTTGGGTACTTTCTTAAGGATTTCATAACTAAGTATATCATGCTCTGAGGCAGTATTAGATTTCTCATTTATTGCACTAGTTACTTCTTCCTCTGTTATATCAGCATCTTGATAGTTTGTTTCATCTATCTGGTCTGGTAGTTCTTTTGAAAACTGTATCCTAAGTCTTTCTCTTCTGTCATTTTCTTCCTGTCCAAGACTACTTTTTGCACTGACTTTATAGAAATACCCAGCAAGGGCATTGGCTTTTTCTTTATCTGTTTCTGCTCTATTTGGTAGTTTGATTGTTAACATTATTGTTTTCTTATTGTTCCCTTTGATTGCCTTAAGCTTTTTTCATACTTCTTTAATTTGGGTGCAAGGTTTAAGTGACTGACAAAACTCCTTCCAGTTACTTTCTTTGGCTTTAAATATTATTCTGTTAGATTCATTCCTAATACGTTTATACTCATCATAGTTTTCTTATGTTCTGTTATTTCTATATTTGTGTAAGGCCTTTTTTTCTCTCATGAATTTCTGCACAGCTTTTATTCCACCAGGCAACTGGTTCTTTATTCTACTGAGTTTTTCTTTTCTTCTTAATGTTATTTATTGGTTTTAGGTGCTGTGGCATATTTTTATTTGGTATATATTTTATTGCTATTTTCAGAATTTCATGGGTCAGTGTTTCCGCCCACAAGTCAGTAGCATCTGTTTACATGTCTTTATATTCCATCACCTCCAGGTCTGATTGGAAGGCTTCCCAGTTTGCTTTTTTATAGTTGAAAGTCGGTTTCTCTGGTTCTGGGTTTGGAATGACCTTTTCATGCATGGTTATTACAATGGGCAGATGATCTGAGTTTGTGTCTTGTAACACTTCCCAATTTACATTCGCTAGGTTGTTAGTTGCTATACTTATGTCTATTGCTGAGTCTGCCCTGTTAGCTTGTGGATTAATTCTAGTTGCAGTTCCATAATTTAGAATTAGCAGGTCATTATTTTCTATAAAGTCAAGTAGGCGTTTTCCTGCATTGTCTGCATGTTGTCCACCCCAAGCATAATGATGGGAATTAAAATCGCCTACTATGACTGTTTTGGGGCCTATTCTGGTGCTTATGGCTAGTATTTCTTCATCTTTAATTGTGCCATCTTTAGCGTATAAATTTAGGATTGTTAGATTGTTTGGTTCTGCTGCTATAGTTACCTGGATACCTTCTATGTTGGTTGTATCAAATACTTCCCAGTCTATATATTTTAATGTTTCGCTAACTAAGACTGCGACACCCCCTCCTTTACCTTCTTTCCTATCGTGCCTAAGTATCGTGAAGTCCTTACAGCTATATCTAATATTAGGGTTTAAATGGGTCTCTTGAAGACCATATATAGCGGTAGTTCCTCCTGTCTCTGCAAGTAAGGGTGCAAAATTCTTTTTGATACCCCTACAATTCCACTGTATAATTCTGTATCCTTTATTATTGAATTTAAAAGTTAACTAGTATCCCTTTTATTTTATGTTTGAACTATTAGTTTGCTTCTTAGTTTTTATTGGCCCTATCAGTTGCTTGGGGCATAAGGCCTACTCTGCGTGGTGATTCTTTAATGTAATTAAAGACTTTTTTTCAATACTTGGATTTGTGACGATTCTTCTGTTCTTTCCTCTGTCATAAATCTCTCTAAGTGCTTGACAGTTTTTGTTACCCATTCTTTCCATTTAGCTTCTTGCTTTTGTTTGCCACTTTCCTTTTCTAATGCTTCTCTGTCTATGTTAATCACCTGTCTCCGATTTTCTATCCTTTTTAGTGTAATTTCATTATCCTCTTTCAGTTCAGATAGTTTAACTAGCATCATTTCATTTTCTTCTTTCAGTGCTGACAATTTAACTACATCCTGGGCAATTTGGTGTTGTATGGCTTTCATTTCTTGTAGTATTGCCTCTGCACTTTTCAGTGCATTCGTATTTTCCGAGGATGTAGTTGAATCATCCGACTGGTTTTTGGTTCTGTTTTATTACTTTCTAACTGGTTTTTACTTTCTTTTGCCTAATGTGACTTAATCATTTTGACTTCCTCTTGCACACTCTTAATTTCTGTTATAACTTTAGTGCTCGTATAAGTATTGTTTTCCTTTAATTCTTTAATGACCGTTTTGAAAGGGGTTTGGTTTGTTATAGCTTCCTTCAGTGCTTTTTTGGTCTGCTGATAAACTGGGCAGCCCTGGAATCTGGCGCTGTGGTTTCCTTTGCAATTAATGCATTTTCTGTTTGCATTTTCCTTTTTATAGTCAGTATCTGACTTCGCATTTTCGCACTGCGTGAAAGGGTATGCAAGGACTCTGGCTCTCAATAGGTCTAACGAAAACAAAAGTGATGAGTCAGGATGAGAAAGTTGCACCACTTATCACCATAGATAACTATTAATTGTAAGTGGTGCACACATCCATATACCTGGGGTCTACCATCAATGACAAACTCTCTCTCTGAACACAGAAATTGACAGCCGCATTGGCAAATCTGTAGCTATCTTTGCCCGCCTCCCATCGCGTGCGTGGGGAAACTCCAAACTCACAATAAAGACCAAAGCTGCGGTACATAACGCCAGCGTCACCAGCACACTTCTATATGTCAGCAATTCAGAAGCTTGAAAAGTTCCTACTCGGGGCTCCATTTGTCATTCAGACAGATCAGAATGAAGCTGCCGATCGCACCAAGTGGCGATGCTATCTACTGCGCCACCTAAGATTGGTCGAAAAGCTCTCAAGGCAAGCAGAGGAGAGGAGAGAACGTCGGAACACCAGGAAAATAAGTAGCTGAGGGCTGTCACCTCAGGGACGAATTCCCATAGTCAGTTATGAGTCAAGGGGCTATTATTAGGCTATTATTATTATCTCTCGGGGAGAGGCAGTTATTTCGAATTCAAAGACTATCATCTAGATATGACGTGATTTATTCTTTCGTTCATTCTACCTGTCACTCTTCTCCAAATAATCCATCTCAGACCAATTAGAAGAAAAATAAATTCACACCCTAAAGGCCCAACACAATATAAGATCAAGCATGTGCTAAGTTTTTCAAACATAAATTGTACAGCAAAACGCAACACTACACTTAACGATATCCGGTTTTGCAAAAGAAGTAGATTGACACTTACCTGGAGGTTCTTTTCGCTTTTTACATATACCCAAATCCATGTAGCATGGATCATTCGAGGCTTTATAGCAAGTCAGATTAGCGCAACAGTGTTTGTCTAGTTTGCAAGGGTCACCTTCCTTGAGACAGTCCTTTAACTGGAAACACACCGACTATCTTAGACCGTAGGTCAAGGGTTAAATTACAATGAGTTTTCTATTTAGATTAATTGTTTTGTAACGCCATTCTACGTAATGTAAGCGATATTTGCTTTTAACTCCCGTATCTTCTACTTCAGCAGTCATATTCGTCCTGTTTCTATCTATCTATCTATCTATCTATCTATCTATCTATCTATCTATCTATCTATCTATCTATCTATCTATCTATCTATCTATCTATCTGTCTATCTATCTATCTATCTATCTATCTATCTATCTATCTATCTATCTATCTATCTATCTATCTATCTATCTATCTATCTATCTATCTATCTATCTATCTATCTATCTATCTATCTGTCTGTCTGTTTGTCCGTCTGTCCTTCTATCAATTACTATTGATCTATCTGCCTGTCTTAGGGTTAGAGTTAGGAGTTAGGGTTAGGCTTAGGTCTGTCGATCTATATTTCTACTGGTAGTACATAATTTTACGGAATCCTTTAATGGAAATATCCTTTGGGTAGTATGACGTATCAAATATTATAGCATACGATCGTTTTCCTAAAACCCAATTGGAGAGATGGTCGTTTTACTTGTACTCGTGCTGACAGCATTGTCAGCTTTTTAGCCTGTCTCTGCAGACTGCTGTTGGCAACTGCTTGTAAGTCGTGAATATAGGCCTGTCGCTTTCCCACTTACTTAGCCCAATAATTAACTGCGCTGCTGTGACAGACAACATGAAAGCTGTACAGCTTCTACCGTTACTTTTCAATGTTTCCTATACCAACGTTAGCACCATAAACTCAGTAACATCATTTGCTTCTAATGGATTCTAGCAGACAATTCATTGACTATGTGGTGTGTATCAGCGCAACTATCGAGAAATGAACTAAGCATTACGAAAGTAAAAATAATATACTCACACGAGCGAAATTAAAAGGAAAAGCTGTTGATGAAAAAGAATATATATGGATTACTTTTAGAATGATGGCCTTAAGCATTTGTTAATAAATCTGAGAGAAGACCGACCTGGAAAAGGGACATACCCCAACGTCAAAAGATTTGGTTTCCTTGAGATGTTTGCTTTCTTGTAATAAGGCCATTACAGTTCGATCTAGACTAAAGACGCTTCGTTATATCTGAGCACAATTGCCTTTAAAACAAAAAGAACAACAGTGAGCTCCGCCAACCAAAGTACAATATCGATAAATATTAACTTCTGGAATGGACTACTAGTTTATATCAGCTTGAATGGCAACGATTTGAAAAGGGCTAGGCATAAAAAGGACTGCTAGCACTTAAAATTTTGATATTCGCTATTTCTGTAATTGACTAATAATAATAATAAGAAGAAGAGGCAGAACAACGTATGTGACTTTATATGAAACATTTAAACAATTACCTATTCTTTATTTCGCCAACAAGAGGCAGAACAACGTATGTGACTTTATATGAAACATTTAAACAATTACCTATTCTTTATTTCGCCAACAAGAGGCAGAACAACGTATGTGACTTTATATGAAACATTTAAACACATACCTATTCTTTATTTCGGCAACAAGAGGCAGAACAACGTATGTGACTTTACATGAAACATTTAAACACATACCTATTCTTTATTTCGGCAACAAGAGGCAGAACAACGTATGTGACTTTACATGAAACATTTAAACACATACCTATTCTTTATTTCGGCAACAAGAGGCAGAACAACGTATGTGACTTTACATGAAACATTTAAACACATACCTATTCTTTATTTCGGCAACAAGAGGCAGAACAACGTATGTGACTTTATATGAAACATTTAAACAATTACCTATTCTTTATTTCGCCAACAAGAGGCAGAACAACGTATGTGACTTTATATGAAACATTTAAACAATTACCTATTCTTTATTTCGCCAACAAGAGGCAGAACAACGTATGTGACTTTATATGAAACATTTAAACACATACCTATTTATTTCGGCAACAAGAGGCAGAATAACGTATGTGATTTTATATGAAACATTTAAACAATTACCTATTCTTTATATCGGCAACAAGAAAGGAATTATGCAGTGTTTTGGGAATCCCCATGGTCTGGTTTTAAAGTCAATCACACAAGGAGGATCTCAGCACAGTGCATGAACTCCTTAGCACCGGCGAAAATCCCAATGTGTGTATATAGGAATCACACATTCTATAAATATGTTTGTGGTGGTTAGGTTTCTAATTTTTAAATATTACCAGTGCAGCGGCCTTACAGCCTACTCTTTACGATTTCCAACTGCAGTGGGATTTTTAACGTGCGCTACTTGTACACATGGCCTCTTATTTTTTCGCCCCTATCCGAGAAGACTAGGCATCCGATCTCACAACATAGAAGACCAGGGGGAAGTACATCACTGGTTCTGAAGAAAAAAAATCCATAAACTATATTCCGTTAACTGGGAATCGAATCATGTACCCCTAGAACTCCGGGGAGACCCAAAAACCACAGTGAAACTTTAACAGGAGACATAAATACTCGTATATGGAAAACCTAATGACGTCACTAAATTCGGAAGACTTTGGCAAGGATGAAAAACATGTACTGCGAACAGAGCTAAATGTTTCTGACAAAAAAAAAAAAACGTGCTCTGTCCTCAGTTGTATTTTGTTTGATCCATCCTTGTTCAGTTTGCTGTCTCTTATCCAAGGTTATGTGAATCATTGTCTTTTTCTCTTTGTCATAGCGCCGCGCCACTCAGTTACGGCACCAATTAAGGGTATGGCATAGCATACAGTACTTAGACAATGGGGATGTGGTGACTAAGACGTGATGTGCTGGAGTCACTAGGTGTCAGATGGCAGGCCTAGTGACGTGGTCTAAGTTTAAACGTCTCCGTTTTATCTTCCAAGCTAAAGGTTAAATTAGTACTGGTCAACTCCGCCAGAGGTGGTAATTCTTGGATGATCTTACTGTCTTTTCAATATCCCAGGTTCGTTCAGTTCCTTCTATGATATAATAATCGTGACTTCTCATACAGTGGTAGTGTGAACAATAACACTGACAAACAACATTTTTCTTTCTTATATAAGAATAAGTGTTCTTAGGTCAGTTTCTTGCGCTGATTTCAAATTTGAAATCCGTTTATCTCTATCACGTCGGGTTCTTAAGATATTTGTGAATAAATATATTTTTGGGAAACCGTTATTTGCTCCGTTTCATTTTTACTATATAACTTTTTAAAAATTAATAAAATGCAAAATAATTCTACTTTTTATACTGCTAAAAGATGCATGACATATGTTACGTTATATTTCAAATAGTTACTGTATTTTGAAATAATTCTGAGTGAAATATGGCTTCTAGAAATTGTAGAAATTCGGCTGATCTGTTCTGTTACGTGTGCGGATATTTTACCGATCGTGTTCACCAGAAAAACTTTACACCATTGCTAAAGAAAGCATATGAACTTTATTTCGATTCGAAAGTTGATGATGCAAATAAATCTTGGAAGCCAAATGCAGTTTGTTCGACTTGTGCAAATACATTGGCAGGTTGGTTACGAAAATCGCCGAAGCATAAGTCGATGCCTTTTGGAGTGCCAGTAATATGGCGTGAACCGACAAATCACGCTACTGATTGTTACTTCTGCTTGACAAATATCTGTGGTTTCACTTTTAAAACTAGAAAGTCTGTGGTTTATCCAAATATTGAATCGGTTTCGAAACCAGTGCCTCATGATCCAATCACGTGTCCGATCCCAGTTCCACCAGAACAATATCCGTTGGACGTGAATGAACCATCAGAAAGTGATAGTTTACCTGCTTTAGAAACTAATTCTGACTCGGATTATATACCAGTGAATGATGGTGTTCACTTAATTAACCATTCAGAACTTTCAGATCTAATACGTGATCTCGCTCTCCCCAAAGGACAAGCGGAATTACTCGGTTCGCGACTCAAAGAATGGAATCTTTTAGCGCCCAATACTCCGATATCTAAATTTCGTCATAGACACAGAGAACTTGTTCAATACTTTGAGATGGATGATGACATTTGCTATTGCAAAGATGTAAAAGGTCTAATGGTGCACCTCGGTCATGAGCACATAGTCAACGAATGGCGACTTTTCATCGACTCTTCCAAGACTAGTCTAAAAGCCGTGTTATTGCATAATGGAAATTTATTTTCATCAATTCCAGTCGCCTACTCTGTTCATATGAAAGAAACTTATGACAATATGGCTATACTTTTGGCAAAAATAAAGTACAATGACTACCAATGGCGGATTTGTGGAGACCTAAAGGTCATTGCAATTCTCAAGGGCATGCAGACTGGGTATACTAAATTTTGTTGCTTCCTATGTGAATGGGACAGCCGCAACAGACAGGAACATTATGCAAGAAAGGTGTGGCCTATCAGGGATCGTATGCAGCTCGGGCATAAAAATGTAATACACGAGCCATTAGTTAACAAAGACAGCATCATTTTACCACCGTTACATATAAAGTTGGGGCTCATGAAGAATTTCGTAAAAGCGTTAGATAAAACGAGCAAAGCTTTCACTTATCTTCGAGAAAAGTTTCCGCAAATTAGTGATGCAAAGATTAGCGATGCAAAGATAAAGGAAGGTATCTTTGTAGGACCTCAGATTAGGAAAGTTATTGCAGACAAACAATTCGAGAACTTGTTACATGGTAGTGAACTTCGCGCATGGATGGCATTCAAATCGATCGTCGATAACTTTCTGGGAAATCACAAATCTGTCGACTATGTGCATATTGTTAAGCAGTGCATACATGCATACAGAATTATGGGCTGTAACTTGTCCCTCAAAATCCATTTGCTCGATTCGCATCTTGACTTTTTCCCTGACTACCTTGGCGAAGTCAGCGATGAACATGGAGAACGATTCCATCAAGATATCGCCGTAATGGAGTCACGTTATCAAGGACGGTGGAGTGTGACCATGCTTGCCGATTATTGTTGGATGCTTCATCGCGATGTACCACATGCCATTCACCGACGAAAGTCGACTGCAAAGAAATTCAAGCCTACATAACTGTTATACTTCTTGTACAAATGATGTTGTAATACTGTATGCATTGTTAAAAAACTTCAATTGCGTATTTCTAGAGATCCCGACCTGATAGAGAAAAACGGTTTGCAGATTTAAAAACAGCGCATTAAAATTGACCAGAAAAACATAGAAATGTTAGAGAAAGAAAAAAAAATTTTTTTTTTGTTAGTCAGTGTAATGGTACAAGTTCAGCAACATGTAATGACGAAATCAAATTCTAGCTGCTCCATTAAAACTTTTAATAACACAATAGGGTTAACAGGCATGACAAGGTAATTCAAATAATGGAGTTCGCATACAGTCAAAAGTTGTATCCTTGGACATTACTAGTACTTCTTACGCGAGCTCGATAACTTGTAGAATTTGTTCCTCCTTATAACTTTGTCTCCTTTATATTTTCTTAGTCTTCCAAATCTGACACTGTTAAACTTGTGATGCTTATGCTCCTCTGTAGCATTCAGTTTCTTTTAAATATTTATAGAATTTTCTTGACGAACTGGTTAATCAAGCGTCTACAAACGTTCCCTACAACAAGAATCAGTCTTATGCATAATAGGTACTAATAATCAGATACTTACGAGAGAGAGCATAATCGCTCTTCTCATATAGAAATAAACACTCCTTGTTCCTTAGTAGTAATATCTATCTCTTGATAGATCAACCTTACTTAGAGTCTTGATAGATCAACCTTACTTAGAGTCTTGATAGATCAACCTTACTTAGAGTCTTGATAGATCAACCTTACTTAGAGTCTTGATAGATCAACCTTTACTTAGTGTTGCTCCTCCATAACATTCAGTTTCCTTTAAATATTTATAACATTTAGTTTCCTTCAAATATTTATAGTATTCAGTTTCCTTTAAATGTTTATAGAGTTCTCTTGGCGAACAGGCTAATCATGCATCTACACCTAGAACAAGAATCGGTCTTATGCATAATGTATATTTATAATCAAATACTAACGAGAGAGAGCACAATCTCTGTTCTCCTATAGAATCAACATTGACTGTACACCACAGAAATAATATCTAGATAGATTAACACTTGCTTGAAGTAGCTGGACATATGTATATACTCGTCAGAGCTAGTCTGTACAACCACAGCCATATAACCTGCCCTAGTGTGTTTACTCTCCGCACAGCTACTCGAATCTTCTAAGCAATAATGACCTGTGGTCACCTCAACGTGGTGTGTCCCCTTGCCACTCTCTGATTCGTTAACCCAATAATGTTGATTAAATTCATTGGTCAAGCTTCGCTGTTCTCGAACATTCTATTTACGTCTCTAGATGATCACTCACTGTTTGTAAACGTGAGCTGCTATCTTGAACTGATGTCAGTAACATTATTATTATTATTATTTTCCTTCATTACTTTTTTCTTTTGTGAGTTGTCCTAACTGTTTATCTCATTCTAACCATAGCACGGATAATGCTAGGGTAGGTCCCTCGGTGACATCTTCTTTGATCCTTAGCCGCCGACCGTCAAAGCAGTCAGTGCCCATCACTCCTGGTGGCGTCTTGTAGGACAACAACAAATTGATTTCACTTTGCTCGGTCGGTGGCCATCCTTTGTACAGTGCCCCAACTCTGGTTCATTCTTTGTATCTCGGCCTTCACAGTCCTCCGCCAAGTTGCTTTTGGTCGGCCTCTCTTTCGTTTCCCTTCAGGAGTCCATAGCATAGCTGTTCATGTGATGGCATCGAGGTCTCTTTTGAGGACATGACGAACCCAGCTCCAGCGTCTGCCAGCTATGATGGTGTGCATGTTCTCTTGCTTGCTCCGAGTAAGCAGATATTGGTTGATGATGGTATTCGACCAAAAGATTTAGTGAATTTTTCTTAGGCATGTTGTGTGAAAAGAGGGCAATTTCGACATTTCCTTCTCTGTAACTCTCCAGCATTCCGCACCATAGAGAAGCAGAGAAAGCACACAGCTCTGATATAATCTTAATTTTGTCCTTGTGCTGTACTGTGTGGACTTCCAGATGTTGTTTAGACTAAAAAAAGGCTGCTCTTGCTTTGTTCATTCTGTTGTTGATGTCTTTGCATTCTCCGCCGTCTGGAGTTACTATACATCCTAGGTATGTGAATGTGTCTGTCTGTTCCAGTTGCTGATTCCTTACTGATATGGTCTCAGGGCTGCTCACATTGAGCGTCATGACCTCTGACTTCTCTAGATTGATGTTCAAGTCCACCTGCTGGCTATACTTATTAAGTCTATCCGTTTCTTCCTGGATGTGTTGATGCCAATGTGCTAGTAGTGCAATGTCATTTGTATATTCCAGATCTTCCAATGTAGAAAATGTAGTCCATCTTATTCCTCTTGGACTGCCCTCTGTTGTCTGTCGCATCACTCAGTCTATGACTGTTAAAAATAGAGTGGTTGATAAAGGGTATCCCTGTCGTACTCCTGTCTTCACCTCGAAAGTTAGGTTGCTCTGCATAACGCTACACGTAAAGTTGGCATAGAGGCTTTTTATGGTTGACACTATGCAACTTGGAATTCCATAAGCCCTCAGTATTTTCCACAAACTGTCCCTGTGTATACTGTCAAAAGCATTTTCACAATCAATGAAATTAATGTTTAGCTGTCTTTGCCATTCTGAGCACTGCTCTATAATGTTGTGACATATTATGATTTTAGATTTCATATATCTATTTCTTTATCTGCACCTTTCTTTTACCTAGCTTTCATCTATGCACGTCTTATTAACATTGAACCATCCTACACTCAGAGATCTGTCTCTTTTTTAATTTAGCACGCATTTTATTGCTGTTCACTAATTTCTTTGATGAACGTTTACGAGCAGACCTATTGGCTAACGTGAGCCGGTTTCATTTAATTGTAAACGCCAGAGATTGAGAATCGTTGTAATATGTCGCAACAGAGGAAGGTGGCGTTAAGTTAAACGTATTTTTCGATAGAGAGCGATCAGGGGAGATAAATTTTGGAAGAAAAGAGCAAATTTCCATTACCGTCTCCTCAGTCTATTCGTTTGAAAGCTAATTTAACATGATGAGATCGCCAGATCAAAGGACACTGCTCGCTAGAATTTTGCATACGAGTAGAGACGTGTAAAACTCACACTGATTAGCGAAGTGCCGATGCTGATCAGAAAAAGAACAGAGAGTCTGGTTTTCGGTTTTGGTGTAAAGAACGGCTTTGATTCGCGTGTTTCCCTAAATTTGAGCAGAGAAATCCTCTGAGGTGCTACATCTGGCGGAGAATCTGGTTTTCGTTGTATAATGTATCATTCCCTTTGATTTCCTATATGTATGTATGTATATATATATATATATATATATATATATATATATATATATATATATATATATATATATATATATATATATATATATCCCAGCACTTTAAGATCCATTATGTAGTATTCTGCAGATTTTAAAGACATCTAGCTCCGAGTTCTAGAATACCTAGTATTAGTTTAGTTCTTAGTTTCTCGTTGAAGATAGCCAATAGTTCTGTTTGGAGGTAATAATATTTACTAGTAGGGTTGAGTGATTTAAATGTTTAAATCGTCAATTATATTTCACTAGATTTTCGGTGCAGAGGGATTTACTAGATAGGTCCGTCATTTATATTTCTCTAGGTTTTACTTTGTTACAGTGGCTAGCAGAATAAATAATAAATTCTAGCCAAACTCTTCCAGCTATAAACAAATTTAATTAATTGCTAGTAACCAGTCAGAGAATATTTTAACCAACTAGTAAATGCCCTGATCATAATGAGTATTGACATTTATTACTAATTCATGATGATTAATTTTTTTAAATGACTAGAATTTATTTCATGGTAGTTTAAACGATAAGACAAGCTCTAAGCTTGTAGTTTCAATTTGACGTTAAATAACCGAAGTGAATATATTACATATTACGTGAGTTAGGATATGATTAAATATACTAAATGGGAGAAGATCGGCTACCACGACAAGCATGGGAAACAAAGAGCCAGGGATCCAGACCTCCAGGACGACCCAGAGTCCGCTGGGAGGACAACATTAGACAATCTTTGAAGGACCGAGGACTAGAATGGAACCAGGCCAGGAAGAAGACAGCTGATAGAATGGTCTGGCGCTCTCTCTTCCAAACCTCTACACCTCACGGTAGAAGGGGAACGACTAAGTAAGTAAGTAAGTTAAATATACTATAGTATGGTTAAGTATTTGTTTTTCTCTTCCTTTATACAGTATTGGGTAAAACCCAAATCTGCCTGCGGTCTCCATGTAAATCTGAGAGAAATCGTACTAAAGAACATTTCTTATATTAGTACCTGGGGTTTTTTTTCAAGGAAACCTGTCTGAAGTTGTGTTTACACCCAGAAAGAGACAAGAATACCAACCCAAAGAACATTAAGAGTGACTTGGTAACTTGCGTATAGATCAAGGATTTATTGTTCCAATCTCATTTACATACAGTCCCGTTGTGGCAAGCTAACAAACCTTAACATTTCCGACGTTAGATCGTTTGTGGTGTGACCAAGAATTTTAATACTGAGAGAAGTTACCGACCTGACATTTCCTAAGTACTGGAAACCTCAAGATTTTGACACTGTGAGCACTGTAACATATATTACCTGAACTGATTTTTTTAAAGTGACATAAACAGTAATCCAAAAATATAGTCGTAAAGAGAACGCTTCCCGGAGGAATTGGATTAAACCTTCACTGTAGAGCTGGGGTTCTTTTTGCCAAAAGAACACTGGATTTGCTGTGTGTGTGTGTGTCCTAAAGATTGCGCCAGAAGGTGAAAAATCAAGTTTGTAGGTAAGAACGAATGTCAGTGGCCACTGGTATATGGATAGAAAGAAAGCAGGAATGAGTGGCTCTTTGATCGTATAATTCATTGTACCCACTTTGTATTTCTTTTATATGCAAGTTTTGCTAATACTGTTTCCCTTTCAGGATAGATTAATGTATAACTCTGTTCTTACCGTAGAAGGAAATCCTAGCCCATAGTGTATACATCTATGACTCTTTTTTTTTTTTTTGGGGGGGGGGGGGGGGGGGGGGTTAATAATTTTTTTTCGTCATAACGGGATCTTGTCTCGGCAGAGGGAGGGAAGATTACACCTACAAGTCTATTTCTTGATTAATGCCTTAACCTATGTTATATTTGTATTGATTGATATTCAACTTATTACTGTTGTGAAGTTCTTTATGATAAAAAAAAATTTACATAAACTACATTCACATGTGTCGATCAGCTCCTCCAAATAATATCCCATTGATAAAGTTTTCAGTCTGTGCGTCTAACTGTTGTCAATTATGTGTGTGCGTATGTGAGTGGTCGAGATATAAATATATAAATATATATAAATATATAAATATATATAAATATATATAAATATATAAATATATAAATATATAAATATATATAAATATATATATATATATAAATATATATAAATATATATATATATATATATATATATATATATATATATATATATATATATATATATATATATATATATATATATATATATATATATATATATATATATATATATATATATATATATATATATATATATATATATAAATATAAATATATATATATAAATATATATATATATATATAAAAATATATAAATATATATATATAAATTAATATAAATATATAAATATATAAATATAAATATATAAATAAATATAAACATAAATATATAAATATATATATATATATATAAATAAATATAAATATATATAAATATATATATATATATATATATATATAATATATATATATATATATTATATATATAATATATATATATATATAATATATATATAACCAACGGGCTGATCACCCGTTTGCCAGTCACTTTGATTACGGAAACAACGGCAAAGAAAATCTATTCGCTGTTGCCCTTAAGACGCCACTAGGCGTAATGGCCACTGACTGCTTTGCCGGTCGTTGGCTAAGGACGGAAGAAGAAGAAGAAGATATATATATATATCTTCTTCCTGTGAAGATCAAATTATACAAATCACTTGTATTATCTATTCTCTTGTATGGGTGTGAGAGCTGGACACTCACTGCAGATACGGAGCGAAGGATTCAGGCTTTCGAGCATAAATGTTATAGAAGAATTTTGCGCATTTGCTATAAAGAGCACAAAACAAATGTCTATGTTAGAGAGAAGATAAACACCTATGCAGGCCACCAAGAACCACTTTTGTCAACAGTGAAACGTCGAAAGCTTGCCTGGTTTGGGCATGTAACTCGTCATGACTCCCTTTCGAAAACGATCCTTCAGGGAACAGTCGAAGGTAAACGGAGAAGAGGAAGGCAGAGAAAATCCTGGGCTGATAACATCAAAGAATGGGCAGGACACGGTTTTTTTTACACTTGTACGCATTGCTGAGGATAGAGAGCAGTGGAGGACCCTGTCTGCTGATGCTTCCACCATGGCACCCCTACGACCCATGACCGGTTACGGGCTGAGATGATGATGATATATATATATATAATTTATATATTATATAATTTATATATTATATATATATATATATATATATATATATATATATATATATATATATATATATATATATATATATATATTCTAGTAGACTGTCTGACTAAACAAGTTCTGTTGTAGAGATAGGCTGAACGAGAGAAGTTTTTTTTCCTCGAGTTTCAGGGACAGACTACCTATTTTCCACCATCTCACTCGTGAAAATCTATTTCTTCTATTATTTCTCACTGAGCTATCACCTGTACTATTGCTATTCAGAAGGGACCAATCTATGTCTTAATTCCCCTATAAAAAATCTACGACAAATGGGTGCTTTTCCGGGAAATGAACTCTAATCCTGAGCTAGTACGACATATATCAGCTCGTCTGAAGGATTAAAGTTTCTTTTGTCTAGAGAGAGAAAGAGTGTGATTTGGTATCATTAAAAATAACTTTCCCCTAAACAAACGATCTGTTCATTGACTTGCTGACCACACAAAACTTATCTATTGTTTTTCCACAGCATTGTTAGAGTATATACAATTAGATTTACAGGTTGATTTTGTTGGAGTTATGTTAGTTATTGATTTTGTAATACAAAGCCGCTGGTAAGTGTGTGATTGTGTAACAATCACAGGGTCTATGAAGCAGAAGGTGTTTTTGAGCTAAGCGAAGGACTGTGTATGGAATATTTTGTCCAGTTAATTGCCTCCCTTACCCTAACTCACTTCAGGGGTGAGCTTGATAGTGGACTTAAAAATTAAGGGATTTTTTTTCTCCTTAAATTTTTTGCACTAATAAATTGTTTTTTTTCCACGGTGTTAACTTAATTTTTTGGGTTAGCTGATTAATCTGAACTCCCATTCATTTGGCGTAGTCGACTGCATTAGGAGCCTTTATTGCCAGTTAATAGCAGCGATAGTTAGATAAATAATAAGGAGGAGGTATCCCAGTTAAATACATATTTTTTTTTGTTTTGTATTTTCTCGTAGATGGGACGGAACCAGTGTATCCTTTTTCTTCCTTCTTTCTTGGGTAAGTTTCAGTCATTTATTTACTATGGCAGAGAGTTCAAAGCTTAGGCAAATGCTCAGAGAGGAAGCAAGGGAAGAGGGATTGGAAGGAGAAGAAGCAAAAGCTTTTGTCAATGACGAACTTGACAGATATGATGCGGCGAAGAAAGAAGCAGAAGCTAGGGAAAAGGAAAGAGAAGAGCGTCAATTACAGCAGAAGAAGATTGAGGAAGAAATGGAAATTCGCAGGGCAGCCGAAGCTAGAGAGCAGAAGAAGATTAAGGAAGAAATTGAAATCTGCAGGGTACAGCATGAGGAAAGAGAGAAGGAGAGACAGCGGGAGGAAAGAGAGAAGGAGAGACAGCATGAGGAAAGAGAAAATGGGCAACGACGACTGCATAAATTGGCTCTTAAAGCTATAGACTTCCAAAGTAGTGGAGCTGCCTCTACCTCCAGCAATGGGGACTCTCTGTCTCAATCACAGCTATATGATCCTTCTTACACTCAATCTCCTCAACTCACCCCTATGTCTTTTGCTCTACAATCTTTTCCATGTCCTAATGAGAAGATTGACAAGTATCTAGAAAAATTTGAGAGATTGGCCAATCTGTACGGTTTAGAGAGGTCGCGTTGGTTTATGAAGCTTTCCCAGGCTTTAAAAGGGTCTACTTATGATGCGTACTCAAAACTGGAAAGCAGCCAACAAGACAGTTACGACGTGTTGAGGAAAGCTTTACTAAAACGGTTTGAAATGAATGTTCACAAATTTTTACAACTGTTCCGTAACATCAGAAAGGAGAGCTCTGAAACTTTTCATCAGTTCTCTTCTCGTCTGAAGGGATACCTGACAAAGTGCCTGGAGCTTTCACAGCTCGCATCTACCTATGAAGGACTTGAGCAGTTCGTTATAACCGAAAACAGAAAATAAGTCCTATAAAAACAAGTACCCCACCAACAACAAAGTCTGATCAACCGAACCGTCCTACATGGCAGCTCGGTCAGAAAGGACAGGGTGACAAAGGGACAACCCCTGCGCACGGGACAACTGATCAGAGCAAGCACAGCGAGCCGATACGCATCGGATGCTTACAAATAGTCTCGCAAGGTAGAATTTATGTCAGTGATTCTCATCCTGAGGGAGAGAGGCTCTCAACGAGAGGTACTGTTTTTTTGAACTGGTCTTCAACATATTGTTTGTTTGACACGGGACGTTCTATTGATTGCATTGTTGCCAGGCACCTGGTCAAACCCGGTCAAGAGACAGAAGAAAGCGTCGAACTTTGTGGAGTTTTTAAGAGTGATGCACCAACGACGCTTTCCATCGCATTAGTGGAGATACACTCTTCTTTTGTCACAGGTGTCATCAAAGCGGCCGTTAAGGATGCCCCGATCTATCCAGTCATACTTGGCGGTAGATATGTGTTTATTGGGAAACCGCTAAGGAAACCAAAGGAACGGGAGCGAACTTTATCGTAGAACGGGCAAGCCTGAACAAGGTTATAATCAGCTCCTAGTACCGAAACAGTACAGAAGCCAAATCTTAGAAATGGGGCACTCTCTTCCCTTTAGCGGACATATGAGACAGAACGCCACAAATCTGCGAATACAGACTCCCTATTGGTGGCCAGATACCTTCAAATACCTAGGATGCATAATAATACCAGACGGCGGGCAGGCAAAGACATCAACATCAGAATGAATAAGGCAAGAACAGCCTTTTTTAGCCTAAACAACATCTGGAAGTCCTCTCAATACGGAAAAAGCACAAAATTAAGATTATATCAGAGCTGTAGGCTTTCTGCGCTTCTCTATGGTGCGGAATGTTGGAGAGTTACAGAGAAGGAAATGTCGAAATTGTCCTCTTTTCACACAACATGCCTAAGAAAAATTCACTAAATCTTTTGGCCAAATACCATCACCAACCAAGATCTGCTTACTCGGAGCAAGCAAGAGGACATGCACACCATCATAGCTGGCAGACGCTGGAGCTGGGTTGGCCATGTCCTCAGAAGAGACCCCGATGCCATCACAAGAACAGCTATGCTTTGGACCCCTGAAGGAAAACGAAAGAGAGGCCGACCAAAAACAACCTGGCGGAGGACTGTGGAGGCTGAGATGCAAAGAATGAACCAGAGTTGGGGCACTGTACGAAGGATGGCCGCCGACCGAGTAACGTGGAATCAATTTGTTGTTGCCCTACAAGACGCCACTAGGCGTGATGGCCACTGACTGCTTGACGGTCGGCGGCTAAGGATCAAAGAAGAAGAAGACGAAGGATGGCGACCTACCGAGCAAAGTGGAATCAGTTTGTTGTTGCATTATAAGACGCCACTAGGCGTGATGCCAACTGACCTCTTTGACCTCGGCGGCTAAGGATCAAAGAAGAAGAAGAAGATTGGTGGCCAGGGATGAAAACTGTATAATCAGATACGTAAAATTATCTGCAAAGTGCCAACGGGTGGCACTCAAGCATTTGACACCCACAGTTCCTATGGGGAAATGCCAATAGTGGGGACACCATTTGAACGGTTTGTGATCGACATTTTAGGACCCTCAGAAAGGACTAAAAGAAGGAACAGGTTCATCCTGACCTTAGTCGATACATGAACTTTATGGGCAGAAGCTATATCGCTAACATGCGCGGATGCCAAGCATGTCGCAGAAGCCCTAGTGCAGATTTTTACATGGTTGGGATTCCAGCAACAAGTTTCGACGGATAACGGATCCCCATACCGTAACCTGTTAATGGAAGAGATCTTTAAGATCTTGGGGAACTAGCACATCTACACAAGCCCTTATAATCCGGCTGGAAGTGGGTTAGTAGAAGTGTCAACGGAAGCCTCACCATGATGATACGTAAGCTGGGCCAAAAAAGCCGGAAGATTTGGACCTTTTCATTCCTGCAGCCTTATTCGCCTACCGGGAAGTCCCCCAGGCCTCTACGGATTATCCCCCAGCTACACTTTTATTCGGCAGACCTATCAAGGGTCCGCTTGACGCCTTACTCAGATCGCTAACAGACCAGAAGGCGGATGAGATAGACGTCTCATCCAGTAGATATGTATCGGAATTGAAGGAAAGGCTACAGCTAGGATGGGATCTAGCAACAACCAACCTTAAGCGAGCGCGCGCAAAGCACGCTAAACGATACAATCAAGCAGCGAAAGAGAGAGAATTACAACCAGGGGAGAAAGTTTTGTTGTTACTGCCAACCGGAAGCAACAAACTACACATCGGGTGGCAAGGGCCGTTTACCATCCTGAAAAAGATCTCGAGAACGAATTATCAGATCTCTATCAAAGGAAAGGAGAAGGTTTACCATGTAAATCTGTTAAAGAAATACTTGGAAAGACCGGTGCCATATATATATATATATATATATATATATATATATATATATATATATATATATATATATATATATATATATATATATATATGCCAGCACTTTAAGAAGATCCATTATTCAGTACTCCGCAGATTTTAAAGACATCTAGCTCCGAGTTCTAGAATACCTAGAATTAGTGTAGTTCTTAGATTCTCGTTGGAGATAGCCAATAGTTCTATTTGGAGGTAATAATATTTACTAGTAGGGTTGAGTGATTTAAGTGTTTAAATCGTCAATTATATTTTACTAGATTTTCGGTGCAGAGTGATTTACTAGATAGGTCCGTCATTTATATTTCTCTAGGTTTTACTGTGTTACAGTGGCTAGCAGAATAAAAAATAAATTCTAGCTAAACTCTTCCAGCTATAAATAAATTTAATTAATTGCTAGTAACCAGTCAGAGAATATTTTAACCAACTAGTAAATGCCATGATCATTATGAGTATTGACGAAGTATACATTTATTTCTAATTCATGATGATTAATTTTTTTAAATGACTAGAACTTAATTCACGGTAGTTTAAACGATAAGACAAGCTCTAAGCTTGTAGTTTCAATTTGACGTTAAATAACCGAAGTGAATATATTACATTTTACGCGAGTTAGGATAGGATTGAATATACTATAGTATGGTTAAGTATTTGGGTTTCTCTTCCTGTATACAGTATTTGATCAAACCCAAATCTACCAGCCGTCTCCATGTAAACCTGAGAGAAATCGTACTAAAGAACATTTCTTATATTAGTACCTGGGGTTTTTTTCAAGGTAACCCTGTCTGAAGTTGTGTTTACACCTAAAAAAGAGACAGAATACCAACCCAAAGAACATTAAGAGTGACTTGGTAACTTGCATATAGATCAAGGATTTATTGTTCCAATCTCATTTACATACAGCCCCGTTGTGGCAGTCTAACAAACCTTAACATTTCCGACGTTAGATCATTTGTGGTGTGACCAAGAATTTTAATACTGAGAGAAGTTACCGATCTGACATTTCCTTAGTACTGGAAACCTCAAGATTCTAACACTGTGAGCACTGTAACATCTATTACCTGAACTGATTTTTTTAAAGCGACATAAACAGTAATCCAAAAATATAGTCGTAAAGAGAACGCTCCACGGAGGAATTGGATTAAACATTCTCTTTAGAGCTGGGTTTCTCTTTGCCAAAAGAACACTGGATTTGCTGTGTGTGTGTCCTAAAGATTGCACCAGAAGGTGAAAAATCAAGTTTATAGTTAAGAGCGAATGTCAGTGGCCACTGGTATATGGATAGAAAGAAAGCATGAATGATTGGCTCTTTGATCGTATAATTCATTGTACCCACTTTGTATTTCTTTTATATGCAAGTTTTGCTAATACTGTTTCCTTTTCAGGATAAATTATTGTATAAACTCTGTTCTTACCGTAGAGGGAAATTCTAGACTATAGTTTATAAATCTATGACTCTTTTTTTAGGAGTTTAATAAATTTTTTTTCCCTCATAATGGGATCTAGTCTCAACAGAGGGAGGGAGGATTACACCTATGAGTCTATTTCTTGATTAATGCCTTAACCTATGTTATATTTGTATTGACTGATATTCAAATTATTACTGTTGTGAAGTTCTTTATGATAAATAAAATTTACATAAACTTTATTCACATGTGTCGGTCAGCTCGTCGACAAAATTTCCATATCCCATTGATGTGGTTTTCACGCCTGTACGTCTAACTGTTGTCACTTATGTATATATTAATATATATTCTAGTAGACTGTCTGACTAAACAAGTTCTGTTGTAGAGATAGGCTGAACGAGAGAAGTTTTTTTCCTCGAGTTTCAGGACAGACTCTACCTATCTTCCGCCATCTCACTCGTGAAAATCTATTTCTTATATTATCTTCCACTGAGCTATCACCTGTACTATTGCTATTTAGAAGGGACCAATCTATGTCTTAATTCCCCTATCAAAAATCTACGACAAATGTTACTGAGGGTAAATTTATGATCTACACATCTTCTGTTCTTTCTAAATCCTGCTTGTTCTTTCCTCAGATTGTGGTCTACTGTAACTGTCTTTTTCTTCTGTAAAGGTGATCACTTGCACAAGACAGTATACATGTTGTTAAGATGTGTAGTACTTGTAGCGATGAGCTGAGTGTGGGTGCAAATGAAGGCGCGAATGTGTTTAGGCTCGTATATGTGGTGTAATGCAACCCATACACTCACATGCAGTAGTCAAGGATGCTTGAAGACTGCTGGCACGTTTCAAAACATTTATTGACGATAACACACATAGCATCAACAGGAACAGTCAGTGTAATCAAGGTCATGCTGACCGGAAATCGTTAGGTATACATCAGGCATTCAAAAAGGCTGGTAAACATTTGAATATTCGTGCATGGTCAATAGCAATGTTCTTCAATAATGACAGTTCATAATGCCGCTTTGGTATCCTGACTAAACGCGTCAGATACCTTCATAACTTTGACATACTGGTACAACTTGGCATTCCCCGCCAATTGCACATTATCAGACTGTAATATATTAGCCTTAACACAGGCCTCGTTATGGCGTCATCTGTGTACTCCTTCTAAGCAGGTTAACATCAACCCTGCAGTAATGCTTATGTAGACATAAATACCGCAAATCTGCGGTTCCCACAATATATCTTCGTCACTGGACTTCTGGATAATATAAATACTAACAGTCTTGGATGGCTACCTTGAGCACAACAATATAAGTTATGAAATGGAGGACCGGTGAGCTGTAGTTCACAGACTAGGTAATCTTCTAACATGTTCTGCCACCGAAAGCGTAATAATGGAAAAAGTCGGTATTACCTGGAACCGAATCCGTCATTCCGACGCACAGAGAAACACTGGCGAGACCTGCCAACGCAGTCACTTCGAAGATTTTCCCCGAAAAACACAATGGACATTCGTCCCTCAGAAGCCAGCTTACATCCCGGCCTGACGGAAGTAACTCAACTTGGCGCTTAAAAAACCTGCGCATGGGCACACGCCCG
The DNA here is from genome assembly GCA_024509875.1 of Oreohelix idahoensis. NCBI lineage: Eukaryota > Metazoa > Mollusca > Gastropoda > Stylommatophora > Oreohelicidae > Oreohelix > Oreohelix idahoensis. The sequence continues at coordinate 1,284,414 of JAMPIV010000326.1, read as the reverse complement.
AACTGTTTACCTTTCACCCTAAAGGTCAAACACAATGAATGCACAAACAAGGGAGATAACCCCTAATCAACGTGACACAGCAGAGTCAAGACATAGTTACTAAACTTTGATCAGGGTGAGAAAAATACGACAAATAACTTGACATATGACAACAACATATTATACTTAAGAGGATACAAATCATCTCCCAACATAAGAGAAAATATTTCTCAAAGCAAAACAAATTCAGGTGGTATCATTAAAGAACCTGAGTTGCTGGCAATACCAATCATATATCAAACATTATTAAATACTATAATTATAGCAATATACAAATATCATGAATTACGATGCTATATTAGCAACATATCACTAATGGATGGACAAAATCAAATTTATTAAATTCTTTATACATCATCCAAATAGTAAAACATTTGTATTACAATATATTAGGATATTAAGGACAGACCTAAGTCTGAAAGTGTATCACGAAAACTAGGACACAAGATTTAATTGGAATCATATGGGCATCTAGACAATATGTCCGCCATCACATTATCCGAACCACGGATAGCTCGCACCGTGAAATGGAAAGGCTGAAGAGCAATAGCATAACGAGTAGATCTCGAGCTCTTCAGATCCTTACTTTGCATAGCCGTAAGAGCTTTTTGGTTGGTTTCCATAAAGAAATGCGCGACCAGAAGGAACCTTTGTAGCTTAAGAATGGACCAAACCATAGCCAACAATTCACGGTCTAAAACCGAGTAATTCCTTTCTGCCGCATTTAGCTTCCTAGAGATATACATTACAGGATGCAGAGTTCCTGAATACTCCTGCATTAGTGCCGATCCAATCCCAGTGGAAGAGGCATCACTACGAAGAACACAAGTCTTATCAATCGTTGGCAGTCTTAAGATAGGATGAGATGAGAACAAATTCTTAACCTGATCCAATGAAGATTGGCATTCTTGGGACCAACGCACCATATTAGGAGAACCTTTTTTCAATAACGATGAAAGTGGTGCCATAATGGAGGACAGATTCTCAATGAATCTTCCATAGAATTGTATTAATCCCAAGAGACTACGCACTTGCTTTTTTGTCTTCGGAACCGAGATATTTAATATCTTCGAAATGTTTTGGTCCTCTGTCTTCAACAGACCATGACCAACCCGATGACCTAGGAAAGAAATTTCACTAAACCCAGCAAAAGCTTTAGAGGGTTTTGCAGTCAAACTATGCTCACGTAAAGTAGATAGCAATTCCTTTAGACCCAAATAGTGTTCTTCCCAAGTATCGCTGAAAAGACAGATGTCGTCTAAATATGCGATGACATCTGCACGATCTGATAGAATTCGTCGCATCATGCGCACGAAAGTCGCTCTATCGTTCATAAGCCCGAAAGGCATACAATTCCATTGAAACAGACCCCTAGGTGTCGAAAAAGCAGTCAGAGGTTTGGCATGTTCCGTCAAAGGGACTTGCCAGTAACCTTTCGACAAGTCTAGTTTAGTAAAGAATCTAGCTTTAGAAAGTCTAATAAGTAGATCATCTAATAAAGGCATAGGTTCAGCATCGAACTTCGTAACTTGATTTAATTTTCGATAGTCAACGCAAAGACGTATGTTATTGTCTTTCTTTCGAACAATAACTATCGACGAAGAATAAGCTGAAGTGGATGGTTCAATTATTTTCAATTGAATCATTTCATCCAATTCTTTCTCGACTTGTGCTTGAAAATGAATAGGTATTGAGTATGGTCTTACTCTGATCGGATTACGATCAGTAAGTATGATGTCATGTTAAATGACACATGTGTGTCCAGGAATGTCGGTAAGGGCATCCTGAAATGATTGTAGTGTAGAAGATACTTGACGCTGTTCCTCAAAAGACAAATTCGAAGAAACGGTAACGTTTTTCCATGATTCCGTAGAATTAAGTGGAATCGCAGGAAGAGGTAAGTTAACGTCAGAAAAAATAGTTTCCTCATCCTGTATAACGGACAGGGATGAGATGTGACCATGTTGGACTAGAGAGTCGTCCGTCGCCTGGAAAATAGGCTGCAAATAGTCTGGACGTTCAATAAACTCTGTTAGCATATTTATATGTAAGGTTTTATGCCTTCCATCCACATCGACAATATAGTCGACATCTGAAATTTTCGAGACTATAGTGTATGGACCTTTCCATGAAATGAGAAGTCTGTTCTCTCTTGAGGGAAGTAAGACAAACGCTTTGTCTCCAGGACAAAGTTGACGTAGGCGTCTTTTCTTGTTAGCAAATCGCCTAGCCTTTTCTTTCGCAAATTCGGAAGATGATGTTGCTAATCTGCACGTTTCGATAGTTTTCTCCCTAAGAGCAATGACATATTCATATGACGATTGTGTATCATCGTCAATATTATCGGAAGTTATCAAATCGTATAACAAAGACATCGGACCGCGCGGTTGCGCGCCAAAGACAAGTTCGAAAGGAGAAAACCCTGTATGCTCGTTGGGAACCTCTCTATAGGCAAAGAGAGCTGCAGGTAGGACCCTGTCCCAATCATCAGGATGATCCTCCGTTATCTTGCCAAGTAAGATCTTTAGTGTTCTATTAAGAAGTTCAACCAATCCATTGGACATTGGATGATAAATACTACTGAGAGACCTTTTAATGTCTAGCGTAGCCATTACCTGAGACATAGTGTCCGAAATTAATTGACTGCCGTGGTCCGACAGTATTTCTCCGGAGAATCCCAGACGAGAAAATATGAGCCAAAGAGCATCAGCTATATCGACAGTTGATATGCTCTTCAGAGGAATAGCCTCTGGCCAACGCGTGCACATGTCAACGCAAGTGAGGATAAATTGGTGTCCTCTGGATGACTTAATCTTAAACGGGCCAATAATGTCTATAGCTATTTTCTGAAACGGCCGAATCGGAATATCTGCAGCCTGAATAGGTGCAGCATGTCTTGGACCTCTAGACTTGACCTCTTGACAAATTTTACAAGACCGGCAATAAATTCGTATGTCTTTATTAACAAATAGCCAAAAGAAAGACGCAAGGACTCTAGTTTTAGTTCTGGAAAAACCCATGTGTCCAGCACACTGAGAATCGTGTACATGCTGAAGAATTAAGGCTCTCATACACTTAGGCACAAGAATTTGCGAGTGCATAGACTTGTCCGAGTGTTGTACCATTCGTACCAATATACCATTCTTCATAGTGATATACGATTTGTAATTCGTATTTTGATTGGGATCCCCTTTCTTTGCGAGAAGGAAGAATTTCTTTAAAGAAGGATCCTCTTCTTGACGTTTAACAAGCGAGTCATGGGAAATCACCAAATGCTCGTCTTGGCTATCAACTCCATTACTATTATCAGATGAAGTTGGGGGATTAAGAGCTTGAGCTCTTGTCACCACTGCATTGACCGTTTGAATGTTTTCTTCTTCCCAAATAGAAATTTGTTGCGGGGTGCATTCCTTAACCCCATGAATACGACCGATTATAAGATCCGCAATAGGATTAGGAAGAAGACATGCATGGACATCTCCTGTAAAGAAGGGAGTGTCAATCCTAATAATAGCAGTAGGATAACTTTCCATAGTACCACCAAATGTAACACATTTGATCGCTTTTCCAGTGGCACAGCAAGGATCTATCATAGACTCCCTAACCCTGACGGTAGTACATTCCGAATCGAAAAGTACTGAGACCAGCGTATCATTCACTAAACCGTTATGCAAGATGAGACATCCTCTCCCATCATGCGCAACTGTTGCAGGTAGAGCAGGAAGAGGGTGACCACAACTTAGGGTAGATACAGTCGATTAGTTGAACAATGTTAAGCATTGGGGGCATTCAGTTGCTCTCCCAAAATCGAAAGCCCAACCAGTGATAGCCTAAGAGTTACCACTATCATTTACTTGACTACAGGCTCCATCAAACTCTTGTTGTGCAGAGTTTGCCTGTTGGAAAGCTTTTCTTTTGTTATATCTAGGTCTACCACGATTATCATTTCCCCTGTAATTGTTATCATATTGTCTATTGTAATTATCATTTCGGTTTGAATCCTGGTTAGTATATTCACCATCGTCATATTCTTGACGTCGAGACTGGTTATCCCGAGCAGAAAAGCTTGGATAGTTTTTATTGTAATAACCTTTGCGACAATGTCTAAAATTATTACCACCAAAATTACGAAAACTCCCATCTCGTCTCCAGTTCTTAGAAGAAGAACCTTCATATGTTGGATTACTCTGTTTGTGAGTGTAATTTTGATTACTTCTCCTATTGCAGTTTTGTTGAGCACCCTGAAATTTTTTATTGAAATTAGGGCCATATGGTGCTGCCGAAGCAACTGGCAACCCTTCTTTCACTTCAGAATTGCTAACTGTAGCATGGGGGTGCGCGGTGGCGTACTGGCAACAGTATTCCTCCATGTCTTTTAAGTTTTTGGGTTTACGCTCATGAAGAAATGCAAGGAAAGAATCATTAACAGATGACAAAACCTTATCTCGAAGTAATAAGTCCATTAGGCCTTCATATGTTTTCTCAGTCTGAGACAACTCAACCCATCGTGTAAATGTACGACGTGTTTTTGAAAAAAATTCAGAGAAATCTACTCCATTTTCTGGCAACATTGTCCAAGAACGAAGACGATAATCTTCTTCTTTTAGTTGATATTTTTTTAGCAATGCTGCTCTGACAACATCATAATTAGTCCTGTCATGTTCGTCTATTGTCATAAGAGTAGTCACTGTGTCACCTGTAAAAAATTTCATCAGTTGTTCGACATATTTTTCTTTTTTTACCCTATGCGCATGGCATAAAAATTGGAATCTATCTAGATAATCCGCTACGTCATCCTTTAAAGGATTGAAATGAGGTAATTTAATCCTACTAACAAACTCCTTTGTCGTACTCGAAGTTGTTTGATGAGCACCCGAACTCGCCAATTTTAATTGATCTAACTCCAAAGTTGCGAGTCTTTCCTCATGTTCCATTTTTGCTTTTCTCTCTTCGGCCTCAGCTTGAAGTTTTCTCTCCTCAGCAGCAGCTTGAGCTTGAAGTTTTTTGTCTTCCATTTCCATCGGAATTTTCTTTCATCAGCAGCAGCTTGAAGTTTTTTTTCCTCAGCAGCAGCTTTTCTCTCCTCAGCAGCAGCTTGAGCTTTTCTCTCCTCAGCCTCTCTTTGATACCTTTTTTCTTCAAGTTCTAATCTTCTATTCTCAGCTTCTAGCTTCTTTAGTTCAGCTTCTGCTTTCAATTTAATTTCTTCTTTTTGTTTCTTTTCTTCTGTCTCTAATGCAATGGCGAATTGAGCAGATGAATATTCTTCCAATTCTTTACCAGACTTACCAAGGGTTAACCCTTGCTGGATGAAGAAATCCAAATTAGACATTCTGTCTAATGAGATCAGAAACCTGAAAAATTAAACAAATTACCTTATCCCACTTCAATGGGAGACAAGTCTGTACTATAGACTTGTATACTTACTTCACTTTATTTCACTCTCTTAGTCTTAGTCAAAGACCTTGTATGGTTATCTTGTTTATAATATAAAAAATAATCACTTAAGGACCTGTGGAAAATAATACCTTTATATCCCACTCACCGTGGGCACAAGTCTTTTTTATAAAGAACTTTCATATGTATTCCACCTTGTCTCAATCTTTGGACAACAAGTCTTTTAACAAAGAACTTGTATAAATATCTTATATAATAATATTTTATTCACAATCTCTATATGAAGAGTGTACCTTATTAATAATAATAATAATACATGACCAAGTATATGTATGTAGACTGTGTATGACAATAATGTAGTACAATCATAAATACAAAGACAAAGATACAGAACAATGACCGAAAACGTTCGCGGAAGTCAAATAAACAATACAGCAAAAAGTAAAGAAAATGTTACACAAATGTGTAATGATGACCGCGAAAAGTAAACAAGACAAATGGAAACACTGTTATAAACAAAAAAGGTGTAAAGATATAAACGAAAGAAAAGAGAGACCTACAGATACAAACAAAACAAATCGAAAATCAAAGAATGAAAAATAACGAAAACAATACTAACTCATGTTGTCACAGCTAAACGTAAATAGCAACAATTGTCGCTAGCAAATCCCAATTAAGGAAATTTGCACCTACAGAACGCTATTATAAGACCACTATATCTTACAGACCGTGGTATCTCTTATAATAGACACCGCCCAACCTTAAACCCGCAAAAGAACACAAGAAAAATACACAACAACAGTAGAAGTAACATAAATATATATAGCAATCAATTCAATGTGTTGCAGAACAAGTTCAGTCACAGCTGAAACTAAAGTAAATTACTTGCTCCTTGCGAACACAATAACAAAATGTAAAGCGCACTGAATGTCAGATTCACTGTAGCATGAAGTGGTCTTCAAGAACATAAAGTTACTATGACCTTCTCGAAACTTGAGTCTTGCACATCGAATGTTTACAATTTCACGTACTGTTTACAAACAGGAACTTGACCTCAAAACATGTAACTTGAACGCTCGTACCTTGAAAAGTCTGTTGTTGACTGAGACGTGTGAACGACCAGCGGTACCGTTCACAAAAATGGACTCGACTCGTATGCAACTGTGGTCCACGTAGCAAATGCCTCGATGCTAACTTCAGTACTTGTCCTGTTGTAGTTTATGTAGCATTATAACATAAATGCTAGCACTGTTTATCTGGGTCAACAGTTGATGACCTATTTCTGTCCTGTGTAGCCAAAACTTGAAAGTGTAGAGTATGTGTGTTATTCTCTTTATCTGTCCACCTTGTTTCTCAAAACATGTAGCACAAAGTCCACGGAAATGTTAATTTATCGCTTTGTCCAGCTTAAACCCACAGATCTGGTCCACGAGATACTGGCCACCAGAAATGTAACTGTCTTTTTCTTCTGTAAAGGTGATCACTTGCACAAGACAGTATACATGTTGTTAAGATGTGTAGTACTTGTAGCGATGAGCTGAGTGTGGGTGCAAATGAAGGCGCGAATGTGTTTAGGCTCGTATATGTGGTGTAATGCAACCCATACACTCACATGCAGTAGTCAAGGATGCTTGAAGACTGCTGGCACGTTTCAAAACGCTTAAAAAACCTGCGCATGGGCACACGCCCGAACTGTTTACATTTGACCCTAAAGGTCAAACACAATGAATGCACAAAAAAGGGAGATAACCCCTAATCAACCTGACACAGCAAAGTCAAGACATAGTTACTAAACTTTGACCAGGGTGAGAAAAATACGACAAATAACTTGACATATGAAACTCCGTCGAAAATGACAGGAACATCTACTGCTTTTGAAATTCTCTGTATAATTATCCTGAATCATTGTACTTTAAACTAAATGCCTTCACTGGAGTATCACAGTTTTTTTTAATACAAACACCTGATCAAGTTCTAAGCAATTACATGAAGAAAAAAAAACATAATACCAAACATATGTTGCATTCAAGCAATTAATAAAGAAACACTATTATTAAAAAACAACACGGGCTCAGAGCAGGCAAAGAGACACATTTGTCTCAAGGACTGCAATTTCAGCTTCCCATTAAATTTACAATAGGGGAAGGAAAAAGTAAGTGGTAACAAAGAAACAGTTGTATAATTCTCTTTTAACCTAGCAGACAAATGTTGTTCGTCCATCACGGGTGATGAAGACCACTCTGTTCATCCAATTATTTAGGAATATGTTAGGTTAGTCTATGGGTACGAAGGTGACTGATGAGCCCGATGCGGGCCTGGAAAGATCTCGGACAGTATGGGCAGGGAATGTTTGCTTCATGTGAAGGTTTTATTACACGGTCCTTTCTAGCTTGTCTCCGCTGTTCCGCTGCTGCTCTTCTGGATGATTCGCATGCCGCTGCACCTTTACGAAGAGATGTGCGCCAAGCAGTTCGGTCTTGCGCAGCAGCTTCCCATGTGTCTGGGTTTAAGTCAAAGGTTTTTAATGACGTCTTTAACGTGTCTTTGAAGCGCTTCTTTTGGCCACCATGGGAGCGTTTACCCTTCTGCATCTCACCATAAAAGAGTATCTTTGGCAGTCGATGGTCTGGCATGCGGACTACATGACCTGCCCAGCGAATCTGTGACTGCATCAGAATAGTATCAATACTAGGGATACCAGCTCTGTCAAGAACGGCGGTATCCGGGATCTTGTCTTGCCATTTGATGTTCATTATCTTCCTGAGACAGACTGTATCAAGATAGCAGACAAATACATTTACACACATAAAGCACAGCAAAAACTTAAACCAAGCACAAACTAATTTTTCAAACAGAAAAGGCATATCATAAATCATCACTCGGGGAAAAGCTCTACTGAGATTCAAATAACCTTAAACTGACGACTGCTTTCTTTGTAAACAGTCAAGCAGACGTGTGAGAGTGTACGAACAAGAACAAGAAGATAAATTAACACGAAATACGACTAAACTCCTGGCATGAAAAATAAAGTTAATATGCACTTACGGTAAAATCCAGGGGTTTCTCCTCTACATTGACCCCACGGGTTTGGGTCATCACTGCTGTAAACGCAAGTCCAGTTCTTACAACAGCAGTCACTATCCACTATGCATCCGTACATAAATATCCCAAAACATTTTCCAGGAGACTGTGAAAACAGGATAATTCTGCCATTATTTTATACCTTAAGTCAAAGCTTAAATTATGAGCTGTTGTTTTAGCAGAGGCGTACCTGAAATATTTGGCACCCGGGGCGGATACTACCTTTGGCACTCTCCTGCCATATAGAAAAACATTTCCAAGTGTATTTTTGACAGTAAGTACTATCATAATAGTACTCAATGGCACCCCCTAACCTGACTGTCACCCGGGGCGGACCAAGCCTTCGCACCTCCCTTAGTAATATTACATTTAGATTTTTGCAACAGAGTCGCCAAACTGTAAACTGTATCTGCTCTTTTCAGCAATAATGTGTCCTTTTTAATTTCTTAGTCTTTGAACAAATATTTCTTTTTGTTTTGTTTTAAGAGTCTTATAGAAAATGAGGGGGATAACAGTAAAATGGTGGGACACGGTGAGTTTTGAAAAAAAAATGTTATTGTTAGAAGAAATGACAAAAACTAAACAAAGTCAAAATATTAACACATATTAGAACTAAAGAAAATCAAATTTAAAAAAAGGGTTAATACATCTTATCAATACAAAAGACAAAATTAAAATATAGATCTAAAACACCTCATTAATACAAAAGACAAAACCAAAAGTAAAAATTAACTTCATCTTCAATCAACATCAATACCCTTTAGCTCCCCGAGGAGCACAGGCCTTCAACAAACACATGCCAAGTCTTCCTGTCCTGTGCCATCCGCTCAAGTTCTTTCCATGTTTTTCTCATCATTTTTACCTGTATATCCAGCTCTCTTCTCCATGTGGTTTTTGGTCTACTGCTGCCTCTCTTTCCCTATGGATTCCAGAACAAGGACTGCCTTGTAATGCCATCAATATGTTTCCTCAATGTGTGTCCTATCTATCGCCAGCGTTTTCTTCTCAGCTCTTGTTCCACTGGCAATTGTCTGGTTCTTGTCATCAATTCCACATTTGTGACTTTGTCATACCATTTCAGTCCTTCTATTCTACGCAAACACCCCTGTTCCATATAAAATGGAATGATGACAGAAGAGCTAAGCCATCTACAAAATCCAGATCATCAAGCTGTCTAGTCAGATTCCACTGGATTCCATTTCTGTTGTGTGATGTCGATGTTTTCATAACCCAATCTTTGCTAGTAAGAAAAGAAATGAAGACGAGAGGCATCCCTATCTCACTCCCGTTCTTATCCTAAACGGTTCTGTAAGTTGTCCTTCATGAAGAACTCTGCATGTCACGTCCTCATAGGTCTTCCTTATTTAAGTTAATAATCTCCATTGGAACTCCATAATGCTTCATCGGTTTCTAAAGCGATTCTCTGTCTACACTATCAAATGCCTTTTCATAGTCCACGAAACCGATGTAAAGAGGTGAATTCCATTCCATACTTTGTTCAACTATTATTCTCAGTGTGGCTATCTTGTCTGTACAGGATCTGGTTTGTCGAATACCTGCTTGTTCATCTCTCAGTTGCTAGTCTATGGACTCTTTTAATCTGTCGAGGACGATTCTGTTTAATACTTTTCCTGGCAATGATAGTAACATTATTCCTCTATAATTTGTGCACTCTTGTTAATGTCCCTTCTTAGGCAACTTGACCAGATAACCTTCCTTCCATTTGTGACAGTGAGGTTTGTTACCCTGGCATTATACGTGCCAGTGAGATAGGTCATACGTTTTTAGTAGACCAATCAAAGTCATTGACGATGACAAGGGCCCACAACACCTGTTGGGCTAAGAAGTAGTTAACATCATCATTAGGGCAGTTCCATTTAGACGACCTCGAGGAAGATTGTGTTTTCTACGTGTGAGCTGAAGAGAAGCCATGTTTGAGCTGTCTCATTCTCGTAGAGCCACTAAGACCAGTTCTAAGTTGAATTTTCTTGAAGTGTTTTCAGAAAAGAAGTATATTGTGTGTAAAGTTAAATTATATCGTTTTATTCAAGACAGAATATAAGCGGCAGCTAAACTTATTCTGTACTGGGAGGATAGACTTTGTATAGTAAGAACACATGTAAGTAAAAGTCTCGAATTGAATTTTGTCCCCAGATAATATTGATTTGTACTAGGAAGTAAACCAAGAAGCAACTACAGAGGTATTGAAGTCTTATCATCAGAAGAGATCAGCATCTTAAAAATATTGAAGGTAAAAGGGCAACCACCTGAACTGAAAAGTTGTGGAAGAAGGTCAAAGTGACCTAGATAGTGAGTTGCACGAGATGTTTGAATAACTCATACGGTTGACATAGAAACACTAAGTGATGCCGTGATCAACTCTCGAGGTGCACTCATTACACAGGAATACGATCACAACAGAACTTAACGAAACTTGTTGACATATTGAAATGGATCAAAATCATGACCAAGTACTACAACAACAACAAATGTTAGCCCAGCAACAACAACAGCAAATGTTAGCCCAACAACAAGCCCAACAGATAGCACAAATGCAACATCAACAACCATTGATGCAATAGTTCCTTTACCTTCGGAGGCGGACCACACTATGGTGGCATTACAGCGCATTACTGACACGCTCAGTAATTTAGATCACTATGCAAAATACACCCAAATTCGCTCAGTGATCACCCCTTTTGGTGGAGACCCCAAGTCATTTCGACGCTGAATAATGGACATGGATAAGTTTGCAACCATGATAAATGCCAACTCCGATGTTGACAGAATAAGAATAGCATTTTTGTCCTCAGATTCGTTGGTGACAGATTTTCTAAGGCGGCGAAACAAGACTTATCCAACAGAGACGTACGAATCTTTGAAAAAGGAGCTCATACAGAGATACTCAGATGTGATCGATATTCAACACGCTTGGCAATAGCTTCGCAAAAATCAAGCAGCAGAAGGGAGAAACAATACAATTTAATGGAGATCGATTATTAAATTTAGCGGAAGAAGCATTTTTGGACGGTGCAGTGGCATCTCAGGAAATTGAAAGGCACCTAGTAGACATTTTTGTTGATGGTCTTTACGCAGATAATATCAAGCTCCATCTGATTCGCAAAGACACTAAGACTATAACCGAAACAATACAAGGAGCGGTTACGGAAGACAACGTCCGCAAGAGATTTACACAAAGAATAGGTAGAGAGCCCAGGTTCGAATCACATCCTGAAAACGAACCCATGGAAATTTAAGGTGACCATATTTTCAAAACCCTAATCCGGGACAAAATAGTAGATTTGACCTATTTCGATGCAAAAAACGGGACAAAAGGATAAAGAAAAGGTCAAAAGTCGGGACATGTCCCGGAAAAATCAAGTTGATGTCAATTTAAAATAATATACATTTTATATATACATTTGAATAACATTGAATAACATACATTTTACTGTATAAGTTTAACTACTTAAACTAATTAGAGAGAAAAACATCAATAATCTTTACTTAAGGTGAAGCTGAGTTACTGTACTTTTCAGATGAGTGGATTTTTATCAATAGGTCCTTCTTTGCAAGCAGCATCTTAAAAAAACTCGACACATGTTTCCTCACAGTTCACTTTGGTTGTCAACATAGCTTTCAAAGTTTCAACACCTAGCTGTGTTTTATCACTTGCCCATAAGCTGTTCATCAAAGAAAACACTCTTTCTGTGGCAGCATTTGTTCCAGGTAGACAGAAAAAAAAAAAACTCTGCCAACTTCAAAATATTTGAAAATGTCACATTATTGTTTTTGAAGTGGGAAACCATTTCAATCCAACGTTGTGGTGGCAATGTTTTTTTGGCACTCCATTCACTAATTTTCTGAGAAGTAACAAACTGCTTCATATAGACATATTCGTCATAAATTTCAGTTTCTGCAAAGTGGGCTGAAGGTAATGTTTGAATCACTAGTGATGATGATATCTCAATATCTGCCCAAATTGGTATTCTGTTCAGCGTTACCCAGCTGTAGGATTCTAGGTCTTGAAAATATTTTGCAGCCCATTTATTCAAATAATTGAAAGCTGTTTCATGGAACGAAGAAAAACGTTAGCATGAAACTTTTTCACATCCTCCGTTGGAAGTCCTTCCATTTCCAGCTTTTCAAGGATTAGCTTAACTCTTGATGGCAAGAAACAGTCTTCCAGTTTAGACTTCTAAATAGTTTTCAACCTGTTGATGCTGTCAATGACATCAAACACGGTGACCGTCTGTCCCTCTATTTTTTGCACTACTTCATGGAATGGAGAGGCCTGACTGTGAACAAAAACAAGCCATGCCTCAGATAGAGGATTTTCAAAGAATGTCTGTATAAAAACTGGGCATCTGTCTTGAGATTGAAAATATGATTTTAGAGGCAGGAACATCTGAAGAACCCTATCAACAGCAGGCAGCAGAGCAAGCCACCTAGTCTGAGCATAACCTAAGATCATCTGGAAGTCTGTTTCCACAAACTGGCAAAACTCCTTGGGTCTTTCAACTCGTACTGTGTATGATTTGAAGAGTAGATAAATTTTAGCAATAATCAGCTCGACATCAACAGGCAGTACATCTGCAGCTTTTCGAACAGTGTTGTGGAAAATATGACCTGCACACCCAACTCCTATAAGACCATGTCCAAGGTTTTCTTGCAGTTTTTTGAAAACATTGTTCTGTCCTTTCCTTTCAGCACCTCCAAAATTGGAATTTGTGTTGTCTGCGCATAATCCAACTACTTTCCTGTCTAAACCATTTTCAGTTATGCAGTCATTAAGAAAACTACTTACAATATCAGACGTTTCACCTGGCAATGACTTTAACTCTAATATTTTAATTTTCACTCCATTACTGTGATCAAAGTATCTGACAAGCAAAGGAAAAAATCTTGAATTCTTTGTGGTTGGATGCATCTGTCAGTACAGAAATAAATGTAGACTTTTCTAGGTCACACCTAACGTATACCGTACGCAAAATCTTGGCACTTTACCACTACCTAAAATTTCAAATAATTGCGAATATCACATTGGAACTACCAAACTAATTCGCGGTCCTGACAACCTCTTGTGCTGTTTCGGCGCCAGTTCACTAATAATTAAAAATTCCCTCAAGTCAGCCACGGAATAATAATTTTTTTTTTAATCTGTGAGATTTATGCCAAATTGGCAAATTCGTCCAAAACCGGGACAAATTGGCGTCCCGGATTGTATCGAAAAAAAGTCGGGACAAATTATCAAAAATGGTCGAAAACCGGGACTGTCCCGGAAAAACCGGGACGTCTGGTCACCTTAGGAAATTGGCCATTCTCGTCAACAGTGGAGAAGAAATGACAGTTATAAATATCACTACAATCACAGACAAGACCAACAACAACATGGGTATAGAAATATGGATTATACACTACCACCCAGACCACAACAAATTCATAATGAATCCTAGATACACTGTTACAATTGCGGTAAGCCAAATCATATTGCCAGGGCATGTAGATCAAGACCCAGTAGCAGTAACTACGGAGGACACCAAGCTAGTGGAAATAACCCAGGTACTCAAAGGAACGCCTCTTCTGGAAAAAAGCAATGTAACACCATTTCAGCAACAACCATGGAATCCAAGACAACAACAACAGTTCCATGCTCCACAGGGAGAAAGTTTTTCCCGAAATTACCAAGCATAACGTAACCAGGGTGTCGCAAAGAGATTATGATCAATAAATTTTCTATATTCCTTCTTTTTCTACCGGTGTCCTCTATTTTATTATCGCTCTTTTATCCTTTTCCTGAATTTTTCGCATTCGTTCGTTTGCGAAAAATATATTACTTTCCCATTCAAACTTTTGCCTGTTTCTATTCTCATTTAGAAACGTATTTATTGCATAAGATGTCATGGTAACGAAACTGTGATTATTCGTCCAGTCAGACATGATTTCAGACATATCGTCTAGAAATTCCATCTGACACGGCGCTCTTGGTTAAGATTTCTCGGCGATAGGTGTGGAAACTGCCATCTAATGAGACATACTGTCTACATTTTTCACCTGACACAGCGTTTCTTCGGCTGAGTTCGTGAAGTGTGATATGACACTCATGCATCGCTCAGAACGGCCACCGGTCGTGTGAGGCGTTAAGAAGTACGTTTGACATGTTATGGCCAGCGTCTGACTTGGCGGGAAGTGTTAAGAGAGGGGGAGACGAGGTGGTGAAAATAGCGCACACCCTTTGTCCGATTAAGATATATCTTAACCAGAGTTTTAGATTTCAGTCACTCAGTAACTTCGCAGTCAAAACTAGAACGACCTCGTTCGATTCCTAAGAATCTCTGTTAATAGAAGCATCCTTTAGTTGGTCGAAGTGGTTTAAGTTCTTAGTAGTTCTGTTTTGAGATAAATATTATATTAGATATCTGGGGGGTGTTGGGAAGTCAGGTATTGGTAGTACCTCTGGTGAAGGAGCTGTCATGCCCTTTTCAGGGCAGCTCGGCCCCCTTTGGTCCAAACCTGGCATCCAGCTCTCACCTGTGGCTCCTCGTAGCTGTCAGCATGCGACAGCGGCCACCCCCTGGGCAACGGCTTTGACAGGCCGGCTAAACTAGGTGAGGGTAGCCGAATGGTTATAAACCTTCGGTGAGTTAGGGTCTGCCTACCCATGCATGCGAAGACTGGATTCGATAGACTGCACGGAAGAAACCACCTGTTAGTTCAACGGGCATGACGGCGATTACCAGCAACGCGCTGTGGAGCGTAAGGAGCACGGGGAGGCACGTAGGAAGCCCTGGTCATCCACTGCACCTGACTTCATCTCCAGTCGTCTTGACTTGTCTTGCCACTGGATTGAGATGGACCCAGGCGAGAGAGTGAGGTCGACGAATTGCGCAACTCTTCCTCACTTTAATCCAAATCACCGCGCAAGTCACTCTTTCATCCATTCATCCATCCACTCACAACAAGTCCTGTGGCGATGGGCGGGCGACATATAAGAAAAAGAAAGGACAGATTCCCCCCCCCCCATTCTAGGCGCATGGAATGTGCGCACTCTCCTTGACAAAGACTTTAACGCAAACAGACCTGTGAGACGAACTGCCCTGATTGGGAGAGAACTGGCCAGGTACAACATTGACATAGCAGCACTGAGTGAAACTCGACTTGCAGGCGAGGGCCAACTTTGTGAAAAGGGTGCAGGTTATACATTCTTTTGGAGCGGAAGAGGAACTGAAGAAAGACGAGAAGCAGGGGTTGGATTTGCAATCAAAACAGCAATTGTCAGCAAGTTAGCGGGGCCCCCAAAGGGAATAAATGACCGACTGATGACGGTCAAGATCCCCCTGCTTTATGGAAGAAAACATGCCACCATCATTAGAGCGTATGCACCAACTATGACAAACCAGGATGACGTCAAGGATAAGTTTTACGAAGAACTACATGCAGTCATTGCATCAGTTCCTAAAGCAGATAAGCTCATCATTCTTGGTGACTTTAATGCAAGAGTAGGCTCAGATAACATCTCCTGGAATGGCACTATTGGAAGGTACGGCGTTGGTCGCTGTAACAGCAATGCACTTCTTCTCCTCCAGACTTGCGCAGAACATGACCTCCTTATCACCAACACCATTTTTCGACTTCCTACTCGCAACAGGACCTCCTGGATGCACCCTCGCTCAAAGCATTGGCACTTAATTGACTATGTAATTGTTAGGAAGAAGGACAGGCAAGATGTCTGGGTGACCAAGTCCATGTGTGGTGCCGAATGTTGGACTGATCATCGCCTCATTGTATCTAAACTTAAAATTCGTATCCAACCAGCCAGGCGCCCTCAGGGGAAGAAAAATCAAAAGATGCTGGATGTCACCAAACTAAAGAAGACAAATATCAAACAGTCATTTCTTGACACCTTAGAAGACCGTCTCAAATCTATCTCGCTAGGCGGCCAAAGTGTGGAAACAAATTGGGCAGCCCGAAGTGAGCAGATCTACAACACTGCTACAGAGGTCCTGGGTCCTTCCATCAAGAAACAAAATGACTGGTTTGATGAGAACTCAGATGATATAAAGCAGATGTTGGCTGAGAAACACCATCTCCATAAAGCATATTTAAATGATCCAAAATCTACATCCAGGAAAGACGCTTTCAACAACATACGTAGAATCGTCCAACATAAACTACGCCAGATGCGGGATTCATGGCTGAGTAATAAAGCAGATGAGCTCCAAGGCTTTGCTGACAGCCATGACTTGAAAATTTTTTACCTTGCACTCAAAGCGGTCTATGGTCTACATCATCAGGATCATTTCCCCTCCTTAATGCAGATGGAAAAACACTAATTACAGACAAGGAAAAAATGCTCCAACGCTGGGCTGAACATTTTAATAATATTTTGAACCAGCCATCATCTATTATCGACGAAGCCATCATCCGCCTGCCCCAAATTCCTGTAAATGAAACATTAGATGATGTACCAACTCTGAGGGAAACTAAAAAAGCGATTCGTCAACTGTCTAGTGGAAAGGCCCCCGGCTCCGATTCAATTCCTGTTGAGGTTTATAAAGATGGCGGTGCAGTTCTGATAGAGAAACTTCACATGATCTTCCAGCAAATGTGGCAGAGTGAAACCATCCCACACGATCTCAAAGATGCGACAATTATACATCTATATAAACGTAAAGGTAATCGCCAAGACTGTAACAATCATCGAGGCATCTCTCTTTTATCAATCGCTGGGAAGATATTCGCCAGAATCCTTTTGAATCGCCTTACGGCTCATCTTGACAAAGGTCTTTTACCTGAAAATCAGTGTGGATTCCGGAAAGAACGTGGAACCACAGATATGGTGTTTGCTGCAAGACAGCTACAAGAAAAATGCCAAGAACAGCACTGTGACCAGTACACAGCTTTCATCGACTTGACAAAGGCGTTCGACACGGTCAATAGAGAGGGTCTATGGAAGATCATGGCAAAATACGGCTGCCCAAAGAAATTTATCACAATAGTGCAGCAACTGCATGATGGAATGCAGGCTAGAGTTCAGGAAAACGGTGAGCTATCAGAGCCTTTCCCCGTCTCAAATGGAGTTAAACAAGGGTGTGTACTTGCACCGACTCTGTTCAGTATCATGTTTTCTGCTATGCTGACTGATGCTTTTAGAGACGGGAACACAGGAATCGACATTAGTTATCGAATTGATGGAAAATTGTTTAACCTTAGGAGGCTTCAAGCAAAAACCAAGGTCAAATCACACACCATCAGAGATCTTCTGTTTGCTGATGATTGTGCCCTCAATGCTGGCTCAGAGGCTGATCTGCAGCATAGTGTGGATAGATTCTCCGAAGCCTGCTCCAACTTTGGGTTTACCATCAACACGAAGAAAACAGAAATCATGTACCAACCAGCTCCTGGCACAGTTTATACTAAGCCAATCATCAAGGTTAATGGTGAGAAACTGAATGTTGTGAACAGATTCACATACCTTGGTAGCACACTATCCCAGAACATTGTCATTGATGATGAGGTGAACACCAGGATCTCCAAAGCCAGTAGCACATTTGGCAGACTATACACCAAAGTTTGGCATCGAAGTGGCATTAGTCTACAGACAAAGCTGAAGGTGTACAGAGCTGCGGTGCTTCCAGTGCTGCTATATGCATGTGAAACATGGACTGTATACAGGCGCCATGTAAAGAAGCTAAACCACTTCCATACAGTCTGTCTCAGGAGGATAATGAACATCAAATGGCAAGACAAGATCCCGGATACCGCCATTCTTGACAGAGCTGGTATCCCTAGTATTGATACTATTCTGATGCAGTCACAGATTCGCTGGGCAGGTCATGTAGTCCGCATGCCAGACCATCGACTGCCAAAGATACTCTTTTATGGTGTGATGCGGAAGGGTAAACGCTCCAATGGTGGCCAAAAGAAGCGCTTCAAAGACACGTTAAAGACGTCATTGAAAACCTTTGACATAAACCCAGACACATGGGAAGCTGCTGCGCAAGACCGAACTGCTTGGCGCATGTCTCTTCGTAAAGGTGCAGCGGCATGCGAATCATCCAGAAGAGCAGCAGCGGAACAGCGGAGACAAGCTAGAAAGGACCGTGTAATAAAACCTTCACATGAAGCAAACATTCCCTGCCCACACTGTCCGAGATCTTTCCAGGCCCGCATCGGGCTCATCAGTCACCTTCGTACCCATAGACTAACCTAACATATTCCTAAATAATTGGATGAACAGAGTGGTCTTCATCACCCGTGATGGACGAACAACAACATATTAGATATCTAGTATTTTGCGAGTGATTATGGGAAAATCGCCTATTTCATTTTAACTAGTTTCATTTGTGCAGAAGAAATTAATTCATAAGTTTGTTATATTCTCTAGCTCTTTCAGTGGAAAGCAGAATAAATTATAATTTCTAGCTTAAAACTCATGCAGCTATAAAATAATTCAATTTAACTGCTTAGTCGAGAATATTGTAAAACTAACTTATAACTGCATAGATTCATCTCTGAGTATTGACGAAATACGTATGTATTTCTAATTCATGATGACTGATTTTATGAATATAACTTATTTCACGGGAAGTTTTAAACGATAAGTCAAGCCTCCGCTTGCAGTTTATAATGTAAGTTATAACCGTAGTACATAGTATGTATAAATATTGCATATGTTGTTTTTCTTTATACAGTGAATACTGCTGTAACCCAACTTTGCCAGCGTTTAAGTACAGAGAATATCTGTGAAGAACAAAAACATTCTTTTCTTAAAGACTTGGTGTTGAACCTTTACAAGAACTTTAAGATTTTAAAGAAATAACGGGCCCACCGATCCTAATTTAACTCTTCCAGAGAAAAACTCTCTAGTACATTTTCAGCTGTGGTGGCAAGTAGATATTACAATCAATTAACATTCCTACGATTTTGAAACCTTGTGGTGTGACCCAGAATTTTACCTTTGATCGAAATTACCAACCTGCTCTTTTTCCTAAGTAGTGGAAACCTCGTGATTCTGACACTGTGAGCCCGTTTAAACTTTCTTACCCAAACTGATTTAAGTGACCTAAACAGTAATCTTAAAATAAACTGGTGAAGTGAATGCTCCCCGGAGCAGTGGAAGAAACCGGTAACTGCAGAGCTGGGATTCTCTTTATCCAAAGAATACAGATTCACTGTAGAGAAGTGTCCTAAAGTTTGCGCCAGACGGCGAACAACAGCACGATTGTAGGTAAGAATGTAAGACAGGGATCCCTGATGAAAGAACCGAGTGAAAGTAGACTGAGTGAGTTTCTTTTTGATAACCATTTATCCCCCCAATTTTGTAATTCCATTTATGCAAATTGTTGCTAATGCAGGTATATTTTTCCTTAAGATAGAGCTTACTACTATCAAAGTCCGTTCATACCCTTAAAAGGGAAAATCATTAGACTACAGCAGATGTATCCGTGACTCTTTGGGGCTATCATCTTTTCTTTTAACAGGACTGTGGGCTAAACATCGAGGGAAAGGATCATACTGTGGGTCTATTATTCTTGTAGCATCTTTATTGATTTGATGACTTTTTGTATATGCTCGATGCAATTTTTTTTTTCGTGTTGTGATTAATTTTTTCTGATAAATTAAATCCATTAAAACTTAATCAGTGTAACGGGTCAGCTCGTTCCAAAATATCTATATAATCATTGTTATAATTTTCCCACGTCTGTGTGTCTCACTGTCGTCAATTGTGTGTGTGCACGTGAGTGGTAATATATATATTAATATATGTAGTCAATGGACTGTCTGACTCCTCTAAATCTGTTGTAGAAGATAGGCTGAGAAAGAGAAAAGATTCTCGATTTCGGAGACAGCCTCTTTTGATTTCTACCATCTCACTCGTGGAACTCTATTTCTATTATCATTTCTCACTGTGGCTATCACTTATTCTAATCTATTCAGAAGGGACCAAACTAAGTCTTAATCACCTATCACAAATCTACGACAAATGGTTGCTCGTCTCCGGGAATTGAACCAAAAATCCTGAGCACGTCAACAAATGTTAACTCGTCTATCGGGATTTTGAATTGAGAATCGTAAGACGAGACGATAAATATATTACCTGGTCGGTTATGTTCTTTATTCTGTAATAGAGTAAGAGTGTGATTGTCTCGTGGTTTTGTGTATCTTTTAAATTAACTATTCCCCTAGACAAACGTTCTGTTTATGGGCGTGCTGACCACACAATTAATAATTGTTTTCCTTAGCATTTTTAGTAATATACATTTGAGTTACAGGTTGATTTTGTCGGAATATATGTTAATTATTGATTTGGTAATACTAACGCTGGTAAAGTTTGTGATTGTCAAACAATCACTGGGTTCTTAAGAGTAGGTGTTTGACCTAAGCTAAGGAGTGCGTTCAGACAATTACGTCCTGTTAATTGCCTCCGTTCCCTAACTATCTTCAGGGGTGAACTTGTAGTGGACTTAAAGATTAAGGGGATTTTTTTTTCTTAATTAAAATTTTTGCAATAATTTTTTTGTTCCCACTGTAGCAACGTATTTTTTCAGTGAGTAATCTTAACTACCATTTATTTGGTGTAGTCGTCTGCATTAGGTGCTTTATTGCCGATTAATAGCAGCGATAGTTAGACACTATATCATAGGATGAGGTATCCCAGGTTAAAGTATATCATCTTTTGTTTTGGTATTTTCTCGCAAGTGGTCGGAACCAGTGTATCTTTTCTTACTTTCTTCTCGACTAAGTCTCAGTCACCTATTTACTATGGCAGAGAGAGCGAAGCTTAGGCAGATCCTCAGGGACGAGGCAAGAGAAGGTTTGGAAGGCGAGGAAGCGAAAGCTTTTGTCACGGACGAACTTGACAGATATGACGCGGAGAGGAAAGCAGCTGAAGCTAAGGAGGAAAAAGAAGAACTAAGGAGGAAAGAAGAAGCAGCGGAGAGGAAAGAAGCGGAAGACCGTCTACTACAGCAGAAGAAGATGAAAGAGGAAATGGAAATTCGCAGGATGCAGCATGAGGAAAGAGAGAATTAGAGGGAGGAAAGAGCGAAGGAGAGACAGCATGAGGAAAAAGAGAAAAAGAGACAGTACGAGTTGGCGCTTAAGACTCTAGAATTCTAAGGCCGAGATGCTGCCTCTACCTCCAGCAATGGAGAATCTTCTCCTCATTCTTCTTTAACTGATCCTTCGAACATACAATCTACTCATCTCACTGCCATGTCTTTTGCGCTTGAATCTTTCCATTGTCCTAATGAGAAGATTGACACGTATCTAGAAAAATTTGAGAAAATTGCAACTCTGAACGGTTTAGAGAGGTCGCGTTGGAATATGAAGCTTTCTCAGGCGTTGAAAAGCAGTGCGTATGATGTTTACGCCAAACTGGAGAGCAGCCAACAAGACAATGACGACATGTTGAAGAAAGCTTTACTTGAGCGCTTTGAAATGAATGCGCGAAAGTGTTTGCAACTCTTTCGCAACAGCAGGAAGGAGAGCTCTGAAACTTTTCAGCAGTTCTCGTCTCGTTTGAAGGGATACTTGACAAAGTGCCTTGAGCTTTCTCAGCTCCCCTCTACCTATGAAGGTCTTGAGGAATTTGTTATAACCGAACAAATAAAGAACACCTTGTCTGCTGATACCCGGAGATTTCTAGCTGAGCAAGGTGCAGAAAAGCTTGAAGACATCTTGGAAAAGTCTGAGCGTTATCAAAATGCGCTGGCCGAACTACCGGCCACAAAACGTAAACCGACAGAAGAGCATTTTCGAAAGAATAACCTGGACCAATCTTCTCAAGCTTTTAATCAGAATAACCACAGAGAAACTGGACCCCACAACCCCCCTCCTGAAAAATCCAAGTTCTGCAAAAACAAGTACCCCAACCACAGTAAACAGTCTGATCAACCCGACCACCCTTCATGGCACCGCAGCCAGCGAGGACAAGGTGACAAAGGGAACACCCCTGCGCACGGGACTAATGATCAGAGCGAGCACACTGAGCTTAAACGCATTGGAACAGTGCAAGGCGGAATTGCTAACAGTAGAAGGAGACAGACCTTTACGCAAGGCGTTATATTGAATTAAACTTGACGCGGTGATTTGCCCAACCTGTTAGGTCAAGGACAGGACAGACCGTCTTAACTTAGTTCTTAAGAGTGAGGCACCTACAGCGCTTTGTTTATTTCGCACTGGTGGAGATACACTTGCTTTGTTGCAGAGGTGTGATCAAAGTGTTGTTATGGATGACCCCCATCTACCCAGTCAAGGAACGGGAGCCTGCGCCTAATTTGTTACCCATGGAACTTAAAGAAGCACAACAAAAGGACCCTACTTTGGCACCCTGCTTTAGGAAACTGCCCATGGCTAAGGAACACAGACAGCACGGGGACATTGTTTTCTAAGATGGCGTACTTTATCGCAGAACGGGCAAGCCTGACCAAGGTTACAACCAGCTCCTATTACCGAAACAGTACAGACGCCAAATCCTAGAAATGGGGTACTCTCTTCCCTTCAGCGAACATATGGGACAGAACGCCACAAACGAACGGATAACCACTCATTATTGGTGGCCAAGGGTAAATACTGATATTATCAGGTATGTCAAATCCTGTGCCCAGTGCCAACGTGTACCACCCAAACAACGGACACCCCCAGTCTCTTTGGGTGAAATGCCAATAGTGTGAACACCATTCGAACGGGTTGTGATCGACATTTAAGGACCCGTAGAAAGGACTAAAAGAAGGAACAGGTTCATCCTCACCTTAGTCGACACATGCACATTATGGGCAGAAGCTATCCCGCTAACATGCGCAGATGCCAAGCATGTCGCAGAAACCCTAGTGCAGATTTTCACTCGGTTGGGATTCCCTCAGCAGGTGTTGACGGATAACGGATCTCCATACCGAAACCTGTTGATGGATGAGATCGTGAAGATCTTGAGGAACCAACACATCTACATAAGTGAAACCTGAAGATTGGGATCTTTGTATTCCTGCAGCTTTATTTAGCTACAGAGAATCTCCTCATACTTCCACAGGATTTCCGCCAGCAACGCTTTTATTCGGCAGACCCATTAAGGGCCCGCTTGAAGCCTTACTCAGGTCGCTGACAGACCAGAAGGCTGATGAGACAGTTGTCTCAGCAAGTAAATATGTGTCGGACTTAAAGGAAAGGTTGAAACTAGGATGGGATCTAGCAACGACCAACTTTAAGCGAGCACGCACAAAGCACGCTACCCGATACAGGAAAGTCGCGAAAGAGAAAAAACTGGAAGCAGGAGAGAAAGTTTTGGTGTTACTCCCTACCGGGAACAACAAACTGAGGATCGGAAAGCAAGGGCCGTTTGCCGTTCTGAAAAAAGATTTCTAAGGCTAACTACCAGATCTCTATTGAAGGAAAGGAGAAGGTTTTCCATTTAAATCTGTTAAAGAGATACTTGGAAAGACCGGTGCCAACCTCCGACCATCTCCTGACGATCGCCAAAATGACGAAGATGACGATAGTGGCAGGGAAATTCAACTGCAATCACACGGAATCTATCAAAAATATCAGAAGCGGCGACGCTCTTTCAAGCGCGCATGGGAGACATTCCAGAGAAAGGAAACTTTGGGAGTAAACGTGAGTAGGAATAGGAGAGAGACGGAGAGGGGAGATGAGAGGGAAGAAGACACACACCCTGAAGCTACGGATAAAGGAAATTTATTTCCATAACGTAGACATGGAGTGCTTCCATATCTTAAAGGGGGGACGTTCTGTCGCATAGAGATTATGATCAATAAATTTTCTATATTCCTTCTTTTTCTTCCAGTGTCCTCTATTTTATTTTCGCTCTTTTATCCTTTTCCTGTATTTTTCGCATTCGTTCGTTTGCGAAAAATATATTACTTTTCCATTCAAACTTTTGCCTGTTTCTATTCTCATTTAGAAACGCATTTATTGCATAAGATGTCGTGGTAACGAAACTGTGATTATTCGTCCAGTTAGACATGATTTCAGACATATCGTCTAGAAATTCCATCTGACACGGCGCTCTTTTTTAAGATTTCTCGGCGATAGGTGTGGAAACTGCCATCTAATGAGACATACTGTCTACAATTTTCATCTGATACAGCGTTTCTTCGGCTGAGTTCGTAAAGTGTGATATGACACTCATGCTTCGCTCAGAACGGCCACCGGTCGTGTGAGGCGTTAAGAAGTACGTTTGACATGTTATGGCCAGCGTCTGAGTTGGTGGGAAGTGTTAAGAGAGGGGGAGACGAGGGGGTAGAAATAGCGCACACCCTTTGCCCGTTTAAGATATATCTTAACCAGAGTTTTAGATTTCAGTCACTCAGTAACTTCGCAGTCAAGACTAGAACGACCTCGTTCGATTCCTAAGAATCTCTGTTAATAGAAGCATCATTTAGTTGGTCGTAGTGGTTTAAGTTCTTAGTAGTTCTGTGTTGAGGTAAATATTATATTAGATATCTAGTATTTTGTGAGTGATTATGGGAAAATCGCCTATTTCATTTTAACTAGTTTCATTTGTGCAGAAGAAATTAATTCATAAGTTTGTTATATTCTCTAACTGACGTGTTTCAGTGGAAAGCAGAATAAATTATAATTTCTAGCTTAAAACTCATGCAGCTATAAAATAATTCAATTTAACTGCTTAGTCGAGAATATTGTAAAACTAACTTATAACTGCATAGATTCATCACTGAGTATTGACGAAATACGTATGTATTTCTAATTCATGATGACTGATTTTATGAATATAACTTATTTCACGGGAAGTTTTAAACGATAAGTCAAGCCTCCGCTTGCAGTTTATAATTTAAGTTATAACCGTAGTACATAGTGTGTTTAAATATTGCATATGTTGTTATTCTTTTTACAGTGAATACTGGGGTACCCCAACTTTGCCAGCGTTTAAGTACAGAGAATATCTGTGAAGAACAAAAACATTCTTTTCTTAAAGACTTGGTGTAGAACCTTTACAAGAACTTTAAGATTTTAAAGAAGTAACGGGCCCACCGATCCTAATTTAACTCTTCCAGAGAAAAACTCTCTAGTACATTTTCAGCCGTTGTGGCAAGTAGATATTACAATCAATTAACATTCTGACGATTTTGAAACATTGTGGTGTGACCCAGAATTTTACCTTTGATCGAAGTTACCAATCTGCTATTTTTCCTAAGTAGTGGAAACCTCGTGATTCTGACACTGTGAGCCCGTTTAAACTTTCTTACCCAAACTGATTCAAGTGACCTAAACAGTAATCTTAAAATAAACTGGTGAAGTGAATGCTCCCCGGAGCAGTGGAAGAAACCTGTATCTGCAGAGCTGGGATTCTCTTTATCCAAAGAATACAGATTCACTGTAGAGAAGTGTCCTAAAGTTTGCGCCAGACGGCGAACAACAGCACGATTGTAGGTAAGAATGTAAGACAGGGATCCCTGATGAAAGAACCGAGTGAAAGTAGACTGAGTGAGTTTCTAAGGATCATACCGTGGGTCTATCATTCTTGTAGCATCTTTATTGATTTGATGACTTTTTGTATATGCTCGATGTAATTTTTTTTTCGTGTTGTGATGAATTTTTTCTGATAAACTAATTCCATTAAGTCTTAATCAGTGTGTCGGTTCAGCTCGTTCGAAAATATCTATATAATCATTGTTATAGTTTTCCCACGTCTGTGTGTCTCACTGTCGTCAATTGTGTGTATGCACGTGAGTGGTAATATATATATATATATATATATATATATATATATATATATATATATATATATATATATATATATATATATATATATATATATATACATATATTAATATATTTAGTCAATGGGCTGTCTGACTCCTCTAAATCTGTTGTAGAAGATAGGCTGAGAAAGAGCGAAGATTCTCGATTTCGGAGACAGCCTCTTTTGATTTCTACCATCTCACTCGTGGAACTCTATTTCTATTATCATTTCTTACTGTGGCTATCACTTATTCTAATCTATTCAGAAGGGACCAAACTAAGTCTTAATCACCTATCACAAATCTACGACACAGGGAAACGATACAGTCATGCACTAGGTAGGACCGGTAGTTATGACAACCACACAGAGTACAATACCTATAACTCTGGAAATAGGTCCTTCACTTCCAAGAAAAAAAACTATCAACAGCAAGAGCAGATCAAATTTATGAAGGTACAAACATCAGAACAAAAAAATATAAATATACACCCTGATCCCAGTTCATGTTTGATTAACATCCAGAAAAAAAAAACTACAGAGCACTCATTGGCACTGGCGCCTCTGTTAGCCTGATCCGAGAGCAGTTGTACAAACAAAAAAAAGAAGTCAGTCAGGTTTCAGCCTTCAGTCATTCATATGGCTTCGGTGACGGGACAAAAACTAAAATCGTTAGGAACAGCCCACGTCACCTTTCGAATTGGAACACAGTGGATTACCCATCCTTTCATCATCACTAGAGGGATGTCCCGAAATTTTATTTTAGGCCGAGATTTTCTTGCGATACATCAAGCGAGAATTTATTTTGACCTGTATCAGATCAGAATTCATGACGAATATGTGGCGTTACAAGACGATATCCACATAGCGTCATTAGTCCGTCTCAGTGCACCAGTCACCATCACTTCAAATTCTCTAACCATTGCGAAGGGCAGAGTGAAGGTTCCCAATATGTTAAGCCAGGACAAACTGTACATAATGTTTCCTTGCCAGAGGAGGACATTGATGACGACCCGCTGTTATCCTTCACAGAAGGCATTGTAGAGATCACAAGCACAAGAGACTTCCCAATTATGTTAGTGAATACTTCAGGAAAAACCAATACACTATCACGAGGTGCAATAGTAGCACAAGTACATTTATCATCCTTACGAAATGCAAAGCAATCAAGAAACGGAAACAAGGAACAGAGTCAAACCTATCAGTCCACCGACCCATGTCAGCCCCAAACATACTCCCCACGTTCCCCAGTTGACTCTTCTACAAACCGGAATAATCAATACATACCAAAGGAAAATATCGGTCGTTACCAAACAGAAAATAGAGCTACAGGTTCAGCACACAACAGAGACATAATTATCAAGACGAAGACAGGAAATAACAGTTCCATATCAAGAAGAATCAAAGAAGCAAGAACTTATCACAAGAATGACATGAGAGTCTACCCTCGCTGCACAGAAACAACACATCGGTGTTCGCAACATTATTCACATGATCACAACCATCATTCCCTGCCCCCTCATCTACTGTCGTAGATTTTTCATAGGGGAATTAAGACTTGGGTTGGTCCCTTCTGAATAGATTAAAATAGGTGATAGCCACAGTGAGAGATAATAGTAGATAATAGATTTCCACGAGTGAGATGGTAGAAATTTATAGAGGCTGTCCCTGAAATCGAGAATCTTCTCTCTCTCTCTCTCTCTCTCTCTCTCTCTCTCTCTCTCTCTCTCTCTCTCTCTCTCTCTCTCTCTCTCTCTCTCAGCTTATCTTCTACAACAGATCTAGAGGAGTCAGACAGTCTATAAAATATATATTGAATATATACCCTTCAAAAGAAGTTAAGGACCATTTTTATTAAGGGTGCAAAGTGAAATGAAAATGAACAATTAAACACAGCATTTCAGAATATAACATGACAAGCTTATCAGTGACAATCAACACTATTTTCATGCAAGCCTCTGAGCAACATTTCGGACAGTAAGACCTTCCTGCAACCACGCAATGGCTCTTCCTTTATCCACAACACTCAGCTTTCATCGTTGAGGCATATTGTTGTGCAATGGTTATGCAGCACTTATGTTGCTTATAAAGACAATTTTGTGAGTACAGCTCAAGACCAACACCATAGTCTCTCACATGCATCACGCATTTTTGGAATAGCAGGTATTTTTTTCATGCTCAGACATCATTAAAAACACAAACATTTTGGCGTCTCAGCAGAATTTTTTCAGCGTTCTTGCTGAGCTGAACACTAGCCACACGGTATGCTGGTGGCCCATGCAGCACGTGTTGAATGTTTGTCGTTCGAGAAAAATCAATGTCAGATAAATTGCTTATGAAATGTAATTTTCGTAATTTTTATTATTTTTGGGTCATTTTCACCTACTGGTCCTTAACTTTTTTGAAGGGTATATATATATATATATATATATATATATATATATATATATATATATATATATATATATATATATATATATATATATATATATATATATATATATATATATATATATATACCACACACGTGCACACACACCAGTGACGACAGTTAGACGCACAGACGCGGAACCGTGACAATGGAATGATAGATAATTGGGAACGAACTGACCGCCACACACTGATTAAGTTTAATTTGAATTTTAATTATCATAATAAAATTCCATCACAACACATAACAAATTACATTTAAGCATATACAGATAATCATAAAGTGAATGAATTGCTACAAGAATGATAGACCCATTGGTATGATCTATCCCCTCGATGTATAACCCACAGTCCTGTTAGAAGAAAAGTGATAGCCCCAAAGAGTCGAAGATACATATACTGAAGTCTAAGATTTCCCTTTAAAAGGTATGAACAGACTTTGATAATCTAATCTATCCTAAGGAAAATATTGTTGGCAACAAACTTGCATGAAGAAAATTTAAGACAGCCAAAATTGGTGCCAAAATATAACAATAAAAGAATCGCTCAGTCCTGCATTCACTCTATTCAGTCATCAGGGCCCTGACATGCATTCTTACCTAAAATCGTGCTGTTGTTCGCCGTCTGGCGCACTCTTTAGGACACCCTCACACTTAA
Organism: Oreohelix idahoensis; assembly: GCA_024509875.1. NCBI lineage: Eukaryota > Metazoa > Mollusca > Gastropoda > Stylommatophora > Oreohelicidae > Oreohelix > Oreohelix idahoensis. The sequence continues at coordinate 1,255,091 of JAMPIV010000326.1, read as the reverse complement.
ATCTGGTTTCCTTGTGATGAAGCGGATACCCAGCTCTGCAGATCTTGGTTTCATCCAATGGGTCCGGGGAGCGTCCTCTTCATGCGAATATTTTTCAGACTAAGGTTAGTGTCACTTGAATCACGAGGTAAGAATTTGTTTTAAGCGGGCTCACAGTGTCAGATTCACGAGGTTTCCACTACTTAGGAAAAATGGCAGGTTTGTAACTTCGATCAAAGGTAAACTTCTTGGTCACACCACATTTGGTCCAAAATGTCGGAAAGGTCAATGATTGTAATATGTTACTTGCCACAAGGGCTGATATGTACTTGAGGTTTTTCTCAGGAAGAATTAAATCTGGCGTGATAGGCCCGTTACTTTATTCAAATCTTAAAGTTTATGGAATGGGTACTCTGTCGTTCTGGATGCCACTGCAATGCCAGGCAGGTTTTATTTTATACACCCAAGTCTTTAAGAGAAAAATGTTTTAGTTCTTCACAGATACTCCTCAGTACTTAAACGCTGGTAGAGTTGGGTCACCACAGTTTCATGAATAAAGAGAAAACAACATATAAAATACTTATACATACTATTCATCGGTTTTAACCTATTATGAACTGCAAGCGTAGAGCTTGTTTTTATCGTTTAAAATTCCCGTGAAATAAGTAATATTCATAAAATCAATCATCATGTATTAGAAATACGTACATATTTCGTCAATACTCTTCTTCTTCCTCGTTTGCCCTGAAAAGGACGGTGGTTGCGTTGTGTCTGTTTACGTCGTAGCTGTGATATATGCACCTTTCGGTCGACACATCCGACTTCTGCACGGCATTTTTAAGGACCGGGTTTGCCTTCCCATTGCGATCCGTGCTCGCTCAGCCAGACTGCACTGCTGCAGACTGTTTCCAGGACCAACACGTGGAGGTGGAGCACGGTCTTGAGCAGCTCTGGTTCGCTGGTCCTGACGCAGGCAGTCAAGCTATTAGTCGCTGACTGCGGTCTGTATTGCTCGTCAATACTCAATGATGAATCAGTGCAGTTATAAGTTAGTTTAAAATACACTCGACTGATTATTCGCAGTGTAATTAAACTTATTTATAGCCGAATGAGTTTAAGCTAGAAATTATAATTTATTCTGCTTTCCACTGTAACATGTCGACTAGCGAATATAACAGACATATAAATTAATTTCTTCTGCACAGAAATCTACCTAGTGAAATGAAATAAGCGATTTATCACTAGATCACTCAGCACAATAGATATATAATAATTACCTCCACACAGAACTACAGGCGATCGCACAAACTTAGAATGATACGCTTATATTTATTTGTAGTCTAGAAGCTCGGCAAAATTTCCGAAACAAACTCAGACTTCGCTATACAGCTTATTCTCTTTAGCACGAAACAACCTGTCTACTGCAAATCTAGGAGACTGAATGAAGTCAAGTTTAAACTCCTGGTAGGATATATGAAAACCAGACAAAGGATCCCATGTTATTTCGACATCCGAAATAGCACCGGTTTATCCACTTCTCCTAAACTTCACATTTACTCAGACGCCCTCCTTAACCTGTCAATACGCGTCTAAACGCCTCACCCGACATAAGGCAATTTCTGAGCAATTCAGATGACAGTTTCCACACCCTACGCCGAGAAACTGGCCGAAGAAACGCAGTGACAGGGGAAACTGTAGACATATGTCTGCTCTGTATGTCTGACCAGCACGTATATTCACAGTTATTCGTCTAGTGCAGGGACTGACATAAGATGCAATAAAATGCGTTTCAAAATGAGAAAAGAAACAGGCGAAAGTTTGAATGGGAAAGTAATATTTTGTCGCAAACGAACGAATGCGAAATACAGGAAAAGGATAAAACGAGCGTTAAGAAAATAGAGGACACGGGTAGAATAAGAAAAGAATATAGAAAATTTATTGATCATAAATCTCTATGCGACATCTACCCCCAACATACTCCCTATGCGACTCCCGTCGCCACCCCAGTGATTATGTGAAGCGGACATTTGGTGACAGAAGACAAAACATGGAACTCGGAAGACAAGCCCACAGTAAGACAACTACAGAATACCCTTTACCTGGAGGTTATTCAAGGATGAAGGAAAAGAACATGGTAGGAATTGGTCAACTTAAACACATTCGGACAAATACCACAGGAAGTTGTCCTGAATCCGATTTTCAATTTCAATTTAGCAGAAGATTGTTTGTGTTGTTAACATTATTTTTTTTTTTGTTGGTTGAGATTTTTTTTAGGGTCTTAGATTTTTATTGATAGAACGCAAATATCTACTTACGGGATACATTTGTGTGCCCCGGGACCCATATGTGAAAGTGAGGTTTGTTACCGTGGCATTATACGTGCCAGTGAGATAGGTCATACATTTTTAGTAGACCAATCAAAGTCATTGACGATGACAAGGGCCCACAACACCTGTTGGGCTAAGAAGTAGTTAACATCATCATTAGGGCAGTTCCATCTAGACGACCTCGAGGAAGGTTGTGTTTTCTACGTGTGAGCTGAAGAGAAACCATGTTTGAGCTGTCTCATTCTCGTAGAGCCACTAAGACCAGTTCTAAGTGGAATTTTCTTGAAGTGTTTTCAGAAAAGAAGTATACTGTGTGTAAAGTTAAATTATATCGTTTTATTCAAGACAGAATATAAGCGGCAGCTATAGTTATTCTGTACTGGGAGGATAGACTTTGTATAGTAGGAGCACATGTAAGTAAAAGTCTCGAATTGAATTTTGTCCCCAGATAATATTGACTTGTACTAGGAAGGAAACCAAGAAGCAACTACAGAGGTATTGAAGTCTTATCATCAGAAGAGATTAGCATCTTAAAAATATTGAAGGTAAAAGGGCAACCACCTGAACTGAAAAGTTGTGGAAGAAGGTCAAAGTGATCTAGATAGTGAGTTGCACGAGATGTTTGAATAACTCATACGGTTGCGGAGAAAGGAAAAGAAAAATATGGGTAAACTACATTCACGACAAGGAATAATTGAATTGAGTGTTATCTGAAATTGTTTATTTTTGAATTCCTGTAAATAAACCTTATTTATACTATCAGTCGAGTTATGATAGCAGATTTTTGCACTGAATGAAAAGTTACCAGAATATTAGTAGGTGCTACCACTATAGGACCTTCACAACATCATTCGAGAGACGAACGAACCTGAAGCAGCTCCTCAAGAATCCACATCTCTAGAGGGAAGCTAGTACCTTAATAACTTGATGGACATTAATAACTTGTTGGATATAATACACTTGACTGAAAGAAGATATAATATAAATTTAATAACAGTGAAGCACTGTCACACATATTATAAATTGGTACCGGACACTGTCACACATTCTGCTGGTATTTCCTCTCTCTCTGTCTGTCTCTCTCTCTCTGTCTGTATCTCTCTCTCTCTCTCTCTCTCTCTCTCTCTCTCTCTCTCTCTCTCTCTCTCTCTCTCTCTCTCTAATGTAATGTATGTGAGAATGTACCCGCATACCACTGTACTTTAGAGATGTGAATGTTTCCGTTTGTTTAAATGGGTGATGTACATGCAGATATAATTTTTTTTTTTTTTTTAAACTGCTGAAAGACTTTTTCTGCTACAGAAGTGCGCAAGAAAGTGTTATTATTATTATTTCAATTTCCGCCAAGAATGTATGGATGTAAGCGAGAATGTGTTTTTGTAATTTTTGTATTGAGGATTGATGACACATTCAAAAATACTACATTAGACGTTTTGACCGCATAAGTGAGTGTCGGTATACATAACTTATTTATTTATTGTTTTGTTTATATTATTTTATTTTTTATTATTATTATTTTTCTTCAGTCACTATCTTGTTTATTTAAAAAAAAAAAAAAAAAAAACCTAGGCTACTCATTTTTTTTTTTTAAATTATGATTGTATACTGTAAATGAATGCTGTTATGTTAACTTTATAATGTTGCATGCCTTTAAATTAATGCTTAAAGTAATACGTGGGAATAAAAGGATATAGTATGCAAGATTAATGAGAGTGAAAGGGCAGAATGTTAGACGGGCCTGCGTGCCCAATTCTCAACCCTTCGAAAATAAAGTTCGTTCGTTCGTTCGTTCGTTCGTTCTCTCTCTCCCAGACTTTGCCAAGTAGTTTGTATAATATCTCTGTAGAGGTATCAATATCTGTTATGATGGCCTCTGCTGGAATACTATCTGAACCAGCTGCTTTTCCATCTTCCAGAAGCTATATGGCTTTCATTATTTATTCTCTACTTGGTCGTTCACAGCTGATTTGTAGCTCCTCTTCTGCTGGCTGGATTTCTGGGGGATTAGTTGGAGCTGGTCTATTGAGAAGATCTTCAAAATGTTCTGTCCATCTCTTCATTTCTTCTCGTAAATTATAATGCAATTTTCCATTCTTATCTTTTATGAGGCCATTTGCTTGTATATATTTCCCTGTTAGCTTCTTTGTGTTGTTGTACAGATCCCTGTCGTAATTTTTATAGGTAGGCCTAATATATTTATGGTCCCATTCAAGCAGAGGTGATATAGTTAGAGCTATGTGAGAGAAAGGTGTGAGAAATAGTCCTGTTTACGAGGAGAACTGATGTAAGAGAAAATACTGTCTTGGATTGAGTAATTGCTCAGTCCAACCTATCTAGTACGACACACTTTAATGGAGACGTAGTTTCTCACTTGATACTGATTCAAATTACTCTACCCTCACGAACGCACACACAAACAATTTTGTGAAATTAATACGTACATACGTAGAAGAACAGATAAACTTTGGATCACATATAGATGGCAGGGGAGATTTTGACCAACACCAATCGCTTAAGGTTTAATAAGTTTATTATATCGTTAGAAAATAGATCACACCATCGATACATAGTTATCATTACATCAGTGAATTATAGTTACATAAGAGAAAGAAAATATACTCTCATCAACCCTCCCTCTAGTATGTGTAAAACAAGGAATGATCCAAACCGAAGTTATTTACCCAAAAGATGAAAACAAATGATTAACAATGGGGGGTCGGGAGTAGTCAGGACGAGTAAAGGATATGTCCTTAATTTTCCGTGGGCCTTCAGACTTAGTGAAAGATAGATTAAAGAGAAGATGTTATATTAGCAGTAACTTAAGAAATAAATTCTTTCGTTCCGTTTAACTCTCTACATACATACAGTGAGCTCACTACAATCATGCTTACCCCTCTGCCGACGCTGCAATACATTCCATGGAACTAATCAAACACAACATATTTTAGACTATTATACGTCCTGTTGTTTGTCCAGTTCAGCCCCAGAAACTCCGTCTAGGCACCTGCTATTTTTCTCGGAGATTCGCTGAATTGGTGCGTTTATTATATTTTTTCCTGTCGGGGGGCGGGGGGTGGGGGGGGGGGGGGGGGGGGGGGGGGTAATTCCTGTTCGTATTGCAGGTATTGGGTGGGGATAAGTTTTTTCTAGGTTTCTGTCGTAGTAAAGGTGAAAATATTATCAAACAGCAGAATGTTACTCCAAGGCTGTTCTCGGAAGGAAATAGCCTGGTATGTCCCGTGATTTGTTCTCTGTAGAATTTGGTGGTAGGAAAACTTTACTGTCATATGGGTTTGATTAAAGAAAATTAGTGCTGTAAGTTCTGCCTCATCAGGCCAGGGAACTTTATATGAATAAGTTGAAAAAATCTTCTGGCATTGTCCCGTTCCAGTTTAACATTTAACACAATTTAACATTTGAAGTGTTCTGATTATTTAACCAGATGGATTGAGAAAGTGGACCTATAAGGGCCTCCAACATCGGATTTTTACTGTCAATGTTTGTATGTTTAGGAACGTAAAATTGGGATGTCATAAGCCATCTGACCACGTTTCTTTATAAGAACCGTTGGATCGAAAAGGTATGATCACCTATATAAAAGAGAATATAGAAAACAGGTAATCCTACTATAATTATATTCTAACACCCGTGTTTTAGGTAAGACCTGTAAAATCACTCCGTATTTAATTATTTATATTAAAAAGAACTTAGCGAGTGACTAGCTAATGTATCGCTTTTAACACTAGCTATGAACAGTTATTTACTTAAAATTTACACAACAATTAAATAATTTCGATCGCCTATCGTCTTATAATTATGTTACGCATCTATTACTCGGGAAATAACGGGTAGTTACATTTTTTTTTCGATTTACATCTGGTGAACTTTGCTACAGGTTTATTTAACAGGGTTGAATTAACACAAAAATCCAGTGAAATAAGTGAAGAAACTAAACGACTGAATCACTCCAAACTCTAATATATTTTACCGCAGCACAAAGAATGAATTCAGACTCCGCGTATAGACGAAATCCAAAAAATTTGATAAATTCTAATATATGAGCTAGGTACTTCTTCAACTCTCTGGCGCGAATGATAACTGCATTTTTAAGCGCTGCCAAGATATATATTAAATGAATGAAAAATATGAGGCGCATACGAGATTTCTCGCCTCTCCTGATTCTCGGGAACTTTTTCGTTTGGGCCGCGAATCAAAGCTCTTTATCACAACTTTTTTTTCCCACAGACTCCCCCGTTCCTCTTCGTCTTGCAGAGATTTCTAGCCCTCTTATACGGTTCGCGTTCACGTGTTTACCAGAGGTGTTAAAACTCTGTTCGCTCTTTGTGACTACAACAGTCTTTGATAACTGACCACTTGCCGCTTCTGGCGACGCCTCCTTGAAGGGATGACAGTATGAGATCCAGAGATATCTTGATTTTAATAGCTCAAGATAGAAGACAGTAGGCATGGCTAAACTAAAGTAAGAGAAAAGCGAATGTCGTTGCTGCCAGCATGATAACTATTTGCATACTAATTAGCACGCGTGGGGAATTCCACGTGGTACCGACGTTAGCGATTCGATTTCAACACACATAGTGGGCCCCCGGTGAGTTTCAAGGGTAGCTTCTATTTTCCTCTGTCACAGTCCCTCATATTTCATTTGGCTGCAGCTTCCTCTGCTTCCCTTGCCAACTCTTCACTATACTTCCTCTTGTCTCTGGTGTTTCTTATTACTTTTGTGAAGTTGGCTTTTGGAGGGGAAGGTGAGTGTAAAAAAATGGATTGGAAAAAATGAATGGAATTGTCAAAAGACTGTTTGTCTTTGTTGAAGGGAAGGGATATGAGTGGAGGAGTGATCTGAGCAAAGGGAGGAAACTCTGTGGATTCCACTTGGAAGATGTAGTAGTTATTTTAGGCTTAAGCATAGCAAGTGAGTTCCAAAATATAGTTCGACTAATTTGCATATAATGATTTGGTAACAAGAATTAAAGAAGAGTGTATGGTTTTGAGTCTAATCATCAACGGGAGATAACTTGGAATTACGTCCCTTGTAAGTTTTGGTGAGCGAGCAAGAAAAAAATACGCACGAGAAAGTTGTGGTAGGATGAACACATTTTAGGGGTGAACGAAAAATACTAGAACGGGGATTAGGCAGTCTGATTAGAATGCGCTCAGCGTAAGTTAGCAAGTTTTTTCAAGAGAGATTTTTGTTGGAAGTTCATTAGTGAGCGAGTTCTTGATATTCATGTCTATGGCAACACAGCCATTGGATGTTATTGGCTACTGTGGTTACAGACACGCCATAGCAAGAGTTATGTTAACAAGTTGTCAAGGGATGTGTTTTTCAAGATAGCAGGAATGATTGCGGTTTTATAATTGAAGATAGACTTGTAGATAAAACAGAGACAGACGTAGTGATCGGGGAAACTGGTAGAAAATCAACATCCCTGGCAGTTGTAGGCCAGTCTTCTAGCAAGATACACCAGAAGATCGCTAAGCAAACGTTATAAAGATAAACAACTTTTCTTAGAAGATCACCCAGGTGACATAGCAGTGGAGAAATTAGACGAGAACAGATCAGTGACAGATATGTACAAGAATATGATTTTCGGATGTCGCTGAATTGAGAAAATGTACGAATGGGATTTATATCAAGTTGAATGTAAAAATCCATGAAATAAATTAGCAGAAGAGAGAAGCGGATTCTACTTTATGTAAATAAAATTTTGAGGTTCTGAGACGAGTCACGCTATACGAACACTACATAAAATGCAACCACACCATCACGGCCACATGGTGGTTTTGGTGCCTATGACCAGCCCTACAGTAGGCAGTAGCAACAAAGATAGATAACAGAGGTTCTGGGGCCTGTGACTAGCCCTACAGTTGGGCAGTAACAACGAAGACAGCAAATGAAGAATTCAGTCCGTGGTACTGATACCGAGTGACCAGTCCCTACCAGAAAGTGCAATAGAGATACAGAAAGATTTACGTAAACAAGAAGAATATCTTTCTCAAGATTCACGTTCACAGAAAGAACTTTGTATATCAAGGAGCGAATCAACGACTTGCATCCTGTCATAACAAGTAGTATAAGAAGAGAAGGCCTGCGTCTGAAGATACGAGATTACTAAAACATTTTTTTCACCCTGAACCAACGAGAGATGATCCTAAAATGTGCACCAACAATCAAACTAAGGCATGCCGATCGCACACAAGTAGTCAAAAACTATACAACCAAGATAAATTACAAGACCGTGCGTGAGACAATAATACCATATTAACAAGACACAGATATTCTAATCAAGCAAGAAAGAGCATAGCACCGAACATTTTAGGTTAATTTACTTAAAACATTTAGATATTAATTAATTATAAGTTGTTTATGGTTTATTATTTTCACACCTGTTTATATTTGAATTACATGTAAAGGTTGTTATTATATTTTGGACGATATACATTTGTGTATGGTACATGATTAGAGTGGGTAGATTTGTTTTTCAGGTGACTAATACAACATTTTCCCAGGTATTTGACTAATAATAACAATTACAGGTCCTGTATCATGCAGCAACAGCAGCCAAATCTGGACATTGACCCGAACGTCGCTGTTATGCAGCAAGTTGTTAGAACCCTGGCAAAAAAGGAAGGCAATGCTAGGTTCTAAAATATTAGAAGCACATTAATGCCTTACTATGGTGACACTAAGTCATGCAGGCAATGGCTTTTAGATATTCAGAAGTATTGTTCTTCTGCCAATATTAAGCAGGCAGATTATAAACAAGTTGCATATCTTTCCTCGCAAGGATTAGAGACCGATTTTATAAGAAGACGCTTGGAAACTTTCCCTGACGAAACATGGGAAGAGCTAAGGAAAGAAATTGTTCAGGCTTACTCTCAGATTACAGACAGAACATATGCGTGGACACTTCTCCGCCAGATACAGCAAAAACTTCAGAAATCGGTGCAAATAGTTAGTGACAGGTTGTTGAACCTCGAAGAGGAGGCCTTCATGGGTCAAGACATAAGGCAACAGGAGGTTGAAAAACAACTAGTCAGCATATTTGTAGATGGGTTGGATGGAACGCCGATAAAGTTACACTTGATTCGTAAAGATCCCCAGAGTTTGAAACAGGCAGTCACACTAGCTGTGGGTGAGGAAAATTTCAGAAAGCGTTTGGACTTAAGACTGGGAAGAGCTAGGACATACGAACAAAGGGAAGAAGAGCCCATGAAGATAGGGTTCTGCCAAAGAAGAGGACTGTCAGAAAGAGGGAGAGGGAGAAATGCACAGGAGGTAGAAAGAAGGGGAGAACACAGACAACCTGTGTGTTATATTTGCAATAGAGTTGGACATAAGTCTTACTCATGCAGATATAGGCCGCAAGAGTCTCAACAGCCGGTACGTCAGGTTGAGACCTTTAATCGAACACGCACTAGACACACAGAAGCCTTGTCCGGTGACTGTGCTCAATTTACCGGTCACAATAACACTCACAACATTTACAGACATAACCCGCACGTCATAAACATTCGTGGCAGAGTCCGACACGCAAATACTTACACCCAGGATACAGACGGACCTGCCCACTATGTGAGAAGGGTCAATAGGTCTCAACAACAAGACGAGAGTATCAAATGGTATACCGCCAAAGAATGCAACAGTAGCAATAGGGCTACGACGCCGAAACTTTGGTATAGCTTGAACAGAAGGAGGCATAGAGTAAACAAGAGTATTAACACTACAGGACGAATGGTACGGGACAAAAATCGACAACAAATAAACATAGGATATCCGTTGCTGTCGTTTTTGACGGTATCATAAGACGTAAATCTATTTAATACTTTTGATGATCTAAGTTAGAGAACTGTTTATGAACTCCCAGGACAGGTTGAGTTGGGGTTATCTTCCCTTTGTTTTATTCATTGTTTTTGACCTGTCTTAAGTCGGGGTTAGCTGTTCTCAGATCTGTGCTGTCTACACATGAGCAAGTTTTTTGAGCGCGAACGGAGAGACTTCCGTCAGGCAGTAATGATCTGGGTTCTGACCGGACTAGTATGTCCGTGGTACTTCTCTGCATTATCTGGGGGAAAGATAGTCTTCAGTGTGACTGTGATGTCAGTGATTCTCCCCAGAGTTATTCTGTTCGTCAAGAATGACGACAGTTGTTATTTGTGTATTTCTCGGATTCTGTCAAAGGTAAAAGAAACTTAATTATTATGCCTAAGTTGCAGAACATTTTGTGGCAACCTGTGAGTAGAGCTCACAGTCCTTTGAGATGCAGAGTCCATTATTTGTGCTCGATGTAGACAACTAAGACTATTCGTCTAACTGTTATACAGAAGCCCAGTGAAGATATATTTATTATTAAGAAAACCGCATGTTGGTGGTATGTTTCGGCATGGATGATTATGCCTGCCTATGAAGAATACACAGTTGTTTACATTATTATAGAGGCCCAACAATACGGCCGATATCTTTGAGCAGAAGAAGATGTATCTGGCGTATTATGCTAGATGAATTACAGCATTATTATTATGCAATTGAGAACTCGTCTTTTGGTACGGCGGAGTTGTTTAAAGTACCTGACGCGCTGAGTCAGTGGTACGTGAGCTGCGGTATGAACTATGTGTTAAAGGACAGACCATTGTCGATAACGTCCTGATAGATGAGTGGTTCAAGCTTTATAATGCCAGATGTTTTGCCAGTCATTTCCAGTTTATATGATGTCCTTGATCCTCGTCAATTTGACTGTAACTGTTGATGTCACTGTGTCTCGTAAATAAATGGTTGAAAAGTTCCAGCAGTTGCAACAATTACTCACTACTGCATGTGAGTGAGTGGGTGCTTTGTTTACCTGTCCAAGAACCTAAACGCATTCGTGTTGTCTACACACCCACATCACTTATCAAGCCACACAAACTTCGAGTACTTCGCATTCAAGAGGTGTATGATGTTTGAATGTCAACATGACACCCTGTTAGCGCCTCAACGCCTGGTGAGCTAATCATGCACAACAACGCTGTTTGGCCCAGGTCGTACTGAATACGCACGCACAGAAACCTACAGTAACACAGTGCAGGAACATTGGGGTAGATCGTACAGCCTTCAATATTCTAGTGGCGCATCAACACATCCATATAATAACAGTACACAGAAAAGATATCGCTACATTCCTGGTGACCATGAAATAGCACTGTAACATTTGTGGTAGGCCAGATCAGTGGGTCTAAGCTGCGCATTGGACTGATTGAGGACATTATCTGATGATAACACACATTCATGGTGGAACTACACAATGGAAACTGGACAAGATGATTTATACTGTTCAGCACATAACAGCTACACTCCTTCAACAGTTTGAAACTCGTCGATGTCCTTCATTGTGAACGATCACGACTCGTATTTGCATACAAGTTCAGCTGTTGTTGAGAAGTCTCGTCACTGTAATTTTCAACGGTGGAGCTTCCTCGCATTGCTGTATACTGTCATACACCATTGTTCACTAAGGCCAGGATTGTACTTAAGATAAGTGGCGGTTTGTTTTTTCGGAAACTTTGTACCGTTATTTTGTGTATAGCTGAGCCTTCTTACAACACACTTTATTAATGCTACTTTATGTTACATGTTCTTTGGTATGTGTTTCTGCGGGTCTGGTTGGGTCGGCGACTCCTATAGATATCCCACTTAACCGAGGGTCTATTGTGAGTGTTCTGTAGGGACTGGGCAAATTTCACTTTGTGGAATTTGCTAGCAACATTTGTTGCTATTTTCGTTTAGTTGTGACGAAGTGTATCTTTCGTTGTTTTTGGAAAATTTTTCTGTTCTTTAGTTTTCAGTTGTTTTGTTGGTATTTGTCCACCTTCTCTTCCTTTCATTAAGTTTTATACACACTTATGTTTATATATTGTGGCGTCATTTGCTTTTGTTGATTATTCGCAGTTATCATCACATGTTTTGTGATATTTTTCTTAGTTTCGCTGTAGTGTTTATTTGACTTCTGCGAACGTTTTCGGTTGTTCTATATTCTTGTCTTTGTATTGTTATCGTATACATGTTTATCATACACAGTCTGTATATATATATATATATATATATATATATATATATATATATATATATATATATATATATATATATATATATATATATATATATATATATATATATATATATATATATATATATATATATATATATATATATATATATATATATATATATATATATATATATATATATATATATATATATATATATATATATATATATATATATATATATATATATATATATATATATATATATATATATATATATATATATATATATATATATATATATATATATATATATATACTTGGTCATGGACTATTATTATTATTAATATGATGCACTTTTCAGGTACAGGTTATTTATGATGATATTATTATAGAGAAGCAAGGTGATTATACAAGTTTTTGATTAAAAGACTTGTCTCCCACGGAGATTGGAATAGAATAAAGTGAAGTGAGTATACAAGTCAAGTATTACAGACTTTTCTCCCATTGAGGTTGGGATAAGGTAATTTATTTAATTTTTTTTTTCAAGTCTGATCTCACATTATTAGACAGAATGTCTGCATTAGAGTAATTTATTGAGCAAGGGACATCCCTTGGCAAGACTGGTGAGAAATTGGAAGAATTTGCGACTGTTCAATATGCCAAGGCACTGAAGTCGGAAGAAAAGAGACAGAAAATGGAAAATGAAAGACAGAAAATAGAAGCTGAACAAAAGAAAGCAGAAGCTGAGAATTTAAGATTGCAAATGCAGGCAGATGAAAGGAAATTCCAGATGAAAGTTGAAAATAAAAGATTAGAAAGAGAAGCTGAGAATAAAAGATTAGACAGAGAAGCTGCTGCTGAAGCTGAAAATAAAAGGTTAGAAGCTGAAGAGAGAAAAGAAAAAGCAAAAATGGAACATGAAGAAAAACTCTTAGCTTTGGAGTTAGAGAAATTAAAGTTGATGAATATGAGTGCTCCTCACGGAACTTTGGGTACGATAAAGGAGAGTTCTTATAAAGTCAAATTACCTCCTTTCAACCCTCTAAAGGACGACATAACGTTCTACCTTGATATATTTCAATTAACATGCGTTAACAATATGTCGGACAATTGATGGAGTTACTTTCAGGTGAACCATTAAGTACTGTAATGGCAGTAGAGGAATCTGACAGAACTAACTATGATGTTGTCAGGGCAACATTACTTAAAAGATATCAACTAAAAGAAGAAGATTATCGTCTTCGTTTTAGGACAATGCTACCAGAAACTGGAGTATAGTTCTCTGACTTTATTACGAAGATACGTCTTACATTCACACGTTGGATTAAGCTGTCTAAAACAGACAAAACATATGAAGTCCTTATGGACTTATTACTTCGAGATAAAGTTATGTCATCTGTCAATGAGTCTTTCCTTGCTTTTCTTCATGAGCGTAAACTTAAGAACATAAAAGACATGGAAGAATATTGTTGCAAGTACGTCACTGCGCATCTCCATGCTACTGTTAGCAATTCTAAGGTAAAGGAAGAGTTGCCAGTTGCTTCTGCAGCACCATATGGCCCTAACTTCAATCGTAAATTTCAAGGTGCTCAACAAAACTTTAATAGGAAGAGTAATCAGAATTACACTCAATATCAAAGCAATCCATCACACAAAGGTTTTTTTTCAAAGAACTGGAGACGAGCTGATAGTCCTCGTAATTATGGGTGCAACAATTATAAACACTTTCGCAAGGGTAGCCACTATAGGAACTATCCTAGCTATTCTCAACGAACACAATATAATTATTCTCGCCAACGGGAATATGATAATAGTGACTATAATAATGGTGATTCAAACCAGAATAATGGTTACAATAGATCTAATAATGACAATTTCAGAGGAAATAATAATCGCGGTAGATCTCAACACAACAAAAAGAGATCACATCACCAGGGAAACTCTGTACAACAAGAGCCTCATGGGGCCTGTAATCAAATGAACGATAATAAAAATGCTAATGCTATCACTTGTTCTGCTTTTGATTTTGGGAGAGCATTTCAATGCACCCAATGCACAACATTATTCGAACCGACAACGGTAACTACTTTAAGTTGTGGTCACCCTCTTCCCGCTCTTCCTGCTGCAGTTGCGCTTGACGGGACAGGATCGCTTATCTTGCATAAAGGTCTAGTGGCTAGTAATCCAGTCTCAGTGCTTTTTTATTCTGGGTGCACTACTGTTGTGGTTAAGCAATCTCTCATAGATCCTCGCTGTGCCACGGGAAAGGTGGTTAAATGTGTGACATTTGGTGGCACAGTAGAAAATTACACGACTGCTATTATTCACATTGCTACTCCCTTCTTTACGGGAGATGTCCACGCGTGTCTTCTACCTAATTCTATTGAATATCTTATCATCGGTCGTATTCACGGGGTTAAGGAATGCACCCCGTAGCAAATTGCTGCCTGGGAAGAACGGAATATCCAAACAGCCAATGCAGTGGTAACAAGAGCACAAGCTCTTATTCCTCAAACTTCATCTACTGAAGTTAATGAAGTACATAGCCAAGAGGATCACTTGATGGTTTCGCATGACTCGTTTGTGAAACTACAAGAAGAAGACTCGTCTTTAAAGAAATTCTTTCTTCTCGCTAAAAACGGTGATCCGAATCAGAATACAAATCGCAAATCATATATCACTATGAAGAATGGTATACTAGTGCTTATGGTACAACACTCCGACACGTCTATGCATTCTCAAATTCTCGTGCCCAAGAGTATGAGAGCATTAATTCTTCAACATGCACACGATTCTCAGTATGCTGGACACATGGATTTTTCCCGAACTAAGTCGAGAGTTTTGGCGGCTTTCTTTTGGCCATTTGTCAATAAAGACATACGAATTTATTGCCGGTCTTGCAGAATATGTCAAGAGGTCAAATCTAGAGGTCCACATCATGCTGCACCTATTCAGGCTGCAGACATTCCTATTCGGCCGTTTCAGAAAATGGCCATAGATATCATTGGCCCTTTTAAATTTAAATCGGCTAGAGGACATCAATTTATCCTTACGTGCGTTGAAATGTGCACACGTTGGCCAGAGGCTATACTTCTTAAGAGCATCTCCACCGCTGATATCGCAGACGCTCTTTGGCTTATATTCTCTCGTTTGGGTTTTCCCGGAGAAATATTGTCAGACCATGGCCCACAATTGATATCAGACACATTGTCGCAGGTAATGTCTACTCTGCACATTAAAATATCTTTGAGTAGTATTTATCACCCAATGTCTAATGGGTTAGTTGAACGTCTTAATAGAACACTCAAGGACTTACTTGGGAAGATAACTGAGGATCATCCTCAGGATTGGGACAGGGTTCTACCCGCGGCTCTCTTTGCCTATATAGAGGTCCCCAACGAACATACAGGATTTTCTCCTTTTGAACTTGTCTGTGGCGCGCGACCGCGCTGTCCTATGTCTTTACTTCATGATCTTATAACTGCTGATAATATCGACATAACACACAATCTTCATATGAGTATGTCATTGTTCTCAGACAGAAGATAATTGAAGCATGCAAGCTAGCAACTTCCTCATCCGAATTTGTTAAAGAAAAGGCAAGGCGATTTGCTAATAAGAAGAGACGCCTACGTCAGCTTTGTCCTGGAGACAAAGCAATTGTTTTACTTCCTTCTAGGGAGAACAGACTTCTTATTGCATGGAAAGGTCCATATACAATAGTCTCAAAAATTTCCGATGTCGACTATGTTGTCGATATTGATGGAAGGCATAAAACCTTCCATATAAATATGCTTACGGAATATCATGAACGACCAGACTATTTGCAGCATATATTCTAGGCAACAGACGATTCTCCAGTCCAACAAGGTCATATCTCATCCCTGTCAGTTATACAGGATGAGGAAACTACTTTTTCAGATGTTAATCTAGCTCTTCCTGTGATTCCAGTTACTTCTACGGAATCATGGAAAAACGTTACTGTTTCTGCTAATTTGTCTTCTGAGGAACAGCGACAAGTGTCCTCAACGCTACAATCATTTCAGGATGTCCTTACCGACATTCCTGGACTCACACACGTCATTGAACATGACATTATACTTACTGATCATAATCCGATCAGAGTAAGACCTTATCCTAATCCTATTCGTTTTCAAGCACAAGTCGAGAAAGAATTGGATGAAATGATACAATTGAAAATAATTGAACCATCCACTTCAGCATACTCTTCGTCTATGGTTATTGTTCGAAAGAAAGGCAATAACATACGCCTTTGCGTAGATTATCGTAAATTGAACCAAGTTACGAAGTTCGATGATGAACCAATGCCTTTATTAGAAGATCTACTTACTAGACTTTCTAACTCTCGATTCTTTACTAATCTTGACTTGTCGAAAGGCTATTGGCAAGTTCCGTTAACTGAACGCGCCAAACCTCTCACTGCTTTCTCAATACCTAGGGGTTTGTTTCAGTGGAATTTTATGTCCTTCGGGCTTATGAACGCCCCCAGCTACTTTCGTACGCATGATGCGTCGAATTCTCTCATATTGTTCAGATGTCATAGCATACTTAGACGACATCTGTCTTTTCAGTAATACTTGGGAAGATCACTATTTGGGTTTAAATGAATTACTGTATACTCTACGCGAGCATAAATTGACTGCAAAACCCTCTAAAGCCTATGTTGGGTTTAGTGAAATTTCTTTCCTGGGTCATCGTGTTGGTCATGGTCTATTGAAGACAGAGGACCAAAACATTTCTAAGATATTAAATATCTCTGTTCCTAAGATAAAAAAAAACAAGTACGTAGTCTCTTGGGATTAATACAATACTACAGAAGACTCATTAAGAATCTATCCTCTATAATGGGACCACTCTCAACCCTATTGAAGAAAGGGTCTCCTAACATGGTGCGCTGGTCCCAAGAATGTCAATCTTCATTGGATCAGATTAAGAATTTGTTCTCATCCCCACCTATCTTAAGGCTACCTATTGATGATAAGACTTTTGTTCTTCGTAGTGACGCCTCATCCACAGGGATCGGAGCGGCACTAATGCAGGAGTATTCAGGAACTCTGCATCCTGTAATGTATATCTCTAGGAAACTGAATGCGGCAGAAAGGAATTACTCGGTTTTAGACCGTGAATTGTTGGCTATGGTTTGGTCAATCCTTAAGTTACAAAGATTCCTTCTTGGTGCGCATTTCATTGTGGAAACAGACCAAAAAGCTCTTACTGCTATTCAGTGTAAGAACTTGAAGAGCTCGATATCTACTCGATATGCTATTGCTCTTCAACCGTTTCATTTCACGGTACGAGCTATCCGTGGTTTGGATAATGTGATGGCAGACATACTGTCTAGATGCCCACATGAGTCCACTTAAGTCTTGTGTCCTAGATTTTTCCTGATACACTTCTAGACTTATGTCTCTTCACTATAACAATATATATTAACACATTTGTTTTCACCTTAGGTAAATTAATTGTTTTTCTCTATTACCATCTTTGGTGTAATGGAAAAGGTTGAGATGACATAATATAAAGGTCAAAAAAATTAATGCGGCCACATGTAATACTTAGACATGTAGTTGTAATTATAGTACATTATGGCATGTTGCTAATTGTGTCATTTATATTGTTCTCAGTGCAAACTAGTACCAGGTACGGAGTGCTTTTGAGAATCATGATGATGCCATATGTCTCCCTTACATACTATTTGGATGCTGCTTACATTGATCTTCGGGATACAGCATTGTTTTGTACTGTTGATGTCATCTTCTATTAGTTAGATTGTACTCTTGTATTGTCATATGTATGTATAATGAATTTACAAATTTTGTTATGGCCACCCATTAGATAATAGTGATTATATAGCATGAGACTTCGATAGATTTATATGTTCATCTGACTTCTCGATATATGTTGTCATTCGCATTGCTATAATATTGCATTTTTTAATATGTATGTGATTTTTGTTAGCATCGCCAGCAACTAAGGTTTCTTTGATGGTACCTTCCGGATATGTTTTACTTGGAGAAAATATTTTCTCTTATCTCGTGAGGTGATTTTTTATTCTCACTAGACGCTCTATTGTGCGTCGATTGAGCCTGTCATTAAGACATTATTTTATGTTGTTTGTTTCATCGACGCATCATTCATGCGTTATGAGCATGTTGTATTTCCAAAAAAAAAGTGGTTCATTTTTTTTTTATCCGGAGAGTGCGGTAATCTGTTGCTGTCGTTTTTGACGGTATCATAAGACGTAAATCTATTTAATACTTTGGATGATCTAAGTTAGAGAACTGTTTATGAACTCACTGGGACAGGTTCAGTTGGGGTTATCTTCCCTTTGTTTTATTCATTGTTGTTGACCTGTCTTAAGTCGGGGTTAGCTGTTCTCAGATCTGTGCTGTCTACACATGCGCAAGTTTTTTTAGCGCGAACGGAGAGGCTTCCGTCAGGGAGTTTATTTTTTTTTTCGTACGCCCGCTAATACTCGAGGCGAAATCTCAGGTTACTATTAATGTCTAACCTGACATTGATTTTACGTGAGTATCCCTTTTTTCTTGTACAGAGACAGGTGTCCCTCGCCATTCAGGCAGATACTCGCCGATTTCGGAGGTACCCATTACAGCTGGGTCGGCTCAGAAGCCGCCAATCCCTGGTCGACGACACTCCTTCAAATGTCCTCGCCAGGTCTCGAGTTAATCCAGTCCAAATCCCGGTCGACGAAAAATCCTCAAATGCCGTCGCCCGGGTTCGATCCTGGATCACCCGGTCGCCAGAGCGGTGTTGTAACCACTACGCTAGCGCGGCTCCCCGTCAGGGAGTAATGATCTGGGTTCTGACCGGACTAGTATGTCCGTGGTACTTCTCTGCATTATCTGGGGGAAAGATAGTCTTCAGTTTGACTGTGATGTCAGTGATTCTCCCCAGAGTTATTCTGTTCGTCAAGAATGACTACAGTTGTTATTTGTGTATTTCTCGGATTCTGTCAAAGGTAAAAGAAACTTAATTATTATGCCTAAGTTGCAGAACATTTTGTGGCAACCTGTGAGTAGAGTTCACAGTCCTTTGAGATGCAGAGTCCATTATTTGTGCTCGATGTAGCCAACTAAGACTATTCGTCTAACTGTTATACAGAAGCCGAGTGAAGATATATTATTATGAAAACCGCATGTTGGCGGTATGTTTCGGCATGGATGATTATGCCTGTCTATGAAGAATACACAGTTGTTTATATTATTATAGAGGCCCGACATTACGGCCGATATCTTTGAGCAGAAGAAGATGTATCTGGCGTATTATGTTAGATGAATTACAGCATTTTTTTAATGCAATTGAGAACTTACCTTTTGGTATGGCGGAGTTGTTTAAAGTACCTGACGCGCTGAGTCAGTGGTACGTGAGCTGCGGTATGAACTATGTGTTAAAGGACAGACCATTGTCGATAACGTCCTGATAGATGAGTGGTTCAAGCTTTATAATGTCAGATGTTTTGCCAGTCATTTCCAGTTTATATGATGTCCTTGATCCTCATCAATTTGACTGTAACTGTTGATGTCACTGTGTCTCGTAAATAAATGGTTGAAAAGTTCCGGCAGTTGCAACAATTACTGATTACTGCATGTGAGTGAGTGGGTGCTTTGTTTACCTGTCCAAGAACCTAAACGCATTCGTGTTGTCTACACACCCACATCACTTATCAACCCACACAAACTTCGAATACTTCGCATTCAAGAGGTGTATGATGTTTGAATGTCAACATGACACCCTGTTAGCGCCTCAACGCCTGGTGAGCTAATCATGCACAACAACGCTGTTTGGCCCAGGTCGTACTGAATACGCACGCACAGAAACCTACAGTAACACCGTGCAGGAATATTGGGGTAGATCGTACAGCCTTCAAAATTCTAGTGGCGCATCAACACATCCATATAATAATAGTAATCAGAAAAGATATCGTTACATTCCTGGTGGTCGTGAAAAAGGAATGTTACAGGAATGTACCCACTCAGGGTACAGACGGACCTGTCCACTATGTGAGTAGGGTGAATAGGTCTCAACAACAAGACGAGAGTATCAAATGGTATTCGGCCAAAGAATGCAACAGTAGCAATAGGGCTACGACGCCGAAACATTGGTTTAGCTTGAACAGAAGGATGCATAGAGTAAACAAGAGTATTGACACTACAGGACGAATGGTACGGGACAAAAATCGACAACAAATACACATAGGATATCACAACGGGAAACAGATGAAATACAGAAGAAAAGAAAAAAAGAAGTTAAGAAACATAAGAATTAACCAAGCACAATCTTCTTTCAATTTGAGGAAGGACAAGGATATGTCGGTACAAGTGGAAGACAACCACAAGTGAACACGATAGGAAGGGCATATGTTAGGTATAACCACCAACCATACCATAGACATTGGGCCAGAGTGCAAGTTGGTTTGACAAGAAAAGACGGCAACAACAAAAATGTCAAGAATACAGAAATATGAAGATGAATTGGGATGGTTCAGTTGTAGACAGGAACAGACAATACGCACATGAGAGGAGAAACATCTGTACCGAATGCGAAAGGGAGAAATGGAAATGTAACAAATATCAGCATAAACAGAGATACCATAGGACGTGTAATAACAGCGAGAGGACACTCATTAGTCTCAACAGCAACTATGGACCAGGACACTGGGATAGCTTGAAAAGAAGAGGAACGAGAATAGCTGTGAAGAGTTTTGTGGTAGAAATTAAGAAAGGAAGGATAATGGACATAAACAACATAAATGTTGGTGATCAACAGAGGTGTCGAATAACAACTGACAATGGGTGGCGGATAGACGTGAACAAAGTTAGATCAAGTGGGAACAGCAAGAACATATCCTACCAACCAAGGGTTACAATAGAATGTGACAGTATTAGGCATAGATCAGGGAAGAGCCAGGTTAGGAACATGACAACACACGGAGAGACATAGTCAGCGTTGCTACCCAGATAGAAACAAAAAAAGGAAAAAGGTATACAGACAGAAGTATCGGAGCACAGCGACAACCCTACATCAGACAAGAAAATGGAAGTAGCAGTACCACAGCATAGAGTTAACACAAGATAAGAGCAGACATGATACAATCCAGTCGGTTAAACCCACCACCCCAAAAGATATACAGAGAGCAGAAGAAAGTGGAAACAAGAAAGCAGGACAAAATAGGAATAAAGAAGAATGTAGGCACACCATTAAGTCTCACTGCAGTGCTAGAAGAGAAAAAGCACACAAAAGAGAAGGGAATACAGAGAGTTAACAGCGGAACGGAAAGGATGGAACGGATCAAAATACATGAACCAAGCACACAGCAGTTGCGGAAAGAAATAAAAGCCGTACTTGAAAGAACTAAACCAGACATCGTGGTACTAAGGAAGGTGCAGAAAATTCTGCAAGGAAAGTTTGGTATAGACTTATCAGAAAGAAAGGAAGAAATCTACAAGCTTGTCGTAGACGAAATAGAGGACGACCGACCGATGAATATAAGAGCCTATATAAGGAGACTTAGTATATATATTACAAGAGGCAGAGTTAAAGAAACATGTACACGGATTCCCAGTAACACACCACACAATACGGATGTCGTGAAACGTTTGAATCTGTATGACAACACGCTCAAAAATTCCCCGCTCAAAAACTAGTTACCGTATTTTTTTAAAATCTATAAATAACTACAATATTTGAAATTTGTCTGAGGGGCCGGTCAAATTTACCGCCAACAATTTATCTAGTATATTTGAATTTGTCTAGGAAACAAGTTAAAAGTTACCGCCTACCCTAAAAATTATCTAAGAGCATAGTACAAATTTAACAACCAATCAAATCATTTTCTTTTCTTGTAGTGCTAAGAAAATTTTGGTTAACATGGAAATAATGCCTATTTTGTGTTTTTGACCGAACGTAAATAATTTATTTCTTAATAACTAAAGATAATTAAAAGGAAAGGGATATCTCGAATTATAGAGCTGATATTGCTTAACAAATGAACATAAAGATTCCCTCATAATAAAATTATATTAACTTGGAAAAATTTAATTTAGTGATATTTTCACATTAGGGTAATGCCAAATTTAATTACTTAAAAATTACCCAGATTGAAATTCAAAGGAATAACTAAGGGAAAACTATATAGAACGATAGAGATTAATTGGCCGTTCAATTATCACTTTTGATAATTGAAATCGGTCCACAAATAACTTTAATACAAAATATTCAAATTTAGTCAGATTATACAAGCGAGTTGAAAATCGCCTAAGTCAAACTTCCTAGAAAGACTATTTTTTTACTTTCTCTCCGATTGGACGGAATTAGTTCTATAAATAGAAACAAGGTAGTGTTATCTGGGCCATTAAATAAAAAAACCACGCCGAGCTGACGCATCCTAAGAGACAGTAGGACCAAGACTTTGCCGTCTGAACTAAAACGCAGTGCTAAGAACCCATTTACGGCCAGTCAGCTTGTGTGTGTGTGAACTTATTTACCTGAGGGTAAGAGGGATAATTTTATTTGCATACTTTTTTAAATAATTGACCTGTAAATAAAAAGCCTATGTGTTCCATAGTAATTCGAAAGTGCAAACTGCCTGCGGGATGTGTTGTGTCACGCTGACCTAAGTAGGAATGTGCAGGCTTGTTCGAATTGAAAGAAATTGGTGTATAGTGTTTGCAAATTGGCAACAAATTTACGACAGTGAGTGTTAGTATCGGTTTAATTTAGTATTTGCTTCTGGAGTGACACCCTATTCTTAGATCATGTGATAAACATATAGGGAAGGTTAGAATAAAGTAAATCAATGGGTCACATGCTGTATTGTACTTACCATGCTTATTGTATGGAAGCCAAACATGGACGAGAGAACCAACCAGTGAATCAACGCAGAGGAAGAATGATTTCATGAAACTGATTGTAGACAACGGAATTTAAGGTCTTGTCCTGACTACTATTGACAGAACAGCAATAGAAGCAATCTAAAGATAAGTCCTTTAAGAAGGCAATGGTGGTTCATCCTAACTCATTCACCAAATAAAACTTACAAACTGTGGGATGATTAAAGTAGCAGACCTTAGAGTGTAAGATTAGCATAAGTACCCATATTTTGTACAGGAACTGTGTGTGTAGACATTCCAGTGACCCATTTACAGAAATGAACAGATTTTTCCAAAATATGTATTTTATTTTGTAAATAAACATTTTCTTGATTTGAAAATTCCAGACCAAAAAGATTGAGGTTCAGGACCATTAAATAATTTAATATATATGAAAGTTAATATATAAATTGTATATATATATTAACTTTCATACAGCCTTGCTTAACTAACTTTATTAAAGTTGAAGTTCTGTTTAAAATTAATTATTAACT
Organism: Oreohelix idahoensis; assembly: GCA_024509875.1. Taxonomy (NCBI): domain Eukaryota; kingdom Metazoa; phylum Mollusca; class Gastropoda; order Stylommatophora; family Oreohelicidae; genus Oreohelix; species Oreohelix idahoensis. Next base: position 1,231,337 of record JAMPIV010000326.1, on the reverse strand, counting down.
ATATTAAATACATTCTCCTAGACCCGTAGCTAAATCAAATTTGGATCTCAAGAGGTAGCAGTTAGGGATTCAGAGTACATCATCATCTTCTCTGAGAACTAACATAGCTTGACCCCTCTTTGATGTCTATACACCCCTACTCTTTTCAGAGAAGGGGGTATTTCTTATAAGACCAGTCTCTTTGCTGGCACTATCCTGGTATCATTTGATACACCTATTTGTCCAGGATAGCCTGTACTCTTATTAACATCAAAACCTCTTATGACAACGGAAGGACAGAAGGAACATAACAATACACATGATCAGATAGGGACACGTAGAACTGAAGCAACACTAAAGGATAATGACTGGAACAAGTCTAAAAGGATAGGAGACAACTGGAAATTAGAATGGGAAGATGACTGTGGAGAAACATCAACAAGTAGTCAGTGTCGCACAATGGCAGGAATGCACACGGAACCTATGACAACATCTGCTCAGTTCACCCCAAACCCTAAAAATGTATACGAACAAGGTGAACAAGAAATCGCAGAAAAACCAGAAGAAGGTGGAAGACTATTACGTCAGAAAACTCAAGAAAAAACGCAGTGTAATAATATTTGAGAAGATACGACAGAAATAAGGAAGCAATGGAATAATGTTCGAACAGAAATTGATGCAAGGTACAAACATACGAGAGCGGCAGAACAAAAGAGCATAGCACAGGAGCAGCAGCTATTGCAACAAAAGGAGCAACAGATAAAGACTAAACAACAAAGTGGTGCAAGTCAAACTAAAAACATAGAGAACACATCAGCTGAAGATTCAGATACGCAAGAAGAGATGGAGGAAGGGAATATAAGAGGTACGAAGAGACAGCGGTCGTCGTCTTTAGACGATTCATCGGTTTATAGAAGGCGCTTTGCAAAGTTAAGGCATGTAGAACAGGTAAGGGTACGAGGGAGGTGGAAGAGTAAGGCAGGAAATAGTGGTGCAGCGGATAATAGGAGAAGTACAGATCGAAGAAAATACCGATCTAAGAGTAGAGATACTATGGAGGCAAGTAGGGATACGGGTCGAAGAGAATACCGATCCAAGAGCCGAAAGGCTAGAAAGGAGGAGAGAAATAGGAGTAGTAGTAGTAGGAGAGACATTAGGAGTGTAAGTAGAGGTCGAGGAAGCGACAAATTAAAGAGTACAGAACATGAGAGGAAACCAGGGAATATGAGAAGTAAAGAAATAGAGGATAGATAAAAACAGAGGCACACAGTTGATGGAGAAGTAAGAAGTGGAGAAGCTGAGAGAAATTCAGGAGATACAAGAGATAGAGAGGCAGAGAGAAAGCAAACTGTTGACGAAGTCAGAAGAGTAGAGGAGCCCAGACAGGCGGGCGACAAAGTACAAAATAAGGGAGAAATAAAGGAGACACAATGAGTTATCAAACAACAGTTAGCATTGGAGATGCTTAAATTGCTCATGAAATGAGTGAGTAGAGAGTAGCAAGAGGCTATGAGAGTAGAATCATAGCAATATACATATAAACAAGATGGCGGCGGTAGCTGAGTCTTCGGAAGACTAAGTATAATTGGTCTATACCGAACACATATAGAGGTAAACTGAATACACCTGACCGATAGGGTACTGCAGTAAAGGAGGAGATGAGTAAAGGAGAAGAGGTAGATTTGAGGCCATGGTAGAAAAGCCGTGGTGAATAATGGAGATTGAAATTTTGAGGAGTCGTAGAGTAGAATGGCACAGCCAGCTTTAGATTAATTTCGTTGATTGTGAAAAGGCTTTTGACAGCATACATAGGGACAGTTTATGGAAAATACTGAGGGCTTATGGAATTCCAAGCTGCATAGTGTCAATCATAAAAAGCCTCTATGCCAACTTTACGTGTAGTGTTGGGCAGAGCAACCTAACCTTTGAGGTGAAGACAGGAGTACGACAGGAATGCCCCTTACCAACTACGCTATTTTAACAGACATAGACTGGGTGATGCGCCAGACAACAGAGGGCAGTCCAAGAGGAACAAGATGGACAACATTTTCTACATTGGAAGATCTGGAATATGCTGATGACATTGCACTACTAGCAAATTCACATCAACACATCCAGGAAAAAACGGATAGACTTAATAAGTTTAGCCAGCAGGTGGGCTTGAACATAAATTTGAAGAAGTCTGAGGTCATTACGCTCAATGTGAGCAGCCCTGAGCCCATATCAGTAAGGAATCAGCAACTGGTACAGACAGATACCTTCACATACCTAGGAAGCATAGTAAAACCAGACGGCGTGGCAGGCAAAGACATCAACATCAGAATGAATAAGGCAAGAACAGCCTTCTTTAGCCTAAACAACATCTGGAAGTCCTCCCAATACAGCACAAGCACAAAATTAAGACTATATCAGAGCTGTGTGCTTTTTGTGCTTCTCTATGGTGCGGAATGCTGGAGAGTTACAGAGAAGGAAATGCCGAAATTGTCCTGTTTTCACATAACATGCCTAAGAAAAATTCACTGAATCTTTTTTCCGAATACCATCACTAACCAAGATCTGCTTACTCGTAGCAAGCAAGAGGACATGCACACCATCATAGCTGGCAGACGCTGGAGCTGGGTTGGTCATGTCCTCAGAAGAGACCCCGAAGCCATCACAAGAACAGCTATGCTTTGGACCCCTGAAGGAAAACGAAAGAGAGGCCGACCAAAAACAACCTGGCGGAGGACTGTGGAGGCTGAGATGCAAAGAATGAACCAGAGTTGCGGGCACTGTACGAAGGATGGCCACCGACCGAGCAAAGTGGAATCAATTTGTTGTTGCCCTACAAGACGCCACTAGGCGTGATGGCCACTGACGTCTTTGACAGTCGGCGGCTAAGGATCAAAGAAGAAGATGGAGATTCAGATTTTGAGAAGGTATTATGGAGAAAGGGGGAGGAAAATGGAGTATTATATAGAAATACGGAGATTTAGATTTTGAGAAGCCGTAGAGTAGGACGGCAGAGATATTGAGAGTATTAAGAGAAATGACAATGGTGATATTGAGAAGCCGCAGAGGAAGACGGCAATAATGGAGAAATAGGGGGTAAAACGGAGTAATATGGAAACTGAGATATTGAGAGTATTGATATAAGTGATGGTGAGAAATAATTGGAGAGTTCGAGAGGGACAAGGAGAAAGTTGGAGAGCACAGTTCTAGAGAGAGAACGAGAATAGAGAATATGAGGAAAGGAGAGAAGTAGAAAATTGCAGCTGGAGTCTGGTTGTATGGAAACTAGATGCAATCGTTCTACTCTGAACATAAAAGTGAGCTGAGTAGGTCCGAACGATAAACTACTGCAGTGGAGGAAGAGAGAAGGAGAGAGGCAGGGAAGCCATAGATTAAGGGAGAGAGAAGTAGAGAATGGGAGAAATTGAGAAGTCACAGGGAGGAGACGGAAATGAATTATGAGCTAAAGGAGCATATGGAGAAACTATAGAGAATATGGCAGTAGATGAGGGCCATAGAGAAATGGCGAAGATATAGAGAAATGAGAAATTAGAAGTGTTAGTTCCGGAGGGAGCTGATAACAGAGTTGAGGAGGATACAGATTTTTCGGCAGTTGCCAGAGTCTTGTGAAGACTTTGTGAGAAGCGAGGCTTCTCCATAAAGAAGAAGTTATAGGAAATGGAGAGTTATAGAGCGACAATGAGAAAGAATAATGAGATATAGAAAAACTAAGGAAATGAGAGATAGAGGAAAGAGCATTTATGTTGAGGAAACAGTACTTACGTTCGTATATGGTCATGGGTTTCTTTTAACCATAAGGGAGATGGAAATGAAATATAGAAGACATATGTCAAATAGGAAAAGCCATGGACGAGACGGCATATATAAATTGAAGAGTAAATAACTAAACGTTCTAGAGAGAACGAATAGAAGGAACACGAAGCCATAGAGGAAATGACTAAACGTTCTAGAGAGAACGAATAGAAGGAACACGAAGCCATAGAGGAAATGACTAAATTATAAAAGGATAAAGTAAATAAAAGGGGACGGAGAAAAGAAAACCTATATATAGGTAGAGAAAAAGTTATAAAACTACAAGACGGATAGGAAGAAGGAATTAAAGAGAAATAGTAAGGAAATAAGACTTACATGGAATACAAGAGAGAGAGAGAGGAACGAAGTATATAAAGAGGAAGACAAGGTAACACGGTAACAGTGCATCGGAGATTAAGATGTATACCGTAATGGACATAGATATGAATAACAGTAAATGCTCAAGCAAGAAAAATATGCAACTAAGAAGAACGATTAATGAGATAGGCGGCAGATGTCATTTCGGAATGTCAAGATAATGCGAGTAGGGACCGCGCTGCAGGGTCAGTAAAATGATTTAGTGGAAGAGGGCGCTAGTTCACTAGTCTGTCACAAAGGTATGTGTGATGTATAGCCAATAACAGTTAAGTACGTTGGAAACATTAGAAACGGGACTTAGTAAACTTGGGAGTAGAAGTAAAAAGGGATGGTAATTTGCAAATGAAATTATAAAGGAATAAGTAAGATAAGAAAAGGAGCAAACGCTAAGGTGTATATGTATACCTAGTAGCCGCATGTTATTAGAATGTGGGCTCTAGTGGAATTGTAATATTAATTGAGCTGGTGGGTTAACTAGAATAATGTTATGAGTTGCATTATGTATAATGTGTAATATGAAATGAAAATTGCATTGTTTAAAATGTGTAATATGAAATGGATATTGTATTACGGGAAATGTGTAAAATAGGTGATTAGAAATGGAGAATGGCAGGTCGCGTTCAGTTCAGTGGGTACTTGGCTGACTGGGACAGGGGATGTGGGTGGACAGGTGCTGGTGGAGAGAGGGACGGAGTTGGTAATGGACATGGGAAGGGAGTGTTTGTATGGTTGGTTTTGTTGTGAAATTTTCTCTGTGCGAGAAATTTTCTTTGTAAAAAGAGGGGGGGGGGGGGGGGGGGGGGGGGGGGGGAGGGGGGGGTAAAAAATTGGTTTGGAACAAATGAATGGAATTGTTAAAAGACTGTTCGTCTTTGTTGAAGGGAAGTGATATGAGTGGAGGAGGGATTTTTTTTTTTCCTCGCTTCAGGTCGCATATTTTTTCCTCGCTTGAGGTCGCATATTTTTTCCTCGCATGAGGTCGCATTGTCCCCGCCCCAAACCCGGCTCTGGTCAAGACCACATGTCCCAATACAAGAAGACCCAATGACAAACTGTGTCACTGTAGTGATCCTCTGTGTTCTCACTCAAGGGACCTAATGACACATGAATGTCACTGTACCGGTCCCCGTGTCTAGACACATGATCTTAGCCAAAGGCCGGATAAGGGTGTTGGGTTTCACAGCGTTATTTGCGCTGTACATCATGGAGGAGTGATTTGAGCAAAGGGAGGAAACTCCGTGGATTTCACTTGGAAGATGTAGTAGTTATTTTAGGCTTAAGCATAGCAAGTGAGTTCCAAATTATAGTGCGACTAATTTGCATATAATGGTTTGGTAACAAGAATTAAAGAAGAGTGTATGTTTTCAGTCTAATCATCAAAGGGAGATAACTTGGAATTACGTCCCTTGTAAGTTTTGGTGAGCGAACAAGAAAAAAGTACGCACGAGAAAGTTGTGGTAGGATGAACACATTTTAGGGGTGAACGAAAAATGTTAGAACGGGGATTAGGCAGTATGATTAGAACGCGCTCAGCGTAAGCAAGATTTTGCAAGAGAGATTTTTGTTGGAAGTTCATTAGTGAGCGAGTTCTTGATATTCATGTCTCTGGCAACTAAGCCATTGGATGTGGTTGGCTACTGTAGTTACAGACACGCCATAGCAAGAATTATGTTAACAAGTTGTCAATGGTTATGTTTTTCAAGATAGCAGGTATGATTGCAGTTTTATAATTGAAGATAGACTTGTAGATAAAACAGAGACAGACGTAGTGATCAGGGAAACTGGTAGAAAATCAACATCCCTGGCAGTTGTAGGCCAGTCTTCTAGCAAGATACACCAGAAGGTCACTAAGCGAACGTTATAAAGATAAACTAACTTTTCTTAGAAGATCACCCACGTGACATAGCAGTAGAGAAATTAGACGAGAGCAGATCAGTGACAGATATGTACAAGAATATGATTTTCGGATGTCGCTGAATTGAGAAAATGTACGATTGGGATTTATATCAAGTTGAATGTAAAAATCCATGAAACAAAATCGCAAAAGAGAGAAGCGGATTCTACTTTATGTTAATAAAAGTTTAAAGTTCGTTTTACTGCTGTTGGAGTACAGTGTGTCAACAGAGAGAAAAATCATCAACCATCTGTACGTCTTGTCTAGCATGCATTACATCATCTTGATTACATCAGAGTGTTTACATTGTCGGTTCACACACACCTATCTGCCTATTGTTTTGGGTAGTGAGACGAGTCACGCTATACGAACACTACATAAAATGCAACCACACCATCACGGCCACACTTCTCTGTTTGCGTCTATGTACACTTCATGAGCTTTGATTTTAGAGCTTCTGGTTTTACTTCTATTTAAATCTGCTTTCTTTCTTTCCCGTCTTCTATCTTGCTAGTCGTTTCTGTTGTTATCCATGCTTTGTGCTGATGTTCTCTATTTCTCAGTACTTCCTCACATGTTTCGTTCCATATATTTTTACTTGTTGCCAGTGGTCTTCCGTATCTGTTTCATCTTCCAGCTGTTGGTGTACTTGGTATTTGTTGCATACTTTGGCAAAAAAAATTTCTCTTATTTCCTTATTTCTTAGATAGCCCACATTGTACTGTTGCCTATAGCTATATGCTGTTGTAAATTTCTTGAGTTTTAATTTTGTTTTAGCCAAAAGAAGATGGTTGTCTGATACAACATCTGCTCCTCTACATACTTTTATATAATGCAATGATAACCTAAACTTCTTACATATGCATATGTGATCAATCTGGTTCTTAGTTCTATGGTCTGGTGATATCTATGCAAATACGTCTTATTTATACAAAAGACAAAAACAAAAATACATTTAATACATCTTATTAATACAAATACATGTTATTAATACAAAAGATAAAAACTGAAATAAATTTAATGCATCTTATTAATAAAAAAAACAATTAAAAAAATTAATGCCTACGCTGTGGGCACACAACTATATTTCTTTTTCTCAAACACAGCGTTGCTCAGTTTGGTACACAGATTCCGTTCCTAGACAATATTCTTCTTACAAATGTTATTATCAATAGTCAATTAACCAAGTCACAAATCACGCTCTATCAAAGCAAATTACACTAGTCAACAACCAAAATGTACCAGAAATGAAAATAGCTGATCGTAACTAATTTTGGTGTGCTGAAAACGAAAATGACATTAAAAAATGTTGATTTGCTCTAGTTTTCAAGATATATGAGCCGCGCTAGCGTAGTGGTTACCACACCGCTCTGGCGACCGGGTGATCCAGGATCAAATCCGGGCGACGGCATTTGAGGATTTTTCGTCGACCGGGATTTGGACTGGATTAACTCGAGACATGGCGAGGACATTTGAAGGAGTGTCGTCGACCAGGGACTGGCGGCTCCTGAGCCGACCCAGCTCTAATGGGTACCGCCGAAATCGGCGAGTATCTGCCTGAATGACGATGGACACCTGTCTTTGTACAAGAAAAAGGGATACTCACGTAAAATCAATGTCAGGTTAGACATTAATAATAACCTGAGATTTCGCCTCGAGTATTAGCGGACCCGCGAAAAAAAAAAAAGATATGTGCTACTAGTTTATTTAATTACGGTCAATTTATATATATGACGCAACTGTTGTGGGTGATTGCATAATTTTTTCTAATGACCAATAAAAATGTAACTAGAAGTTGATGATGCAATCCTACCTATGATTACATCACCTTTGTGTATAAATATCTTATCTCTGATAACATTTTGCCATTAAATTCCTAGGACATGTGTGAACAGTGCCAATAATTTATGTAGAAGGAGAACGACTAAGTAAGTAAGTAGTATGTGGTGAGGTGACATTTCTATCACAAAAACGAAATATAACTAAAGTGATTAAGAAGACTTACAGTTTGTATTTTGGCTGCAGAATAGGAGATCAAGATAAGAGCTGGGCGCCACACATATGCAGCATTACATGTGCAGCACATCTTAAACTGTGGTTGACTGGCAAAAGGCAAGCTATGTCTTTTGCAGTCCCAATGATTTGGAGAGAGCCCACTGATCATCTCAACAACTGTTACTTTTGCATGGTCCCTCCAATTGGGAAAGGCATATCAAACAAGATAAAATGGACTCTGGAATATCCAAACATCCCCTCTGCAATACGTCCGGTACCACATGGCGATGACCTACCAGTTCCCAAAGTGCCAGAATCATTTTCAGCTGCTTCCACTGATGAAGAAGAGGACATTGGTGGTCCTGAACCATCAACCTCAAGCGACCCAGATTTTGAGCAAACTACATTCACTAAACCACATAATAACCCAAGGTGAACTGAATGATCTTGTAAGAGATCTGAATTTACCGAAGAACAAGGCGGAGCTTTTGGGTTCCAGATTGCAACAGTGGAATCTCCTGGCAGAAGATGTTACAATTTCTGTGTATAGGAATCGTCAGAAGCCGCGTATTACATTCTTTTTCAAAGAGGGTGACCTTCCTGCGTGCCACAACATTTCTGGTTTAATGTCAGCCCTCAAAATCAATTACATACTAGAAGAGTGGAGGCTTTTCATTGATTCATCCTAGACGAGTCTTAAAGCTGATTTGTTGAATAATGGTAATGTGTTACCGTCAATTCCAGTTGGTCACGCAGTTCATATGAAAGAAACTTATGAAAACATTAAGCAGCTTTTGAAGTATATAAACTACGATCATCTTCATTGTCACTTTGCGGTGACTTAAAAGTGGTCGCTCTTTTGCTTGGACTACAGGGTGGATACACCAAGAACTGTTGCTTTCTCTGTGAGTGTGATAGCCGTGCACGAAGTGACCATTACATCAGAAGACATTGGCCAATCAGGCAGTTATTGCAGCCTGGCAGTAAGAACGTCGAGAACCCAGCACTTGTCGACACCAGCAAGATTTTGTTGCCACCCTTGCACATTAAGCTGGGTCTCATGAAAAACGTTGTCAAGGCAATGGAGAAAACAGATGAGGCTTTCAAATACCTCATCAGAAAATTTCCAAGACTGAGTGAAGCTAAAATAAGAGAGGGAGTATTTGTTGGTCCGCAAATTCGAAAACTTCTTCATGATGACGAGTTTCTTTGCGTGTTGCATGGCAAGGAAAAAGCAGCATGGCTAGTAATTAAGTCAGTGGTGGACAATTTTCTTGGAAACAACAGATCTGTTAATTACAATGAAATTGTAGAAAATCTCCTTCTGAAGTATAATAGTCTTGGCTGCAACATGTCTTTGAAAATTCATTTTCTGGATTCTCATCTGGATTTCTTTACGTCAAACTGTGGAGCGGTCAGTGATGATCATGGTGAACGATTTCACCAGGACATTGCTGCTATGGAGACAAGGTATCAAGGCAATTGGAGCCCTTCAATGCTTGCTGATTACTGTTGGACTGTGACAAGAAACACCTCATCAATTGACTACAAGAAGCAAGCAAAGGCAGCTCGAACAGCGACTGAATAATGACAGAATGGGTTCAAATCTGCCTTTCTAAAACATGATATGTGAACTTTAAATATTGTTTTTATTTTTTCTTTCATTTTATGTTGAAATATCAATTAATTGAGTATGTAACCACAATTTTTATAATGCTAAAGTAGAAAGATTAGCTGTTCACCCCAGAGAATTAAACAAGCATACATTATTTGTATTACTGTAATGTAAATTCATCATTAAAAAAAAAAAAAACAGAGCCAATTGGTGAATTTCATTATGATATTTGAAATCAGCATGTCAAAATCAATAAGAAATGGTATATTTAATTTCTGGTACAAATAACTTTTGAAAATTTGTTGACTAGTGTTAACATCCATCCATCCATCCATCCATCCATCCATCAAAAACTAAAATAAATTAAATACGTCTTATTAATATAAAATGACAAAAAGTAAAGTAAATTTAATACATCTTATTAATACAAAGGACTAAATCTATAATAAATTTAATACTCATTATTAATTTAGAAGACAAAAAAAAATTATTGCCTATGCTATGGATACACAACTATATTTATTTTAAACACAGCTTTACTCAGTTTAGTACACAGATTCCGTACCTAGACATATTCATCTTGCACATGTTATTATCAATAGTCAATTAACCAAGTCGCAAATCACAAACAAACCTACCTACATACCTACCTGTCTGCCTGCCTTTTTGCCTGCCAGCCTGCCTACGTATGTATCTATCTATCTATCTATCTATCTATCTATCTATCTATCTATCTATCTATCTATCTATCTATCTATCTATCTATCTATCTATCTATCTATCTATCTATCTATCTATCTATCTATCTATCTATCTATCTGTCTGTCTGTCTGTCTGTCTGTCTGTCTGTCTGTCTGTCTGTCTGTCTGTCTGTCTGTCTGTCTGTCTGTCTGTCTGTCTGTCTGTCTGTCTGTCTATCTATCTATCTATCTATCTATCTATCTATCTATCTATCTATTGTGACAGGTAGCATTTTTTTTCATAAAATTTCCTCACACGAGGTCGCATTTTTTTCCTCGCATGAGGTCGCTTTTTTTGACTCGCTTGAGTCGCATTTTGGAGCACGCCTGACCCCGGCCCTGACCGAGACACATGATCCTAGCCAAGGCCGGATAGCAGGGCGCATGTCCAAACACTAAAAGACCAAATGACACAGAAATGTCACTGTACTGGTCTTTTGTGTTTCCTGTGACAGGTAGCTTTTTTGTTCTTTTTTTTCCTCGCATGAGGTCGCATTTTTTTCCTCGCATGAGGTCGCTTTTTTTTTAACTCGCATGTGTCGCATTGGCACACGCCCAACACAAACGCATGTCCCAACACAATAATACCCAATGGCAAACAAGTGTCACTGTAATGATCCTCTGTGTTTTCACACAAAAGACCAAATGACACAGAAGTGTCACTGTACTGCCCTGGCTAAGACAATTTGATCTTAGCCAAAAGGCTGAGAAGCGATCGTGACAGGTAGCATGTGAGAGAATGGGTCTTGGATGTGAGACAAGGGGAAGTGTAAATAAGTCGGGGATTTAGATTATGAAATAGGGTCAGTTCCTAAACATGGTTTAGCTGTTTTGCATAAGCGCGGTGTAAGTTATTGTATAGTCCGTTCACCAATTGATGTTCAACTTTAAAATTAAAAAAAAAACCATATGATGTAATGAATTCATATTTTGCATGTAGTCTTAGATAATCCATGACGTTACAAATATGTTATTGTTAGGTCAATATCAATTCTGCATTCTTCAAAACCGCAAATTCCTTTGATCTTTTTCGAATCTTACAAGAAGCACGGTTTAAAAATTAAATTTTACAGTATACTACGTCATAAATGTCATAAATGACAAAAGTATGATCAGAGGCGTATCCATATCTGCTCAACGCATAGGAAACAGCTATAAGTAGTGACACATTTAAATCTGAAACGCGGGGGGGGGGGGATACTGTATTCAAAACTATATTGTACACGACACGGTAATTTTACATGTATACCTGCACTATTTCTTCGTGTTTTGAAGGAGCATAATTATATTGTTTTATGTTTTTGATATCTCAATTAAGTTACATTTATCTCAGTCCGTATCTGACGATTCCATTAGATTAACAACTGTTAATGACTGGATAAACTGTAATCCATCACGTTGCCAGTATTCTTCTTCTTCGCTATTTGCACTTCAAACTCAAAATGAATGTAATATTATTCTATATGTTCAGAAAACAAAATATGTTTCAATATAATACAATGCAGCTATATCGTTACAATAATTTCACGATACGCCACTGACTTTACAACGGTACAGATTTGCACTAATGATGTCGCACTATTTCCGCTTCCAACAGCAGACAACTGCGGTGCACGAAATGTCATGATTGTGTCTTAAAATATATTTTTTTTTCTATTAAAAAACCATTTATTGCCCGTGCAACACAAATGTACTGCTGACATGCTAAATTTTGATACCGGTAGGGGAATGCGATTTTAATATAACCTGAAGAAGAGATAACTCAAAGTAGATACATTTTCTGGAGGCAAAAAATGTTTTCATAACGTCATGAACAATATAATACTACATGCAAAATATAAATTCATTACATCAGGTTGTATTTTAGAAAACAAATTTTAAAGTTAAACATCAATTGGTGAACGGACTTTATAGTAAAGAAGAGATGGGGACTTTTAGTTTTATTAAACAAAGGGAGACGACTTGTAATTATGTCCCTGTAGGCATTAAGTGAGTTGTTTTGAAAATAGTGCGAACTAAGCAGGTTCGGCACAAGAGTTAGTGCGTGGGGTAGGTGACAAAGAGGGGGAATTGGAATTCGAGGTGTGAAGGTTGGGAAGTTGAGATTAACCGGTGCTAGGCGTAGGGAGAGAAAATGGTTTTCTCCGAAGTGTTAAAATTGTTCATGGCGAGACCCTTGGAGGGGTGCAAACGAGATAGAAAGACTAAATAGGGTAGCTTTCTGTGATCACAGAACTATGCCCTGCTTTCTAGCTCCCCAAGTTCTCATATGCCATGTTGGTAGCGAAAATGCTGGTTGAGCGAAAACTAGATGTAGTTAATCACAGTTTTTCTCAAGCTGTGTGAGTTTTCAAGATTTTGGAGCAAGAGGGGTTTTTCGCAAGACATAGTGCAAGACAGACAGAGGTTCATGGTGAGCAGGTATGATTGCAGTGTTATTTCAAGATAGACGTTTAGATAAAACATAGACAGACGTAGTGATCAGGTAGACTCTGGTAGAAAATCAACATCTCTGGCAGTTTTAGGCCAATCTTCTAGCAAGATACAACAGAAAGGTTACTAGGTGAAACGTTATGACGACAAACTAACTTTTCCAAGAAGATTAAACAGACGACGACTGTGGAGAAACTAGGTGAGAGCAAAAGTAGTAGCAGTAACGTTCGAGAATATACGATTTAAAGATGTCGCTGATTGATAAAAAGTGTACAAACTGGAATTGTATCACGTTGAATGTAAAAATCCGCAGAGGAGTGAAGCGGATTCTATTGAATATAAATAAGATCTTGAAGTTTCATTTTACTCCTGTTGGAGTACAGTGTGTCAACAGAGTTTAGAAAACATCAACCATCTGTACGTCTTATCTAGCAGTGCATTCATCACCTTGTTTCATCTAAGTGTTTACGTTGTCTACTCACACATACTATCCACTAGTTAGGGCAGTGATCTGAACCTTTATACAAACACAACGTCAACGTACGGCCACACAAGTAGCGTTTGGTGCCGTACTTCGTATTTATCTGCAGTATTTTTAACTATAGCAGTGTATGACTGGTCACGTGCACCATTCCATATTCTCTGGTGCTCTGACAGCAGTGAGACGTAACTTAAACAAAAAAGGTTTGGGGAGATTAAGTAACAAATAAAGGCACACCCGTATTATGACAAAACCCTCCGGAAGTTCATAGTGGAGAATCATGATGTGTTCGCCCTTAGTGACATGGAGCTGGGCAGAACACAGACCGTAACGATGGATATCAACACTGAGCAAGGGAAGGTCGTCAAAAAGAAACCTTACAGGACTCCGCTGAAAACGAGACAGATAGTGGAGAAGGCTATAGAGAGCAAGTTAGCTGCCAGGGTCATACAGAGGTCCCGTTCAGAATGGGCGTCCCGTATTGTGATAGTCACGAAGAAGGACGGTAGTCACACGTTTTGCTGTGACAGCAGGGCCCTAAATAATATAACTAAGATCATAAGGCACCACATTCCCAGGAAAGACGACATCCTAACACTATAAGGAAAGTCAGAGTGATTTACCACGTTGAACGCCAGATCTGGATTGTGGCGCATACCACTTACGGAGGAGGCCAAGAAAAAAGCAAATGTTGCACAAATGTAAGGACGTTTGCCTGGAACATCATGCCATTTGGACTGAAAAGCAGTCCTGCCACTTATATGGCATTAATGGATGAAGTCCTAAATGGAATGCAAAAGTTTGCCATAGCCAACATTGATGACATTCTTGTGCATACGGCAGGATCGGTACAGGATCATTTGGAACACGTACTAAAGGTATTCAACAGGCTGAGACAGTACAACGTTAGAATGAAATTGTCGAAATGTAACTTCATTCAAAGAGAAACCAAAGACCTAGCCTTTATAGTAAACAACCAAGGAGTGCGACCAGGCGAAGATAAGGTTGGACTATAAGGGATGTGTCAAGGCCAACGAAAGCCAGACAAGTGAGGGGTTCTTAGGCACGTGCGGATACTTTAAAAAACATGTTGTTAACTTTATCCGCACCGCGGAACCTCTGATTAACTTAGTACCCAAATATGCTCTATTTAAATGAACAGAAGAATGCTAAAAGACTTTCGATTACCTAAATCGAGCCCTAACGCAACTTCCATTTCTGGCACATCCAGATCCAGACAGGCCGTTGATCCTATACACAGAATCGTCAGGGACAACCTTAGGAGCATGTTTGGTCCAAGCAGCATCCACAGGAGAGAGTCATGTTATACCAAACGTCGGGAATGAGAGACCTATAGTTTTTCTCTCACACAAGTTCAATAAGTCTCAGATGAAGTGGGCAGCCATTGAGAGGGAGGCGTTTGCGATCTATTTCGCAATACAGGTTAGATTTCTATTTGAGAGGAACGCCGGTTACAGATAGAACAGAACATCAGCCACTGCGCACATGGCTTACCAAGGCATCGGAGCAACACCGCAAGTTACAAACGTGGAAGTTAAATTTTCAAAACTATGACATCAACATAGAATGCATCAAAGGAAAAGATAACTCATATGCGGACCTACTATTCAGAATACCGTATACGGATGAAGGGGAAATACTATATCATGATGTATTTACATAGATTAATGATAACTTAAGGCAGATAACAATCATAAACTCGAACCAGAACACAAAACAGACAGGGTCAGATTTCGAGAGAGGCTGCACAGAACGACAAGAAACCAAACAGTGACCTCCGCAGGGAACAAGCGAAAGATTCTGCATTAGTTGCTCTTAGATGGAAAAGCTAAGAAGGATTCAAAGAGGTAAAGTGTTTTGTATCAACGAGCAAGATGGGATAATAGAGTTCGTGTACCATAAAGGAGATGGTGTATTTAAGACATTTAATTAAGGCAGTGTTGGAAGCGAGTCACGATAACAACGGTCATGTAGGTAGAGACCAAACACTCCATATAATTAAGTTAAAGTATTTTTTGGAACGAAATTAACAAGGATGTAGTGACACATATGCAAAAGTGCCTCACATACAAGACAAGGAATATGAGAGAGATAAAATGTCCTGTGCAGAAAATGGATATTCCTCAATGTTCTATGGAAAAGATCAGCGTAGAAGTTTCGGAACAATATCCCACGGCCCGAACAAATATATCATCCACATAGTTGAAACGATGTCAAACTAGCAGGCGTGCTTTGCTGTGAAGGAGGCAACAGGGAAGAACATAGTGGAAATAACGATGCGACAGTTCATTCTTAGGCATGGGTGCCCGTACACTATCGTCACAGACAATGGCACATTATTTACGGGGAATGGGTTCCAAAAACTTCTCAGGGAGATGAACATAAAACACATCATAACCTCTCGTATCGCTCACAAAGCAATGGCAAAAATGAACGCCTCCATGCTACGATCCATAACATCATTTCGAAGTATATACAGGTCAGGAATAGTGATTGGGATATACATCTTCCACATGCAGTGTAAGCAATCCGAGTCAATAATAACGACTCTAACAAGTTCTCACCGTTTTATATGCTGTACGGCAGGGAACCAGTGCTGCCGACAGACACGTTGTTGAAACCAAGAAGAAAGTATTATAAGGAAAGTCATATGGAGAACCTGATGATGCATAAACATATTGCACACATGATGGCGATAAAGAATAACGCACAGACATCGCAGAAGAGAAGAGAAAATGCGAACAAAAATGCGACATTACAGGAGTTCGATCCGGGGGGCATTGTGTGTTATAGAGTGCAGGGCAGAACAAATAAGTTCAACGAAAACTGGACCACTGATTGGAAGGTGCTAGCACGCTAATCAGAAACTACGTATCGCATTGCGAAAGAAGGAGATCAAAGAAGAGCACATATGCAACACATAAGGTTACAGGAAAAGATCCGATACTCATTCTGCATAGGGATGCTAGCAAAAAGAAAAGACTGTTTGTACGAGTACCGGGCGAAAGTGAAAAGGAAAGCATACAGTTACCCACGAACACTCGTTACAACACATAGGACCACTGACAGTGTGCGAATAACTACGGATAAAAACAGGAAATCAGATTGTCACACACTAGAGCGGCGGAATAAAGAAGTAGAATGCAGGAGGAACAAGAAAAGCAGTATAGATAAGATAAACAGGAGCGGCAGGTAAACGCAGAAAGACACATCAGTACAGGAGAACCGCAGGACGTGGAGGTAATGTCAGAGAAGGATTCAGATTCCCAGGAAGAGATCGAAGAAAGTAGTAAACGTGGGACGAAGAGGCGTAGTTACATACCAGATGATAATAGCCCTTTCAGTCATAACTGACTATGGGAATGCGCCCCTGAGGTGGCAGCCGTCAGCTGCTTATTTTCCTGGTGCTCCTTTCGACGTTTTCTCCCCTCCTCTGCTTGTTGTGTGAGCCTCTCTTCGCCAAATCTGAGGTGGCGCTGTAAATAGCATCGCCACTTAGTGCGATCGGCAGCTTCATCCTCCCATGTTGCTGGATCCATGTCCAGTGCCCTCATATCTCTCTTGCACACATCTTTGAACCTCAGCTGTGGTCGCCCAACTGTTCTCTTGCCATCTGCTAATTGTCCGTAGAAGATATCTTTTGGGATGCGACCATCTTCCATGCGGCGAACATGGCCAAGCCAGTGAAGTCTGCGCTGTCTAAGCAGCGTATACATACTTTGAAAGCCAGCACGTGACAACACCTCGACATTTGTCACTTTATCTTTCCACGAGATGCCGAGGATGCGGCGTAGACACTACTAATGGAAGGTATTGAGCCTTCTTTCTTGCTTAGCATAGGTCGTCCAGGTCTCGCTGCCATATAGGAGTGTGCTGGTGACGCAGGCATTATATACCGCAGCTTTGGTCTTCATTGTGAGTTTAGAATTTCTTCAAACACGCGATGTGAGGTGGGCAAAGATAGCTGCAGCTTTGCCAATGCGGCTGTCGATTTCTTTATCCAGTGAGAGTTTGTCATTGATGGTAGACCCTAGGTATGTGAAGTGGTGCACCACTGCCAATTCATAGTTATCGATAGTGATAACTGGTGCAGCACCCACATCCTGACTCAGCACATTCGTTTTCTTTAGACTTATTGTGAGGCCAAAGTCCTTGCATGCTTTAGTGAAGCGATTCATCAAGCCCTGAAGCTCCTGTTGGCTTTGAGTGACGACCTCAGCATCATCAGCGAACAACAAGTCTATTATAGTGACCCTTCTGATTTTTGTTTTTGCCTTCAGCCTTGAAAGATTAAACAGACGGCCATCTGACCTAGTGTGAAGGCATATTCCTTCAGTTGCATCTCTGAATGCATGTTTCAAGAGTAAGGCAAAGAAGATTCCGACGAGGGTCGGAGCCAGAACACAGCCTTGTTTAACGCCACTTCGTATATCAAAGGGCTGTGAAGTGCTTCCAGCATATTGGACTGATCCCTTCATGTCGACATAGAATGACTTTATCATTTCCAGCATTTTAGAAGGGCAGCCTATTTTCAGGAGGATTTTAAAAAGTCCATCCCTACTAACCAGGTCGAATGCTTTTGTGAGGTCTATAAAGGCGATATATAATGGTCTTTTCTGCTCTCTTGATTTTTCCTGAAGCTGGCCTGAGAGAGAAGATCATGTCTGTTGTTCATCTGCCAGCTCGGAATCCACACTGTGACTCTGGATATATGCGCTCAGCTAACTTGTGTAGTCGCATTAAGATGACTTTGGCAAAAACTTTACCAACAATACTAAGAAGAGAGATGCCTCTGTAGTTATTGCAATCACTTCTGTCTCCTTTATTTTTATACAGTGTTACAATCTTAGCCTCTCGCATGTCTTGAGGAATAGTTGTCTCTTCCCAGCACTGGCACAGCATCCTATGCAGGGGATGCAATAGCGTGCTCTTACAGCATTTGATTAAATCAGGAGGAATCCCATCACTGCCTGGTGCTTTGCCAGAGGCCAAGCTATCAATGGCCTTGCTGAGTTTCTCTAATGTTGGTTCGGCATCCAGCTCCTCCATAGCTGGCAGACTATTGACAGCATCAAGGGCTGCAGGCGTAACGGTATTGTCTCTAGCGTAAAAGCTCAGAGTAGTGCTCGACCCACCTCTCCATCTGCTTACCCTTATCGGTTAGCTTCTCTCCGCTGATGGTTTTTAGCGGTGCTGTCTTACTTTTATGGGGGCCAAGTGCTTTCTTTATACCGTCATACATTTGTCTAATGTTGCCTGTTTGCGCTGCGATCTGGATGCTCTCACTGAGCTGGAGCCAATAGTCATTTGCACAGCGTCGAGCAGTTTGTTGAACTTTGCTTCTCGTAGCCCTCAGGATCTGTAGGGTTCTGGCACACAGTGAACGTTTGCATTCATTCATAGCACTGCGCTTATCTTCAATGACAGGTGCCATCACATCTGATGAAGCGTCAAACCAGTCATTTGATTTTGCTGTTTTCTTACCAAAGGTGGCAAGTGCAGTACTTTGAATGGTGTTCCGTAGATGCTCCCAGTTCTCTGTAATAGTATCACCATGCTGAGGGCTACTGAGCACTTTCTTGAAGGTCGCAATGAATTGAGCGATCATGAAAGGGTCTGACATCTTGCTGGTATCAATGCGTGGTTTCCCTTCATATTTGACACGATAGAGTTTTCTTGGTTGTGCTCTGATTTTGCAGGAAACCAAGGAGTGATCTGCATCACAGTCTGCACTATGGTACGAGCGCGTGGAGAGCACAGACCTGAGGAGTGGCCTTCTGACGAGAATCAGGTCAAGTTGGTGTCAGTGCTTGGATCGTGGGTGTCTCCATGACACCTTATGCTGGGGTTTTGTCTGAAAGTAGGTGTTGGTCACGCAGAGGTCATGGTGGACGCACAACTCTAAGAGCCGTTGTCCATTTTCATTCATCTTGCCAATACCAAACCTGCCCAGACATGAAGGCCATGAAACATTATCGGCACCCACTCTAGCGTTAAAGTCACCAAGGAGAACAAGCTGTTCTTGCCTAGGTATGCTTTTGATAACTGCTGCTAGATTCTCGTAGAACTCATCTTTAGCTTCTGAGGCAGAGTACAGAGTAGGAGCATACACACTGACAAGGGTGATGGGACCTGTGCTAGTTTGCAGGCGGAGCGTTAACAGGCGTTCTGATCCATTATCGCCTGGTTCAACCATTTTAGTTAGCGATTTTTTTACTGCAAAACCTACTCCGTGTTCTCTAGCTTTATTAAGATCTTTCCCTTGCCAATAAAATGTGTAGTCCTTCTCGCTCACCGTTCCAGAGCCCGCCAGGCGCGTTTCCTGAAGTGCAGCTATATCCACCTGAAGTCGTTTAAGCTCATCATTAATTATGGCTGTCTTCCTTACATCGTTTACATCCTGTAGGTTTTCGGATAGTCCAATCAACATAGTTCGGACGTTCCAGCATCCCAATCTGAGAGTTTGCTTATTTCTATTTTTTCGATAATTGCTTGGCGCAAAATTTTCTGTCCACAGTTCGGGTTTGACCCTAATCCCCATGCACCCAATGGGGAAAGCAGACAGTGGCGGGACAACACCTTATTGACTGGGGGCTGCCCAGCTTGAAGTGGGCGGTAGCTGTCCAGTGAGATCCTAGAACCTCTCCCACTGTCGGAAGTAGACCCTGGCGATATGCCCTACGCCA
This sequence comes from Oreohelix idahoensis, assembly GCA_024509875.1. Lineage (NCBI taxonomy): Eukaryota > Metazoa > Mollusca > Gastropoda > Stylommatophora > Oreohelicidae > Oreohelix > Oreohelix idahoensis. The sequence continues at coordinate 1,211,311 of JAMPIV010000326.1, read as the reverse complement.
ATTGGGCAAAATGCTTATAACCGGTAACTGCTACTTCCCGTGTTTTGCCGACACCTATAGGGTGAAGCTGGAGTGTCCTCTCCAGGGCGCGAGCTTGGGCACAGTTATATGGAGATCAAGCTGTTGCCCATGCAGCATGTTCCCCCTCTCCACACAACCGGTAGATCCAAAGGAACGGCAGGAGCCGATACAGTTTGGTACCAGCCATGTCGCAGGAGTTGCCAGAATAATGTCGAATCGACATTAGACTGCCTTAGGGACTCCGACTCCGGATTTATCCTCAGGGTTTACTCCCGAAGCCAATTCCACAAATGGATATTCCCGCAAGGCAGCGGTGGTTTGAATTCAGAGTTCCTTCTCTTAGATAAGCTACCAACCAAGGATCACGAGCCCTATCTGCCCGAAGCTGCTGGTTTTAAGGCGCCAGTCGCTCGCCTTTGCCCCTTCTCCTGTCAGTGATTCGTCAGACTATATAAGGCGTCTTGCTAAGTTGAGACATATGGAGCAGGTAGGAGTCATATTAAGGAGGAAGAACAAACCAAGAACCATTGGTAGAATAGAGAAAAAACGAGGATATAGTAGGCACAAATATATTTGAAAATTGGAAGAGTTAGAAAAGAGACACGAAATACATAGATAGGCATTTAAGATGAAGGAAGATGTAACAGCAGCTGGTGCAGGTAATTATAGGAGAATGGAAGCCATGAGAAGATGAAGCATAAAGAGGAAAAAGGTCATAGTGGTGGAAGAGAGAATGAGAGACAGATAGCGGTATGTTGCGGATATACTGATAGGAAATTTCAAGAATGGCAAAAGACAATTGAAAAAAGGAGAATTAGAAGAAGTTAAGAGACACGAAAATAGTAGAAGTACAGATTGAAGGGAATACCGATCTAAGAGTAGAAATACTATGGAAGCAAATAGGAGAAGTGACAGTATTAGGAGAGATGCAAATAGAGGGAATTTCCGATCCAAGAGGCAAAACAGGCTGAGAAATAGAAGCAGAGAGGAAGACAGAATTAGGAGAGATGCGGATCAAGGGGAGTTCCGAACCAAGAGCCGAGATAGCCTGAGAAATAAAAGCAGAGAGGAAGAGAGAATTAGGAGAAATGCAGATCGAGGGGAGTGAAGATAAAAGAGCTCAGAGGCTAGGAAAGAGGAGAGAAATAGGTGTAGTAGCAGGATACTAAGACTACAAGTAGAGATCGAGGTAGCGACAAATTAAATAATACAGAACCTGAGAGAAACTCTGAGAGTACGAGAAAGGAAATAGTGGGAGAAAAACCGAGCAAACAGTTAATGAAGTAATTAGAAGTTGAGAGATTAAGACATATGCAGGAGACAGGAGCAGTAGAGTTGTAGAGAGGAAGCAAAGTGTTGATAAAGTCAGAAGTGTGGAGGAAACACGAAGTATCTAGAAAAAGATAGCGTTGGAGGCGCTTAAAAGTAGAGAGGCAATGATGATGAAGTTTCTGGATATGGTAAAAAAGTGTGGAGAATGGGAGAGAATAGCAGGAGGCAATGGGAGGAGAGTCCTGGCATATATAAACAAGGTGGCGGCGGTAGCTGAGTGTAGCGAGATTTGGTACCACTTGCTTGGTTGTAGCGCGACACGCACGCCCACAGCGCACACACACGCACAGCGCAAGGACAACGCGGCGGTCTTGCTTTGAAGTTTGAAGTAGGCGGGGAAAAATGTGAAATATGTTTAAGCCAGACGGTACTGAAGAATGAGGAAATAGCTAATATTGGAATGTATGGCGGACTTTCAAAGTTTGCATTTACAGGAAATTAAATTTAGAACTACAAGAAAACGCCTGGTTGGAATACAATTAAATAATAATAGTTCACTAAAGGAGATGGACTAAGAATTATATCCAAAAGGATATTATTCAAATATAAATAGTTTTAAAAATAATTAAAATTTTTCACCTTCATCACATCTGCTAAAAGTTAGCTAATAATGTTTAAAAATTTATTATGCATACATGCCTAACCGGATGGCAATAAAACTTACATAGAATGAAAGCCTCATATGATGAAAATGAAAGGATACCTAGGAAGGAAGGAAGGATATACGTGTGTAGTGAACAGAAAAAAAACAAGTACAGGAAACGCACAGATCGCCTCAAAGTGCCTCAAACCGAGAGATTAAACGAAAATCTTTTGGGACTTTTAGAGGTGCTTTCTTGGATGGGCGAGATGGCCCAATATAAGGACAGAGCTGCGCGTTGAAAATCACACACACCAAATCCAGAAGCCAAAGTGAGAAACTGGAAGACAGCATCTGCAAGAACAGTTCTATTTTCACGCTGCATGCAGGGCAGATTAAATTCAGCCAAAACAGTCTCACCGTGAGCTTATAAATCCTAAGAGGGTATGTAAGTTTATTAAAGATATATGTATTACTAAAATAATTTTATTTCAGATGTTATTTACTATTTGATTGTATCAGATATAATTTTTTTTTTTTTTTTTTTTTTAACCAGCGGCACTTGGGCTTTCAGCCCTTCGGCCCAATGACATGTCATTGCGAGGCTGGGGAACGATTTGGTCAGGAGCTTGTATCCACAGAGGGTATAAGAAGCCGTTCAGGCTATTCAAAATTTCCGGGTAAACATTTCTTCAAACGCCGACGCCCGGGTTTGAACCATGAACACCTAGTACAACGCCGAGCCATTACACCAGATCCCATCACTAACCAGAGACAACCTCCACCGGCATTGTCAGGAAGCATAACCATTAATTGGTTAGCAAAATATATCATGGCTAGTTCTTGCCTGGAGGCTTACGACATACCAGCAAGTACATAAGTGACTCGGCATCCATAAGTGGAAGGCAAAGGTTATATCGTACCCATGTATCATAACATGTGATTTATTCATGTATTTTGTTATTTTCTGCACAGTAGACATTATCCTATCATGCTATCTCTGTAACATACTACCATGATTCATTCATTTATAAACAAACACTGAAGACATGGTCGCATCATGAATAGCAGTGGGTGGTGAGATTGTTGGAACACCATGGCCACCTATTACCTTTTGTTCTAGGTTTTTATGATCAGTTTTTATGATCATTGCTGATCAAGATTATGATCATTCTTGATTGAATTTACCCAAAAGACTTGAAGATCGTTGATCCTGCTAACTGAAGCCTAGAGGTTAACCAATCTTCCACACTTTAGTCCCCCGTAGTTATAGGGCGGGCTGAAGGAAAGTCTTCTGGATTCAAGTGTGTCTCAGGAACCTCGAACTAATTTCAGATGAGTTATGTGTATACAATCCACCAAATCCTGTGAGCAGTTTCTAAAACGACTGTCTAATGATGACAACTAGATGGCAAGAGATAATGTGACAATCCTTTTGTTGTAATTTCAGTGGAAGATAAATCCAAGACTTTTTCGCTTGTTTATTTTAATTTGTAACTATAAATAACACTGACAAACAACATTTTTCTTTCTTACATAAGAATAAGTGTTCTTAGGTCAGTTTCTTGCGCTGATTTCAAATTTGAAATCCGTTTATCTCTATCACATCGGGTTCTTAAGATATTTGTGAATAAATTTATTTTTGGGAAACCGTTATTTGCTCCGTTTCATTTTTACTATATAACTTATTAAAAATAAACAAAATGCAAAATAATTCTACTTTTTATACTGCTAAAAGATGCATGACATATGTTACGTTATTTTTCAAATAGTTACTGTATTTTGAAATACTTCTGAGCAAAATATGGCTTCTAGAAGTTGTAGAAATTCGGCTGATCTGTTCTGTTACGTGTGCGGATATTTTACCGATCGTGTTCACCAAAAGAACTTTACACCATTACTAAAGAAAACATATGAACTTTATTTCGATTCGAAAGTTGATGATGCAAATAAATCTTGGAAGACAAATGCAGTTTGTTCGACTTATGCAAATACATTGGCAGGTTGGTTACAAAAATCGCCGAAGCATAAGTCGATGCCTTTTGGAGTGCCAGTAATATGGCGTGAACCGACAAATCACGCTACTGATTGTTACTTCTGCTTGACAAATATCCATGGTTTCACTTTTAAAACTAGAAAGTCTGTGGTTTATCCAAATATTGAATCGGTTTCGAAACCAGTGCCTCATGATCCAATCACGTGTCCGATCCCAGTTCCATCAGAACAATATCCGTTGGACGTGAATGAACCATCAGAAAGTGATAGTTTACCTACTTTAGAAACTAATTCTGACTCGGATTATGTACCGGTGAATGATGGTGTTCACTTAATTAACCATTCAGAACTTTCAGATCTAATACGTGATCTCGCTCTTACCAAAGGACCAGCGGAATTACTCGGCTCGCGACTCAAAGAATGGAATCTTTTAGCGCCCAATACTCCGATATCTAAATTTCGTCATAGACACAGAGAACTTGTTCAATACTTTGAGATGGATGATGACATTTGCTATTGCAAAGATGTAAACTGTCTAATGGTGCACCTCGGCCATGAGCATATAGTCAACGATCAACGAATGGCGACTTTTCATTGACTCTTTCAAGACTAGTCTAAAAGCCGTGTTATTGCATAACGGAAATTTTGTTTCATCAATTCTAGTCGCCTACTCTGTTCATATGAAAGAAACTTATGACAATATGGCTATACTTTTGGCAAAAATAAAGTACAATGACTACCAATGGCGGATTTGTGGAGACCTAAAGGTCATTGCAATTCTCACGGGCATGCAGACTGGGTATACTAAATTTTGTTGCTTCCTATGTGAATGGGACAGCCGCAACAGACAGGAACATTATGCAAGAAAGGTGTGGCCTATCAGGGATCGTATGCAGCTCGGGCATAAAAATGTAATACATGAGCCATTAGTTAACAAAGACAGCATCATTTTACCACCGTTACATATAAAGTTGGGGCTCATGGAGAATTTCGTAAAAGCGTTAGATAAAACGAGCAAAGCTTTCACTTATCTTCGAGAAAAGGTTCTGCAAGTTAGCGATGCAAAGATAAAGGAAGGTATCTTTGTAGGACCTCAGATTAGGAAAGTTATTGCAGACAAACAATTAGAGAACTTGTTACATGGTAGTGAACTTCGCGCATGGGTGGCATTCAAATCGATCGTCGATAACTTTCTGGGAAATCACAAATCTGTCGACTATGTGCATATTGTTAAGCAGTGCATAGATGCATACAGAATTATGGGCTGTAACATGTCCCTCAAAATCCATTTGCTTGATTCGCATCTTGACTTTTTCCCTGACAACCTTGGCGAAGTCAGCGATGAACATGGAGAACGATTCCATCAAGATATCGCCGTAATGGAGTCACGTTATCAAGGACGGTGGAGTGTGACCATGCTTGCCGATTATTGTTGGATGCTTCATCGCGATGTACCACATGCCATTCACCGACGAAAGTCGACTGCAAAGAAATTCAAGCCTACATAACTGTTATACTTCTTGTACGAATGATGTTGTAATACTGTATGCGTTGTTAAAAAACTTCAATTGCGTATTTCTAGATATCTAGACGTGATAGAGAAAAACGGTTTGCAGATTTAAAAACAGCGCATTAAAATTGACCAGAAAAACATAGAATTGTTAGAGAAAGAAAAATTTTTTTTTTTTTTTTAGCCAGTGTAATCATTCATTTTACCATCTTCCAACACCCATTTCTCATTACAAGAATATATAGATGTACATAATAAATTGGGAAATTGTACTCATTTGACTTGTTAAATTTTTAATTGTTAAAATTTGAGTTACCTTTTCAAATTTAATTATATTATCACATAGGGTTACTATAGCGAAAGTAGCAACTTATACTTCTGAAGCCTAAATCTATTGTCCAGCTCAAGAGTATTCACAGCTGTAACTCACTTGTGATACCAGTGTACTTCCCGGGCACTGGAACTTCATACTTTCTGGAGAGAGATTCTACTTCTGCTAAACCACTATTATCATACTAGAAAAACCTTTCGCTACACTGAGTCTTGAGGAGACTTATGTTTAATTGGTCTATACTGAGCGCACTTGCCGTAGACTGAGTACACCTGACCGATAAAGTACTTCAGTTGAGGAGGAGATGAGAAGAAAGGAGGAATTAAGAGGAATAAGTGTAGTAGGGGCCATGGGTGAATGGCGAGGATATTAGAGGGGAGGAGATACAGAGTTGTCAGAAGATATGAGGACAACAATGAGGAAAATACGCTAAGGAGAGGACGGAAGGAAAAAATCAGAGTGGGGAGATAAATGAGAGAATATAGAAAACACAGAACGGTGAAGTCGTAATACGACGGCACAGATTCGGTAAATATTGACGTAAATGAGAGAGGACATATGGAAATATATGAGAAACAGATAAGCAGTAGAGGAGGACTGCAGTAGTATGGAGAAATATGGAAAGAAAAGAGAAATGATATAAGGACAAGAGGCCACAGGAGATGGCGAACATGAGAAAAAGGGATAGAAAAGAAAATTAGAAGCCGCAGTGAAGATGGCAGAGATACTGATGATGAGAAGCCGTGAGGAGACGGCAAGAAAAGTAAGGAAACTTAAGAGAGGATAGAAGAAGATAGAACATAGGAGATTCAACAACTGAGATAAGTGAAAAGAGAGATTTGAGAAGCCGTAGTGAACACGGCAGGAATAATAATATAATTGAGAGAAAAGAGAATAAGGATATGAGAAATGTTGAGAAAACGGTAAACAAGACATAAAGGTATCAGAGTACAGGAGCAATAAATTAAGGGAGAACGTGGAGATAACGGATACATCAGATATTATGATTTAGACAAGCATTAAGAGAGGGCGGCATAAGTGATTTAAGAATGGAGGTATTAAGAGGTCGCAGCGAAGGCGGCAGAGATAATGGAGAAAAAAGCCATAACAGATAGTGAATGTTTGAATTTTGAGACGAATGAGAAATGTAAATTGGTAGCCATAGAGGAGGACGGCAGGGATGTAGGGAAGAGGGAAAGGTGCAGGCCATGAACGACGACGGCACTGATAGAGAGGATAAACATACAGTGACACTATCTATCTATCTATCTATCTATCTATCTATCTATCTATCTATCTATCTATCTATCTATCTATCTATCTATCTATCTATCTATCTATCTATCTATCTATCTATCTATCTATCTATCTATCTATCTATCTATCTATCCATCCATCCATCCATCCGCCCGCTCACCCACCCACCCACTCCCCACCCACCCACCCAAACCCACCCATCCATCCATCCATCCATCCATCCATCCATCCATCCATCTATCTATCTATCTATCTATCTATCTATCTATCTATCTATCTATCTATCTATCTATCTATCTATCTATCTATCTATCTATCTATCTATCTATCTATCTATCTATCTAATTATCCACCTGTTTTTTTATCAGTATATACACTGGTATGTGCTGGTTTTTTTAGATCAGTCAACAATTATTGCAAAGATGGCGTCAATCATCAAACTGTCTGAGATCATCTTTCTTATCTACCGTATTATCGTCATTTAATGAAGTCTTAGAATATACATTTCTCTTGTCCTGTAACATAAATCTGTTCCAATAGTATGTTATTATTATTGTTAATGTTATTATTATTTTATTATCATGTGTTGACGGCATAAGAAGATGTCAAGTTATAATATGCATGGGCCTACACTGACACACATTAAGCGTCATAAACTTACCCACTCTGTAGGAGATACTGATGTCCCAATGACAACTAATGTAGAGATGATTAAAACGATTGGGATCGTCATGGCAAAACAATTTTTTCCCTCAGATTTTCCTTTTGTCTTATCAGAGAAACAATGACAGCTACAATAGCACTTCTGTTAGAAGACACAAGTATAATAATTTCGCAGAAACAAAAATGATCATCTTCCTTTGTTGTTAAAGTACAGGAAACAAAAGTAGTTTACAATCTATAGTACTCACAATATTTTTGTTTCTTTTTTTCTTTTTTTCTTATCGTAATGCTAAATTTACACGGAACTAAATTCGTAAGTACAACACCAAGACTACAGACACAATTTAGTTTGGCTTGCTATGCGTGCTGTTCTCTTAACTACTTATGCGCAAACTTGAAGAAACAAAAGTAAATTCAACGAATTTGAAAAACACCTGTGGGATGAGCCTGATAATTGCACAACAGATGGAATTTTAAGTTAACGTTTTGGAATTGCAAGCTGGACTTGCACAAAATTAAGGTCTATCCTCACGCCACGCCTATACATTTTTCCGGGCCAGTTATGTGTGTCAGAGAATAACAAACTTAATATTGGTGCACGAGAAATGATATAACACTTCCTCCTAGCTGTCTCGTTGCGATACACAACGATGCAATTATAATAACATTGGAAAGGATTATCAATTATAATAATCTCGGACAGGTCGCGTGTTGTTATGATTGTGGACAACAAGTAAGAATTGAAGGATTAGACCTTACATTTGCATGTCATAACCCTCCACTCCCAAAGGAGCATAGGCCTTCAACAAACACATGCCAAGTCCTCCTGTCCCGTGCCATCATCTCAAGTTCTTTCCATGTTCTCCTCATCATTTTCACCTCTGTTTCCAACTCTCTTCTCCATGTACTTCTTGGTCTTCCTCTGCTCTCTTGCCCTGGGGGTTCCAGAACAAGGACTGCCTTGTAATGCTATCAACAGGTTTCCTCAGTGTGTGTCCTATCCATCGCCATCGTCTTCTTCTCATCTCTTGTTCCACTGGCACTTGTCTAGTTCTTGTCATCAGTTCCACGTTGGTAACCTTGTCATACCATTTTAATCCCTCTATTCTACGCAAGCACCCATTTATGAAAGTCTGTAGCTTTTTGGTTGTTGTCTTTGTTGTTCTCCATGTCTCCGAGCCATACAATAGGACTGACTTCACATTTGAGTTGAAGATTCTTATTTTCGTGTTGGATCCAATTTCTCTTGATCTCCATATATTTCCCAATGCAATGAAAGCTCCTCTTGCCTTTTGTATTCTTATTTTGATATCGCTGTCTGTCCCTCCAACTTTGTCTATATTACTGCCAAGATATGTGTATGATTCTACATCTTGAATTGGTGTTTCTTCAAGTTCAACCCTGTTATCATTACCTGCATTTATTCTCATTATTTTTGTCTTTTCCCTGTGTATTTTCAGACCCAACTGCTGTGACCTCTCATCGAGTGTTTTCAATTTGTCCTGCATCTGATTACGGTTATGGGACAGAAGAGCCAAGTCATCAGCAAAATCCAGATCATCCAACTGCTTAGTCAGAGTCCACTGGATTCCATTTCTGTTGTGTGTTGTCGATGATCTCATAACCCAATCTATTGTCAGCAAGAAAAGAAATGGAGACAAGAGGCATCCCTGTCGCACTCCTGTTCTTATCCCAAACGGTTCTGTAAGCTGTCCTTCGTGAAGAACTCTGCATGTCATGTCTTCATATGTTTTCTTTATTAAATTAATGATCTTCAGGGGAACTCCATAATGCCTCATCAATTTCCAAAGTGATTCTCTGTCTACACTGTCAAATGCCTTTTCGTAGTCCACAAATCCGATGTATAGTGGTGAATTCCATTCCAGACTTTGTTCAACTATTATTCTCAAAGTGGCTATCTGGTCTGTACATGATCTGTTTTGTCGAAAACCTGCATGTAATATGTTCATAATTATGAGGGAAACTCTTACCAAAATCAGACTCATACTTTAAGGATTCTTTTGATTTTATAATTTTAAACTAAACTTAATTATGATTGAGTCACCCCAGTCATTACCTCACGGGGAGCCATGTGTGTAGTGGCAAAAATATCAGTTTAAAATCGAAAGCACTTTATATCATTGAATTCTGTTTTCTCCAAGAAGAAAGCTCAGACAACCAGGAACGAGTAATATTTAGAATCACAGTATAGGACATTTCAGTGGGGTACTGGAAGATGAGACAGGTATGTATTTCAGAGCTGGCGTTTGCTGATGATGTTGCCCTGATCGCTAAATCAGAGGCACATCTCCAATCCAACCTGCAAGTCTGGAAAGAAGAGCTGCAGAAGAGATGGATAGTCATAAGCAGCTCTAAAACAAAATCCATGGTGATATCACGAGAAGAAGAAATCAGATTAAGCTGGGAGAACAGGTCCTGGAGCAGGTCGACCACTTTAAATATCTCGGAGCAATTATAGACCGAGGTGGATGCATTAAAGAAGAGTTGGCCACTCGAAAAGCAGCGGCTGGGAGACTTTTCCAGGCCATAAATCGAAGATTCCTCAGCAAGAAAGATGGTGGTAAGAAAACGAAGATGGCTGTATACCGCTCCACCTATGTCCCAGTCTTGACATATGGATGCGAGTCATGGGCAATGACTACAGCCCACAAAAGCCAGATCCAAACCTCAGAAATGAGGTATCTGAGGATGGTAGTTGAAGTAACAAGAAGAGACATGGCCCGCAACCAGACGATACGTCAAGGCCTAAAATCCCACCCTCTGCAGACCCAAGTAGAACAGTCCCAACTAAGATGGTGTTGGTGTCGTTTTCATAGTGATGAATTGAAACGCGAATGGTTACAACGGAATAAATGTCAACAATGTTTTTTCAAACGAAAACCAACAAGTATCTTGAATTGGATGAACTGGTCAAGTATTGGCAGCACACAAGTCGTTGGTAACTTTACATAGATTTTATTCACCAGGACACGACGTGGACAAGACGGACATCGTCACAGGCGCAAAGATCACACGACAACATATTAATTATTGCTGCTAAAGTTCCTGAAGATTCTCTTCTAGTAAAGACCTCTGTCCATAGACTAAGGATTACAAAACTGTTACCGTATAATATCCTTCTCAGTCACGACCGTTGACCTTCTTTCAAGGACGTCTATCATGGTAACGTATTCCTACTCTGGGATGAAATCTTCCATATTACATTTGTTAAAATTCCCAGACGTTCATCCTACATAGCGTTGTACATCATATAATTTCACACAAAGTCATATACGATAATCCTATCAGTTAAAGGCTTTCAGTTGGCTAACCTCTCTTTACATTCATGCCACGACTTTGGCATTGAAGCATGTACGGCATTTAAAACATGTGCATAAGGTAAACAATATAACTTCTTCTACTCGTAGGAATTCTCCGTCTACGATCCAAATCTTAAAGGCAAGCGACTCTGTAGATCCATTCTAGGAATGATAACATTCCCGCTAGATTAGTAGTAGAGCGGCCTTTTTATGCAGCATTAAAATAAGAAGTGGGCGATAACTTACGTGACATAACTGCGATTGGCTTCGACCTGAAGACCAATACAAATCACAATAATAAATGGCTTCCTTCAACATGCCATTGGATACACAATATAAAATTATAATCATGGACACAAGCCAGTTCCATGTTTCCACTTCAAAACATGACGTCACAAACTACTCAACTAGGTTACACGTGCGTCCAAAGCAACACTCACTGCTTTGTGCACGTCAGTGCGTGAATCAATCGAACGCACAAATAATATAACTACATAAAACTGGTGCGTACATTTGGCAGGACCGAAGACTACCCCCTTAGGTAATAAATGTACGTAACAGATGGTTTGGCCATGTCTGCAGAATGGAAGAAGATCGGCTACCACGACAAGCACGGGACACAACGAGTCAGGGATCCAGACCCCCAGGACGACCCAGAGTCCGATGGGAGGACAACATTAGACAATCTGAATGACCGAGGACTAGAATTGAAACTAATTAATTATAGTATGTATGTAAGGTGTCATTAAATTGTAATTAACTAATCTAAATGATATTGTTATAGTAAAGGAAATGAGAAGTAAAGACAAGTAAAGTAGAGAAAAAGTAAAGTATAAATTTAATTATTGATGTGTGATGAAAATTAATCATGTGTATTAAGTAACTACTAACTAATTAACTTAATTAACTAAACAATAATATGTAATATATTCTATCAACATATTTGCCAAATATATACAAGAATAATCATTAAATCTACGTATATTATTCAGTGGTGTGAGATTCTTTTCTGTTCATATATATTTTCTTTCTTTTATATATATATATATATATATATATATATATATATATATATATATATATATATATATATATATATATATATATATATATATATATATATATATATATATTTTTTTTTCCCCTCACAATTCAACTTTATTTATTAATGAAATCAATAAGTAGAACTAAGTAATATTGGATATGAAGATCCAAACGTAGTAATGTCCATAGGTGAATCTACCATTAGTTCCATTGAGTCTACGATAAGTTCCATTTGAATATACGATTAGTTAAATTTGAGCGGAAAAAAGTTTATCCGTATTCACAGTGTTCAATTAGTTATTTCAATTGCTGAAGTATAGCGATATTTGTCCCGCCGGAATTCAGATATTCTTTCCGATTGCCTCGAAGTGAGCTGCATCACGAATGGACACTAACCAAATCACAAACATTCGTAATGAAAAATCGAATTCTGTCTCTTGTTATAATCAATTTCGTTTGAAGAACGTATCCATGAATTGTTTCATTCGTAGTATAAATCATAAGTATGCAATGTAAACAGTCATTGACGAAGTACGTAATCGTTACGAAGGACTTATTGTTCAGCATCTCTTTAACATATTAAATTCTAGTTTCTTTTCACTTGAAAATATCATCATAAACGAAGAGATGTAACGTAAGTTGAATGTCCAGATTACTTGCGGATTGTAAACATAAATTTCGCTTGTTTGCTGAAACCGTGATATTCAACATCATTGATTGTACCAACGTTACTTGAGGTACGAATTTCGGTATCATCAAGCGTTGTATGTCCCAGGAGAACTTGACATCCCGTAGACTCGTGACATATTTAATATTATCGTTAACGAAATTTGAAATATCGTTCCACGTTTGAAGTAGTAGAACAGTCACGTTAGTTGAATTTGAAGTTCATGAAACGATTGCAAGTCCTTAAATGTAAACGTCGCTGACGGTGATAGTTGTCGGCATCTGACGGAGATATATTTATGTATAATTTAGTAGCATCTGTTTACCTCAAATTTAGGAGGTATTTAATAAAAATGTTCCCTATAAATTTTGAAAGCGTTGATGAGACCATGTCACTTTCAATAGCATGTCTTTGATATAGACAAATAGACGATATACGAAACTAATGCTGCATTGGGCTGAGCATAGTTAAAACCAATAACCATGTTACTGTATATTGTAGGCATGGTAAAAACAAATAAGACAGAAAACATGTGTACAAAATATAAATGTCACAAATAATGTTTTCTACTAGAAATATTACCAACCAATCTATATAGATGATAATAGATGATTAGTAAAGAAAAGATACGATGACTGCATATGCTAAGTCATCAAAGAATGTGACAACAGTGTTACTACAACATGTTATCTGCGTGACGCAGAATCAGGTACCATCTGTAGCCTGAGTGAATGGTGATGAAAGTAAACACCATTATCACGATCGACAACAAAACGAGCGACTCTATTGTTACAGAATGTAACCAATGCCTCACTATTCTGACCATTAAATGATGGCAGAAGACGAACAAACTTAACGTTTGCCGTGTAACTAAAGAAATTTCTAAGTGTCTGCCATGTAGTTACATGTGGCAGATTACGCACTAACACCGTGCGAGAATACGCATATTTCCCAATATATGTAGGACCATTGTCAATGATATGGGAAAACGGTTGATGTGCAACTTTAGTTGCTTGAGGTACATTGCAATGTATGTCCATCATGTAATTATTATTCTTCCTATTGACTGTATGATTATCTTGAGCCTGAGTAAAATGACCCTTATCCTGTAATGATACATTTGTAGAACGTGTAGTAGTAGAAGATTGAGAAGAACTACATACGTTCTTTTGTTTCAGTATGCTGGTAGTAATTTTATTTGGTATTTTCTCATTACTCTTGATTCCAACATTATTTTTCCATACATTACTTTTCTTAGTAAAATCCTTTACCCTACTGACAGTGTTAATAGTTTTCTTAGGATCAGTTGTAATCTGAGCTTGTCGCCAACTTTTATTATCAGAATTGGCAGTAGCATCCTGTCGAGGGAAGGTATATTTTCCCCGGAATGACCTCCTAACTACCAATGGGTGTATTGATAGTTTAGTATCAGTCCTCGTACTTAAATCATGTTGCAACGTACGTTTCTCTCCTCTGTTGTACATCAATATATTTTTACCTGCCATTACATCTAGTAAACAATCAACCCTCTTTCTTAATTTATTACTCTCAGAAGTCAGGAATGCAATCTCCTGTCTCTGCTTCTTATTTTCCTTATCGAATTTAATGGTTCTATTCTTCTCACCCTCAAATAAAGAATCTAATGTGTTCAATGCTGTTGAAAGTTCATAAATTTGTTGTTGCGTTTCCTTTTTAAGTTCAGCATAGCTATGTTTCTCATTCAGGAGGGACGCTTCTAATGCAGTCACCCTGTCATTAATGAGACAATCATCACTCGAGGAAGATATAGTAACATCAATACCAGATTCTGTATTCTCATCATTTTCTGATAGCACTTCATCAGATACTTTCTTATTTGTTTCGTTACCCCTATGGGAATTAACCAAAAGTGTCTTATTATCTTCACGCAACAATGCCAAGTCAAGCGTGGAAGATTTCACTTTACTTATCTGGTCGTTCAGCATCTGTTTCAATGAATTTGCCTCATCGTCCAACTTTTTTTCCTGTCTAAGACAAAATTCATAAAATGTATCATTATCTGTATGATATACATCCATTATCTTATTGTCATCAAATGATACACTACCATTTTTCCTTTTCTTTATTTCAGTTTTTGTCTTAATGCCCCTATTTAGACAGAACTGTTTATATTGTTCCGTATCATAGTAAAGGGATCCTAACTGTACATCATCAGTGAGAATCAATTCACAGTGGATGGCCTGGTCTATATATTCTCGACTCCGGTTATGCACTTGCATATCTACAGTTGATTTCAAAAGTGAAATTTCAGCTTTAAGCTCTTGAATCTTAACACCCCGTGTATGATTTTCTATCTTTAAATTTACATTTGTCTGATCAAGTAATTTCAGTCGATCAACCTCAGACAACAACGACTGAATGTGCGCCCTCTGTGCATGAAGTTTTCTTTGGTAAGCTGAGGCATTATCTTGTGAAATCTTCAATGAGAGTTTCTCAACCTCAGACTCCAAAGATTTTCTTTTTTCCATAGTGGATTCTAATGAGGCTTCTAATTCCTTCTTCTGACTACGACATTTAGTAATATCTACTATCAACTCCGACAATCTATTATTCGACCCTGTAATTTCAAAATCCATTGCTGACTGCTTCTTCTCATATTCACTTTTTTTATGTATCAGCTCATTAGTAAGGGTAATCTCCCTATCCTTATGCCTCGTTATGGTTTCCTTCAACTCATTCAACTCAGTACTACTACCTTCCTCAGTAGTCATTTTACATTCATCATAAAAAATAGTGGATATTATTTTATAAAGTCTCACTGCTTTCTTCTGTGAAGGGGCATATCTACACACATTCCAACCAAACTCCTCAAGATCATGGCTCATTTGAATTAAAAAATGTTCCATGGCATACTCCTCACAGCTTGCACCACGTAAACCCAATCTATCTCCCTCCTGGAGAAAATGTTCAAAAATACCCATAGTGGATTCTGATGAGGTCCTAGAATTTGCAAGCTCCACTTCCAGTGTCCTCAATCTCGAATCATCAGTATCGGTCTCAAACGTCAGTAAACTCGCCTCTTTTCGCAAGTCCCTTATAGCCTGTTCTTGACTGGCAATAATCTCCAATAACTCCTCCTCTCTTTTCTCATCAATGGTTTCTAAATTTGTCACTCTTTCCTGCCTATTCCGTGAGTTGTCCATTTGTTTATCATAATCATCGTCGCAAAGAATAGCATTATGAATGTTATTCAATATAGAACCATGTTGGACATGTACGTAACGTTCCACAAAAGTACGAAACACTCCATCTAGTAAGTCTGCTATGTCCCTAGCCATATTCATATGTGGGACAGAATGTAACTTATTGTTGGCAAACTCTGTCAAATCCGACGCTGTACGACATAAAAATTTATCTTATAATAAATTTTCATCTAATTCTCTTAATCTGTTTTCCTTCTCAATTTCTTCTATTTCCTCTCTAGCTTTCCTTCTGTCTTCTTCTTGTCTAAGTTTTTCTTTCTCCTGCTTCAATGTAGCTTTCCTCTCTACCTCCTTTAAAGCAGCTTCAACTTCTTCATCACTATTCATCAAATTATTACATGCCAACTCTCCCTTGACAATAGGTTTTAACATGTTACCTTCTACACCAAGTTTCACTGAGAACTTATTTAATCCCACATCAACACACTGTTCTTTATTAACTAACTTGTCTGGAGAATCCCTATATTCCTCCGAGACCTTCTTCTCCTCTAATGCAACCATACTTTTTCTTTCTTCTAATTCCTCAATACGCCTTACTTCTGCTTCAAATTCTTCATCATTATACATCAAATTATTCCTAGCCAACTCTCCTTTGGCAACTGATTTTAACATATGACCTTTTAAACCATGTTTCCGTCCAATCGCTATAATTTCCTCTAACGTAAGCATTTTGACGTTAATATTGTAAGAAATTACAGATCTATAATAGTCAACAATAGAATCTAAGTAATTATTGTACTTATTCAACGTATGAATAGTTACTCTAAATAATCATAATATTATTGAACTTTTATCCGTAAGTTCCACCAATAACTATAATATTTTATAAAAATATTATATGTATCCACTAAAATATATCATAAATTGTTATGATATTTATTTATTTAAGATGCTGAAATGATATCATGCACTTAATATTAGTATTTAATAATTATGGGAATTGTCCTACCATAAGTATATTATGTTATCATTTATGTGTGCCTAGACAACACTGTAGTACCATGTACGTGTACTTTGTACTATATCACATATAGTTTCCCAATTCAACACCTATGCATGGTGTGAATACCAAATAATTATTCAATAAAGTTATTTTACTTCAATATTTAATTGTAATCCTTATGCCCTAAGCATCATATACAATGTGCCTCACTCATGTATTGGACCAATACTGCACTATGATGACATACCCTAAGTCATCATCCAATTTAATAAAAAAATAATTAAATTAATTTGTTATCTTGATAAGAAGCAATATATGTAATATAATTAATGAATGAAATGGATAAATACAATATAAATGATTAAATAAAAATTTACACCACAATAGTACAGTACCAAAGTGACATATTACCACAATAAAATGATTTTACAAACTAAACATAAGACTCGGAAGTTCAAGTTGAGAACTAAATTTAGAATAAACCTGTGTACACACAATTAATGACGTCACAGGACTCAATTAACGGTTATCACAATATATATGAAAATTAAAAGATAGCGAGGTCAGGATTAACAAGATAGGTTACTAACAATGATCCGCAACTGAATAAAATGAAACTGAATACACTAGAAGACCACAGTTATACATAGAACTAGACATTTAACATACAAGGTGAATTAATGACAAATCCGAACGAACAAATCATAGGTAGTGTCATCCATGAGTCCTTCGCTAAATGCAATTAATTCAAGGCCTTATAGAACAATTACACCTGATCTGGTCATTCGCAAAGACATGTAACCAGATGTAATTCTCCTTCCCAACCGCCCACGAATATCGACAAGACTACAGAAATATATATAAAATGACACACTTAACATTATTGTCAAAAACATGCCTATGAAATGACTGACGTGGACTCAACATTTGTAGGCACAAAAAGTACTTATCTTTTGAATTTCTGAATTGTTACCACAGAGCCAACATGTGCCACTCTACCATGGATATTTCATGCAGAAATGCTGTCTGTGTGACCAGAAATCTTTCGGTAGTTGCTGCTTGATAAGTTTAATTCCATGTCGTTGAATTTTGCTTGTCATTCATGATCGTTCGACTGTTGCTATGCAATGACGTCATATTCGCATGCGCAGAAAATGTCAATGAAAATCGAAGAGATATATTTTTGCGGATTCGATTTGATTGTAGATAAGTTCATAAACGTGAAATAGAAATTCCACAGCCAACATCCGGCCACCAGTTGATACAGAAACGTGGTTGATATCGCAGTTGAGTTTATGCGGACTATCAGTTTGATCACAGATCACTTGATTATATGTGTCCGTACGTGGGTTCGTACTCAGACAATTATTAAAGATGTAATTGAGATATTGTCTGGTCTGTATCGTAGTCGTTGGCACTTCATTGTTTGTTCAGTGCGAATACCATTCTTCATAAATATATGTTAGAAGTCTTCCTCATAGAAGATTAGTTTAAGTATAATGCGAATACAATCAATATAAGATGGCATGCAGGCCAACCTTCAAGTCGAATGACGAATGCGGTAAGTCTTTCATACTGAGTCCAATATATACATTTATTTGACAAGACATGTGAAGAACATCATACGGTGATTCATCAATATAAGAAATGTACATCTGCATTATTCAATGGGAATCCATGATACCGTCACTCTTCCAGTCAAATAAGTTCATGTCAGAACATCAAAGGCGATGTACACGCTCTGCTGTCATCCAGTCAGACGGTAATGATACGCCTGTGTATTTGACGAATATTTAATATATAGATCATCCACTGATCTACTAACATTATATTTCATTATCCATTAAGGAACTATGGACCGACCCTGCGCGTCCATCAATAATAATAATTCGGCAATACGTAGCCTAACTCTGGAAGGATTCAACAATGCGACTTCATGGCGTGACGGTCAAATACAAAAAGGGTCCCCTAAATTGGTCACTACGCGTGACCATACCAACGCTCACGCGTCACAATCCGACTGTGCGGATTGCGTTCATTAAACCATGAAGTATAACAATGATTCTAAATTAATTCTCTTATAATCAAAAATGCGTGCTGCCAAATATAGCAGACGACGCCGATAAAACACCGTAACACATGTATACATTGCTTGTGGATGTACAATTGTACAAGGATCTGGTAACCTCAAAACATAAAAAAATGTGTCATATAAACCACCATTGCAAAAGCTGATAACTGATTTGAGCAGGTTTTCTCACAAGGAACCAAGATCAGAGGTAGCCTATGCTCCATAGGGTGCAGGGAGTGGATGATGATAACATCGTGATGTATTTACTTATTATGCTCACCATTTTTTAATGTTGCGTATGTACATTTATGTATGCTTGTATAGAATGCATTTGTCGCCTTCCACTCTTCTAATACATTTCATCTGACTCGATTGTTTCACATTTACTGCTCAGGGATGTCAAAAAAATTCAGAGGAAGATGAAATGGTGGATGGAACTGATGTTTATATCCGGAGTCACGATACTTAACAAGAAGGCCTTTGTTTCTTCTCCGTTTTTAGTACCAGATTCCAGCAGTCGGCACTAGACACCTACATTAGACATGTTTTCTAGATAATTGACTAGGCAACTTGCTTAGTTACCCCGGCAATGCTGCAAGGGACAATCTACTGCCAAAATACTTGACTCCTGAAGGGAAGTAACAGTCCAAACCTTTACATCGAACCAGCATTGACGGAACCACACTCCAGCTGATCTCAACACCGCCAGTTAAATACTCCGTAATGGCACAGTTGAAAGGACACTCTCATTTTTATGACCATCCTATGAAGATAACTGCTTGTTTTCTTTATCAAAACATTTTTATGTATTTTAACCTTGTTAAATAAATAAGCCTTCTTCTTCTTTGATCCTTAGTCCCTGACTGAGAAAGCAGTTAGTGGCCATCACGCAACAACATACTATCCCCATTTCGCTCGGTCGGTGGCCATCCTTAGTTCCGTTCCCCATCTGTGGTTCATGCTTTGCATCTCAGCCTCCTCTCTTCTCCACCAAACTGTCCATTGTTTGTTCCTCTTTCGCCGATCTTCTGGGGTATATAGCATAGCAGTTCTGATGATGGTGTCAGGGTACTTTCTGAGGACATGGCCTGGTATAAGAAGCACCAACATACTGGCTGAAGTAAAAAAAAACATCCACCGCTTCCTCAAGTGACAAGCTCAAAGCAAAAGTGCACATGAGGCAAGGTTAGATAGGGTAAAGACGTGGGTTGCAAATGGAAGAAAAACCCACATACCAGCTCGATCGATTGCTACTATATAGATGAAGTGCAGAAGAAGCTCAAGATCAGAGAAAACATTGCTGTTTGAACCCTCACGAGACTTGGATCATAAAGAGCTGTTAATATGTCATACACTGACTGTACTCAGAGGAGGTTTCTGTGAGGTCTATGCGGTAAATCTTGGAGATGAAAACCGTTTTTTTGGCTAGGGGTGCTTAAAAGAGAGAACTTTCTGAGGCATGCGCGAACTATAAGAGATAGTTCAGAGTTCTCGGACCCCATTTGGTGGAGATATCTACCAAGGTTCCTGTTAGTTGCCCAGTTGATTTAAATGGGTTTGAGGGCAGTCAAAACGAAAAGCGCCAACTACAGAAGTTACTGCAACAATATAACAGCCTGTTCGCTATAGGCGAGGATGATGTAGGGTATGCAAGTAAAGTATCTCATTCAATTCAGTTGGCAGATGCTACACCAGTAAAACAACCCTACAGGCGCATTCCTCCAGCTTCTTACAAAGAGGTACAAGACCATCTTCAGGATCTCCTCGACAAACAGATTATAAAATAAACTTCAAGCCCTTAGGCTTCGTCTATTGTGCTCGTGCGGAAGAAAGATGGCAGACTGCAATTATGTGTAGACTTCAGAGCTCTCAATGCCAAGACCAAAAAGGACACCTACCCTCTTCGCCGGGTGGTGGAATATTTAGACGCTTTAGGAGGAGCAAGAATATTTTCTTACTACACTTAGCAAGTGGTTAGTACCAGGTAGCCACGAGGGGAGAGGATCGAGATAAAACAGCGTTCACTACACCATTTGGATTGTATGAGTACACTAGGATACCTCATGGGACTAGCTAATTCAACCACTGTTTTTCAACGACTAATACACAGTTTCATGCACGATATAATGTTCCAACTGTTACTGGTTTATTTAGATGACATTATTGTGTACTTAACTGGCTTTACAGAACACCTGCAGCGGCTTGAAAAAGTGTTCCAGTTGTTGTAGTGAATATGTCTGAATTTGAATGGGGTTAAATTTAGTTTATGCAAGCCAAAAGTCGAATTGTTTGGCCATAAGGTATGTGAAGAATGCATTGGAGCAATCGATGACAAGATACAGGCCATCAGATAGTTATCATTACCCAGAATGCAGGCAGAGGTACGCGTATTCCTCGGTTTAGCCAGTTATTATCGGAGGTTTGTGCCCGGGTTTGCCACTATTGCACGCCAGCTGCATGAACTGGTAGCTCAGTATAATCAAAACCAAGATCCCCAGGGTAAACGGAGATCCAAGAAAGCTGTCGTAGGAGAACTGTGGGCCCAAAAGTGTGATGATGCTTTTAGGAATATGAAAGCTATGGTTACATCTACTCCTCTTCTTGGTTTCCCAGATTTTGTTGTGCCCTTTATAATAGAAGTTGATGCCTCATACCAGTGACTGAGATCTGTGCTATCACAAGTGCAAGATGGCAAGAAAAGAGTGCAAGCATATGGCACTCGCACTCTGCGACCGTCAGAGAAAAACGCAAAAAGTAGCAAGAAACTACAGAACCTACGTTTGAAATGGGCTATGACGGAGAAGTTCAGGAGTTATCTGCTTGGTGCTTAAGTTGAGATGTTCACAGACAACAGGAGTTTGGCTCTGTGGAAAAAGTTTAATCTTGGCGCAATAGAACAGAGATGGATAACTCTGATGTCGATGTTCAGTTATTCTACCAAACACAGGGTAGGTAGAGCAAACGGGAATACTGACTACCTCTCTCGGTACCCTATTGAGAACACAGAACACACAAATAAAGATGATGATGTTGCTTTCAGTCACATAGCATTGGTGCCAACCCACACAACAGCTATACCTCCCAAGGTTAGGTTTTCTGCAGAATATGGAGTTAGTGGCCGTGTTGGGAGCAGTGGAGATGAGAGATGCAAGAGACCCTTTGTGACCGTTCCTCAATATCCAACAAGCAATCTTCTTAACTAGGTGGCAGTGTACCGTGAACTGGTCCAAAGGCACCAATTAAGGTAATGTCACAGGTCGTGGTGTGATTAACTTTCAACAAAGTACTTTCTCTTAACTAGGTGGCAGGTGGCAGGCCTAGTTAAGTAACTCACACCAGTCTCTTTTCTTGTTTGTATATCTTCCAAGTTAAGGTAATAGTATATGAGTACTGGCCCTCTCCGCCAGTTGGTAATTCTTGGATGAACTACTTTCCTTCCTTCATCCAACCCTTGACTTGTTCGTTCCCTTCTCCGTTGTTATATGCAGTGACTGATCGTATAGTAGATTTATATAAAGGCTAATAGTCTGGCATACACCAATCTCTCACAAGGATCGACTCAAGCATTCGTTTTTCCTCTTGCAAAAACATATTTATTTACATGTAATATATTTCAATGATGTAGATATCTCTTCATAGAGCATGCCTACAGTTTAAGCATAGTTACTTCATGTATACTTTCTTTATCTCATATATATGTAGACACTTAATCTCCCGTTGTTCCTCTATCAACTCCATGTACTTATTTAACCTCTTTAAATTCTGTTTCAGTATACCTCAATACAACTGATCCGCATTATGCAATTCATTATTTTGTACTTTTATTCTTCCTGCACAAAACTTGGTCAGACCTGCCTGCATCCTCTTCTGGGAAAGAAAAACATCCTATCTCCCTTCTTGGGATTCATTCATATCATCCATCTAATAGATGATGGTACCAAGCTTGACCTTCAATATTTAATTCAATTCCTTCTCTGGTTTGCTTGGTCATTAAAGTTCTCATTGCTCATATGGCTTGTCGACCTGGGAGTTCAATTTTATTTCTCCTGTAAAACTTTCATCAATGTACATAATAATTCAAAAACCAATACTTAAGGCGATTCCCTGAATTTCTCCTGAAAGTTCACTCACTACTGTCACTATTAAAGCTCTCTTAATCATCTTCCACTCTATCTATGTGACACTTCTTAGTTATATCATATTGTTACTGACTAATCACTATCACGTCCTCTGAACTTCCTAGTACTAATGTCACTTCTCATTAACCACTGATTTCTTTTAAACTTCTAAGTTTTTCTATACAGCTTGTGCATCTTCTGTATAACTTCTAAAACTATCTGTAATACCACAGAACGTATTAAAACTGGTGGCAACCGCACAACATCATCTCTTGTTCCTTCGTCTTCGGAAACACGACTGCCCTCTAGCAAGCCGTGAGCTGTTCTGACCTCTGGCCATCGTCAGCTGATATGTTTTTTTTTTCTCCACCCTACTTCTGATTCGTTCTTTCACCTGTTTACCAGCTGAAACCATTGGTCGGCTTTATTTACTACTCACTAGAAAAATACTCACGCTTTACCGACACAAGCGAATTCAGTGAACCATCGTCTGTTATTTTTAATCTTCCCTCTATCTTTTTTCTCGTGAGCCGTTTTCAACGCTCACGCAACCTTGGCAAATATTGACAATGCCTGCGCAAACCCTACGGCACCCTACTTTAAGCATTCATTTTAACCCTGCCAGAAGCATAAACAATGCCTAGGCTAACCCTACGGTGACACCTTATCCAGTCACAGACACAGCTGCAGCACTAACTTTTCCATTTTATTCTCTTGAAGATCTGTTAGCACTGCAAGAGGTTGATACTGATATAATGACAGTCTCCAGAATTATAAGAGATGGTACTAGATTGCCCAGAGGAAATGGGGGGACTATCAAAGCCAGCAAAGAAGCTAATAAGGCAGCGTAGGCGCGTAACACTAATAGGAGGCTTGCTGTATCGGACTGTAAGCAGATCAAATTAGACTAATTCCATGCAGCTAGTGGCTCCAGAATATTTAAAAAAGCTAGTGCTGGAGGCAGTGCCATTAGGGTCGTAACTGCATGTTGCAGATACTAAGAAGCATGTGTTATTGGGATGGCATAACGTCTGATGATGAAGCATTCTGCAGAAGGTGCAGTAGGTGCAATACAGCAAAAGCCCCGCCTTGAAGATCCACGGTCCATCGGGTAACCTGCTGGCATCCAAGCCTTTTGAAGTAGTCGCCGTGTATTTTACACTGCTGGAAAGAGACGCACGTGTCTACGAGAATGTACATATTATAACTGATGTTTTTAGCAAGTTTGGCGTTGCCCTCCCAACCAGATACCAAAAAAACAACCACCGTGGCCTGAGCGTGGTTGGAAAAATGGTTTTATGTTTGAGTTTGCAGCTGTCATATCAGAACAGTGCAAAGTATATATGGCATCGAGAAACGTCGAACGACGGCAAACAATCCGCGTGGCCATGGCCAGTGTGAACGGTTTAACAGGACATTGCATGATCTCTTAAGGCCATTATCCACCAATGAGAAACGGAGATGGTCTGTGCATCTGGCAGAGGTGCTTGCAGTCTACAGCGCTACTCCTCTTGTAACAACGTGTTGGATGATGTTTCTTTATATCTGCCATAAAAGCTTTCTTGGTAAGGAGGTCCTTCAGCTTCTCTTCTTACTACCTTTTGTTTAATAAGGAGCCGAAAATACCCATTGCTTACATATTGGGCCATTCATCGGGTGAAGACGAACCAACAACGGATGGCCAACGGCTTGAATGGCACATTTCCGGGCTTATAGAGGCGCACGTAAGGGCAGAGGCTCAGTTATAGAGGTTGGCTACAGTCAGGAAAGATAGATGTGACAGGTTGCCGTTTTCTATTCCCATAGAGGTACTGGGTTAGATTCCCAGTTGAGGGAATATAATTTATGGAATTTTTTTTCAGAAGCAGTGATCCATAAGATGTCATACTCCCCCCCCCCCCTCCCCCGGTCTCCTGGGTATTGAGCTCGGATGCATAGCCTTCTCCGATACAGGTGAACAATTAGTAGATCCCGTGTGCAAGTTGCGAACGTTAAAAATCCCATGTCAGTTGGAAATCGTACAGAGTAGGCCTATCAGGCCGCTGCCCTGGCAACATTTAAATTTAGAAACCTACCCACACCAAAAATATTTATAGAATGTGTAATTCCTATATAAACACAGTGGGATTCTCGCAGGTGCTACGGAGTTCGTGCACTGTGCTGAGATCCTCCTTGTGTGATCTAATGAAAGAGATGGGAACACTAATGGAGTTGTCCGTGTGCAATGAAGATAGTCCTTTAAAACGAAACCAAACAGGTGGGAGAACTGGTGAGGAAGAAATGCACCAAACTGAAAGATTTAAAATTCGTGATATGTGGTTAGAAGAGGAGTAGATAGTTGTTCGTGCTCCTACAATGACAGGAGGTTCATATGTCATCCGAGGAACAGATGGAGCGATTCCGAGCATTAGAGTCACTGTCAACGAACTGAAACGAAGTGAAGACAAAGATGACTTTACAGGTACGGTAGATAAGACGTTAGGTCTACCTGTGGCACCAGCTATGGCAGATGAGACAGATCCTGGGGAGGACGTACATAGTCTAATATCTGAACAAGGTTGGTATGCCCTGCATCTGCTAGAGAGTCTTACACCAAGACGGTCTTTTTCGTCTTCTTCATCTTCTTCTACGTACACTCTCAGACGTCCACTTGAATGTTCTCAAAGAAAGCAGTAGTCAGTTTGAGGCTATTTGAATCACCGTAAGGTTTTTTCCACGAAAGGAACTGGCGTCGGCCATGTGCACTTTTTCTGTACCGCTTACACGTAAAAGGGACAACTTTGAAGCAGATGATCAGTAGTCATTTTATCAGTGGCACTGTTACACTGTTCGGTAATTCCTATCTTTAGCTTGTTGAATAGATGGTATCTCAATCTGCTGTGGCCAGTGCTGCGTCTGAAGATTACCACTTGTTCTCTTCTGTTGAGCTGGAAGTAAGCATCATTCTGTCTGTGACCTGCATGTTCTACATTCAATTAGTTTCTGTATCTGATTCTGATAAAACTCTATGTCTCCCCGAAAGTTATGCTTGCATCAAGCTGAGGTAGATGTGAACCTTCTTTTGCCATTCTGTCAGCCTCTTCATTGCCGGTGATGTTACAATGAGATGGGATCCTTTGGATCACAACACTTTTGTATCGTTGATAACGTTTGTGAAGCACTATTCTGAGGTCATCTAGGTCTGTATTGTTTTGGCTGTTCAACGTTGCAATTACTGACTGTGCATCAGTAAAGACAGCAACTGGTCTCTCTATGCTTCCCTCTGTCATTATAACCTCTGCTGCAGTTTTCAAGGCCTCTGCCTCAGCTCTGAAGTTACTTGTTCAGTTTCCACTGACAGTCTTTTTTCTGCACCTGTGCTTACGGTCACCTACATTTTATGTTGCATTTGTTGCTAATGCATCTTTATTTTAATGGGTCCATGTGTTTCGTGGGTAATGTTTTTCTATGTATTTTGTCGTTATAGATTTTCCATCTGTTGCTGTTTAGCCCTTGTTTTCTTTCAATTCCAGGAATGTTTTCTATCATTTCAAGGAAATGATTTTGTTTCCAAACTGAAAGCTTGTGTGCCGTGTAGATGAATTTAATAGTGGAAATTTTTTTTATGGAAACTGCTCGCATCTGTAGTTTAGTTGATTCTACAAAGTTGCTTCGTTTGATTCTTTGACTTCTAAGAGCATTCATTCTATGGCATATTGAGTACGTCTGAGGAGCCAGAGATAGTGCTGTTGTCGAAACAAAATCAGACGGGGAATATGTGACAGCGCCATTCCGTTATTTCCTTACTCTAATTATGTAGCAGCCATAAACGTAGTCAGGATCTAAAAATATAATGCTAGTCATGTCCGCTGACATACAACGGTCAATCGATGGAGAGTTACATCGAAACTGTCCGGATGTTAACCGCGCAAACCTTAACTTCTCAATATTCTTTGTCATTTCTATTGCAACACGTCAAGAGAGAAGTCGTCGAACCATAGTTAAAATCCGCTGTTGCCTTGGACACAAGGTCCACGAGCACAGTCTGGGTGTTTGGTAGAATTAAATGTCGGTCTATAAAAAGCTTTATGTTGCTTGAATTACTAAGTCTGGTGCTGAGAGGGTTGCAAGCAACCAATAACTGCAACCCCTGTCAAACGATCCTTTTCTTTGTTCATGGGTCTCGAGTGTTTTTTCCTTTGATCGCTTTTCTCATTCCTGTGGTTTTTAGTGTTGTTGGTGTTATCCAATCTTATAACTTATTTTCTTGATCATCCATGCATGCTTCACTGCTTTTCCTAAATATCGTTGAAAAAACTCTTCATTTTTTAATGGACTTCATCGGCTTGACTTTTGGTAGTTTGATGATGTTTCTGTATATCTGCCATAAAAGCTTTCTTGGTAAGGGGGTCCTTCAGCTTGTTGATGTCGTACCCTTTTGATTTTCTTACCTTAGATCCAATAGTTCTAAGATTTACCTTTATTACTGTTACTACTAGGTGGTGATCACTGCCCATATCTACATAAATGCCTTCATCTGCATTTGATCAGTAAGTGATGTATCAGTTTATCACCATTCCCGTATGCAGCACAACTACCACATCTCCCTTTCATGCTCTCATAGTATGTTATTGTCTGATCAAATTTTGGCATTTAGGTCTCCCATTACTATGATAATACCATATCTAGGTATAGTTTCCATTTAGTTTTGTAGTTGTTGATAGAACTCATCTTTGGCCTCTTTGTCACGGTCATTTGTTGGTGCGTAGCATTGTATTATGCTATTGTTGGTGAATCTTCCTTTCAGCCCCGCTCTTATCAATCTATTGTTGATAGATTTCAAATCAGGAAAGGACCATTCTGTTCCCTTTTTTAGGATAATGACTACGCCTTCACTGTGTTAACGATCCTCTCTTCCAGAGCGAAGTACTGTTTCCCCTGCTGCTGTTTTAATTCTTCCTGTCCCAGACCATCTGATCTCACGTATCCATAGGATACGTAACCTGTAGTTTCTCATTTCCGTTGTGATCTGTTTCAGTTTTCTTGTCTTATTCATTGTCCTGATATTAAAAAATCCTATTCTTGTATCATGTTTTGCGATCAGGACGTCCTTTTTTCGTGTCAGTGACCTCCTTTCGGCTTTCACCACTGGCAGTCATAAGAGCTTCAGACTCCGGATGTCCATCCCGCAGCAAAAATTGTTCATTTGTTGCCGTTTCCGTAACTTGAATTGCTTTGTTTTTTACGTATACGGTGGTGATGGCGGTGCAATTCAGATGTACGATGGCCCAGACAAAAATGTATATGCTAGTAACCACGGGCAAGAGGCATCCATTGGAAGGGAACATGACTGACATCAAAGGAGCAAGAATAAAGAAGGGGATGTCATGGATGATGCAGGTAGAGGCATCTATTAGACAGGTAACTACAATTGGGAATATATTCAAGGGAAAAGAATGAATTAAGTCATGGTGAGAATTAGACGGACGGCCAGCAAGTTATCATCATCCTTTGTAGAGAATGCAGAGCTTGGGCTGGCTGGGCTGGACATTGGTCAACTAATAAAAGATCATGCTGGGGATGATGATGATATTGTGTTCATTGATGGCTCTGTAACCCGCGGTGATAAATTAGGGTCCGGCTTCTCCGCTAGCGTAACGGACAGAATTGTTGCTGAACATATCGGGGCTCACATGGTAACAACCTCCAGCTTAAGAATGGAGGTAAAGGCAGCTACTGCAACCTTGCGGTGGCTGTCTGAAACATCATTAACAAGGCCAGTGTTGTTGTGTCAGACTCCCCGTCCATACTTCGGAACGTCCAAAGTGGATGGCTCCGGCATGATTGGAAAACTTCCATAGAAGCTTTGAATCTCCAGGAACATATCATGGAGGGATACGCAGCAATGAAAGGTAGATTGGCCCCTAGAGCACCCATCGATTTGGATTTGGATAAAGAAGAAAGACTCTGGGCAGTTAATGATCTCCTATTAGAGAATGACACAAAAGCCGATGAATCATCAGTGCTAAGATTGCTGAAATGTGACATCAAACCTAAAACTAGCAAGGATGGACATACTCGTATATGAGGATGCATCCGGCTTGTATACAACTAGCGTTCAACAGAAACAATTAACATTCATACCTTTTGTCATTTGCTAATGGAGACAGAGTACCTACAGGTTTGCCCGGATTGCATTGACGTCGATCAACAAAAACAATAACAATAAACTTGTGTCAGCTTTGCCTGCTCTTTACTAAACATTGTATCCACATATTGGCCTTGCTTGTTTATCACCACGCAGATTTTTAAAAGTAATCTGGTGATTTGTAACCTAGATACAGGAAATACAAGGACTGAACATAAGTGGAAGGCCAATAAACAACATTAGATATGTAGATGATTCCGTTTTGCTAGCTGAGAGTGAACTGAACTTACAAGAACTAGTGAAGTAAGTAAATAGCTTAATCGCGAATATGGACTGGATATTTACATTGACAAAACAAAAAACTATGAAAATTAACAAAACGGACGATAAGCCAACATTAAAGTGTGGTATAAATTATAAAATCCTGGAACAAGTCAAGAGTTTCTTGTATCGTGGACATACAATAACAGAAGATGGCAGATGTTAAACAGAAATCAAGAAGAGAATAGGAATGGCTAAAACTACATTCAACAACAAATTCTGACATCTAAACAATTAACCCATAAATTAAAACTGAGAATCAAGTATATGTGTGTGTGTGTATTGTCTTCATTACCGTATGGTGTAGAAACATGGACATGGACAAGCACTTTGATAATAATTGAAGCTCTCGAGGAGGGGATACATAGAAGATTGAGACTCACTTCATGGAAAGAACAAGAACTCAAATAAAGAGGTCTTTGAAAACCAAAGTATGAAAAGAGAATTAATGAAGTAGTTCAAAATATTTTGGCAATATAAAAAGACATTGATTGCTAAATCAGAGACACATCTCCAATCCAACCTGCAAGTCTGGAAGGAAGAGCTGGAGAAGAGAGGGATGGTTATAAGCAGCTCTAAAACAAAATCCATGGTGATATCACGAGAAGAAAGAAAACATCAGATTAAGTTGGGAGAACAGGTCCTGGAGCAGGTCGACCACTTTAAATATCTCGGAGCTATTATAGACCGAAAGGGGGGCATCAAAGAAGAGTTGGCTACTCGAAAAGCAGTGGCTAGGAGACTTTATCAGGCCATAAATCGAGGATTCCTCAGCAAGAAAGAGGTTGGTAAGAAAACGAAGATGGCTGTATACCGCTCCACCTATGTCCCAGTCCTGACATATGGATGCGAGTCATGGGCAACGACTACAACCCACAAAAGCCAGACCCAAACCTCAGAAATGAGGTATCTGAGGAAGGTGGTTGAAGTAACAAGAAGAGACATGGTCCGCAACCAGACGATACGTCAAGGCCTAAAATCCCACCCGCTGCAAACCCAAATAGAACAATCCCAACTAAGATGGTTTGGCCATGTCTGCAGAATGGAAGAAGATCGGCTACCACGACAAGCATGGGAAACAAAGAGCCAGGGATCCAGACCTCCAGGACGACCCAGAGTCCGCTGGGAGGACAACATTAGACAATCTTTGAAGAACCGAGGACTAGAATGGAACCAAGCCAGGAAGAAGACAGCTGATAGAATAGTCTGGCGCTCTCTCTTCCAAACCTCTACACCTCAAGGTAGAAGAGGAACGACTAAGTAAGTAAGTAAAAAGACATTACACATTGTAAAGACCATAATGATTTAGCAAGAAAATATCCTGGTCTGTATGGCTATTAAAACTTTCATATCGCACTGGCATCTGCGATAAGTAGCAATAGAAGTAATGAAAATATGGAAAAAATTATACTAAGAAAGTAGACTGCGGACAGATTATAGCCTCATCAAACTGACGAATCAAATATTGTCACGGGTTTCCTCCCCTTAGCTCTGCAGTAGTGATCCAACAGTGGATAAAACTCAAGAGTAACTGATGTGGGTCTTCAAATGTGTCTCTCTTCGCACAAGATTACTCTTGGCAGAGTTGTAGGCAGAAAGATAACGATGCTTTTACCTCTAGGGAGTGTTCACAAGATATTATGAAGAATCATAGGTTCTATCCTCTTCCAGAGCCCCTGTATTTCTACAGGTTCACCAGTGTTTTGGTCGGCCTTCATCAAAGATGGTAAAACTATTCTAAACCAGAATCATATAAAAACCGTATTGATGAGTTACCCACAGTTACGTGTTCAGTGATAGAGGGATGACTGGGGTTTTGTTCACATGCCCGGTTATCATGGTTCCCTGTCGACCCCGTCAACAAACGTTGCGCGCTATGAGGACCTGTTTTCAGCCTCTTACAGACCGATGCGAAATGCGTGTCAGTTTTGCACCATCTGAACAATCGCCTTCCAGTTTCCTGAGCTGAATTGCTGTTTCTGCCTGTGGTGATCCTATAGTTGTTGTTGGACCATTTTGTTTGTTGAAGTTGCTCGTACTTTTGGAGTCAGTCTCGGGGTGGTCCTTTTCTTTAGGGTAATTCTCTTGGATGTGCGTCTTAGCTGTGGTCATCGCCAACTGGGCGCTCTAATACCTATCAGAAAACAACACCATCTGCTCAAGAGTTTAGGCCCTGTGCTTTGCCAGGAACCAACTCATGTCAGGGGTCAGTGAGTCCTTGATCTACTCCACGATAATCATCACCTGCAGCCATTCATAGGATTCATCGAATGTGCTGAGAGATCAACAATTCTACTAGTACGTTACTAGTCGTGTAGCAAGGTGTCTCATCGACTCCTACTTTTGCCTCTTAGCCTCACGGAACTTGCTACGGAAAGGCTCTGCGTTCAACTGAAAACGCTGAAGCAAAGCGTTCTTCAACATTTCGTAGTTGTTCTGTTCTTCCGTTGGCATTTTGAGAAATACATCATAAGCAGATTTCCTCAGACTCTGGGATAGCTTCATGTTGGACCTCTTCCTCTCTATGAAATCGGGAGCTGCTAGGGATTCAAACCTAGAGAAATAAATGTATATTTCCTCTGAAGCCTCAGAGTAGAACTAATTAGAAGAAGGTTCCACTAGGAGCGGCTGCCTGAGAGAGGTTTCCCTATCGCTACCTTGAGAACTCCCAGACCCGCTAGCATTAGAAATAGATTCGACTCTTCTTCCCTCGATCTCTAATTCTTTTATATCTAATCTGGTGGGCTCTGTCGGCCTGGTCAATCTTTTCCTGGAATGCCCTCTTTTTCTCTTTCTGTCCTTTCCTTTTCCCTCTCTTCGGCATTGTGCTTCCTTTGCGTTTCTCTTCCTTTGCGCTTCTTTCTCTTTGGCTTGGGCCTTTTTGTCTTCTATAGCCATCCTTCTCTCTTCTCTTTCTACAACTGTATCTGTTTCTGCCCGTTCCTTGTCTTCATTCTCTCTCTCTCTTTTTGTTCTCACACCGAAGTGAGAACAAAAGTCGGAAAGCTCTTCGGGAGAAAAAGAAAGATCTTTGCCTAAGTTCAAGTAAACTGTACGAAACAGTATTTATGCACTTGTTGGATACGGCCGACCTTCTTCGCCCTAAATCGTGTTTTTACCACTGGCGATAAAAAGATTCTTTGAAACGTGCGCCGCTGTCTTATTAAGGTTTTGTAGTTGAGCGGCGCGGCTGCCTTTTGATAGCCGGATACCTCTTTCATATCAGTTCAGGAGAGAGAAACCTGCGATCGTTCCTAGCTGAGTAGAGGCCCTTGATAGCAGTAGTCTTCTGACGTTGGTTAGCGGGAGATAATATTATTCCTTATTCAGGTAATTTTCGTGTAACTTTGTCTTTTTATGGAGAGTCTAAAATAATGTTTATGTTACTCGAGATTACGCTTAAAAGCACAGCGACCGAATACCTGCGAGAGCACGCGATTCCAGGTGGCTAAGTCAGTGTCACTTTTTAGATTATAAATCTTGATAGGGTTACTCTGTCAGTACACTTGTACATTTTTACCTGATCGTAGATGACCAAATGAGACACATGCGACTGTGGGAAAACGATTGACTTGTGTCGCCTAAATTCTTGGCATCGCGGGGTGAGTTGACATTTTGTAATATAATACATGTTTAGCGTTAATATATCAATAAATGATAGCAGGGTGACTTGTATTATTTCCCAGTGACTACTCCTCAGTAAAGTTATTCACTGATAATGTAGCACCTTCTACAGCTACGTTAACATGTGACTAATTTGTTTGGTGTCTCGTTGTGTTAGTACCTACATTGAGCTAAAGGCCGACGTTACTTTTTGTGCATTTTTATGGTGTAATTTATTCACATAAACCTGACTAGTGAAGTGTGTTCGCTATTACGACTGAATTATAAGAGGTAGTAATTCATTACTTATTGAGAAAAACTTTTCGTGGTGGGGTTTGTAGTTATGTTATGCCTATTATGTAGTTAGACAGTTATAACTTACACGGCAGTCTAGAGGTTAACTACCAGTCAGTAAAAGAACTATGTCCTAAGTAAAGTCACCATGTAATATAATGGCATAAACATTGAATCTTCGTGCATTCCATTTTGGAAGATTATTACTTTCCCTTTCGTGTATCGACCCCAAGGGGTGCATACAATTTTATTACGTAATGTATCTAGTACTTATATTTTTTTTGTAATTCACTTAATGATGTAAGATGAATCGCATATCCACTCAGCGGGAACTACTTGACTGGACATCCTTTTTGTTGAGTTGGAAGGGACGGTGAGTAGTTTTTTTTCTGTCAGAGCACATGCTGAGATGTAGATATAAGTACAAGATATATCAACCTACGCGGCTGCATACTGATAATTGATAGGGTGAAATTAACAGGAGGACAACTCATGTGGATAAAGACAGCACATAGATTTACCTAACAATATTTATAATAATACCATAATGGGACATAATAATTTTATTAAAACATTGTTATGATTTTATTCTTTTGCTTGAAGTAATGTTTGTTTGTTTGATCTAAGTTCCAGGGTTCTCCACTGTTACAGCAGGATCCAATTCGGAGAATGTAACATTCTCCTCGACCTCACGCTTCCAGTAAGATCCTAGCGCCACGAGTTGTCTCCTAATACTTGAAATTGCATCGGTCTTCACAAAGCCCTCTGGCCGGAATGTAGCTCATGCTTTCTAACCAGCAGCAGCAATCTGACATCGTACTGAGCAGTAGTAAAAGTCAGAGCATCGTGGCATGCAGCACATCAATCAGCACTGCAGAAACAGCCTAATTTAAAACATCTGACTGTGTGCTTAAACTGAGTGCTCAGTCACCATAAGGTCTCAACCAGACCCAACCGGATTTACCCATCGAAATCCGTAACGAGGCATGTTCATTGTATTTTTGCGAGCCGGATAAGAGTGCAAAAGACGGACGGTTGTCCTCAGATGACCCTTTATTTGTTAGGTCTACTGGTCAGTACAGACTCTTCGTGTAGTCTCTATCTTCCCTTCCAGTCATTACTGACCATAGGAGCGTACCTCTCGAAATAACTTTCGGTGGCACGAGGTTGGGCTACTGTAGATCGAGCTGTTGCCCATGCAGCAAGACCCTGCCTGGGCGTCGGAGGAACGGTATGGCCGCTACAGTCTGACACCAGTAGCAACCGCCTGTCACTAGTAGGATATGGAACTTCCAGTCCAATCCATCTTCCCTTTTAGTCATTGCAGACCATATAAGGGATACAGACGCCTCGAGAGCAGAGGGTCTGGGGGAATGCCTGACATTGTGCGTCCCTTCCAATCATTTCTGACTTTATATGATACGCAGACACCTCAAGGCCCGACGGTCTGAGAAGAATGCCGGACTCTGCGAGCGATATCTAGGAACGGACACATCTCTCCGTCTTGGTTGCAGATACTGGGAGGGCCCGGAGACGGGGCACCACGCACACTCGATAGAGACAAAAATTCGCCTGGAGGGATAAGCATGTATCAGCTCTGAAATTGCCACAGTTATTCAAGTAGGATCGTGTCATCTAAGGAACCTCGACTGATTTAATAGGCCATTTAATGTTTCACCGTGAGACAGTGTAAACTTAGACATACATGGCTTAATCTTTGAGACAAGCATATGACTACTGGCACGATCAAACAGACAACTGTCCGAACAGACGTGCGTCTTCTTCGACCATTTCTTCGCTCGCAAGGGGAGGGAGACAGCGCTCTGTGCAGAGCGGATCCCGGCGGCCCCCGTCGATTTAATTCTTGCGAGAACCACTGGCCGCCTGCCGACAAGACGTTCCCCTAGTCGTACAGGACGGGCAGAAAGCGACACCAGTTTACTGACTGCCGGCTCGCGACTCTTTGAGAGAGCGGGGCTTTTTTTTAGACTGATGGCGATCCTCGATACAGAGATGCGATTGCGTGCTCACGTCACGACCGGGGCTACGATTTACGGACACAGGAGCCAAACCACCGAATCGCTAACCGATGAACTGGGAGGGCCCATTACCGAGATCACCACATGCAATCTGTCGAGACAGTGGTTAGAAAATAGACAGAGTTAATCTACAGCCTATCTTACGTGTGTGTGAACCCGCGCGTAAATAGCGTCTTCAGTGAATTTCTAAGCATCCCCATCTGCATGAGCACAGACATGAAGACACTGACTTAAGTTATTTGTATTTGTTCCTCAGAAGGGGAAGGATAGTTCTCTTGTTTATTTTTCCTGTCTGGGCCTACTAGTTGGTTTTGTTCTTTGATGTATGTTGTAATAGTCAACTATGATATTTAATCAATTGTTATTTGCTGAGATCTTATTATTTTCTTTCCATACAAGCTAAGAGAACTTCAATAATTTTTTATTGAACAGCGCAATAATCAAAAGACCTGCATCCATACATATTTAAACTGTTACGATATTCTGTTTGTGAGGAAGAAGAGAGAGCGGGAGATTCGTAAGACTAAATTAGTGAGTTGTGGCTTGGAAAGAGAGATACCTGTAATTGAATCTTCTTCGAGGTTGTCTTAAGTTCACCCTATTTTCACAAATTATCTGTGTTTTCTCTATAATTCTGACAGTTTACTCATGTTGTCGATTTCACTCAAATTGTTAAACTGGACAAATATTTCTTAAACCAATACACTAACGACACCGGGGATGGACCCTAATTTGTCACGGGTCGCCGAATTTAGCTCTGCATTAGTGGTCTAATAGTGACCAAAACTCAAGAGTAACTAATGTAGGTCTTCAAATATGACTACCTTCGCACAAGATCACTCTTGGCAGAGTTGTAGATAGAAGAATAATGATGCTTCTACCTCAAGGGAGTTTCACATGATATTATGAAAACGAGAACAATGCTGCATGAGGCTGAGCAAATGTTAACTCTAGTACCTGCCGTCAACGTTTGTGAAGGATAGGGTTTTTTAATAATTCGTTAGCTTCTTCAAGCACCCAGCTGAATTTAGTCAGCGAAATTCCTCTTATTATTAAACAGCTCTGTTTAAGTGAATTTAAGAAATTGTCTAAGACATACGTATGTAGTACATTAAAAATGATTAAATCAACTTTAGATTTGTCTTTATACAAGTAACAAATGTAATAATCAGTTATGTTTCAACAGTTATATAAAATTATAATAATTTCTTATAGAAAAAGTTATCATCGAGTGGTGTTAGGGCGTTAAAAATTTGATAGTTCACTTGGCAGCTTTTATGTCTCTACTTAGCTGCCAGTGAGTGTGTCTGTTCTGATCCAGTTGATGTTTGGTTCTTTGTAGATGGATGACTGATTCACACTCGTCACTGGTCAAGTTTGAAAGTTATAGCACGTTCCAAGAAGTGTTAGAGAGTAACTACCTAGCTCGTCCAGAGTCTCTAAGACCCGTCTGATCATTGTATCTAGCGTCGACTTCATTTGTTCCAGAGATATTACCCTCAACTGGTTTGTTCTCCTTTCGGGCACCGGTAATGCACGGGTAATTCACTGATGTGCGACTATTTAAGCAGTTATTATGACGTTAACATTTTTATATATTGCAAATCACATATTTGCTCCAATCCACGTTATATTAGCTGCAATCCTCGGTTATATTTGCTCCGGAAGATGTTCTCACCTTTACTTTAGAGCGCAATCTCCCTATCTCTTGTTTATAGGTACTCAGTCCCGTCATTAAAACATTCTATCATAGAGTCAAGTTAATAGTGACCTCTCACGTCCACATTACAGCTGTTAGGAAGATCCCCTACGCCAACTACCTCTTCTCCAAGCTGATCTAGTGACCAGGGAAGTATTCAGTGAGCCTTCCTTGGTGGCATGCAGACGTGACAAATATTCGAGGGATCACCTCGTCCACAGCTGTCTAAAAACCGTCAGCGACGGACACTTTGGCACCCAGCCTTATTTAACACAATGCAAGAACTGCCAGTACGTCATCTAAACGTTTAAAGTATCATTTCTTAAAGTCACGTTCGCCATCACTGAATGTTTTACATGTTAGTCGTGCAACGTCATTTAAACCAAGATATGCACACGTTGCGGAACAACTTCATTGGCTTAACGGCTTCACGACTTGGGAATCGATTTTGCAGGCAACTACTCAACATTTCTCGGATGGCGCACACACTTCCGATCATCTTCTCTCAATGGCCTCGACCTTCATGGTGCCATTGACATCCAGGCCATACCAATCAGATTCTTGTCCTCAGATACCAATAGTCGGTTTCGCAACCCACGTTATATTAGCTACAACCCACGTTATTTTAGCTGCAACCCTCAGTAATATTTTCTACAATTCTGCTTGGTGCTGTGTTTGCACAAGCTGCACCTCTCCATGGTCAGTAATAGCACAGAGTGATGGCATTTTTTGTCTATCTGAACAACATGGAAGTACTTTATGAAGTGCTGTCAATGCTCTCCCATCCAACCCAGGTGTAGCTTCTGCTGTATCTGCCTCATCTTGTATTTGGTAGCTACGATTTAAAAAAGAAATTCACAAAGGGCCAATCGTGTCCAGCAAATCATTGAAACTTGTGAATCAGAAGTATACTATGTAACACAACATCGACTGCAAGATCGAAGAAGCAACACTGTCTTTTTCTGATTGTGCTATCCCATGAGTAAGATTAGGCTGGAATGCAGGTTGAAGCGTGTGAAGGAGCTCATTAGCCTCGACAAAATTATCCTGACTCAAGTACAACCATCACGTGATGGGCAGTCAACACTTGTGGCTTAGATTAACAAATTGTGAAAATATAATAATTTAATGGACATTATATTTTACGAGATATTTAGATTTAAATAAGAAATAAAATTATAAATTGCCAAGATTAATATGGGGTTTTTTAGTATTCAATAGATAATAGTTAATATATTAGAGTACACTTTGAGGATGCATAGCTGTGTGTGCCTAATTTATAAGAATATTTTAATAATGGACTCTATATTATATGTGACCGTTGAAGATTCTAAAAAGGAGAATAAAAGGAAGCCAGTACCAAAAAATTGGTATGCTTCTGGCCTTTAAGTGTATACGGGTATGTAGTGAATATGCGTGTCATCGACACACCAATTAAGGAATTGGTGTTGTGCCGATGTAAAATGTTCTCAATAATTATGGAGCTGTTCTCCAATCTTTTAGAGACAAGCAAGGAAAAGAGTATCTTCAACTGAGTTTACTCAAGGTAGCATGAGCTACTGGTTATAATTACCAGAGATGACAATTTAGCTTGATTATCCATTTATTCAGGTTCTTTTCAATTGAGTTGGATAGTACGCACGTGATAATATAATGGCAGGACTTATTTTCTTATATATATATATATATATATATATATATATATATATATATATATATGTATATCTATATATATATATATATATATATATATGAGTGCAAGAGACGGACGGTTGTCCTAAGATGACCCTTTATTTGTTAGGTCTACTGGTCAGTACAGACTCTTCGTGTAGTCTCTATCTTTCCTTCCAGTCCCTTCCACTTTGTTATAGTAGGGGTGTTAGACCACTTTGTTGCGCTTGCTTGTGGCTTGGAGGTCTGTTTTTATTGCTTGACATTTTGAACCATTTCCGTTATTAATAAAGAGTGTGCATTATTTCTGGCCATGTCTTGAATTGATTCGCTTTATCATTTATGACTTATTTCCTCTTGAACATCGTGCTTATATTATGTTGTTATATATAAAAACAATGTTTCTGCCATCAATGGTACCTATACCTTGTAGCGGTATGGCAGCTGGCGTACCCTGACAATCCCCAGAGCTATGCCAGTGGGAGTTTTACTCCTGGTAGGTTCAACCAAGCTGGACTGGTCTGTATGGGTAGGGGTCAGACAAAAGCTGGTAACCTGGTCCTCTAGGTTGGGGGTTTTAGCATAGGGTTGACACCCCTGTCTATGTAAAAAAATAATAATGAAGTTACGGAAACAACAATAAATGAACAAACTTTGCTGCGGGGTGGACATTCGGAATCTGTGGCTCGTATGACTGTCAGTGCTGAAAGCCGAAAGGAAGCAACTGACATGAAAACGGATGTCCTGACCGCAAAACAGGATACAAGAATAGGATTTTGGAATGTCAGGACAATGATTGAGACAGGTAAACTAAGACAGGTCACGGCAGAAATGAGAAACTATAGGTTACACATTCTAGGGATAAGCGAGAGCAGATGGACAGGGGCAGGAAAAGTTAAAACAGCAACAGGAGAAACAGTACTTTACTCTGGAAGAGAGGATGGACAGCACAATGAAGGCGTGGCCATTATTCTACAGAAAGGAATAGAAAGGACATTACTGGAATGGAAAACCATAAACAACAGACTGATAAGATTCAGATTGAGAGGGAGATTCACCAACACTACACAATAATACAATGCTACGCACCAACGAATGATAGCGATGAAGAGGTCAAGGATGAATTCTATCAACAACTGCAGAAAGAAATGGAAGACACACCTAGATATGATCTTGTTATAGTAATGGGAGACCTCAATGCGAAAGTTGGTACACACAATACATACAATGAAAGAACAATGGGGAAATGCGGCAGCAGAACAGCAAACGAAAATGGGGATAAACTAATAAGTTTCTGTAGCATTAACAACCTGGTCATTGGAGGAACACTTTTCCCACATAAAAAAATTCACAAATTAACATGGGAATCACCAAATGGTCGGGACAGAAACCAGATAGATCACATCATGGTTAACGGTAGACGGAGACATGCATTACAAGATGTTAAGGTAAGAAGAGATGCAGATGTTGGAAGTGATCATCATTTAGTAGTAGTAAAACTGAAAGTGAAACTAAGAAGGGCTGGACTAACTGTAACTACACAGAAAAGGTTTGACATCAGCAAATTG
This sequence comes from Oreohelix idahoensis, assembly GCA_024509875.1. NCBI lineage: Eukaryota > Metazoa > Mollusca > Gastropoda > Stylommatophora > Oreohelicidae > Oreohelix > Oreohelix idahoensis. The sequence continues at coordinate 1,170,895 of JAMPIV010000326.1, read as the reverse complement.
AAGGACTCCCTTACCAGAAAAGCTTTTGCGGCCGACATAAAGAAACGATATCAATTTGCCAAAAGTCAGAAAAAGACATTGACTGATGGTATAGACCAGAATTTCAACACCATTTCAACAATATACAAGGAAAGCAGCAAACCATGCTTGGGATTCCAGGAAAAGACGAAGCAAGACTGGATAACACCAGAAACATTAAGCACCATAACGATGAGAAAGGAAAGGAAAAGAAAGAAAACAGGAGCGAACTGCCCCAGGTTAAAGCAACTGAAGGGAGATCTTGCAGACTGCAATAATTGGAGAGGAATCACTCTTCTCTCAGTTCCCAGCAAAATACTAGGCAGGATAATTATACAGTATATTTCAAAGGCAGTAGACCACAAACTGAGGAAAGAACAAGCAGGATTTAGAAAGAACAGAAGATGTATAGATCATATATTCACTCTCAGGAACATTATAGAGCAGTGCTCAGAATGGCAAAGAAAGCTTTACATTAATTTCGTTGATTTTGAAAAGGCTTTTGACAGCATACATAGGGACAGTTTATGGAAAATACTGAGGGCTTATGGAATTCCAAGCTGCATAGTGTCAATCATAAAAAGCATCTATGCCAGCTTTACGTGTAGTGTTGGGAAGAGCAGCCTAACCTTTGAGGTTAAGACAGGAGTACGACAGGGATGCCCCTTATCAACCACTTTATTTTTAACAATCAAAGACTGCCTGATGCGCCAGACAACAGAGGGCAGTCCAAGAGGAATAAGATGGACAACATTTTCTACATTGGAAGATCTGGAATATGCAGATGACATTGCACTACTAGCACATTCACATCAACACATCTAGGAAAAAACGGATAAACTTAATACGTTTAGCCAGCAGATGGGCTTGAACGTCAATTTAAAGAAGTCTGAGGTCATGACGCTCAATGTGAGCAACCCTGAGCCAATATCAGTAAGGAATCAGCAACTAGTACGAACAGATACCTTCACATACCTAGGAAGCATAGTAACACTAGACGGCGGGGAAGGCAAAGACATCAACATCAGAATGAATAAGACAAAAACAGCTTTCTTTAGCCTAAACAACATCTGGAAGTCCTCCCAATACAGCACAAGAACAAAATTAAGATTATATCAGAGCTGTGTGCTTTATGTGCTTCTCTATGGTGCAGAATGCTGGAGAGTTACAGAGAAGGAAATGTGGAAATTGTCATCTTTTCACACAACATGCCTAAAAAAATTCACCGATTCTTTTGGCCGAATACCATCACCAACCAAGATCTGCTTACTCGTAGCAAGCAAGAGGACATGCACACCATCATAGCTGGCAGACGCTGGAGCTGGGTTGGCCATGTCCTCAGAAGAGACCCCGATGCCATCACAAGAACAGCTATGCTTTGGACCCCTGAAGGAAAACGGAAGAGAGGTTGACCAAAAACAACCTGGTGGAGGACTGTGGAGTCTGAGATACAAAGAATGAACCAGAATTGGGGCACTGTACAAAGGATGGGCACCGACCAAGCAAAGTGGAATTAATTTGTTGTTGCCCTACAAGACGCCACTAGGCGTGATGGCCACTGACTGCTTTGACGGTCTGCGGCTAAGTATTAAAGAAGAAGAAGACATAATTATTTAGTATGTTAGCTGACAGTTGACATCTCTTTAGTTAAAATATTATATTTTATGACATGTACTATATTTGACTGCGAACTTCGACAATGTTTAGTGAAAGCATCGTGAGCCGTAAGCCGATAATCTTTGAATATTTTTGCAATAATTATGTTAAAAAATTTTTAAAAAATCTATAGAATATCTTTTTTTTACCCCCGTCGGTCAGGGGAATGTTACGATAGGGTTTATGATGTTAGCCACTTTGATAATGGGCTCTTTTAAAGTTACGCATTAAGGTGTTTAAAATGATATTAATATATATTATGTTTCGCGCTTCACGGTAATTGAACGCGAATCGGTAGAGTCGCGTAGATTTATGATGACGTGTTGCGTTGGTATGCTAACACGTGACGGCATTATAATTGTACCCTTTGAATTCTGGATTTGGTCCTAGACGAACGCGATCTTGCAATGCTCCCGTTGATGATATTAATTGTGTAGAGGATTTTCTCTATTATATGGCACCAGGGTCTGCTTATTGGATATGGATACAAATAACGTCTCAGTTTAAAAAAAATATTTTTTTCTTCCACCTCAGAAGTTATCGAATTGAATTCAGAGCGAAAATTTTCATCAATAAAAACTGTTTACAATTGCGATGCGCTTACGTAATCTTATGACTCATTGCGCATGACGACTGGCGGTCAAACTGACGTCATCACCTTTTCGCTGAAAGTCAAGTTGGCAGCCGTTAGCACAGTCTTCATCAATGTCGAATGAAAATACTGCATCAAGTTGTACACATGGAATTAATCTAGAAGAAGCTGTATCAAACAATGGATATCAGTTCACAACACTTGTCTATGCCGTTGATGCACGCTAGCATTGACCGGAGAATATAGTTGAGCACAAAAAGATAAGTAAACTTTTGTAACCTTTGTCGGTTAATCAAGCAAACAGTGGTCCATTTGCTTTTATGTAGGCATATCTATCTGCCATTATTTTTTACATGTTATATTTTTTTGTCAACTGCCTGTTTGTTATGTGTTTAAGCGGGTCGGTTGGCGGGAATCAGGGTTTTTGTTATGTCAGTGTCAATTGACCGCAAAAATACTGAGCGTTCTAATAGGGTTTAGTTGAATATTCTCATTTTGCAAAGCATCCACGGAAACTTCGTTCGTGGCAGGCTGCGTTTACTTTTGAATTTATTCAACATTAAGTGTTTTGGCTGTGAAGTTAAGTATACTTGTTGTATTTTACTGTCCTAAGTTTCAATTTTATGCAGTTTTGTCATTGTGTGTATTCTAAATTGTCCTTCTAATCTTCCTATCAATTATTTCCACATACATATTGTAACCTTTGTCTTTGAGTCCATGTGACGTCATCGTTTCTAGTGTAACGTGATTTAACCTACATTCAGTTCAGTACTCTATTACTTCCGGTATTCTATTTAGTTTATAAATCATTTTTAATATCAGTAAATTGTCAATTGTGGCATAATATTGTGTTGTAATTCTTTTGTTAACTGTGTCTAATGTACTCGTGTTTTATTCATTCATAATGGATATTATAGTGATAATAGATTAAAGTAACTATAAGAAAAGAATAAAATAAAACTTATGATTAATTTCGCCTAAAATACTTGATGACGAATATGATGTCATCAATTTGCACTAGTAGGCCACGTAACTATTAGTTGTTCAATATGACTATGGCATGATGCTAGGATATATTGATTAAAAAATATAAAGTTAAATCTTACCTTGAATTCGATAAACATATTGAGGGGTACTTAGTAGACTGTTCTAGTCATAGTACTACGTTGACCACTAGGCACATATAATTAATTGATTAATTTATATTGGTGATTAATACATATAGTTGAATAAATAAATAGATTAACTTCAAGATGTTTACTTTAGAGCATTTTGTGAAAATCGGGAAGGATTTTGCTATGAAAGGAGATGCTCTTAGAGAATATGCAGTGGCGGAACTAGAAAAATATGAGGCTAAGGAAGCTGAGAGAAAGGCCATGGCTAAGCGAGAAGAAGAAGAGAAGAAAGCTGAATTAAAGCGAGAAGAAGAAGAACGTGAGGCCAAATTAAAGCGTCAAGAAGAAGAGAAGAAAGCTGAGTTAAAGCGAGAAGAAGCATGTGAGGCCAAATTAGAAGAACGTGAGGCCAAATTAAAGAGTCAAGAAGAAGAGAGAGAAGCCAAGGAAGAAAGAAACAGGGCAAGAGATGAAATATTGCGGATTGAGGAAGAAAATAAAAGGAAACAAGAAGAAATTATAAGGCAACAAGAAAAAGAATTGGCAATTATTCAGTTGCAAGCACTAAAATTAAAATCACAAATTGCTACAAATAGCTATAGTGATAATTCACAAGATATGTCTTCATCCAACCAAAACAAAAGCTACTATAACTTTAAATTGCCACATTTTAAACTCAACTTTGACGATTTAGCATCGTATCTAGCACGTTTTGAACAGGTATGTAAGACAAATAAATTGGATAAATTTGCATAGGCACTAAAACTCCGCGAATTTTTAGATGGTGTTCCCTTAAGTGCAACTGAGAATATTGATCCAACAATAGCTTGTCATTATGATGCCATAAAGGCTTTGTTATTACGACGGTTTCATTTGGATGAGGAGGGATGTAGACTAAAGTTTAAAACTGTTCTACCAGAGCCAAATAAAGATTTCACAGGCTTCATTGCGAATATACGCAATAATTTTAATAGATGGGTGGAACTTGCTGGGGTGAATAAATCCTACGATAAGTTGGTTGATTTGTTACTAAGGGATACGGTTCAATCCCCTGTTAGTCCACCATTCTTTTCCTTCTTACAGGAACGCAAACCACCTACTATTGCTGCATTAGAAGAAATAGCAATAAATTACTGTACTGCACATCCCAATGTTAGCAGTTCTAATTCACAATTAAGAGAACAAATACCAGTTGCTTCCAATATGTCATATCATGGGTATGACAAATCAAGAGCACACAGCCTCGATAGAAATCGTTCAAATAGAAGATGTAATTATAATTATTATCAGGGGCAAAATAATTATAACAACTATGGTAATTTCAACCGAGGTAGGCAGCAGTTTAGAAATCAGATACCTCAGTTCAGACATAACAATAATTATCAACAAAAATCAAATTGGAATAAACTATTTAATGGCAATGCAAATAACAATGGTAACACTTGGCATAATAATAATAATAACAAGTACAGACCAAGACATAAAAGTTACAACGGTGGGGTAATAATAATAATCATTCAGTTGTTCAAAATAGACAACGATCCACCTCAAGAAATCAACAAAGGTTTGACCATAATGCAGGGACAGCATTGACCACCAATGCACCTCCAATTGTTCACAATAGTGATATTACGACGCATTCATCTTCGTCATGTTATTTTGTTGATAATAACGTGGCAAATATTTGTCCACAATGCCATGCTATTTTTCAGAAACCCAGCCATACGACAATACAAGTTACACAGCCTATTCCTGCATATGTCTCACTGCAAATGATGGAACAGGGACATTGATTTTTAATAGAGGATTAGTTAACGGAAACACAGTTTCAGTGTTGAGGGACTCCGGATCAACCACCATCGGCATCCGTCTATCCCTAGTACATCCTCGTTATGTTACTAACGATTTTGTAAGGTGCATAACTTTCGATGGGACCATTGAATATTATCCCACCGCTATAATAGACATTAACACCCTATTTTTTCAGGTAAAGTACAAGTGTGCCTCCTTCAGAATCCAGTTGCTGATTTAACAGTCGGACGTATCCATGGCAGCAAGGAGTGTACACCTGAGGAGATCTCAGAATGGGAAAAACTAAACTTGGCTACAGCCAATACAGTGACAACACGAGCTCAAGCTCAGGAATTAGAAAAGAAGGATACTACAGTTATCAAAATAAACGATAATACTGACAACGAGCCTAAATCAGTAATAGACAGAGAGTCGTTTGCTCTGAAGCAAAGGGAAGATAATTATTTGAAGAAATTTTTTACCTTGGTTAATAAGGATGATGACATTGCTGTCAACAATAAAATTAAACATTGGTTCACTATCAAGAACGGTATCTGTTGCTGTCGTTTTTGAAGGTTTCATAAGATGTAAATCTATTTAATACTTTTGATGATCTAAGTTAGGGAACTGTATGTTAACTCCCTGGGACAGGTTGATTTGGGGTTATCTTCCCTTTGTCTATTCTTAGTTGTTGACCTGTCTTAAGTCGGGGGTTAGCTGTTCTCAGATCTGTTCTGTCTACGCATGCGCAAAGTTTTTTGAGCGCGAAAGGGAGACTTCCGTCAGTGAGGAGTGATAAGCTGGGTTCTGACCGGACAAGATGTCCGTTGTTCTTCTCTGCATTGTCTGGGGGAAAGATAGTCTTCAGTGTAACTGTGATGTCAGTGATTCTCCCCAGAGTTATTCTGTTCGTCAAGAATGACGACAGTTGTGATTTGTGTATTTCTCGGATTCTGTCCAAGGTAAAAGTAACTTTATTATTATGCCTAGATTGCAGAACATTTAGTATCATCCTGTGAGTAGAGCTCACAGTTCTTGAGATCCAGAGTCCATTATGTATGCTTGATATAGCCAACTAAGACTATTCGTATAGCTACTTTACTGAAGCCCAGAAAAGAGATATTGTTATGAAACCCGCATGATGGCGGTATATATCGGCATGGATGATAATGCCTGCCTTTGAAGAATACACAGTTGTTCACCAATTATTAGAGAGGCCCGACATTACGGCCGAGATCTCTGAACAGAAGAAGAAGTGTCTGGCGTGTGAAGCCAGTTGAAGTCTTGACTTACATTACCAAGTTCATAGACTGTTAAAGGTCTACCTGACGCGCTTAGTCAGGGGCCCTGAGCTACAGTATGAAAGTTGACGTAGATTATCAAGCCAGCTTTACTAGCATCTTACACATGAGCTATGCAAGATTGATGATGCTCGATGTTATATTCGTTACCACACATGAAATGTCCATGATCCTGGTTTAAGTGACTGTGTCGTCTATCAGCGTATGTCCTGTAATAAATGTTTGAAGAAAAGTCATCGGTGCTAACTACGTTTATTACTTTTACTTGTGGTGGAGTGAGTTTGTGTGTACCTGAATAAGAGCCTAAACGACTTCGTGTTCACGATCTGCTGCTTCTACACACACACACCATTACTCACTACAACATCTTGCTATGAGTTCTACACCTCTTAGAAACATGTATGCTGTTCGTGTGTGAGTGTCTGCGTTATACCCTGGCAGCACCTCACGCTGGTGACCTAGATACACGCAACACTGAACTGTACAGGTGATAACGAACCGCCCACTCAACGAAACTTGCAACACGATACACAATACCAGATCTCACACGGGCAAACAGACTTTTACAGTATCCTACTTAGAAATTGTATGGACCAGAATAAATTGAAACAACAGGTCATAGTACCATCTTCATTGAGGACATACATACTACGACATGCACATGATTCCCAATGCGCGGGTCACATGGGCTACACTCGCACACGTTCACGAGTGCTGTCGTCTTTTTTCTGGCCGGGAATATCACGAGACATAACTTTGTATGTACGTTCCTGCGTAACTTGCCAGGAAGTCAAGTCTCGTGGAGCGTTCCATAATGCTCCCATTCAGGCCTGCAATATATCGGTTCGTCCTTTCGATAAAATGGCAATGGACATTACTGGTCCACATTTGCCAACTGCAAGAGGTCATAGATATATATTGACATGCACTGACTTATGTACACGATGGCCAGAGGCCATACCTCTTAAGAATATAACTACATCGGACGTAGCTGATGCTCTGTTACTAATATTTTCTAGTTTAGGATTTCCCAAAAAAATTACTTTCAGATCATGGGCACTAATTCTTATCTGACACAATGAACGAAGTAATGAAGACTCTTAACATTGGAAGAAGTCTCAGTAGTGTCTACCATCCTGTGAGCAATGGTTCAGTTGAGAGGCTCAACCGCACCATTAAGCAGTTATTACATAAAGTTACAGTAAATAACCCTCAAGACTGGGACAGGGCTCTCCCAGCAATCTTATTCGCTTACAGAGAAGTACTGAATGAACAAACCGGTTTCTCTCCGTTTGAGTTAGTGTTTGGTGCTCCACCAAGAGGTCCTATGGGACTTATCAAAGACTTACTACTCAACTCTGAGATGACTCAGGATATCCAGTCATCTTATGAATACATTATTACCCTACGTAAACAAATCATAGATGCTTGTCAAATGGCAACAGCTTCATCAGAGGCTGCAAAAGATAAAGCAAGACAGTTCCAAAAATAAAAATAGACGATTACGCCAGTTATTTCCTGGTGATGAAGCTTTCGTGCCACTCCCACGAAAGGATAATAAACTGTTGATTGCTTGGAACGGTCCATATAAAGTAGTAGACATAATTTCTTACGTCGACTATATATTAGACATTAAAGGTTAGAAAAAATTTATCATATAAACATGCTGAAAGAGTTCTTTACTCGTCCTCAGCATCTACAATCTATTTCTCATGACTTAGACGATAAGTCAAATGGTTCTTGCCAATATTCTAGTCTTTCGGTGATTCAGGAAAGGTTAACATGTCTTTTCCAATTCTTACATTACAATCTTCTGAATCTTGGCGAGATGTAACTATTTCTCCTTCATTAACATCTCAACAAAACAATACAATCTATAAACTCTTGGAGACTTATTCTGATGTTTTGACCGATATACCGGGTCATACATCAATCATTTCTCACGACATCATACTTAAGGACAATACACCAATAAAACTACGTCCTTACTCAGTTCCTTTTCATTATCAAGATAAGACATCACAGGAACTTAATCAGATGTTAGCATTAGGAATAATAGAGATCAGTAACTCTCCATTTTCATCACCCTTAGTTATTGTCAGGAAAAAGGACAATAATATACGTCTTTGCGTCGATTACAGAAAACGTAATACTCAGACTGTCGCAGACAGCGAACCTCACCCTCTTATTGACGATTTACTTACTCGTCTATCTACAGCAACGTATTTCACAAAAATTGACTTAACCAAGGGATATTGCCAGATTCCCTTAACAGAACAAGCCAAATATTTTACCGCGTTCTCGACTCCACAAGGTCTCTACCAGTGGAATGTCATGCCTTTCGGGCTCATGAACGCGCCTGCAACGTTCATTCGCATGATTCGAAAAATTTTATCTTGCAGATCTGACATTATCACGTATATTGATGATATTTGTCTATTTAGTTCTTCATTTGATGAACATGTGGTAGGATTAAGTTCAGTAGTGGACGTTTTAAGATCTAACAACTCAACTGCCAGACCAAGTAAGATACAAATAGCTTTTCACGAGATAACTTTCCTTGGACATATCATAGGGGCTGGACGTATCCAAACTATTCCCCACAATGTATCGAAAATTTTTAATTTATCAGTTCCACAAACTAAGAAGCAAATTAGGAGTTTACTGGGTCTTGTGCAGTATTATAGCAGATTTATACCCAACTTGTCGACCTTCACGGCTGTCTTGTCTTCGTTATTGAGGAAAGACATGCATACTTAAATTAAGTGGACAACAGACTGCGACGAAACTTTTAATAAAATTTTGTTAATCTTTTCCAGGCCACCTATTTTAAGGTTGCCAGATACTAAAAAAATGTTCATTCTCCGTACAGATGCAAGCGGTTACGGATTAGGCGGTAGCCTATTACAAGAACATGATGGCGTACTTCCCCAACTCTCTTCATATCGAGGAAACATACCGATGCCGAACTCAAATATTCGGTAATTGACAAGGAACTCCTCGCAGTTGTGTGGGGAATCCAAAAACTGGAGAAATTTCTGCTCGGCGCACCTTTCGTGATTCAAACCGACCAAAAGGCAGTAGCTTTGTTTAGAAAAGTCAATCACAAGAACGCGTAGTTAGCACGATTTACAATACTGCTCCAGTCATTTGACTTTACAATAGAAGCCATTCCGGGACACGAGAATGGTAGCAGACTCCCTATCTCGACATCCGTCATCATCAATCGAAGAAAACCAATAACTCAATGAACTAATACTCGTTATATACTGGAAGTTATCCAGCCGTATTCAAGAAATGACAAACTTACCACTCCTAATGGACAAATACATTAAGGTGTTCAAAGACAGTGGAGAATTTCGTTACAAAGTTTCGGATTTAAAAATCTTACTAGATCTCTGATCAAATGTATGAAAACGAAACATTCTGGAAATGTTCAGGAAACAAAATTACTTTTCAAATAGTCGCACGACATTATCGAGTTCGTTCGTACTTTGGTTAGTGTCCATACGTAGCTCAAACGATTTCAAACATTCCTCTATCAAAAGACGATTGAAAATAGGATCGAACTTACCTATACATACCTTCAAGTACTGTCATTCGAACTCAGGATCATCTATAGTTCCATGAATTGAACATTAAGCACATGGATGGACTTCGTATTACGCATCCATCGGAATTGACACTAGTTAGTTTAACTCTTTCAGTCCCACGCAGAAAAGTGGGTTTGGCCCAAACAAACGTTTTTGTTGTTGTTTGGAAATAATTTTTTTAAATGTTCATATGCATAAACAAATTTGTTGTTGCATATGAAACTGAAGGTAAATGGATGTACTTTACTCTTGTGCTACAAGTATTAAAGCTTTCATTGAAAAATTATTAGTTATCCAAGGTAAAATGTATAGGAGCAAAAGATACAGAATCCACTTTAAAGGCTACTGGGTCAAATGTGTCTAAACCATGAGCCATTATATAGTCGATTGGGACTTAAAGAGTTAATACTTTAGAGTGATTAAATAAAAGAATTTCAAAACGTACAGTATCACACAATTAATTAATATAATTACTTTAGTGAAGTAACTATTAAGTATTATATGTCTTTTAATGACGTATATTGACATAATGATTATATGTATTACGGTTTATTAGTTGATAGATTAATTAGGTTATATTTATTTAGATAGTTTCTTTTACACACAAATATTCCATTCTAATCTATTAATTTCTTATTACTTTCTCTTCATCCAATCTTGATTTTTCTTTTCTTTTCTTTAATTTCTTTTACAATTAGACCATACTTTATTTTACTTAATTAGATTTTTATCCTATAACATCCTTCACACATTACATTTAGTTAATTTTATATTTAATTAGATTTAGATTATGATGTTCTTTAACACAACACACATTTATTAGTCATGACATAATTTTAGTTACATACATAATTATTTAGTATGTTAGCTGACAGTTGACATCTTTTTAGTTAACTTATTATATTTTATGACATGTACTATATTTGACTGCGACCTTTGACAATGTTTAGTGAAAGCATCGTGGGACATAAGTCGATAATCTTTAAAAAATTTTGCAATAATTATGTAAAAATAAAAATTTATAGAATACATTTTTTTACCCCCGTCGGTCAGGGGAATGTTACGATAGGGTTTATGACGTTAGCCACTTTGATAATGGGTTCTTTAAAGTTACGCATTAAGGGGTTTAAAATGCTATTAATATATATTATGTTTCGCGCTTCACGGTAATTGAACGCGAATCGGTAGAGTCGCGTAGATTTATGATGACGTGTTGCGTTGGTATGCTAACACGTGACGACATTATAATTGTACCCGATTTTGCAATGCTGCCGTCGATGATAGTAATTGTGAACAGGATTTTCTCTATTATATGGCACCAGGGTCTGCCTATTGGATATGGATACAAATAACGTCTCAGTTTGATGAAGTGAAATATTCTTCAGGTCAAGAATAGTTGCAGGGAGTAATTTTATTACTAAGTGTCTGTTACGGTAGTTTTATTGATATCGTCTGCTAGAGGTGGCAGTGCACATTTTTACGGTCAATAGAATTAATAGAAATGGATGTTTATACTTCGCGAATTAATGAACGCGAAATACACGGTCAAATTATGACGTGTTTGCGTCGATAAGGTCACGCTTCGTGACTTAGTTACTGTACCCTTGTTACGTTGTCCGTCAAGCCGAACGGTCGTGTTTTTAACCTCCTTCCACTATTGGGCTTTGCTAATAGCCATAATTATGTAAAGTGATACCAGGACTCAGGGTCAGTCCAGATAATAGTATATACAAGTGAATTCACAAGGTTAGTGATTAACCTGTGTTAAGGAAGGATATTTAATAAGTAATTTGATTATATCGTCAAGACATCATGCGCTCACTTCTGGCTGTCTGGATTCCAGTAGCGCATGTACATAGCCATGATGGTCTGTCGACATGATTTCAATATGACACGGACGGATATGAATATATATGCAAGTAAATTCTAATTAACTGTATGCAAATATTGTACCTGTATGACTGTCTTCGTGTATGAACTGTGAATAAACCATGGACTCTAACTTGAAGACTTATCTACGTCGATACGTTGCGGATGTGTGGCTGCATTAACAATGTTGATTAATATTACCTTGAAGAACTCTTCCAATGAGAAGACTTATAATATCATAATAAGCTCCGAAAGGAACGAATGTCTTCTTGGACAGCCAACACATAATGAGTCCATATAACGGTGAACCTCATTGAAGATTATAACCGAACGAAGCACGCATTCGCGATTGAACAAACACTGAACCAGCTCAGCCTTATCAGCCCCTTATCCCATCCTTATCAGTGTCCAAATTATAATTATCGACCAACTTTGATTGTTCGTTACCGGATTACCGACCTACGGAATCGCGAGTAAATAGCCAGACGTTGTGTTGATTAATGAAGTAAAAGTCAGGAGACGATTCGTATAGATTGCATGAACTTTATGTATGCTTGATTACTATGATGTCTTATGGATTCGCATATCGTCAATTAAATGTATTTTTGTGGACTCGTACCACCTTGGACTTATCAACTCACTATTGTTGAAGTTTTGGTCAGTTTACACCCAACATTCGCCAACATAATATAAGCACGATGTTCAAGAGGAAATAAGTCATAAATGATAAAGAGAATCAATTCAAGACATGGCCAGAAATAATGCACACTCTTTATTAATAACGGAAATGGTTCAAAATGTCAAGCAATAAAAGCAGACCTCCAAGCCACAAGCAAGCGCAACAAAGTGGTCTAACATCCCTACTATAACAAAGTGATGGCCAGTGTGGGGAACGAAAAAAAATTATATATATATATATATATATATATATATATATATATATATATATATATAAAAATATATATATAGTATATATAATATTATATATCATAAAATCATAATGATAGCAAGTCTTTCAGTAATTCAAAAACATCTAGTGAAGATTCAAATGCAACTTTTTCTTTATTGATTTACAATTAGTTTATCCGCCATTTTATGCTATCTTTAACCTCTTAGGCAAATGCTTACCCTTCAAAGCATAATTCGAAACCTTCTCTTAAAGTAGTTCAATGTCGAAATAATTTGTTATGCTGTCCTTCAATTTAAACTGTCCATTCTAAACATTATTCGAAACCTTTTTAACCAAACGAGAGGGTACAAATCTTAGGATATAACAATATCTCAAAACCGTTTCTCAGAACAATGGTTCTAAAGATCACGTTCACACAAATTATTCAGTGGAAGTCTGTTCATGTAAACCTACCCAAAGAGAATAATATCAGAACATCCAATTCTCTTTTACACAGTCAGGTTAACCACAGGATGCCCCACAGAATGAATTGGGTCTACGTTTTTTCTGTCTCTTTAAATTAGTTGCTCTTAGTCATTGCTCTAAAATCATTCATACCTTAGATATGTCTTTGTCTTCTGTAACTACGCTGGTTACCGTTTCGTCATATGTTGTCGCTTCCTATAAATGTCGTGTACTATTATACAAACAAGTTAGTTTTAGAGATTAATTGATTGTTACGTCATCATAGTATAAACTATCGTTAATATTTCATTTGAACAGTATGCTGGTTCTATAGTGTTGTCATCAGTCCGGTCACATTTATATCATACAGGACGTTGGTAATCAACTTATATGATTACTATGTGTAATAAACTCTAGATACTCATTTACTTACGTTAAACTCAGACCAGCAGTGCGATCTTTATTTTCTCATACGTCAAAACAAAAAGAATTGACGTGATGACCTTCTGCTAAAAAAAATCTTGTTGCTAAAAACTGACTTCTTGAAAAGAATGAAAGAAAACGAACAAACAAAACAAAAACATAAAACAAAAGCAAGGAAATTAATTTTATTTACTTATTTTTATTTAGACTAATTTTACCGCGCAATTATCAACGAAAAAAGAAATAAGATAAAATGCAGAGAATAGCAGAGCACAAGCGAGATTTTGGCTCTAACAACCCAAAGTATAAACATTAGTTGGACATGGTAATTTTAGAAAGTACAGCTGAATCCTACACTGGCTTCCGATCTCAGTGTCCATGGTTCGACCCCCAGACGAGGTGTATTTTTTAGACCGCAAAGGCCTTCCGTGATCGACCTAGCCTAATGAATTGATTCCCAGAGCAACTCAGGGAAGGATACAGGCGGCCGGCGGGATGCTGACCACATCACCCTAGTGTGCCGATGATCAAGAAAATATTTGCCTAACACCATATTGCCAATTTGCCTCAATAGGCATGTTACGGGATCCTTTACCCTTTTTTTTTTACCTTGCAGCTGAATCAAGTTACAATGGACGCGTGTCAGTCTTCAAAGACCTAGTATTATTTGCGATCAGAGAATACACAATCAAATTTAAATAAGTATAAAACAAACTCACCCAAGAGATCTTTTAACATGGGAAGTCGAGGCAGTTGTTCAAATAGTCCTCAGAACATCTGGTGTATATTGATTACTTAGACATAATGATAGGTACTTAATTTTGAACGTAATAAATGCGTCAACAATAATTATCCCAATAATTAACATTTCCTATTTAATAACAAAGGATCCGTCTATGAAGTGACTGCACATAATGTGGGTAATAATCACTTAATCAGAAGTAAAAGACGACAGATGTGGTTTTCAAAACCGGCGAAACCATTTAGAACACGTATACCATTAACCGGCTTTGGAAAAGGGGACAATCAACTGTCTAAAATAGACATGACGTAATGGAACAAAACGTTGGGAGTAGTGATCTTCTTTAACTGCCATGCCTGTTGGTGTAGACGATCATGTCTTTCCACAACTTTATATTCCTGATGTTGTTTATGAGCTTCGTTGTTAATTTTCCCTTTGTTTTATGTCTTCTATGTCATTTTTCAAGGGATTAGGGACAATCGAATGTTTGCTCCGCTCCGACATTGACAATGAGTGCACTAGCTCTGCTTTGCTTTGTGTTTTGACTCACTTTGTTTCTTGTCGTTTTGATTTGCTTAATTATACGTTTTAAAATGCCACATTGTGACTTTGAACAACAAACTATTTGTTCACGAGTTTTCAAACAATTTAGATGTCACTTAAACTAGCATCCTTCCATTATATCTTAAATTCTTTGGCCGCTCTTTAAGATATTATTGCTACAATCAAACCGTTTTATCACAGATTATTGTAATTTAACATCAAAGCAACATTTTTTTTTTTAAAGTCACTAGATACAAGCTTGAGTTCGTGGCACTCTTGAAACGACTCTACAAGGAGCCTTAATGTTGTATAGACAGCAGTGAATGACATTAAAAGCAGACAACTTTTAACCTACCAACAGATTCCATCGCCCCGTAAGCTTCGTTAAACTTTCTCTCGAATAATGATTCATGAGAATAATTAATTGCTAAATACCCGGTGGCCTCTTTCTTGGTTTGGTTTGGTTTGGTTGTTTAAGGACTATCTTCATTGCACACATACAACGCCATCAGTGCTCCGATCTCCTCCCTTAGATCACAGCGGAACGTCCTAGAAAGAAGAAAAGGTATGAATTAGTAACACTTAAGATAATGATATAAGCAAGCAGTGAACACTTTCCATTACAATGTAGAAGCAAATGTAGTACAATGGAAGCAAATCAAACACATGTAAGTAATAAAATATGTTAATAAAAATAATACTTATGGAGAAATAAAAATGACATCAGTTTACATTTTTAGACAAGGAGAAACCACAATAAGATTCAGAAGTAAATACCTTCAACATTTATATAACATCCTTGCTTTACGTGCTCCTCTTTCCTTTTATTGAAGTTTCCCTGAGCTTCCTTCTGGTGCCAAGAACTAGTTGTAGCACATGTCTGACAGTATTTTGAAAGCACATGGGCACCTATAACAAGACCTGTCAAGAACTCCACCACACAACAAATACCAATTTTTGAACTGTGGCCCCTTGTAAGCCAGCTGCCATCAAAACTGACTCCAATATCCATAGTATCTTCATGATATGGTTGATTGCTCTGAGCACAGTTTACGCTGACGTGTGAGCTTAGCAGCGTGATCAAATATTAATTTTACGCATTCTTGCGTTTGCAAAGAAAATTTTTGTGCAATTGCGTTGACAGTTTTTTTAGGCAGGCCAGGCATATCCAAGTTCTGTGCAAAGTAGTTAAATTTATAGGGTCCTATTCATGATAACAACGATGATAGAACCGCAACTTTGTTCACACTGAATGAATTATGTTCATCAACCAATGATGTGTCCGTTGATGCACTGATTTTGTTGCAAACACAACAACTCACTTTGATGAGTTGAACAAGACCGCTCTTGGTCTTATTATTAATTTCTGCAGACAGCTTCCCATAGCATTCTGGACATGCAGGCTGACGAACAAGGTTACATATTTCAGACATATCAACTATAGTTCTGGAGACCGTATTGTTAGACGTTGAAGCTTCTTGCACCGATGAGGCACTTAGTTCCAGCTTTTTACAGAACCGTGGAGTGCTATGGGATAAAGAATTAGAAGTTGTAGATGAGCTTGTGTTGGCTCCCTCATTTACAGCTGAAGCTGACAGTATAACCTCAGACAGACTAGGCTCATTAGGGAGGACCATATGGTTCTGAAAAAAGTACGTAAGAAATAATCACAGCTCAAGGAACATATGTCACATGCTTATAAATACTATGATAATTTATCAAATAATGTGGAATCATGTTGTTTTGCAAACCAGAAAAATGTGATCACTCTTTACTGCCAATGCGTTTACTAATAGCTTACACATATATAAATTTTAAAAGATAATAGCTCATTCACACGTGACTTTTTTAAAAAAAGTATATCGTTGAACCCTTTATGGATTATAATTGGGACATATGGTGTATTAATTCAAGAAAATTAAGTCAGATTTCCATTATCCAAAAATAGTACCTTTTTCCCCTCCTCTCAGTCCTAACAGAGTAAATCAAAACCAAATATGTGTAAATGTTTTTTTTTTTGCGAGACCTCACCACATGTGACTGCTGGCTTCCTATAAGTGATTAATTTTGTAAAGATTACCATAACAAAATTAGCAACATTTACCTGCACTTTCTTGGTTCCATCGCTTCGTTCTGGCCTTTTCCAGTTTTAGATGACGAAAGCTATTCTTTTTTCAAGGCATTTTCACACAAAAAGTTCCGACAAATGAGACTAACTAAATGTGTATAAAGAATTTATGAATCCGACGCCTGTGGTTACACGATACATACAAGATTCACACAGCCAATTAACAGTTTAGAATAGTGAGCTCTACAAACACAGAAAAAGCCGAGGTCGCCGAACTCCCAACGATTTCCATATATGGAAATAATCGTAAAAAAACACGACCTATAAATTCTCGATTTTGGGGACTATAATTTTGTTGAAGGAATAAATGAACTACATCACTGGATTCCCCAGATCTCGGTGAATCTTTTTCCTTCTTCCTCGTCCGTCCTGAAAAGAACATTTGTTGCGTTGTGTCCGTTTTCAGAGGAGCTAAACTAGATGTGGGAAGTGATCACCATTTAGTAGTAGCAAAACTGAAATTGAAACTCATAACGGCTGGACCAACTGTAACTTCACAGAAATGGTTTGACACCAGCAAATTGAAGGACCCCCCTTTACCAGAAATTCTTTTGTGGCTGATATAAAGAAGCGATATCAATTTGCCAAAAGTCAAGATAGGACATTGATGATGTGCACGAGAAATTCAACACCATTTCAACAATATATAAGGAAAGCAGCAAATCATGCTTGGGATTCCAGGAAAGAAAGAAGCAAGACTGGATAACACCAGAAACATTAAACACCATAACGATGAGAAAGGAAATGATAAGAAAGAAAACAGAAGCTAAAACCCCAGGTTAAAGCAACTATTTAGCGAACAGTACAGTCAGCTGGATAAGGACATTAAACGCCAAACCCGAGCCAACAAAAGGAATTTCCTAGACGATCTTGCAAGACAGACAGAAGAGGCAGCACTGAGAAATGAACAAAGCACAGTATACAAAATAACTAAAATCATCAGTAGAAAACGATGTGCAAACAATATTACATTAGTAAGAGATAAGCAAGGAAATCTCATCACGACAGTAGAGGGACAGGAAACAAAATGGGCAGAGCATTTCAGAGAAACTCTGAACAAGGAACCACCAGAGACACAATTGAATGCTCCTGAGGCTGAAAACGATCTAGACGTTAATACCGACATTCCACGAAAAGAAGAAATTATCACAGCAATCAAACGGTTAAAGAATGGAAAAGCTCCTGGCCATGATAACTTAAATGCAGAGCTATTTAAGACAGACCCTGAGCTAGCAGAAGAACTATTAGAACCACTATTTGCACAAGTCTGGAAAACAGGGACAGCACCATCAGAGTGGAACAAAGGAATAGTTGTCAAATCTCCCAAAAAGGGAGATCTTGCAGACTGCAATAATTGGAGAGGAATCACTCTTCTCTCAGTTCCCAGCAAAATACTAGGCAGGATAATTATACAGAGAATTTAAAAAGCAGTAGACCACAAACTGAGGAAAGAACAAGCAGGATTTAGAAAGAACAGAAGATGTGAATATCATATATTTACCCTCAGGAACATTATAGAGCAGTGCTCAGAATGGCAAAGACAGCTGTACATTAATTTCGGTCATTTTGAAAAGGCTTTTGACAGTATACCTAGGGACAAATTATGGAAAATACTGAGGGCTTATGGAATTTCAAGCTGCAACGTGTCAATCACAAAAAGCCTCTGTGACAACTTTACATGTAGTGTTGGGCAGAACAACCTAACCTTTGAAGTGAAGACAGGAGAACGACATGGATGCCCCTTATCAACCACTCTATTTTTAACAGTCATAGAATGTGTGATGTGCCAGACAAAAGAGGGCAATCCAAGAGGAATAAAATGGACTTCATTTTCTAAATTAGAAGATCTGGAATATGCAGACGACATTGCACTACTAGCACATTCACATAAACACATCCAGGAAAAACTGGATAGACTTAATAAGTATAGCCAGCAGGTAGGCTTGAACATCAATCTAAAGAAGTCAGAGGTCATGACGCTCAATGCAAGCGACCCTGAACCCTTATCAGTAAGGAATCAGCAACTGAACAGACAGACACCTACACATACCTAGAATGCATAGTAACACCAGACGGCGGAGCAAGCAAAGACATCAGCAACAGAATGAACAAAACAAGAACACCCTGCTTCAGTCTAAACAACATCTGGAAGTCCTCTCAGTACAGCACAAGGACAAAATTAAGATTATATCAGAGCTGTGTGCTTTCTGTGCTTCTCTATGGTGCAGAATGCTGGAGAGTTACAGAGAATGAAATGTCGAAATTCTCATCTTTTTGCACAACATTCACCGAAACATTTGGCAGAATACCATCACCAACCAAGATCTGCTTACTCGGAGCAAGCAAGAGGACATGCACACCATCATAACTGCCAGACGCTGGAGCTGGATTGGCTATGTCCTCAGAAGAAAACCCGATGCCATCATAAGAACAGCTATGCTATGGACCCCTGAAGGAAAACACAAGAGAGGCCGACCAAAGACTACTTGGCGCAGGACTGTGGAGGCTGAGATACAAAGAATGAACCAGAGTTGGGGCACTGTACAAAGGATGGCCACCGGCCGAGCAAGATGGAATCAATTTGTTGTTGCCCTACAAGACGCCACCAGGCGTGATGGCCACTGACTGCTTTGACGGTCGGCGGCTAGGGATCAAAGAAGAAGAAGCTCACAGGATTCACCAGATCTCGGTGAATCTTCTTCCTTCTTCCTTGTCCGTCCTGAAAAGGACGTTGGTTGCGTTGTGTCCGTTTACAGAGGAGCTATGATATTTGCGCCTTTCGGCCGACACATCTGACTTCAGCACGGCATTTTTTGGGACCGGGTTTGCCTTCGCTCTTCGATCCCTACTCTCTCATCCAGACTGCAGTGATGCCGCCTGTGTTACAGTACGGCCACACTAACGCAAGTTTACACGTTAGTATTAGAAATAAAGTCTAACAGACCGACATACTTGAATAGACTAGCAAGTATAGCACTGGTCAAAGAAAGATAACCCTTAGAAATTAATAGTAAGATAACTCTTAGAAATTAATAGTTAGCTCCCCTTAATCAATAGGCGAAGAGCTAGGCATTGTTGACACTTGAGTGTGCGCAGAAAGCTTTGCACGGACTGAGTATTTTTTAAGAAGAGTCGAGAATTGGTTTTTGAGCGAGACACATCAGTCTTGCAGATCGGTGAGTTTTCCTTGTTAGAAGTTGAGAACTATCCCTTTCTGCAAGTGTAACCTTTTCACACGACTAAGTCAAGATATTATGTTGGAAGAATTGTATAAGGTTTGTACATCTCGATCGCTTTTATGACATTATGATAACCTAACCATGAAGTTATATAGTGAATTATCAGTAGAATCTGCCCTTGTTTACAACTGACATGGGACAGTATTTCATTGAGACTGTCGTTTTATACAAGGAACAATGCTCTTTTTGATTGTGAACGATCTGACCGTCAGTAGTCAGAATATTGAGATGAGTCCAGTATATGAACCTTATAGTCCAGTTGGACTTGTAAATAAAACTGATTGTTTATAAAACCAGTGAGTCATTTGGTTAAGCATGTCGTAGTGGAAGGTATCAAGGAGAATAGATAACGTGACAGCCTGTGTGAGTAATAAGAACTTGGGTTGAATCATCTTTCATTCGGGACCAACAGCTCTGGTGATAACCAGTTACACTCGAGAGATTCCCATAACAATCACCAAAACCTAACCACATGTCACATAAGACAAAATAGTGCCGTTCCCCTTCGTTCAGTCACCTTACTGCCACACCTGTTTCCTGGACCACCACGTGGAGATTGAGTAGGGTCTTAGTCAGCTCTGGTTCGCTGACCCTGACGCAAGCAGTCAAGCTAAGAATCGCTGACTGCATTCCCGTTTGCTGCGTCTTCGGTTCCTCGGCGAATTTAATGATACGTAAGGGCGTAAGCTTGGTTGCTGTGGAAGAAACTAGGTTTAATTAGACATATTTTCTCGAGTTTGAGAAAATCTTTCCTAACCATACCTTTTTCAAAGTCAAAATACGTAATGTTAGAACGCAATTTGACATTTAATTCTGTTATTTTTAAATTCTAGAGGTGCTAAAGTATCAGAAAATGGACTAATCCTAAAATCCTAATTTTTTTTGGGATTTCGACCAAAATTTATCTCCCGTTCCTCCCCTTAACAACTGGACGAAAAAAAAAATCAGTGAAAACTGGATCAATCACAAGCCTAGATCCAGAACACGCCGAGTAAGGGACGAGACTGTACAAGAGAGGGCATTTGAACAATTTATACAGAGCTCCAAAAAATTTAGTGCGCCGTGCATCTGTGTAGCATAGAGATTTACGATCAATAAATTTTCTACATTCTTTTATTTTCTACCCGTGTCCTCTACTTTATTATCGTTCTTTTATCCTTTTAATGTTTTTTGCATTCGTTCGTTAGCGACAAAATATATTTTCCCATTCTAACGTTTACCTGTTTCCTTTCTCATTTAGAAGCGCATTTTATGACATAATGTGTCAGTCACTGCACAAGACGAATACTGTGAAATGCGTCTCGATAGACATGGGATGGCAGACATTCGTCTCGTTTTTCCATGACACTCACGGCTGAGTTCTCTGCGAGAGGTGTGAACGGCGCCCTCATGCATTGCCCAGGGATGAGAATAGTTAGATGGAGGTGTTATAGACATGTTTTGGCAGTTATGGCTGGCCAGCGTCTAAGAATGTGAAGTGTTAGGAGAGGGGGAGATACCCGCGCTATTTCGGATTTCGAAATAACGTGGAATCTTTGTCTGTTTCATATCCTACCAGAAGTTTAAACGTGACTTCATTCTGTTCTCCAAATTTACAGTAGACAGGCTGTTTCGTGCTAAAGAGAACAAGCTGTATAGCGAAGTCTGAGTTTGTTTCGTTAATTTTGCCGAGCCTCTAGACTACCATTAAATATAAGCGTATCATTCTAGATTGTGCGATCATCTGTAGCTCTGTGTGGAGGTAAATATACATATATCTATTACGTTGAGTGATCTAGTGATAAGAGTACAAATTTAGAGAAGAAACTTTTACCTTTAACGTGGGTTTGCAAGTTATACAGTGCTGTGCCCATTTAGACCGAGTACAACTCTCACTAACGGGTCATTTTAAGGACTAAATTTACTGTGCTTCACAAACTCTCAAGTACATTTTCAGCCCTTGTGGCAAGTAAATATCCCTATCATTAACATTCCGACGTAGTTTTGACCAGTGGTGGTGTGACCAAATATAATCCTATACTGAGATAAGGCACCGACCTGACATTCCTCATTTCTAGAAACCTAAGCTATTGACACTGTGTTCGCTGTTAACGTTCGTGCCTGAACAATTTTAATGTGTCTTAAACAGACATCCAAAATAAGAATAACCAAGAAAATGTTTCCCTGAAGCAGTGAATTCAACCCGTCTTTTTGGAACTGGGGTTCTCTTGGCCAAGGCTAGCATTGGAGAGTCTGTATGTGCATGACCTAAAAATTGTGTTTCCAGAAGTTGCTACCAAAGCTGTAAGTATGCATGAAAGCATGTGATCACGGCTGACTGAATAGAGTGAATGCAGGACTGAGTGATTCCTTTATTGTTGTATTTTGGCACCCATTTTTGCTGTCTTAAATTTCTTTATGCAAGTTTTGTTTTGTTGCTAACAATATTCTTCCTTAGGATAGATCAGAGTATCCAAGTCTGTTCATATATTTAAAGGGAAATCTTAGACTCAAGCATATGTATCTGTGACTCTTTGGGGCTATCACTTTTCTTCTAACGGGACTGTGGGCTATACATCGAGGGGAAAGATCATACCAATAGGTCTATTATACGTGCAGCAATTCATTGATTTTATGACTACTTGTATATGCTTTGATGTAATTTTATGTGTTGTGATGGAATTTTCTGATAATTAAAATTCTCTTGAACTTAATCAGCGTGTCGGTCAGCTCGTTCCAAAATATCTATATAATCATTGTTATAACTTTTCCCACGTGTGTGCGTCTAACTGTCGTCACTTATATGTGTGTGTATGTGAGTGGATATATATATATATATATATATATATATATATATATATATATATATATATATATATATATATATATATATATATATATATATATATATATATATATATATATTATGATAGACTGTCTGACTCCTCTAAATCTGTTGTAGAAGATAGGCTGAGAGAGAGAGAAGATTGCTCGATTTCAGAGACAGCCTCTATTTTTCCTACCATCTCACTCGTTGAAAACTGTTTCTATTATTATCTCTCACTGTGACTATCACTTATTCTAATCTATTCAGAAGGGACCACCCCTAGTCTTAAGGTGCTCGTTTTCCGGGAATTGAACTCTAGTCCTGAGCAAATACGAATATCAGCTCGTCTGCAGGATACATTTTCTTTATTCTGATATAGAGTAAGAGTGCGATGTCTTGCAAGTTTTTATATCTTTAAAAATAATTTATCCCCTAGACAATCGATCTGTTTATGGGCGTGCTGACCACACAATTAATAATGGTTTTTCCACAGCATTTTGAGTAATATACATTTGTTTTACAGGTTGATTTTGTCGGAATATATGTTAATTACTGATTTTGTAATACTAAACGCTGGTAAAGTTTGTGATTGTCTAACAGTCACAGGGTTCTGAAGAAGTAGGTGTTTGAGCTAAGCTAAGGAGTGCGTTCAGACAATTGCGTCCGGTTAATTGCCTCCGTTAACCTAACTGACTTCAGGGGTGAACTTGTAGTGGACTTAAAATTAAGGGGGTTTTTTCCTCCTAAATTTTTGCAATTATTATTTTGTTTCCACTGTAGCAACTTATTTTTCAGTGAGTAATCTTAAGTACCATTTATTTGGCGTAATCGTCTGCATTAGAGCTTGTAGAGCCATGAATAGCAGCGATAGTTCGATACTATAGTATAGGAGGAGGTATCCCAGGTTAAGGTATATCATCTTTTGTTTTGGTATTTTCTCGTAAGTGGTAGGAACCAGGGAATCCTTTTCTTAATTTCTTTCTCGTCTAAGTCTCAGTCACCTATTTACTATGGCAGAAAGGGCGAAGCTTAGGCAGATCCTCAGGGACGAAGCGAGAGAAGAAGGTTTGGACGGAGAAGAAGCGAAAGCTTTTGTCAGGGACGAACTTGAAAGATATGATGCGGAGCAGAAGGAGAAAGCGCATGAAAAAGCTCTGGAAGTTCAAAGTCGTGGTGCTGCCTCTACCTCCAGCAATGGAGAGTCTTCTCCTCATTCTTCCTTAACTGATCCTCCTAACACTCAATCTACTCACCTCACTGCTATGTCTTTTGTGCTAGAATCTTTCCCTTGTCCTAATGAGAAGATTGACACGTATCTAGAAAAATTTAAGAAAATTGCAACTCTGTACGGTTTAGAAAGGTCGCGTTGGAATGTGAAGCTTTCTCAGGCTTTGAAAAGCAGTGCGTATGATGTTTACGCCAAACTGGAAAGCAGCCAACAAGACAACTACGACGTGTTGAAGAAAGCTTTACTTGAGCGCTTTGAAATGAATGCGCGAAAGTTTTTGCAACTGTTTCGCAACAGCAGGAATGAGAGCTCTGAAACTTTTCAGCAGTTCTCATCTTGTCTAAAGGGATATCTGACAAAGTGCCTAGAACTCTCACAGCTCCCCTCTACCTATGAAGGTCTTGAGGAATTTGTTATAACCGAACAAATAAAGAACACTTTGTCTGCTGATACCCGGAGATTTCTAGCTGAGCAGGGTGCAGAAAAGCTTGAAGACATCTTGCAAAAGTCTGAGCGTTATCAAAATGCGCTGGCTAAACTGGCGGCCACATAACGTAAACCGACAGAAGAGCATTTTCGAAAGATTAATCTAGACCAATCTTCTCATGCTTCTAATCAGAATAACCACAGAGAAACTGGACCTCAAAACCCCCCTCCTGAAAAATCTAAGTTCTACAAAAACAAGTACCCCAATCAGAGTAAACAGTCTGATCAACCCGACCGCCCTTCATGGCACCGCAGCCAGCGAGGACAAGGTGACAAAGGGAAAACCCCTGTGCACGGGATTAATGATCAGAGCGAGCACACTGAGCCTAAACGCATCAGATGCTTGCTAACAGTCTTGCAAGGCGGAATTATTGACAGTGATTCCCAACCTGTAGAGGGAGACAGACCCTCTACGCAAGGTACTGTTATTTTGAACGGTTCTCAAACTTTTTGATTATTTTACACGGGCTTTCTTTTGATTGCATTTTTGCTAGAAACCTGGTTAAGCCCGGTCAAGAGACAGGAGAGATGTCGAACTTTGTGGAGTCTCTAAGAGTGATGCACCTACAGCGCTTCCCATCGCATTGGTGGAGATACACTCTGACTTTGTCAGAGGTGTGATCAAAGCGGCTGTTATGGATGACCCCATCTACCCAGTCATACTTGGCGGTAGATACGTGTTTATTGGGAAACCGGAAGAGCCGATTGTGGCAGCAGTAACTACAAGAGGGCAAACCAAGAAGGAACGGGAGCCTGCGCCTAATTTGTTACCTATGCAACTTAAAGAAGCGCAACAAAAGGACCATACTTTGGCACCCTGCTTTAGGAAACTGCCCATGGCTAAGGAACCCAGACAGCACGGAGACATTTTTTCTAAGGATGGTGTACTTTATCGCAGAACGGGCAAGCCTGACCAAGGTTACAACCAGCTCCTAGTACCAAAACAGTACAGAAGCTAAATCCTAAAAATGGGGCACTCTCTTCCCTTTAGCGGACATATGGGACAGAACGCCACAAACCAACGGATAACCACTCATTATTGGTGGCCAGGAGTAAATACTGATATTATCAGGTATGTCAAATCCTGTGTCCAGTGCCAACGTGTACCACCCAAGCAACGGACACCCCCAGTCTCTTTGGGTGAAATGCCAATAGTGTGAACACCATTCGAACGGGTTGTAATCGACATTTTGGACCCCTAGAAAGGACTAAAAGAAGGAACAGGTTCATCCTCACCTTAGTCGACACATGCACTTTATGGACAGAAGCTATCTCGCTAACATGCGCAGATGCCAAGCAATCGCAGAAGCCCTCGTGCAGATTTTCACTCGGTTGGGATTCCCTCAGCAAGAGTTGACGGATAACGGATCTCCATACCGTAACCTGTGGATGGATGAGATCGTTAAGATCTTGAGGAACCAACACATCTACATAAAGCCTCATACTCCGGCCGGAAATGGGCTCGTGGAACGTGTTAATGGAAACCTCAACATGATGTTAAGTAAACTGGCACAAGTGAAACCTGAAGATTGGGATCTTTGTATTCCTGCAGCTTTATTTAGTTACATAGAATCTCCGCATACGTCCACAGGATTTCCGCCAGCAACGCTTTTATTAGGCAGACCCATTAAGGGCCCGCTTGAAGCCTTACTCAGGTCGCTGACAGACCAGAAGGCTGATGAGACAGTTGTCTCAGCAAGTAAATATGTGTCGGATTTAAGGGAAAGGTTGAAACTAGGATGGGATCTAGCAACGACTAACTTTAAGCGAGCACGCACAAAGCACGCTAACCGATACAGGAAAGTCGCGAAAGAAAGAGAATTGGAAGCAGGAGAGAAAGTTTTGGTGTTACTCCCCACCGGGAACAACCAACTGAGGATCGGATGGCAAGGGCCGTTTACCGTCCTGAAAACGATTTCTAAGGCTAACTACCAGATCTCTATTGAAGGAAAGGAGACGTTTTCCATTTAAATCTGTTAAAGAGATACTTGGAAAGACCGGTGCCGAAATCCGAACATCTCCTGACGATCGCCAAAATTGACGAAGATGACGATAGGATCAGGGAAATTCCACTGCGCACACACGAAATCTTTAAAAAATGTCAAAAGCGGCAACACTCTTTCAAGCGCGCACGGAAGACATTCCAGAGAAGGAAGAATGGTGGAGGGGACTTGAGAAGGAATTGGAGAGAGACGGAGGGGGAAGATGAGAGAGAAGAGGACAGACGCCCTGAAGCTACGGATATAGGAAATTTATTTCCATAACGTAGACATGGAGTGCTTCCATATCTTAAAGGGGGGGGGGGGGGGCCGTTCTGTCGCATAGAGATTTATGATCAATAAATTTTCTATATTCTTTTCTTTTCTACCCGTGTCCTCTACTTTATTATCGTTCTTTTATCCTTTTCCTAATTTTCGCATTCGTTCGTTTGCGACAAAATATATTTTTCAGTTCTATTGTTTACCTGTTTCCTTTCTCATTTAGAAGCGCATTTTATGACATAATGTGTCAGTCACTGCACTAGACGAATACTGTGAAATGCGTCTCGATAGACATGGGATGGCAGACATTCGTCTCGTTTTTCCATGACACTATCGAATGAGTTCTCTGCGGGAGGTGTGAACGGCGCCCTCATGCATTGCCCAGTGATGAGAATAGTTAGACAGAGGTGTCATAGACGCGTTTTGGCAGTTATGGCTGGCCAGCGTCTAAGAATGTAAAATGTTAGGAGAGGGGGAGATACCGGCGCTATTTCGGATTTCGAAATAACATGGAATCTTTGTCTGTTTCATATCCTACCAGAAGTTTAAACGTGACTTCAGTCTGTTCTCCAAATTTGTAGTAGACAGTTTGTTTCGTGCTAAAGAGAATAAGCTATATAGCGAAGTCTGAGTTTGTTTCGGGAATTTTGCCGAGCTTCTAGACTACCAATAAATATAAGCGTATCATTCTAGTTTGTGCGATCATCTGTAGTTCTGTGTGGAGGTAAATATACATATATCTATTATGTTGAGTAATCTAGTGATAAATCGCTTTTTTCATTTCACTAGGTAGATTTCTGTGCAGAAGAAATTAATTGATAAGTATGTTATATTCACTAATCGAAATGTTACAGTGGAAAGCAGAATAAATTATAATTTCTAGCTTAAACTCATGCAGCTGTAAATGAATTTAATTAAACTGCGAACGATCAGTCGAGAATATTTTAAACTAACTTATAATTGCACTGATTCATCATTGAGTATTGACGAAATACGTATGTATTTCTAATTCATGATGACTGATTTTGTGAATATAACTTATTTCACGGGAATTTTAAATGATAAGACAAGCTCTACGCTTGCAGTTCATAATGTAAGTTATAACCGAGGAATAGTATGTATAAGTATTTTATATGTTTATTTTCTTTATTCAGTGAAAACTGGGGTAGCCCAACTTTGCCAGCATTTGAGTACAAATTGAGAGAAGAATTATTTTACCTTTAACCACGTGGGTTTACAAGTTAACATCTGTCTGAAAATGCGTGTGTCTCCATAAATAGACAGAGTACAACTCTCACTAACGGGTTTTTAAGGACTAAATGCTTATACTGTGCCTTTGAGCCAGGTCATATTTTTTCACAAACTCTCAAGTACATTTTCAGCCCTTGTGGCAAGTAAATATGACTATCAGTAACATTCCGACGTAGTTTTGACCAGTGGTGGTGTGACCAAATAAAGTCCTATACTGAGATAAGGCACCGACCTGACATTCCTCATTTCTAGAAATGTACTCCAAACTCATACAGTCACTTTTCCGAAAGGAAAATTTATCATTAGAGAGTCTTTTACTTGCGAATCCAGAAACCTGATTTATGCTATCATCTGCAAGAGGTGTGGCATGACTTTTTTGGTGAAACTGGTAGGCGTTTGGCAGACAGGTTTCGTGAGCACTTGAATGACATCTATCATGACAAACATTTACCGGTGGTCCTTCATTTCAATACGCCTGACCATTCAGGTAATTCCGATATACATGTCACTGCCCTTTGTTCATGTGCCGGTAATGACAAGACTCGCTTTTCGTTGGAGAATCGCCTTATTTTTTAAAATGGGCGTTTTAGCTCCCGGTGGTTTGAATATACAACATCATTTTGCATAATTTCTGGTAGCTTTTCTCTTTTTCATTCTTTATTCGTTGTCTTTTAGATCTATCTTCTTATGTTTTTGTTTTGGTTCGTTTCGTATCTTTTTATATCTCTTGTTTTATCGCTATCGTGCGTCACTTCCTTGTGATTTCTGTGACAAGAGACTACCGCTTTCTTCCACAGTTCTTTGGATCGAGCTAAGCTAACTTTTACTAGTTCCACAGTTTTGTTTATTCTTCTTTTTTTCGTTTCGTTGATTATTTACTTTCTTGTTTCAGTATTTCTTTTAGATTTAACGGTTTTCTTGTATAATTATTGTTCCTTTTTTCTCTCATCACTGTTTTTGTTTACTTTTTCCATCTGCTTGTATCACCCATTTGTTGTATATTTCTCATCATCGTATAGTTTTGTAGTACCTATATGTCATTTTTGTCATTGTCACCTGTTTGTGGCTGACGAAGGGTAAAACCCGGAACGTCCCTTGTCTCATGTGAACTGTTATTTGTAAAACTGATTCGATACCGTTTTATTAGTTTATAAACTCATTTCAAGAAACCTAAGCTATTGACACTGTGCTCGCTGTTAACGTTCGTGCCTGGACAATTTTAATGTGACTTAAACAGACATCCAAAATAACAATAACCAAGAAAACGTTTCCCTGAAGCAGTGAATTCAACCCGTCTTTTTGGAACTGGGGTTCTCTTGGTCAAGGCTAGCATTGGAGAGTCTGTATGTGCATGACCTAAAAATTGTGTTTCCAGAAGTTGCTACCAAAGCTGTAAGTATGCATGAAAGCACGTGATAACGGCTGACTGAATAGAGTGAATGCAGGACTGAGTGATTCCTTTATTGTTGTATTTTTACACCCATTTTTGCTGTCTTAAATTTCTTTATGCAAGTTTGTTTTTGTTGCTAACAATATTCTTCCTTAGGATAGATCAGAGTATCCAAGTCTGTTCGTACCTTTTGTCGTGGTTGAGTAAAGTGTAGAGTATTTGTCGAGTTGGACAACAGTAGCGAAATCGACAAGGGATAGTGGACTGACAGAGTTATAGATTACACTTTAGATAAGGTATAAATAGGAGATGGACTTGAGACAACCTGGAAGAAGATTTATTCAAAGGATCTCTCTCTCCAGGCCTCAACTCACTTTTACTGTCTAAGCATCTCATGCTCTCACTCTTTTCTCTTATCATACATAGAGATTCTAGTAAAGAGCTAAAAATACAAATATGGATGGAAAGGTCGTGAACAGCGTATTAATAAAGGTGTAAACTTTATTAAAGAAGAAAAAGCATGGAATTAATGCATATCATCACAACAACATAAAATCAATCATCAATAACCAAAATATTCAAAATACACCAACAACCACACACACACCACCATTCATAAAACCTGTAGAACACAGAGAGATGAAATAACTGAGTGTCAGTCCGTCCGCTTTCGGGACCATATGAAATAGCTCCAGTAAGTGATTTTTTCGTACATATCCTCCATGGGTGATGGAATTAACCTGAATAAAATCACTGTATAGACGCTATCATTGGTGATTCCTCCCTAATTGCGCGAGGTGGTCTGGAAGACTCTATTTATCTCCTGCTGATCGAATAAACAAACTGAACGACTGCCTGTCCATAGATGGCTGCTCATACGTGCGAGGTTTTAAGTATCCAGAAAATACACCAGAAGAAGTCACTTGAGGACAAAAAGTCCCAGGCGCGCTTATCCGGCGCAAGGCTCCGCTTGGCTGTAAATCCTGTTTAAACTGGTTTGGCTGTGGTTTGCTGAGTGCCCCGTTTAGGCACAAAAAAGGCGGGTGATATGGAATTCTGCTATAGGCATGCTGAGTGGTTTTGATATTCTGGAAGCCGCAATGCTCTGGCTGGTAATCCAATAGGCGAGTAGAGAACTACTACTGCGTTTGGCGATTCCAGATTTTGCGTTGGCTCCGTTGCACTGCGTGAGCTTAACTTGGCGTTGACAAAAAGGGGTTTTGATTCAGGAACGGGGTTGACGATTCGTTGCTAGATGTATACAGAAACCCTCTAGATCGAAGAGTATATGACTTTCTTCGCCTGACTGAAGTCTGCTCTAGCGATTCGGTCTCCCTGAAACTGAGACCCAAAAAGAGACACCCTTTTACTTCAAGCAAATAATAAATCACACTAACTTTATACAGAAAGTTTCGCTCCACTATGGGATTAAATTTATTGTAGTTATTGCTATGATAGTTTAGGGCTGTCTTTAACCATGTCTCCTGTTCCTTAAAAATATCAATTATCAACACGCGCCCGCATAGGCTTAATATCTTTTGTACACCCATGTAACTGTCATTAAATGTTCTGACAGCAAAATCTCCTCCTCTTCTCCCAATCTCAACATACAGGAAACCTAACCTGTAGTTACAGTTAAAATGAATATGCTTATTCATCTTACAACATTAAATGAATTTACATAAACAGATTACAGCATTTGACATTACACAAATAAATCGTATGTCCCCTTTGGAAAATATATTAGCATTCCACAAAATGAGTACAAAGAAAATGCAATGTTCTTGCTATAATAATACAGTTGTGGCTAAATCATAAGATATAATTATATCTATGCCTGGTGACTGCTTTCAGTGAAAGTTATAGACTAGTGCCTAGCCACACAAGTAAGCATAAAATGATCCTCCCTTGCCACTAGAAATATCTATCAAAAAGGAATAAGTGACTATCTCCTATAATCCAGAGTTATTACCTGCATCTCACTATTCAGTTTTAAAGTGAACAATCCACACCTGACATTATCTTACAGAAATGACAGTTAATTTTGCTGACTCTTAACCCAATGGTAAGCATTCGTGGACTGATTCTACGCCTAATATCTGTTATTGTAAGTTTAACATTTAACCCATGATAAACCGTAACAGTTTAAGCACCACTTAATAGGCCGTAGACAGCGCTACCTTATCACTGAATAAATTACTAGGAGAAGTCCTCAGAAATAAATTCACTTCCCTAACAGATATATATAAAAGCTAACATGAATCTAATATTATAATTATAAGATATGTCAACTCACCCCGAAAATGACTAGAACATAGGCAAACACATTCTAGTACTGTGTTAAAGTTTGCCTTATCTCATGATGGTCATCTACGGGCCAGGAAAATTTACGAATGTCTTTGTCTATTAAAACCAGTCTACTCTTATAGATCACAAGGGACGCTCCCCCCGGACACCTGGCCTGCATATTTCTACAGAAGTTCGGCGAAAGACGTAATCTAGAGTAAGACAAAAGAAATCGTGCGAAAGTTCCCCAGGTAGAGAAATGCATAACATTATGCTCTATCTTGTCTAAGGGCAAAAACCCAAAGACTGACCGCGGGTTTGTCTCCCCCTGTTTCCAGGATGCATAATATTATGATCCGAAGCAGCGTTCTGGAAGCCAAACACAGGGACCCTTTCGCTCGTGATCAAAGGCTTTAAACGTAAGAGATATTCCCCTGGTCAGACCAGGTGCGGCTTAGATAATATTATCGTTCGCTGACCGCTACAGGCCGGAACGTAACCAAACCTCGGGTGGGGTTTGAGAAGGTGAAAAAGTTTGGCCACGAAGGTAGAAAATGAAAGAAAAAGAAAATACAAAATGTCCAGGAAAACAGAACATTTAAAGGAGTAATCAAATTATGGACAAGATGGTAAAATACATTATCGGTCACGTGACAAGTGCCCCCCCCCCTCCTCCCCCCTTTTAAAGTTCGAGGAATACGGACAAAAATGACAGTAATTTATCTTTTCCATCGATGTCCGTTACATGTCGTAAGAACCTTCTATAATCATAACCAAAATCGTATCCAATTTCTGTCAGTACTGTATGACTAGCTCCGAGTTCATTTCTTTTCTTCCCTCTGTCTAATAGACGTTCAGCGAATGGGATTTTGCGAGGCCAGTCGGCGCTGACGCCCTTCGTTTCCGTGTGAACCTGACCTTGCTTCCGCAATTCGCTGTGCCTGTTTATGGTCCGGAAAATTATCCGCACCTGTTGTGGTTTTCGGCCCCGCCTGAACTCACTGGCCACTGCGTAGATAATCCGCCTGTTATGTGCAGTGTAATCATTGTTGGGCTCAGGCTGCTTATGTATATTTTTTACCTGTCACGGGCGTGGCCTTGAATAACCCTCTATAGCTGCAGTCTATAGGGATTTTTCGCGCGCGTGTAACCCTAGTTGGTAAATAAAGCCGTTCGTTGGCCGAAGAAATGCTAGCATTTTTCTTCTGCCTCTCCACACCTACTCCCCTGTTTCGGTGGGAGCATTGATCAATCTTCAGACCTGTGCCGTCTAAAGGTGGGTCTGGAGCTTTCCTTGCCTTGCCAGTCACAACTCTGGCTTGGTCAACGGAAATGATCAAGTTGCTCTGTAATGGCCTGGCGGAGGCGACTACTTTGCTGTCCATCAGTGGGGTTGAGACCACTGGAATAATGCGATTTGAATGAGAGAACTCAGCTGCCTGAAGCAGAGAGTAATCGATCGCATTCTGGGGTTCTACTAAATCATAACAGATCTCCGTAGCTTCTATCCGTGAAGACAGATAGGTAATATCTGCGAGTTGCAGAGTTTGTTGAGTCGCTTTCCCATTACTAGCATGACGTGAGCCAAGGCTCTCAACAATGGCTCCTTGTACAGTAGTAAGGCAGCTTTTCTCACTGTCTTCTGCCCTGAGAAGTGTGAGAGACTCAAATGGAATACCAGGGATCCCTTCGCCTGGAACCCTGTGTCCACCATAAACGTCAACTTTGCCCTCCCCTGAGGAAGTTACTGGCGTCAGTTGAACTTGTCCTGCAATGCGAGATCCACTTCCTGGTTGACAGGCCCCGCAGACTGCATGCAAAAGGACTGGACGGTTTGAGATCCCGTTAGATCGCGAAGTGCCCGAGAAAAAACTCTCGGTGTGTTTTTCCAAAGTTCCTTGGAACGGTTTGGAAAGTTTAACCCTTTTAGCAGGCGACTTATTCTTGCACCTTTTAAGCTCAGGGTGATAAGAGGAGCGGCGCCTCCTTTCTACGATCGTTGAGTTGGAGGGATACGCCTCTGCATATGGTTTTTCGCTGTCCGGCCGGGAATCTTGCGAAATATAACGTGATAGGGTGTGGCTCCCTTTTCTCGACGTCACGTGTCGGTTAGGTGCTGCTCGGTCTGGAGCGTGAGAGGCTCGGGGTTCGCCGCTTGCCAGACGGGAACAATCCGTATTACAATGCTTGTTAGCACCTCTCTCACCTTTTTGCAGTTTCCATGCCTGGGAACGTTGCGTAATTTTTCCCGTGGCTTTAGGTCTGCTGTCCCGACGTAAATTCTTTCCTTGTTTGGGCTTCGGATCCAAGTCCAAAGGAAAGTCAATTTTCTGGAGTTGGGGTTCGGTTTTAGCAGGCAAGTTTTCTTTCATGGGCGCAAGGTTTGCAGGGGCGTTGACCGTTAAGGGCACAGTAGAAGGGGAAGTAGAGTGACTACATTTAGTATCTGTTTCCACCCTCCGAATTTGGCTATCCAGTTCATTCATTCTGATTTGGTGTAGCCTGTCCCTTTCTTGTCGCTCTATTTCCAATTGCTTGTCCCGTTCTTGTTGCTCCATTTCCAATTGCTTGTCCCGTTCTTGTCTTTGCTTTTCCCTTTGCTTCTCATCTTCTATCACTTCTTCTACATACTGTCGGGTGAATGCTTCACTCTCCCCAGTTTGTTTACAGGACCATGCCAAGATTAAACGGCTGTCAAACCAATTGTCTACCTCGTATTGATCCTGCAGGCTTACTGCAAATTCTAGAAAGGGCTGGATTTCGCTATCCTTGTACTCCATGTACTTAGCTACCTCGAGGGCAATCCTATGCACTTTATCTAGATCGGCCATTATATCAGGGTGAGCAAACACTATAGAAGAATAGAACCTAGAGATCTTAGTTACCTAGTCCACTAGGTGCTGATTAACTTAATAATCAATAAAATCTAGGCTAGCCTGGGAACTTTAAAAACAAGAAAGTTTGTAGCTACTCTGATTGCGACAAGCAAAAACCCCAAAAAAAACTCCAAAAAATGTAAGTGATGTAAAACTTATTACTATCACTTCACCCCAGTTCTGTCAGTACTAAGCTATTGAGAGGATTGGTTACTATCATCCGAATGAACACCCTCCCTTGGTACAGATGCAAGCTAGTAACTGACTATCTGTAGCTTCTTATCTCAGATTAAAGAGCTACTCCTGAAAAAAATATTAACCCTTAAAAAAAAAATTTTCTGACTTTTACAACAATAGTCGTCAGATTTGTCAACCAAAAACTCAGCAGTGATACCATCAACCTTTACCAGCTGTCTCATGTGTAGCATGAACAATAAATGTAACTAAATATTTATGATTGCTGTGGAGAAAAAAACGCTGTTCCGACTTCCACCCAAAAGAAATAGTTCGATATGTCTAGGGGAAAGAAATTCCTATAATCTGCCGAACACTAAACTCTAAGAATCAAGATAGAATCTTGTGAGAGATTCATACCAGGACTGCAGCACATATTGTTGTCGTACTAGATGGGTTCTAGAATCTCGGACGGGCTCCCATTTGTCGTGGTTGAGTTTGAGTGTAGAGTATTTGTCGAGTTGGACAACAGTAGTGAAATCGACAAGGGATAGTGGACTGACAGAGTTATAGATTACACTTTAGATAAGGTGTAAATAGGAGATGGACTTGAGACAACCTGGAAGAAGATTTATTCAAAGGATCTCTCTCTCCAGGCCTCAACTCACTTTTACTGTCTAAGCATCTCCTGCTCTCACTCTTTTCTCTTATCATACATAGAGATTCTAGTAAAGAGCTAAAAATACAAATATGGATGGAAAGGTCGTGAACAGCGTATTAATAAAGGTGTAAACTTTATTAAAGAAGAAAAAGCATGGAATTAATGCATATCATCATACACAGCATAAATTACATCAATAATCAATCATCAATAACCAAAATATGCAAAATACACCAACAACCACACACACACCACCATTCATAAAACCTGTAGAACACAGAGAGATGAAATAACTGAGTGTCAGTCCGTCCGCTTTCGGGACCATATGAAATAGCTCCAGTAAGTGGTTTTTTCGTACATATCCTCCATGGGTGATGGAATTAACCTGAATAAAATCACTGTATAGGCGCTATCATTGGTGATTCCTCCCTAATTGCGCGAGGTGGTCTGGAAGACTCTATTTATCTCCTGCTGATCAAATAAACAAACTGAACGACAGCCTGTCCATAGATGGCTGCTCATACGTGCGAGGTTTTAAGTATCCAGAAAATACACCAGAAGAAGTCACTTGAGGACAAAAAGTCCCAGGCGCGCTTATCCGGCGCAAGGCTCCGCTTGGCTGTAAATCCTGTTTAAACTGGTTTGGCTGTGGTTTGCTGAGTGCCCCGTTTAGGCACAAAAAAGGCGGGTGATATGGAATTCTGCTATAGGCATGCTGGGCGGGTTTGATATTCTGGAAGCCGCAATGCTCTGGCTGGTAATCCAATAGGCGAGTAGAGAACTACTACTGCGTTTGGCGATTCCAGATTTTGCGTTGGCTCCGTTGCACTGCGTGAGCTTAACTTGGCGTTGACAAAAAGGGGTTTTGATTCAGGAACGGGGTTGACGATTCGTTGCTAGATGTATACAGAAACCCTCTAGATCGAAGAGTATATGACTTTCTTCGCCTGACTGAAGTCTGCTCTAGCGATTCGGTCTCCCTGAAACTGAGACCCAAAAAGAGACACCCTTTTACTTCAAGCAAATAATAAATCACACTAACTTTATACAGAAAGTTTCGCTCCACTATGGGATTAAATTTATTGTAGTTATTGCTATGATAGTTTAGGGCTGTCTTTAACCATGTCTCCTGTTCCTTAAAAATATCAATTATCAACACGCGCCCGCATAGGCTTAATATCTTTTGTACACCCATGTAACTGTCATTAAATGTTCTGACAGCAAAATCTCCTCCTCTTCTCCCAATCTCAACATACAGGAAACCTAACCTGTAGTTACAGTTAAAAGAATATGCTTATTCATCTTACAACATTAAATGAATTTACATAAACAGATTACAGCATTTGACATTACACAAATAAATCGTATGTCCCCTTTGGAAAATATATTAGCATTCCACAAAATGAGTACAAAGAAAATGCAATGTTCTTGCTATAATAATACAGTTGTGGCTAAATCATAAGATATAATTATATCTATGCCTGGTGACTGCTTTCAGTGAAAGTTATAGACTAGTGCCTAGCCACACAAGTAAGCATAAAATGATCCTCCCTTGCCACTAGAAATATCTATCAAAAAGGAATAAGTGACTATCTCCTATAATCCAGAGTTATTACCTGCATCTCACTATTCAGTTTTAAAGTGAACAATCCACACCTGACATTATCTTACAGAAATGACAGTTAATTTTTGCTGACTCTTAACCCAATGGTAAGCATTCGTGGACTGATTCTACGCCTAATATCTGTTATTGTAAGTTTAACATTTAACCCATGATAAACCGTAACAGTTTAAGCACCACTTAATAGGCCGTAGACAGCGCTACCTTATCACTGAATAAATTACTAGGAGAAGTCCTCAGAAATAAATTCACTTCCCTAACAGATATATATAAAAGCTAACATGAATCTAATATTATAATTATAAGATATGTCAACTCACCCCGAAAATGACTAGAACATAGGCAAACACATTCTAGTACTGTGTTAAAGTTTGCCTTATCTCATGATGGTCATCTACGGGCCAGGAAAATTTACGAATGTCTTTGTCTATTAAAACCCAGTCTACTCTTATAGATCACAAAGGACGCTCCCCCCGGACACCTGGCCTGCATATTTCTACAGAAGTTCGGCGAAAGACGTAATCTAGAGTAAGACAAAAGAAATCGTGCGAAAGTTCCCCAGGTAGAGAAATGCATAACATTATGCTCTATCTTGTCTAAGGGCAAAAAGACTGACCGCGGGTTTGTCTCCCCCTGTTTCCAGGATGCATAATATTATGATCCGAAGCAGCGTTCTGGAAGCCAAACACAGGGACCCTTTCGCTCGTGATCAAAGGCTTTAAACGTAAGAGATATTCCCCTGGTCAGACCAGGTGCGGCTTAGATAATATTATCGTTCGCTGACCGCTACAGGCCGGAACGTAACCAAACCTCGGGTGGGGTTTGAGAAGGTGAAAAAGTTTGGCCACGAAGGTAGAAAATGAAGAAAAAGAAAATACAAAATGTCCAGGAAAAACAGAACATTTAAAGGAGTAATCAAATTATGGACAAGATGGTAAAATACATTATCGGTCACGTGACAAGGGCCCCCCCCCCCCCCCCCCCTTTTAAAGTTCGAGGAATACGGACAAAAATGACAGTAATTTATCTTTTCCATCGATGTCCGTTACATGTCGTAAGAACCTTCTATAATCATAACCAAAATCGTATCCAATTTCTGTCAGTACTGTATGACTAGCTCCGAGTTCATTTCTTTTCTTCCCTCTGTCTAATAGACGTTCAGCGAATGGGATTTTGCGAGGCCAGTCGGCGCTGACGCCCTTCGTTTCCGTGTGAACCTGACCTTGCTTCCGCAATTCGCTGTGCCTGTTTATGGTCCGGAAAATTATCCGCACCTGTTGTGGTTTTCGGCCCCGCCTGAACTCACTGGCCACTGCGTAGATAATCCGCCTGTTATGTGCAGTGTAATCATTGTTGGGCTCAGGCTGCTTATGTATATTTTACCTGTCACGGGCGTGGCCTTGAATAACCCTCTATAGCTGCAGTCTATAGGGATTTTTCGCGCGCGTGTAACCCTAGTTGGTAAATAAAGCCGTTCGTTGGCCGAAGAAATGCTAGCATTTTTCTTCTGCCTCTCCACACCTACTCCCCTGTTTCGGTGGGAGCATTGATCAATCTTCAGACCTGTGCCGTCTAAAGGTGGGTCTGGAGCTTTCCTTGCCTTGCCAGTCACAACTCTGGCTTGGTCAACGGAAATGATCAAGTTGCTCTGTAATGGCCTGGCGGAGGCGACTACTTTGCTGTCCATCAGTGGGGTTGAGACCACTGGAATAATGCGATTTGAATGAGAGAACTCAGCTGCCTGAAGCAGAGAGTAATCGATCGCATTCTGGGGTTCTACTAAATCATAACAGATCTCCGTAGCTTCTATCCGTGAAGACAGATAGGTAATATCTGCGAGTTGCAGAGTTTGTTGAGTCGCTTTCCCATTACTAGCATGACGTGAGCCAAGGCTCTCAACAATGGCTCCTTGTACAGTAGTAAGGCAGCTTTTCTCACTGTCTTCTGCCCTGAGAAGTGTGAGAGACTCAAATGGAATACCAGGGATCCCTTCGCCTGGAACCCTGTGTCCACCATAAACGTCAACTTTGCCCTCCCCTGAGGAAGTTACTGGCGTCAGTTGAACTTTGTCCTGCAATGCGAGATCCACTTCCTGGTTGACAGGCCCCGCAGACTGCATGCAAAGGACTGGACGGTTTGAGATCCCGTTAGATCGCGAAGTGCCCGAGAAAAAAACTCTCGGTGTGTTTTTCCAAAGTTCCTTGGAACGGTTTGGAAAGTTTAACCCTTTTAGCAGGCGACTTATTCTTGCACCTTTTAAGCTCAGGGTGATAAGAGGAGCGGCGCCTCCTTTCTACGATCGTTGAGTTGGAGGGATACGCCTCTGCATATGGTTTTTCGCTGTCCGGCCGGGAATCTTGCGAAATATAACGTGATAGGGTGTGGCTCCCTTTTCTCGACGTCACGTGTCGGTTAGGTGCTGCTCGGTCTGGAGCGTGAGAGGCTCGGGGTTCGCCGCTTGCCAGACGGGAACAATCCGTATTACAATGCTTGTTAGCACCTCTCTCACCTTTGTGCAGTTTCCATGCCTGGGAACGTTGCGTAATTTTTCCCGTGGCTTTAGGTCTGCTGTCCCGACGTAAATTCTTTCCTTGTTTGGGCTTCGGATCCAAGTCCAAAGGAAAGTCAATTTTCTGGAGTTGGGGTTCGGTTTTAGCAGGCAAGTTTTCTTTCATGGGCGCAAGGTTTGCAGGGGCGTTGACCGTTAAGGGCACAGTAGAAGGGGAAGTAGAGTGACTACATTTAGTATCTGTTTCCACCCTCCGAATTTGGCTATCCAGTTCATTCATTCTGATTTGGTGTAGCCTGTCCCTTTCTTGTCGCTCTATTTCCAATTGCTTGTCCCGTTCTTGTTGCTCCATTTCCAATTGCTTGTCCCGTTCTTGTCTTTGCTTTTCCCTTTGCTTCTCATCTTCTATCACTTCTTCTACATACTGTCGGGTGAATGCTTCACTCTCCCCAGTTTGTTTACAGGACCATGCCAAGATTAAACGGCTGTCAAACCAATTGTCTACCTCGTATTGATCCTGCAGGCTTACTGCAAATTCTAGAAAGGGCTGGATTTCGCTATCCTTGTACTCCATGTACTTAGCTACCTCGAGGGCAATCCTATGCACTTTATCTAGATCGGCCATTATATCAGGGTGAGCAAACACTATAGAAGAATAGAACCTAGAGATCTTAGTTACCTAGTCCACTAGGTGCTGATTAACTTAATAATCAATAAAATCTAGGCTAGCCTGGGAACTTTAAAAACAAGAAAGTTTGTAGCTACTCTGATTGCGACAAGCAAAAACCCCAAAAAACTCCAAAAAATGTAAGTGATGTAAAACTTATTACTATCATAGGATTGGTTACTATCATCCGAATGAACACCCTCCCTTGGTACAGATGCAAGCTAGTAACTGACTATCTGTAGCTTCTTATCTCAGATTAAAGAGCTACTCCTGAAAAAAATATTAACCCTTAAAAAAAAAATTTTCTGACTTTTACAACAATAGTCGTCAGATTTGTCAACCAAAAACTCAGCAGTGATACCATCAACCTTTACCAGCTGTCTCATGTGTAGCATGAACAATAAATGTAACTAATTATTTATGATTGCTGTGGAGAAAAAAACGCTGTTCCGACTTCCACCCAAAAGAAATAGTTCGATATGTCTAGGGGAAAGAAATTCCTATAATCTGCAGAACACTAAACTCTAAGAATCAAGATAGAATCTTGTGAGAGATTCATCCTCGGATCGAGCACATATTAAATGTCGTACTAGATGGGTTCTAGAATCTCGGACGGGCTCCC
This sequence comes from Oreohelix idahoensis, assembly GCA_024509875.1. Classification (NCBI taxonomy): domain Eukaryota; kingdom Metazoa; phylum Mollusca; class Gastropoda; order Stylommatophora; family Oreohelicidae; genus Oreohelix; species Oreohelix idahoensis. The sequence continues at coordinate 1,129,693 of JAMPIV010000326.1, read as the reverse complement.
ATTAATTGTCGTGGTTGAGTAAAGTGTAGAGTATTTGTCGAGTTGGACAACAGTAGTGAAATCGACAAGGGATAGTGGACTGACAGAGTTATAGATTACACTTTAGATAAGGTGTAAATAGGAGATGGACTTGAGACAACCTGGAAGAAGATTTATTCAAAGGATCTCTCTCTCTCCAGGCCTCAACTCACTTTTACTGTCTAAGCATCTCCTGCTCTCACTCTTTTCTCTTATCATACATAGAGATTCTAGTAAAGAGCTAAAAATACAAATATGGATGGAAAGGTCGTGAACAGCGTATTAATAAAGGTGTAAACTTTATTAAAGAAGAAAAAGCATGGAATTAATGCATATCATCACAACAACATAAAATAAATCATCAATAACCAAAATACGCAAAATACACCAACAACCACACACACACCACCATTCATAAAACCTGTAGAACACAGAGAGATGAAATAACTGAGTGTCAGTCCGTCCGCTTTCGGGAACATATGAAAATAGCTCCAGTAAGTGGTTTTTTTTTCGTACATATCCTCCATGGGTGATGGAATTAACCTGAATAAAATCACTGTATAGGCGCTATCATTGGTGATTCCTCCCTAATTGCGCGAGGTGGTCTGGAAGACTCTATTTATCTCCTGCTGATCAAATAAACAAACTGAACGACAGCCTGTCCATAGATGGCTGCTCATACGTGCGAGGTTTTAAGTATCCAGAAAATACACCAGAAGAAGTCACTTGAGGACAAAAAGTCCCAGGCGCGCTTATCCGGCGCAAGGCTCCGCTTGGCTGTAAATCCTGTTTAAACTGGTTTGGCTGTGGTTTGCTGAGTGCCCCGTTTAGGCACAAAAAAGGCGGGTGATATGGAATTCTGCTATAGGCATGCTGGGCAGTTTTGATATTCTGGAAGCCGCAATGCTCTGGCTGGTAATCCAATAGGCGAGTAGAGAACTACTACTGCGTTTGGCGATTCCAGATTTTGCGTTGGCTCCGTTGCACTGCGTGAGCTTAACTTGGCGTTGACAAAAAGGGGTTTTGATTCAGGAACGGGGTTGACGATTCGTTGCTAGATGTATACAGAAACCCTCTAGATCGAAGAGTATATGACTTTCTTCGCCTGACTGAAGTCTGCTCTAGCGATTCGGTCTCCCTGAAACTGAGACCCAAAAAGAGACACCCTTTTACTTCAAGCAAATAATAAATCACACTAACTTTATACAGAAAGTTTCGCTCCACTATGGGATTAAATTTATTGTAGTTATTGCTATGATAGTTTAGGGCTGTCTTTAACCATGTCTCCTGTTCCTTAAAAATATCAATTATCAACACGCGCCCGCATAGGCTTAATATCTTTTGCACACCCATGTAACTGTCACTAAATGTTCTGACAGCAAAATCTCCTCCTCTTCTCCCAATCTCAACATACAGGAAAACTAACCTGTAGTTACAGTTAAATGAATATGCTTATTCATCTTACAACATTAAATGAATTTACATAAACAGATTACAGCATTTGACATTACACAAATAAATCGTATGTCCCCTTTGGAAAATATATTAGCATTCCACAAAATGAGTACAAAGAAAATGCAATGTTCTTGCTATAATAATACAGTTGTGGCTAAATCATAAGATATAATTATATCTATGCCTGGTGACTGCTTTCAGTGAAAGTTATAGACTAGTGCCTAGCCACACAAGTAAGCATAAAATGATCCTCCCTTGCCACTAGAAATATCTATCAAAAGGAATTAGTGGCTATCTCCTATAATCCAGAGTTATTACCTGCATCTCACTATTCAGTTTTAAAGTGAACAATCCACACCTGACATTATCTTACAGAAATGACAGTTAATTTTGCTGACTCTTAACCCAATGGTAAGCATTCGTGGACTGATTCTACGCCTAATATATGTTATTGTAAGTTTAACATTTAACCCATGATAAACCGTAACAGTTTAAGCACCACTTAATAGGCCGTAGACAGCGCTACCCTATCACTGAATAAATTACTAGGAGAAGTCCTCAGAAATAAATTCACTTCCCTAACAGATATATATAAAAGCTAACATGAATCTAATATTATAATTATAAGATATGTCAACTCACCCCGAAAAATGACTAGAACATAGGCAAACACATTCTAGTACTGTGTTAAAGTTTGCCTTATCTCATCTACGGGCCAGGAATATTTACGAATGTCTTTGTCTATTAAACCCAGTCTACTCTTATAGATCACAAAGGACGCTCCCCCCGGACACCTGGCCTGCAAATTTCTACAGAAGTTCGGCGAAAGACGTAATCTAGAGTAAGACAAAAGAAATCGTGCGAAAGTTCCCCAGGTAGAGAAATGCATAACATTATGCTCTATCTTGTCTAAGGGCAAAAACTCAAAGACTGACCGCGGGTTTGTCTCCCCCTGTTTCCAGGATGCATAATATTATGATCCGAAGCAGCGTTCTGGAAGCCAAACACAGGGACCCTTTCGCTCGTGATCAAAGGCTTTAAACGTAAGAGATATTCCCCTGGTCAGACCAGGTGCGGCTTAGATAATATTATCGTTCGCTGACCGCTACAGGCCGGAACGTAACCAAACCTCGGGTGGGGTTAGAGAAGGTGAAAAAGTTTGGCCACGAAGGTAGAAAATGAAAGAAAAAGAAAATACAAAATGTCCAGGAAAAACAGAACATTTAAAGGAGTAATCAAATTATGGACAAGATGGTAAAATACATTATCGGTCACGTGACACCTTTAAAGGGAAATCTTAGACTCAAGCATATGTATCTGTGACTCTTTGGGGCTATCACTTTTCTTCTAATGGGACTGTGGGCTATACATCGAGGGGAAAGATCATACCAATAGGTCTATTATACGTGCAGCAATTCACGGATTTTATGACTATTTGTATATGCTTTGATGTAATTTTATGTGTTTTGATGGAATTTTCTGATGATTAAAATTCTCTTGAAATTAATCAGCGTGTCGGTCAGCTTATTCCAAAATATCTATATAATCATTGTTATAGTTTTTCCCACGTGAATAATATATATATATATTATGATAGACTGTCTGACTCCTCTAAATCTGTTGTAGAAGATAAGCTGAGAGAGAGAGAAGATTGCTCGATTTCAGGGACAGCCTCTATTATTCCTACCATCTCACTCGTGGAAAACTATTTCTATTATTATCTCTCACTGTTACTATCACTTATTCTAATCTTTTCAGAAGGGACCAACCCTAGTCTTAATTCGCCTATCAAAAATCTACGACAATCTGCTGAATTCAACTTTCCAAAAAACAATTTTTTATTTCTGTAGACAGCCTCTTTCTTGTAACGGGAAGCGAAATTTCTTCTTACTGCTGTTGTGGACTTCAGTTCAACCTGAGAACGCTGTTGACTTTTTCTTCAAAATATGACTGTAAAGTTTCTCTTCTTCTTTCCACTCTGTAAAGTGTCAGTCTGTATGCTCTGTAAGGAAGAGCGGTGTGTTGTTGAGATCAGGCATGCCCCCAGTCTACCCAGCTGTAAATGGGTAACTCACCCTAGTCCTGAGTTAGGGAAGGCAAAGGCTCCAGGGGAAGCAGGCCCTAAACTTGGTCACTCCAACCGACGCAGGATGGTGTATGTATGAAGTAGAAGTGTAGAGTGTGATTACCGCGAATGGTGTACTGTTCGTGTGCTAACCAATATAACCACTCATACACTTGTGTCTACAAGGCACCAATGCAGACTGCTGGAATCTTTGTTTACTCAATTTATTCAGACGTACACACTGGGACATACGAGTACATCATGGTATGTTGACATATCAATTTGTAGGTATACATAGCAGATCTGAAGTCATGACACATTCAGAAATAATGGGCAGTACATCAAAAGTTCAATTGTCATGATACATTATGGCCGCATCCCCCTATCTGACTAAACGCGTCAGTGAAGGCAGATCGGTAAATAACTAAAGTTACTTGACGTCCATAGTTTGTAGCATATATTATGAAACCACGAAAGAGGGGGTTTCTAGCAAGATTGAGATCTCCCTGTCACTGTCCGATAATAGGATAAATAATCTGTTCTCTTGGCAGTGATCAAAACATATGATGACCGAAATCTAACATGGCCACCTCCCTGAGTTGTCGTTCACTCATTCATAGGAAGGAGAATATAAGCCAGAGTTAATTTATAATGGGTATATAAATGATTTCATAAATGTTTCCATACAGCTCTACGGTGATCAGGTTAATTCACGTAGCCATAACCGCTGCAGGAAAGTCTGTCATCTTCGTCGATACAAAACACGACCCTAGCGATACGAAGCACAATGTTCCATCTAGGTCGAATCGACATGAGATCATCAATATAGGGTCTGGCAATACATGGAGTCCGAATTATACATTGTACCGTACCTTAGGAGAGTCTCTAACATAAACTATAGTAGAGATACCATCTCCTTTAGAAGAAAACCACTTCATGAATCTAGTCCCTCCTACTCATCCAAAATATACAATATAGGACTGATTCTACTTGTACTAATAATATGTAATACATATGAATTCAGGCCATAAACACAATAAGCAAATTAATATATTTTCTGGCCCTAAAAAATAAGTACAAACGTAAGAGCAATCCATGCGCCGGATCAATATCAAGAACGATTACTCCTATAATCAAAAGTGTGAATCAACCATGGATTCTCTCGCTTTTACCATAGACAGCATTTTCATACACAAATGAATGAATGTCTATATTTTTCCCATATTAAATAGCCATATCGATTTTTGTAATATGTGCGTCAAAATATGCACGCAATAATGACATCTTCAATCAAAGTGACAGAAACAACAACTTAAAAGTTAACATTTATTTGTCAAAATTCACAAAACTAATATAAAAATATTTCTAAACAAAATTTATATTTTTAAATGATGTTTATTGTAGTTTTTTTAGCGTTTATGCTGTGGCCGTTGTCTGTTATTTCCTAAAACTCTGTTTTGTGATTGTATAGGTTTCGTATCTTTATCCTAAACAGTACGCAGCTTATTTGTGGTAAAGAAAACTTTTTTCTCTCTAGACTGCAACAGTTCATATACTGACAGTTGATGAAGGATTTCAACATTTTATGAATGACTTCACACTGACAGCAGTAAACAGCCAATGTTGAACTTTATTTACATAATTGATGAAAATGTTGTAAACAAATTATATGCTCAACCTTCCACTGAGGTTGTTAGACTTATAAAGCAACATTTAAGTGGAAAATAAGAGTGCCATTTTTCACTCTTTCTCTCGCTTTGACTGCTTCTTTATGCATACTGTCTCTAATGGTTATTATGGTCATGGCTTGAGAACCACTGTTGTTAATATTTCTTCATATGTAATCATTGGTTCTTTTATGTTCTGGCGTATTTCTTCTGTTTTTTGTCTTGGCGTATCTTAGTGAAACTTGCTTGACCGCCAGGGATGTACCTTTACCAAGTGTATCTTCTACTCGCTAGCCTCAACTTGTCTACTATACTTCACTTTTAGCTATAATACATAAAATGTTCAACGTGCCTGGTTTTTTTTTAATAGAAATACACTCATTTTCTCTCTTGGTGGCAACACTGGCATCTTGTCCACAAAATAATTAACGAACTGTAATATATAATTGTGACGTACAAAAGTGCCTGGAATATAGTTGCTTTTTCTGTCACCACATGAAACAACCAAAAACCATTGATATATCAATCCGGTGAAAACGCTCAATTCATTGCCACTTCTAATTTACTAACTTCACACAACTCGGAAGCAAAACTTGCTCGTTAACGATCACGTCTATGATCTGACTGACTTAATCTAAAACTTCGATTACCAACTACAACTATTTCCGAACATTCTAGAACAACTTTGTCTGACATACAGCTCATCAGAGCACTTAAAGTCCTTGAGTTTACTATCAGATAGTCGAGTTCACCCAAAAAACAAAATTCCAAACATAAACAAAGGTATAGATGACTTGTAACTAAGGAAGGGTGTAACCCTACTCTTGATCCCCTCTTCTTGTTCTCTCGATTATTCCCCTTAGACTATAAATTTACAAGTCCGTTAATCTCCAATTTAAGATATTTGTTACAGAATTTTCTCTACCCACTCTTGCGGTTACAATACTACTGACGTTTTAAAGTTTAACACGACACCATAACTACTGGGATTTCCTGTATATCTGCAAGAAGTAATGACAAAGAAGTCTTGTCTGAAAGCGTAATGACAAATTATCTGTTCACTAGAAGTAAGGGGAAAAAATTATATACAAGAAGTAACGACAGAACATTTGTCTAAAACACATTAATTATTACAACTCAACTCTCTGCAAGAAATTATTAAATAATAGTGTCTCTGCAGACATGAATGACTACAAATCTATGAGCTTTAAGTAATGACAAATGAACTGTTCAAAGATATATAAACATTGTCATTGGATTATCTCCCCTGCTCTGCAGTGAGAGTCCAACAATGGCCCCAATTTTACAGGGTTTAATGAAGATGTTCAAAGTTATCTACTTTCGCTGAAGATTACTCTTGACAGAGGTGTAAATAGAAGGATGGCGCTTCTATTTTAGTGCTTTATAGGACTTTTCAGAAATCAAGAACAACATTGAAGTTTTCTACGCAGCCAAGCATTTTGTATCTGCCTGACCCTATATATATATTGGAATTCCACTTGTGTTCAGTTCTTGCTTGTATGAAAGTGTTGTCTTGACTCAAAGGAAGACAGTGCTGGGGTTTGAAAATGTGCTACCTTATAAAGGGCTTCTCGCCCATGCTCTCAGCTTCATATGGGAGTTAAACGTTGCCAAATAGACGCAGTCTAGTTTAATCTATATTGTCTAGACCAAACAGATTCGACTGATGGACAGTTAGTATATATCTTCTCCCTCAACTTCTCATAAATTCCACATGTCACAGGTATATGACTGTTACGCTTCCAATTTTACACAGAGGTGCGTTCTCTTATGAAGGGAATTGCTGTGCACAAAGGAAGCACACAAATGTACACCATTATTGAAACCGCACCATTTAATTTAATTGTGACGTCGCTTGGAATAAAGTATTATGTTTGCACGTCTGCTTGAGAAAAGTAACGTCTCTTTTGGATAGTGTTCTCCCTGGTGTATAGACGTGTAAGAGCTCCTGATGAAGTGTAGATGTCCGCTGCGTTACTTACAGAGTCTTTGATGACTGTACTATAGTGTATGCCTGAGATGGATGGCAAGTAAAAGGAGAGTATTTTACATTATTGCGAATTTATATTTCGATGTTGGTACTATGAAGATTTGTCGCGGACAGTCAGATCATAACTGACGGCATCTTTGCCTACCATTTAATGTGTTTGAAGACCTTCTAGTAATCTAGTATTGTTCACCTATTTCATTATTGTGGAGCTCATCGTTTGTCAAGTGTCGATTTTTATTTTATGAACTTAACCTGAACTGTATTTATTCGCATTCCATTGTGTTACAGTGTTTGTTCGTTACAGTTTACTAACATCACGAAGAATGGCAGTATCAAATAATTAGATAATGCATATAATACCTAGATAACTTGGTGGTCAGTTACTGTAGGATATTTTGTACCACGACACTGAATAATACAAGTGCATACTTCTGCTAATTCTGAAAAATGTACATTTTTGACCATCCAAACTTTGCGCATATAACGCTCTCTGCGCAGAATTTAGACGGGTCATTTCTGCTCGTGTTGCCGAAGCTGAAACAGTGTCCTGGGAAGCCAGGCAATATTTGAACGTTAAAGATGTTTTGTTTTCTTTTTTTTTTTTGAGAAGGCTAGCACAAATTAAATGATTATCAAAGACAGTCTAAGCCAGGGTGCTGTCTATTGTCTTACATACTTAGTAGTTACCCTTCTACCGTGAGGTGTAGAGGTTTAGAGGAGAATGACGAAAACATGTTTGGGACAGAAACAGAACAGAGTTGATGTTTACCATGTTGGGGTCATATGTGTATACTACCAAGCTGGTAGTTGTTGCCAACATGTTCAATTGGAAATGGTTTATAATAATTCGATGTGTTCAGATTTTAAGTATATGGAGGAAAGTGGATCAAGTGATACTATTATTGGAGTGCTAGAATTCGTATCTTGGAAAATGAATTACATAAAATGCCGTGCTGTTGTCTTGTGAAAACTGTGGAATAAATATAATTAAATGTTGGGCATGCGTCGTCACAATGATTAATGTTGGGTTGTTGAACAGCCTTTATGATTAACGTTCACAATGTTACGTGTGGAATTGTGACGCCACACTAATGATGTCCTCCCAGCGGACTTTGGGAAGTCCTGGCTCTTTGTTTCCCATACAACCATCTTTGTTTTCTTACTAACGTCTCTCTCTCTCTCTTGCTGAGGAATCCTCGATTTATGACCTGAAAAAGTCTCCCAGCTGCTGATTTTCGAGTGGCCAACTCTTTTTTGATGCCTCCCTTTCGGTTAATAATAGCTCCTAGGTATTTAAAGTAGTCGACCTGCTCCAGGACCTGTTCTCCCAGCTTAATCGGATATCTTCTTTCTTCTCGTGCTTATGACCATCCCTCTTTTCTCCAGCTTTTCCTTCAAGACTTGCAGGTTGGATTGGAAATGTGCCTCTGATTTAGCAATCAGTGCAACATCATCAGCAAATGCCAGCTCTGAAATACAGACCTGTCTCATCTTCCAGTACCCCACTGAATACTTTCTTAAGGTGACAAGATATCACCTTGTCTTACACAAGTGCTGGTCCTGAACTCTTCTAACTTATAGTTTGCTGTCCTCAAATAAGTTCTGCAAGACTTGTAGAAGCTCTGTACAGCATGAGTCAAGGTGCTAGAATATTCTCCCTTGCCAAACAGTCAAAAGGTTTGCTCCAGGAGACCTTGTCAAACGCCTTTTCAAGATCTATGAAACAGATATAGAGCTAACTCTTATACTCAACGGTTCTCTCACTCAGCTGTCTGAGTGTGAAGATTAGGTCTGGAGTACTTCGGTTTGCTCGGAATCTGCACTGAACCTCATCCAATTGTGACTCAGCTATGCATCGGAGTATCTGCTCTAGGATTCTAGAGTAGATTTTACCAGGGAAACCGAGAAGGGATATGCCTCTTTGGTTTCCACATTTGTGATTGTTACCCTTTTTGAAAATCGGTTTTATTATAGCAATCTCCCAATCCTTTGGTATGACCTTGTTGCACCACGCTAACCCTTAAGAGTAATAGGTCGTCTGATGCTCCCATGTACTTAACCATTTTTGGTGTTATACCATCATGTCTGGTTCATCTGTATTTCACCACCATTAGTTTTCTTTCTACATTTCCATTACTTCCTTCTATACATCTTATTTGTGGACTACGAAAAGGCATTCGACAGTGTAGACAGAGAATCACTTTGGAAATTGATGAGGCATCATGGAGTTCCCCTGAAGATCATTAATTTAATAAAGAAAACATATGAAGACATGACATGCAGAGTTCTTCACGAAGGACAGCTTACAGAACCGTTTGGGATAAGAACAGGAGTGCGACAGGGATGCCTATTGTCTCCATTTCTTTTCTTACTTGCAATAGACTGCGTTATGAGATCATCGACAACACACAACAGAAATGGAATCCAGTGGACTCTGACTAAGCAGTTGGATGATCTGTATTTTGCTGATGACTTGGCTCTTCTGTCCCATAAACGTAATCAGATGCAGGACAAATTGAAAACACTATATAAGAGGTCACAGCAATTGGGTCTGAAAATACCCAGGAAAAAAACAAAAATAATGAGAATAAATATATGGAGATCAAGAGAAATCGGATCCAACACGAAAATAAGAATCTTCAACTCAAATGTGAAGTCAGTTCTATTGTATGGCTCTGAGACATGGAGAACAACAAAGACAACTACCAAAAAGCTACAGACTTTCATAAATGGTTGCTTGCGTAGAATAGAGGGATTAAAATGGTATGACAAGGTTACCAACGTGGAACTGAGGACAAGAACTAGACAAGTACCAGTGGAACAAGAGATGAGAAGAAGACGATGGCGGTGGATTGGACACACACTGAGGAGACCTGTTGATAGCATTACAAGGCAGTCCTTGTTCTGGAACCCTAAGGGCAAGAGAGGCAGAGGTAAACCAAGAAGCACATGGAGAAGAGAGCTGGAAACAGAGGTGAAAATGATGTGGAAAACGTGGAAAGAACTTGTGATGATGGCACGTGACAGGAGGACTAGGCATGTGTTTGTTGAAGGCCTCTGCTCCTTTGGGAGTGGAGGGTTATGAATGAATGAATTACTTCGTTCGGGACAGTAAGCAATTTGCCTTGCTTGTCCTAAATAAATTTGAGAGGGTATTGTTTGTCTTTCCTCATGTTCTTTATGGTCTTATAGAACAATTTCTGGTTTTCTTGCGCATCTTTTTCTAGCTTTTCTCCAAATTCTTCACAGGACTTCTGTTTTGTTGCTAGCACCTTGTTCTTTGCTTCTGTTTATAGCGTCACATATTCTTTATATTTCTCCATTTGTCCTGCTCTGTGTTTAGCTCCTAAGTATTGTTTCCATGCCATTTTCTTCTCTCTTATTTTCTCTTTTACTTCCTCTGTCCAACAAGGTGTCCTAGTTCTCTTGTTCCCAAGTCGGACTTCATCACATGCTTCTGCAACAGCTGTCTTTATGACGACCTTGAATTTAAGCCAGAGGGTTTCCAAGTCATTAGGTTGTTCTCCTGTGTTTCTCACCACAAGAGCAATAAGCCCCTGAAATCTGATCTTAATTTCTGGCTCTCTCATTTTGTATGGCATAATGCTCTTTTCTCTCGTTCGTTTACATAGTTTCTTGCGTGATGTTTGGCAGTTTCTAGGCTGAGCAACTCTTTCAGTTGTTCTTTTGACTGTACGTAGGTTGTGATCACTTTCAATCTCTGGCACCCTCCATACTCTAGCATCCCGAACATATTTGAATGAGTTCCTCCTAACTATGGCATAGTCGATCACTGACTTCTCATTCTTTGTTGGTTCAACTCTAGTGTATGCATGTATGCGCTTAAAGGGGAACTTTGTGTTTGTAATGATCAGATTCAAGTCTTTGCAGAATCTAAGGAGTCGATTTCCATTGTCATTGAGAGTATCTTCTTCATATCTTCTGATAACTCCACCCCATCTAGCATGGTCATTTTCAACTCTGGCATTGAAATCTCCGAGCATGTTAATTTCATCTTGGCAGTCATCCACTGTCCTTTGAAGCAGCTCGAAGAATTCCTCCTTGACCTCTGCTCTCTCATCCTCATTTGGCCCAATCACTATGACCAGGTTGACCATGGTTTCTCCTTTTTTTAGTTGCACAAAGTTCCATCTCTTAATACTATCGTTTTGGTTTTTGGCCACAAGGCAACCCACGCCCCCTTTAGCTTTTTCAGATGTGGGTACACCACTGTAGAGCATCGTGTTGCCATCGAGATCAATGACTCCTTGTCCCTTTTGTTTGTAATCATGATTTAACTCAAACAGGTAATTGGCTGTTGTGTCTTTCCGTGCTAGAAGTGCTGTCTCCTTACGGCCACCATGCAGGCCCTCCTCCTTTTTCAGCCGGGCCAGGCAAGATTTTCAAGAAGGCAGCGAAGATTTCTCTCCATCCGCCTCGCTCCAGTTATGACCGGCAAAATCAAAATGACGAAGCCGGCAAGATGTGTTATGGAAGACCATCTCTGAAAAGTTGCCCTGCATTACGTTCTGTTGGGAGGCACCTATCGTATCCTCAGATGCATTCCTGAGGGGAGGATTTATTGAAGCTAAGTGCTGTGTTATTTCGTAGTCTACTTTACTTACACTTTTAAGGCAGAGCTCTTCTCCTTTCATGTTTGTATGTTCTTTGTTAATTTTTTATTTTAAGCGGGTTGGCTGGAAAGGACTAGATTTTAGGAGAATACCCCTCCACGACAGGACCTAAAATCAAGGAGTTCTATAGGATTTGTATGTAATCATTAGATTCACTACCTGTATTAGTTGTGATATCTGTGTATTTTACGGGTGTTCGTGACTGCTGACTGTTTCTTTTATGGAGTTTTCCACCTTTATTGTTCATATCATCATCTCATTTCAACCCGTAACCCGTCATGGGTCGTAGGTTTGCCGCGGTTGAATCATCAGTTGACAGGGTCCTCCACTGCTCTCTATACTCAGCAATGGGTACAAGTGTGAAAAAAATCGTGCTCTGCCCATTCTTTGATGTTATCAGCACTGGATTTTCTTTGCCTTTCTCTTTTCCGTTTAACTTCGACTGTTCTCTGGAGGATCGTTTTCGAAAGTGAGTCATGACGAGTTAAATGCCCAAACCAGGCAAGATTTCGACGTTTCACTACTGATAAAAATGGTTCTTGGTGGCCTGCATACGTGTTTATTTTCTCTCTAGCATAGACATTTGTTTTGTGGTCTTTATAGCAGATGCGCCAAATTATTCTATTAGTTATACTCTAAAGCTTGAATCATTCGCTCTGTATCTGCAGTGAGTGTCCAGCACTCACGCCCAAACAAGAGAATAGATAATACAAGTGATGTGTATAATTTGATCTTCACAGGAAAACTGATGTTACTTACCCAGATCACATTCAGCCTTGTCATGGCAGCTGAGGCCATTTCAAGTCTTGTCTTGATTTCTTTACTTGTTCTTCAATCACTACATATAGTGGAACCTAGATATTTTTTAAAAATTTCACTTTTTCTAACTTTTGCCCATTTAACGTAATGTTAGTTGGAACATGTTTCTTATGGCTATTCACCAATATCTTGCTTTTCTCTAAATTAAGTTCCTTCCCATACGTTCTGTTACCTTCTCCAGTCTAGAGGTAAGGTCTTGAAGTTCTGATTTTGTTCCAGTTATAAGATCGACATTATCAGCAATGTGACCGTATGGCTTACTACGCCACCCTTAGGATAGAATGCACTTTAGCAATTCTGATACACTAAGTACTTGTATAGGCTAGTTAGTACACAATCACTAGTCATAAACCAATGACATCATTTGTCATGGTACTCATGAGTCCATGATGTCATTAAATCGTGTGTGGATTTTCATACAAAATATACCGCAAAGTCCATAAACTGGAACTATGATTTGGTAAACGTCACTTGGTGATAATAACATCCGCCCCAAGCTGAGATCAAAGAAGTAGTGGAAAAGAAGTAGATTTAGATTGGACCCAAAGAGTGTATTGAATGTTCCAATTTGTATTGCTTTTTAATATATCTTCAGCTGAAATAAACATTGTTTATATGAATGATTTTGACTGAATTCAAATCAATACTGGAAGCGAAAAACAAAAGTAAGACAGTTGCAGTTTTGATGAATACTTAAGTTAACTATCGACCTCCAGTTTCCTCCACTATACGATCACGATACACTGCTACTAAGACTACTAAGACTTCGTTTTTGGTGCCCGTGACCTTTCACACTCTAGAGATTTTCATTTTTGGTGTGGTACAGCTTCTGCACAATGGACCCAAACCTGCAACATCAGTTGAACATTCAAATACAACTACTCCAACAGCAACAAAACCTACAGTTCCAGCAGAACATACAACAGCCTCAGATGTTTAGACACCAAGACAGAACGCCATACAGGATGGCGGAAAGCAGAACACAACACAGTCAGGAGAGGGTACTCCCAAATTCCAGGTCAGGACATTGGAACAGCCTGAACAGGAGATGGACTAGAACGACAATAAGAAATTTCATTGTAAAGATAAGACCAACAACGATATGGGAGGTAAACAATAGTGCATGTAGAAGCGAACGAAGTTGCGTCATGACAACAAAAGGGTGTTGGAAGGCCCATATATACCCAATACGATCGGAACCGCAAACCAACAGAGGCCTACACATCAACGTGGTAGGCACAGGGACGACACAGTGCACACATGGGACTAACACGCAACGCATATCAACACGGAAATCCGATGGGAGATTGAAAACAATGTGTAGTGTTGCAACACAAACAGAGACAAGTAGAATGGTTAGTGTTGTAACACAAACAGAAACAACCAGAAGTATCGCCACACAGACAGTAGTAGAAAAATCGAAGACACCAAATCGTTTCAGTATTTCTGTTCGAACCCCTACTGTTAGTTGTCATCCTTCTCCACGTCCCTTCCCCCGTCCTTCAGTCCGTCCCCGTTTTTCATGTCTTCCACGACTTCGTCAGTTCCCCCCCCCCCCGACTCCTCTGTTACCCCGTATTGCAAAGTTCCGTACATCCCGTATTCCAGTTCGCCTTCCACTGCCCTATCTCCATGTCATTCATGATGATTTCTTTATGATGCTACTCATTCAGCCCCTAATGTGGAAGACTATTTCACATCCATGTCTTGATGATTCCATTTTGTTTCCATGTTTCACTACTTTCCATTTCATCTGCCACTAGTATTGGTTTTTACATGCAAGTCGTAGTTGCATATTGCATGCCTTAATGATTGATCCTCTTGTTCGAGTTTTCGGTTATTTAACCCAAATTATTACGGATATGTTTAAATTGGTTACCCATCTTCATTACATAGTTACTTGTCCATCCCCATCGACTTTATTTCATGTTCATGTCCATTTATTCGTTCTTTTACGATAGTTTCATGGCGTACTTCGTGTTTTACATTTTGTATTACCTCCGGATTTTGTTATTTATTGTTATTATGATTGTTCGTCCGCTATCTTGATCGCCGTTTTTTGTGTGTTAGTTTTGAGCAACATATTCTTATTACGTGTTGACTACTCTTCTCCTTTTTATTTCCACAATGATTATGTATTTGTAGCTGTCAACCCATAAAAGCGATCGATAGTACATTTATGATTTTTAACTTTATAATTCACACTTACCTCGTTTGGCCAATGTGTCCAGTCACTTAGTTATATTTTCCTGATTTGTTTCGGTTAGCCATGTCTTGTATCCTTTTTTGTTCATTGGCCATATGATCATCATGTACACTTCCTCATATGATTAACTGTATGTCGCCTTATATATTCCTTCATTAAACCATAACTTCTATCATGTTTTGTTCAATTGCATAATGTTTATTGGTTTGAGGATCGTGCCCTCCATAGCACGGGTATTCCATGTATTTTTGGGTGAGAATGTGTCAAATATTTTTTTCAATTTTAGTCTTGATTAGGGCTAAAGTGTCTCCCTGTTGGAAACACTTTGGTGGCCCCCGGCGGTGCCGTGGTACCACTTTTTGATCTAAAGCTAGCCTGTTCCTCGAACAATATTTCTTCTGATTTCTGTTTTATTCTGTTCAAAAGTATCCTTAACATCACTTTAAAAAGGCTAATGGTTCTGTAATTCTTGCACATTTTTAGATTTCCTTTCTTTGGAAGGGGTATTACTAATGACTGCATCCACTCTTTTGGCTATTTTTTAGTACTCCGTATCTTCTGGCAAATTGTTGTCATGGTTTTTACTAAATCTGGTCCTCCATATTTCAAGCGTTCTGCTGAAATATTATCCACACCCGGTGACTTCCTTCCTTTCATCGAACATATAGCCTTTTCCACTTCTTTCCTTAAAATTGCTGCATTTCCGAGTTCCCTGTTTTCACACTTAATGTTGTGTAATATGCCATAGTCAGGGTTGAGTTTACAGTTATAAAATTCTTTACAATATTCTGTCAACCTCCTCATTACAGCTGTTTTTTCATTGAGCAGAGCCCCATTGATATCTTCTGTGACAGTTACCCTGGGCTGTTGGGATTTTGATAGCCTTTTCCATGTGTCAAAAACTGCCTTGCTGTTACCTTTTATTAGTCCCATATTAATGGACTCACATTGATCAGCTAGCCCTTTTTCTTAGTCCTGTTTCATTTTCTTTCTAAAATCTTTATTCACCATAGTGTATTGACAAGCTGCTTCATGAACCTCTTTCTTAACCTTTTTTCATTTCCCGCCGTGCATCACATAAGTTCAGAATGTCATATGTAACCATGGTTTGTTTATTTCTTTCTTTTACCAATTATTCCTGTTGCTGATTCAATGAACACGACGTTCATGTTCTCTGTGATTGATTTGAAATCATCCTCCAGAAAGTTGAGAGCTGTAAATTTTCCTCCAACAGTTGCCTCAAAGATTCCCACGATTTCTGGATCTTTCAGTTTGTCTAAATGGAATCTTAATTGAGAACATCTGTTTGATTATAATTTCTTTTGAGTTTAAGCTTGAGCGTCATCAATACCATGTCGTGATCACTACCAATGTCAGCACTAGGAAAAATCCCAATCTTGGCTTTATTAATGCTGGACTTGAATCTTTTGGAAATAAGAATAAAATCTATTTGGCCATGTATCTCAGTTTTCGGGGCATGCCACGTTGTTTTTCTTGATAACTTATGTGGAAATAGTGTATTTGCAAGGGTTTTTGTTTTTTGTTTTGTTTTTCTCTAACCAGCGGCACTCGAGCTTTCCAGCTCTTTTGGCCCAATGACATGTCATTGCGAGGAGGGGGAGGGGGGGGGATCAGTAGACTTTCCTTCCAAACCGGTCCGGAGCTTCGCTCCTTCCCATCCACACGGGATATATGTGCAGGAGCCGTTCAGGTTATTCAGTCAAATTTCCGGTCGTAAACATTCCTTCAAACGCTGACGCCCGGGTTTGAACCATGAAAACCTGGTCGCCACTACAACGCCGTAGCCATTACACCAGCGCGGCTCCCATTTGCAAGGGTTAGTTTATAGTTGCTGGCAAATTCTAGTAGCCTTAGTCCTCGATGGTTGGTTTCTCCTGTCCCAAATTTCCCTGCTGTGCCTGCCCAGTGACCGTATGCATCTGACCCAATTTTAGCCTTCCAATCACTTAGAACCACCCGTGTGTTACCGGGACCCGAAAGGGGAGCAACGAATAGTAACACTGTTCCCTGCCAAGCATATCGTAGAAAGCGACTTAGGAGGGTTGGGCATGGGGCCGGTTACCCCATCCCGCAAAAAATTTAAACCACAAAAAACTTCAACAAACATGGACAAGTCAATTAAAGAAAATAAAACATAGCCTTCCAAGACAGGGGAAGGTACTCTCGCAGGGAGGCGTATGATGCAATACAGAGAAAGCCGAGAGGAGTCTGTGTTGCTGAATAACCTTCTTTCTTCTAGGAGAACTTCCAGATTTGGCACCTGGAATGTTCGGACATTAAACGAACAAGGCAAATTGGTACAAGTAGCAGCAGAGATAAGGGAATATAAAATCGAGGTTCTGGGACTGTGTGAAACAAAGTGGAAGGTGGTAGACATGAAGAAACTTAATACTGCGCGACAATAGTGTAAAACGCGGTCGTGACTTTGAAGGACGTCCTAAATGGCGAATCTTCTATCCAGACGTTTGCTTTGTTAGCTTCTTTCTAGTTAAACACGTAATGTGAAGACTCAGACTTTGGTATGACTCGTTTCCCCTTTCGCAAGATCCTGTAAGAACACTATAAACTCCACAAATGAATTCAATATCCACACCGGAATTAACATGTTTATTCAGGCTAAACTTATGGGAAATGTCTTTTCGCACCACGCTGTTCAAATTGTACTGATCTCTAGTGAACTTGCGGTACATTATATTCATGAAGTTTCCATATGCTCGCAAATCTTGCCTGTAACGTGAAACTCCACCTCTTAAACCAATCGCTAGGCCTCTATATTGTGGCTGCGGCCGCGAATCTCTCTTGTACCCTGTCAGCGCATGCCGCTGACCAAAGAGGGTTGGGCTTTTTGCCGAAAACTTTCAATGCCGCGCTGCATGACAAAGAAATGTTTGATAATTGGCTGGCTAATGCCAAAAAAATCACCTGCCTTCTAACTGTCATAAATCTCTCTGTTTGTTTATCTTAAAGTCATAACGCTCTTTGTTTGTTTACCGTTGTCCGTGTCAATTCTGTTTTATTATGCAAGCTGTTGAGAATTACTGCATGCTTTGCTATCATCTAGCTTTTACTTGATAATGGCATCATTCAACACCTCAACTAGTTAACCTTCAAATGTTTCGCGTAAAGAACATAATGACGCGTTAAGCTTAGTAACGAGGATTCAAAGTTTGGCATTTATGCCTTACAGTGGATATGTGGCATTGGAGCCGTAGGTTTGTGTTTAATATAAGTGAGGCATAACCATTTACCGATGTGTATAATTAATCAGCGTATGGCCTGTGTGTCTAGAAAATAAAGTGTTAATATAGTGTGGCGTGGCCACTAATACAAGTGTAGAGGAAAATCTACGTATTGGCTGGTATGCCAACGGTTAATGTTCCGCAGTGTAATCAATTCAAGTATAGAGGAAAATCTATTTATTGGCTGTTATGGCAACGGTTAATTTTTCGCAGTGCAAAATGACAATATGTGTGTCGGGTGACACTTCATTGTAAAAGTATTATCTTTTAGTCCTAATGGACTTACTAGTCCTTGGCTAGTTATTATGCTAGCAAGGACTGGTAAGTTCATTTGAACTTTTCCAATGGAATTACATCTGCTTCGGCCTTGTAAACGCTCCTGCTACCTTTGTGCGTATGATGCGCTGCCTACTAGGCGATCGTAAAGACGATATATATATATATATATATATATATATATATATATATATATATATATATATATATATATATATATATATATATATGACATCTGTCTCTTCCTCGATTCTTGGGAAGATCACATGGTTTTTCTGTCCTCGTTTCTTCTCACTTTACGCCAACATGGTTTGAAGGTGGGTGTTACGGTATATGATATTAACGCCGTCTGCTAAAGGTTAGCGGACGTGCAATTGTAAAGGTTAAGGCATTTAATATATTGCGATAGATGTTTCAATTATTGTACGCTCCATACACGATCGATTATGACGTGTATAGCGTTGTTTGGGTCACAGTCGGTAACTAAGAAACGCTACCCTTTGTTACTTGACCGCCAAGCTGAATAGCTGCGTTTTTCTAACCTTCCAATTCAATGGCATGATATAGCCATTTATATATGCATTTTTTGATGGACCAGGGTCAGTCCTAGAACTCTATATGAGAGGGAAATTATGGAGGTTAGTATTTAACTAGAATTCTCAGAAGGAGAAGAATAATCGTCAAATTCGTATGAAAGATTCAGACTCGCAGTCTCATTGTCGGCAGGTAGCCATGTCTAGCTGCGCGTGCATATAGCTGTGATGTTCTGACGACAATACTGCATTGTATCCTTAAACGGACATTGACACGTAAACCAGCAGTCTACGTTATTGATTAATTTATGCATGACTTATATGGACTTATGTTCTACTCCTATTTGAAATGATCATCCTGTGTGTACAACTGTGAATTAAATGTATGGACTCAATGAAATGACTTATCAAATCAATCGTATTCCAAGGTTCAAGTATTGTTCGGAATCTTCCACCCCCGCATTCGCTTAATCTTCCATCGAAGGCACGATGCACTATCACTGAATAAAAAAAACTAACATATCAAAGAAAAACAATGACCAGAAATTTATAATTGTTTTATTCATATCACATGGAACATTGTTCAGAGCAAACCACCATGCAACAGTGGTTCCCGGTATGTGGGGACGAAAAACAACCAAAAACCAAAAATTTTTTTCATGACTTTCGAATGAATTATTTACGATCAAGTTTCAAAGCTGACGTGACGCACGTGATCATGAATAGCAACATGACGTCACTGTTGCATTGTCGCCGTGAAGAAGACATCTTTTCAACGCCTTTCTAGTTCGCTTCAAATTTATCAAGATGCACAGGATGGACTACCGTTGCCTGCCCATCAGGAGCAGACAGTCAAAGGCACAGGCCTAGCTGTTGACGACCTCTAGCACTGATATTAGCAACGGAAAAGATAAGTCTAGGTGTTTAACTGTTGTTATTGCAAACAGTGCTAACTGAGTCCATGCCCTCTGCCTACATCGGCATGTTTTTACCTATGTTTAATGTACTTTTTGTTGTCTTAATGTGTTGTTAATTCGTGGGAGGTAGGGAGGATGAACCGAAATTAGATTCTGTGGCTCTCACGATGCCTGAATTGATTTCGGTCGTTTCTTAGGGCAGTTAAACGATTGCACTTTTGGAAGCCCCATTGAGGTTTGCCATTGGACTATCTGTCCAAATCTGCTGTCGTTTGACGATTTGTGTTAGCTGTACCGTTCCGTAGATAACTGGTGTATTTTATTCGTACTCAGTTAACAATTTTATTCAGTTTTGTATCATGTTCGTTAACTATTTCGTCCAGACTACTCTCACTATAATTTATTTTATGATTGTTAAATGTTCGTCCGTTATGAGTCCTGTGATGTCATCATTTTTTTGCAGTCATTTTTTTTTGTGTACTTTGAATATTAAGTTGACCTCGGGTCAGACCTTGACCCTTCATTTAGCTTGTGACACTTCCGCTTGTTTTATTTAGTTCATAAATTCATTTTTAATTGTGAAAATGTCTTGTTTGCGTCTTAACATTGTTTGTACCCTTTAGTTGCATCATTGTTTTGTTTGTCCTCATGATATATATTAATACTACATTAATAATATGTAATTATATGCAATAATACACTTGTAATTTAATTTAATTAATTTTTTTCTGATATTTAAGGTTAATATGGGACATTGCATAATTATGCAGTGATAGTCCAAGAAAGTAGCACTACAATTTATAAGAGATGCCTAGGGCATAATAATATAATATATATATTGACCAAATAAAATAATCTTATAGTCTACCTTTGAGGTAATAGACCCATTGTATATTATTTAATATACTTTTCTGGTACTAAGAGAGTGACTTAGTACATTGAACAATATAATTACTAGGAATCATACCCAACATTATTGGATATTGAGATTAATTGTGTGATGTAATTACATTATAGTTAACAGATATCATAACTATTTATGATATAGTATTATTTAGATACAATATTGTTACAAAATATTGTCTATTAGTTGAACTTAGACATTAGAGTTCAGTACTATTGTGATTATTTATATTGAATATTTCTAAGTTGAGTAAGTATAATAATTACTCTGAAGCTACTATTGACTATTTTAATCAGTAATTATCAACAATTACTTACAGATAAAAGTCAAAATGCTTACTATAGACCATTTCGTTAAAATTGGTAGGGAATATGGTTATAAATCTCAAGAACTTCGTCAGTTTGCTGAGGCAGAACTGGAAAAACATGAAAGAAAAGAAGCAGAGAAAAAGGCTGCATTAAAGAAAGAGGAAGAGGAACAAAAAGGCTGCATTAAAGAAAGAGGAAGAGGAACAAAAGGCTGCATTAAAGAAAGAGGAAGAGGAAAAAAAGGCTGCATTAAAGTAAGAGGAAGCAGAACGTGAGATGAAGCAAATTGCCAAGGAAAATAGATTAAGAGAAATTGCTCAACAGGAAGAAGAGAATAAATTGAAACGAGAGGAAATTATTTTACAACAAGAAATGGAATTGGCGCGTATTAAATTGGAGACAGCAAGATTACAAGCACAAAGTGCTGATGCAAACCAGAATAATAACGCACAAAATGGATCATCATCCAGCCAAACTAAACATTTCTACAACTTTAAATTACCCACTCTCAACTTAAACGTGGATGACCTTTCATCGTTCCTGTCACGTTTTGAACAGACTTGCAAAACAAATCATTTGCCTGAAGAGTCATGGGTACTCAAGTTAAATGAATTCTTGGTTGGAGAACCATTGACGGCTTCTCAAAATGCTGACCCATCAATAGCAAATAACTACGGTGCTATTAAGTCCTTGCTTTTACGAAGGTTTCACCTGGACGAGGAACACTGTAGGTTGAAATTTAAGGGAATTTTACCTGAATGTCCAAAAGATTTTGCAAGATTCATTGCGAACATACGCAATACATTTAATAGATGGGTTGAACTGGCAGACGTCAACAAATCATACGACAAATTAGTTGATTTACTACTACGGGATAAGGTATTATCTTCGGTTAGCCAGCCATTTTTTGCATATTTGCAGGAGCGTAAACCAGGTACTATGGACGAGTTAGAAAAAAATTTCTTTAAACTACTGTTCGGCACATCCGAATGCAACCATTTCTAACTCCTCATTAAGAGAACCTCTACCTGTGGCGTCTAATATGGCCTACAATCATAATAACAAACAAAGACATCACAGTGTAGACAGAAGCAGGTTCCAAAGAAATCACAATGTTAACTTTCAGAAGGGACATAATAATGATTTCAACAATAAAAATGAGTTCAACAGAGGTAGATCACGAGATAGAAATTATTCACCTCAAACAAACTACCACAATGGTCAACATAACACTAATTATAATCGATCACATACTCCCAATAATAATAGTAACTGGAATGGTAATAATCATGGCTCGAGACATCGAGATAATAGTTACTATAGAGGACGACGAGATAATTCTAACAATTATACTCGGAATCGATCTCATTCTCGGGGATCATCTCATTACAACCATAATACAGGGGCGGCAGTTACAAATAATACTACCCCTATAGCTCAGGTCCCACTTGACAATAATACAACACAGTCTTCTGCTGCATGTTTTGCTATTAATTATAATGTGGCAAATAGTTGCCAACAATGCAATCTTATTTTTCAGAAGGCGAAAGAAACAGTGCTTAACTGCGGACATATTACACCAGAGGTAGGTCTTGCAGTCAACGATGGAACAGGCCTACTAATTTTTAACAGGGGATTAGTTAATGGATCCGTCGTCTCAGTGCTGAGGGATTCAGGATCCACAACGATTGGTGTACGACAGTCGCTGGTACATCCTAGCTGTGCAACGGGGGAATATGTCCGTTGCATGACTTTTGGGGGAACTATTGAGTTTTACCCCACAGCTATTATTCATGTTAACACACCTTTTTTCACAGGGAACGTAAAAGTATGTATGCTAAAAAAGCCTATAGCTGATCTGATGGTTGGTCGTATACACGGCAGTAAAGATTGTACTCCAGATGAGATTATAGAATGGGAGAAACATAACCTATGCACTGGAAACGCCGTTACGACTAGAGCGCAGACTCAACTCATGGAGAAAGTTGATGATAATAAAATGGATGCAGACAACCAAGAGGAATTTGTAGTCAATTCACCTATTGACAGGGAAACATTTGCAACCAAACAAAAAGAGGATAAATCTTTAAAAAAAATTTTTAAGTTGGTTGATAAAGTTGACAATCTATCCTCAGGTAATAATAACAAACATTGTTTTGTTATTAAAAATGACATATTGATTAGATGTTTTAATGACAAATCACAAATGAAACAACAAGTTATGGTCCCGTATACTTTTAGACGGTACATTCTTCAACATGCACATGACTCACATTGTGCTGGACATATGGGATATACTCGAACACGATCTCGAGTACTGTCTTCATTCTTTTGGCCAGGAGTGTCAAGAGATATTTCGCAGTATGTACGTTCCTGTACTACATGCCAAGAAGTGAAAGCACGTGGAGCTTTTCACACGGCGCCTATTCAGGCTTGCGATATCTCAGTAAGACCGTTTGACAAGATGGCAATAGATATTATTGGTCCATTGCTACCATCGGCCAGAGGACATAGATTCGTCCTTACGTGCATTGATTTGTGCACACGATGGCCAGAAGCTATCCCATTAAAGACCACCACTACCACAGATGTAGCTGATGCACTACATCTCATCTTTTCTAGAATAGGGTTTCCTAGAAAACTTTTATCAGACCATGGGTCACAGTTTATATCTGACACCATGAAGGAAGTCATGAAAACTTGGAACATTGATAGGAATTTAAGTAGTATTTATCATCCTATGAGTAATGGTACGGTTGAAAGACTTAACCGTACACTTAAACAACTACTACATAAGGTTACTGCTAAGCACCCTCATGACTGGGACAGAGCACTCCCAGCTGTTCTATTTGCTTATCGGGAGGTACCGCATGAACAAACTGGCTTCTCTCCCTTTGAATTAGTTTTTGGTGCTCCCCCAAGAGGTCCTATGGGACTAATAAAAGACTTATTAATTGACGCGGAGATGACTCAAGACACTCAGTCATCTTACGAGTACGTGATTAATCTTCGGAAGAACATTATTGAGTCTTGCCAGTTGGCAACAGCTTCTTCTGAGGCTGCAAAAGCTAAGGCTCGATATCTACAAAATAGGTCTCGACGATTACGCCAATTATTCCCAGGCGACGAGGCTTATGTGTTACTTCCTCACAATAACAATAAATTATTGATATCTTGGAATGGTCCTTACAAAGTCATTGATAAAATTTCCGACGTTGATTACGTCTTAGATATCAAGGGACACAAAAAGATATTTCATATTAACATGCTCAAGCAATTTCATACACGTCCTGAACACTTACAGTCAATTTTTCATGAACTAGATGACAACACAGTATCTACTTGTTATTATTCTAACTTATCTGTCATCCAGGAAGAAGAATCTTCTTTTCCTGAGGTACAGTTACCTTTACCGGTACCAGTAGTTCAACCTACTGAATCTTGGCGGGATGTAACCATCTCTTCAACGGTTACATCGCAACAGCGTCTACAGATTGCTAATCTATTACAATCTTATCCAGATGTATTGACCGACGTCCCGGGTCGCACATCGGCTATCAGTCATGACATTACTCTCAATGATGATACACCTATTCGTGTACATCCCTATTCTGTTCCTTTACATTTCCTTGCTAAAACTACTAAGGAACTTGAACAGATGTTGTCTCTGGGAATCATTGAGACTAGTAATTTGCCATTCTCTTCTCCATTAGTGATTGTCCGGAAGAAGGACAATAACATCAGACTATGTGTTGATTATAGAAAATTAAATGCTAAGACTATAGTTGACAGCGAACCACATCCACTTATCGACAAATTACTGCCACGTCTATCCAACGCAACTATATTTAGTAAGATAGACTTAACTAAAGGTTATTGGCAGATACCACTGACCGAAAAGGCTAAGTACTACACCGCATTTTCCACTCCACAAGGTCTATACCAGTGGAATGTGATGCCTTTTGGGCTTGTTAATGCGCCAGCTACCTTCATTCGCCTGATGCGACAAATTTTATCAGGTAGACCAGACGTTATTACATATATTGACGACATATGCTTGTTTAGTTCGTCGTTGGAGGAACATGTTTCGGGACTTAGATATGTTTTCGACACTCTAAGGAATTATCATCTAACTGCTAAACCTACAAAGGTGCAAATCGCGTGTAATGAGATAACCTTTTTGGGACATATCATTGGATCGGGATATATCCGAACGTTACCCAGTACAGTCTCCAAAATTCTAAACATAGCAGTTCCTCAGACGAAGAAACAGGTCAGGAGTTTGTTAGGACTTGTTCAATATTACAGTAGATTCATACCAAACTTGTCATCCATCACGGCTGTATTGTCTTCATTACTAAAAAAAGACATGCCGGTGAAGGTGACATGGACTGGTACATGCAATGAAACTTTCAACAAAATTATAAATTTGTTCTCGCATGAACCAATTTTAAGACTTCACGATGCTTCCAAAAGATTTTTCTTACGAACAGATGCTAGTAACTACGGCATTGGTGCATGCCTGCTCCAGAACCATGATGGCATTCTATATCCTACTTTATATATATCAAGAAAGCTAAAGCCGGCAGAAACAAAGTATTCCACAGTGGACAAGGAACTTTTGTCAGTCATCTGGGCAATAACTAAACTTGAAAAGTTTTTGCTTGGTGCTCCCTTCACCATACAGACGGACCAACGTGCTGTAGCATCCTTGCGTCGATCTAACCATAAAAGCCAAAAACTCGCCAGATATGCAATCATCCTACAGCCATTTGAATTCTCCATTGAACATATTCCTGGCACTGAAAACATTGTGGCGGATGCGTTGTCACGTAATCCTATTGACGACGAATAATCAACATTAACGTTCCTAAAACATATCAACTATAAGGGAACTAACCTTGCCTTCAATTTAAACTTTATAAACACTATATGCATCACAGAATTGAACTAAAAGACAATCAAGGTATACATATTGTCATTGAAACTTCGTCTAACGTCCATACACGATATATGAATATTCGTTGAACAATCATGGAACAATATCTGACGACAAGTCGAACTTATTATCCTATGTGCACTTAATTCTTGGATGCTGGGATAAATGACATTTCTTTCCAACGTAAACGTTTGAACATTTTTGCCTAAAAGAATTCATCAGGATCAAGACTACGGATGGATCATCATATCCTATACTAATTAATTAGTTAACTTAACTTCTTAATTGAATTATTATCAATAAAATGAAATGTGAGAAAAAAATGAAATGAAAGAACAAAAAAAAAGAGAACGAAATATAAAAAGAAGAAATTATGAAAAGAGAAAATAAATCTCACACAAGTATTAGATTAATATATATTTTTTTAATGTACCTATACATTATTTAGTTAGTTAAATTAGATAGTTATTATTCACTAACACTTAACACACACAATTAAGTTAAACTTATATTCGAATTTCTTTCTATTTCTTCTCACTTTGTTTGTTTTTTCTTCTCTCATAACATCGCGTTACATTAGAATCTTAATAATTTATCTCTTAATTTAATTAATTAATTTAATTTTAATTAGTCAAATTAATTCCTATATGACATACTAATACGACAGACCTTACTTTAATTTAATTCTATCATTCACTGTTAACATTGGACATTTTATTTAGTTGATATAATAATATGTATAATTGATATATAATGTGATTAATGTTAGATGACTATGACAAATAGTTAGTTGACATGACCGCAACACGGTTCTACTCAGAACATCGTCGGCCATATGTCACAATTGTGTTAAATTTTTTTGAAAAATTGTTAAGTCGGATAGATCTTGAAAAAAAATCTATCGATTTTTTTCCCCCGGTGTACAGGGAATTGTTACGGTATATGATATTAACGCCGTCTGCTAAAGGTTAGCGGACGTGCAATTGTAAAGGTTAAGGCATTTAATATATTGCGATAGATGTTTCAATTATTGTACGCTCCATACACGATCGATTATGACGTGTATAGCGTTGTTTGGGTCACAGTCGGTAACTAAGAAACGCTACCCTTTGTTACTTGACCGCAAAGCTGAATAGCTGCGTTTTTCTAACCTTCCAATTCAATGGCATGATATAGCCATTTATATATGCATTTTTTGATGGACCAGGGTCAGTCCTAGAACTCTATATGAGAGGGAAATTATGGAGGTTAGTATTTAACTAGAATTCTCAGAAGGAGAAGAATAATCGTCAAATTCGTATGAAAGATTCAGACTCGCAGTCTCATTGTCGGCAGGTAGCCATGTCTAGCTGCGCGTGCATATAGCTGTGATGTTCTGACGACAATACTGCATTGTATCCTTAAACGGACATTGACACGTAAACCAGCAGTCTACGTTATTGATTAATTTATGCATGACTTATATGGACTTATGTTCTACTCCTATTTGAAATGATCATCCTGTGTGTACAACTGTGAATTAAATGTATGGACTCAATGAAATGACTTATCAAATCAATCGTATTCCAAGGTTCAAGTATTGTTCGGAATCTTCCACCCCCGCATTCGCTTAATCTTCCATCGAAGGCACGATGCACTATCACTGAATAAAAAAAACTAACATATCAAAGAAAAAACAATGGCCAGAAATTTATAATTGTTTTATTCATATCACATGGAACATTGTTCAGAGCAAACCACCATGCAACAGTGGGACCCTCCAAGGCCCAAATTGGTTCTCATGACTTCTCTTTTCTGGGTCACCGTATTGGTCACCATCATTTATATCTTGATGAACAAACTATTAAAAGCATCTTGATATCGTAATACCTCATACGAAGAAACTGCTTAGAAGCCTCTTGGGCTTAGTCAATTTCTATCATAAATTTATTCCTCATTTCGCTCCTTTAACAACACTGATTGCCAAGGGTAGTCCCAAATTTCTTAAATGGACACCGGATTGTGACCGTGCTTTGATGAAACTTAAGAACTTTTTTTCGAAAGCTCCCATTCTATTGTTACCACGTATGAAACTTCCATTCATCATCAGAACTGATGCCACACAATGTGGCTTATGTGGATGTCTTATGCAATGGTACATGGGTATGCCACATCCTTTTTATAACGTGAGCCTCAAGTTATTGCCTGCTGAAATGAAGTATGCAACGGGTGAACTTGAGTTGCTGGCGGTGGTGTGGTGCCTTGAAAAACTTTCCCGTTATATACTGGTCACCATCTTCTTCATACAGCCTGGTCACAGCCCGCTTACGTACATTACTTCTCGTACTTTAAAGAAATCCAGAATTCACAGATGGTACCTATTGCCATAAGTTCTCATTCACGGTATTACCTATAGCTGGAGTCGACAATCATCTAGCTGATTTACTATCCCGGAACAGTACTTAGCATCTGTGTTCTAAAGACATTTGTATCATTTTTGATAATTAGTTTTTTTGTCGACATTCTCTATTTAATTCTTCAGTGACATTGCTCTTAATACTTCCGATTTGTTAAATTAGTATAGGTGATTTAGTGATTGGTTTGGTTTGGTTTTGAAGGACTATCTTCATTGCACACGGAGAACGGCATAAGTGATCCGATCTCCTTCCTTAGATCCCACAAGGAATATCTCAGCGCAGTGTACGAACTATGTAGCACTGGCGAGAATCCCAATGTGTGTCTATAATGAATAGAAATCACACATCTATAAACATTTTTGGTGTGCGTAGGTTATCCTAATTTTTAAATTTTTAATTTTACCTAATTTAGATTTAGTGATTATCTTGTGGTATTCGTTATATTTAATCTTATTTTAGATATCTCCTCCACCGAACTCACACGCGACATGAGTGTCACATTTGGGTCGAAGGGGGTAGATGTTGAGGATTACTGCATGGTTTGCTATCATCTGGGTTTTACTTGATGATGGCACCATTCATCACCTCAACTAGTTAGCCTTCAGACGTTATGCGTAGAGAACTTGATGACGCGTCAAGCTTAGTAACGAGGAGTCTTAGTGTGGCGTTAGTGCCTTACAGTGGTTATGTGGCCTTGGAGCTATAGGTCTGAGTTTTATATAGGTGTGGCAAAGCCACTTACCGATGTGTATAATTAATCGGCGTATGGCCGGTGTGCCTGGATAATAAAGTGTTAATATAGTGTGGCGACCACTAATAAAAGTGAAGAGGATAGTCTACTTATTCGCTGGAGTGCGCCAACATAAATTTCCACAGTGTAATTTATACAAGTGTAGAGGAAAATTTACTTATTGGCTGTTATGCAAACGGTTAATTTTTCACATTGCAAAAGGACAATATGTGTGTCGCGTGACACTTCTTTGAAGAAGACAATAACTAATGAGGAATGGTGTCCAGAAATATGGTGAACATTAGGAAAGCCGATTTTATTTGCAATATCCATAACATGTCAACAGCATATTATAAAGTATGATTTATATTACGAGAAATATGGCTAGTAGGTGAAAGCGCGTGAAGCAAAATCATGATTAAGATATTATTAAGGTATCTTGCATGGAACTATAAGCTTACCATTAATAAGCGTTGCAGATTTAGCACGAGCTATTTAGTAATATTGTGCGGACATTTGAACGTGTTAGAGTTCGTAGAACAATCATAAACATTAAAGGACGTTTCGACAGTTAAATCAAACGCACCAGGTTAGGTATTAGGCAAAGCATCGAACTGTGATCTATTGACGTTGCCTCAAATTAGAGCATTGATATAAACGTGGAATTCTCGTTCACATATGATGTCAGCAGAATGATAGAAAACTCTTTACAGAGCGATACAACAGGAGGCAATCTGATCATCAGAAGGAGTCCCCCAATCGGACAGGTGTTTCGGCCCAGAATACTCCTTTCACTCTAAGGGGGGCGGGCCCACTTGGGTCATGACTTCCAAGCGTCTCAGCCTCCCGTTTTCTTGTATCGAAAATGAACCCATTTCACTTATGGTAGCAACTTTAATCCACAACTCCGCCAGCCGTGGAGGCAATTGTGAAAGTAACAAAGAGAAGACAAATTATTCCGTTCGTTTCGTCGCACACACTGAGACACCATCGCGAAGCCGCCGAGCCTATCCACTGCGCATTCGCCACTGAAATTCTGACATTGACACCCCTATAATATACACCGCCTTTTGCCCCTCAGTCACATCCCGTTCACTAGTACACCAAACAACTCAGCGTATTGTGGACTTTGAAAAATTCCTGGTGTTTTCTGTACCGCAGCGTTTATTGTCACGATTTCCATTGCCCATTGCGGTTGTTCCACAGCCAGCCTGATGTCTTTTCGGCAGTTTCACTAAGCCTCTTCAGTGCCCTTGTTTTCGATTGTCCCTTCAGCCCCAACAGTTTCAATAGATCATACACTGATGCAGCCACAAGCCCTCTTGCGCCCACTTCAACAGCCATGACCCTTGCAGTGAACCCATCGTTTTTCAGATCCGCGGCCAGATCACTATACTTGGCCGCTTTGAACGAATGTTTCTCGTCTAATCTGGATTCAAATGGTACGGTCAGTTCAATCAGTATGACCTGAAGCGTTGCTGAAGAATGAAGCACTATATCCGGCCGTCTCCGCGATTTTCTGATACTCTCTGGATATGCCCATCGTCCAGGTAGGTCTACCGCCATCTCCCAGTCGTTTGCACAATCAAGAAGAGATGGTAAACTGCTACCAGGTTTACTCGGTTTGGGGTGTGCTGACTTTCCTGCCCTCAGAAAGTATGTATTTGCGGTGCTCGGCCTGGATTTGCTATTCGCCTTCATCCTTGCCAGATCTATTGTCGCAGCTAGCTCATTTAGCACTTTGTTATGGCGCCAAGTGTATCGCCCTTGCCCTAATGACACCTTATCCGCTGAGAGCACGTGTTCGAGTGTCTGCCTCCCCTGGCACAGGGGCACTGCTCATCATCCGACTTTCCCCATTTCACAAGGTTGGTGGCCGACGGCAGCAGGTCATACATTGATCTAACAACGAAGCTGAGCCTAAGAGGTGCCATATGCCATATATCATTCCATGTCAAGGACCTCTGCAAGGCTCTTTCCCATGTAGTCCATTGGCCTTGTTGGACCTGCTGCACTGCTTTTTACAACCTCTTATCATTCTCAGCTCCTCGTATCTCCTGAACAACCATGTCTCTGCGCTCCCTGCTTGATGCCTTGGACCACCAGCGGATGTCTCCATGACCAAATCCACGTCTATTTGTTTGTGTGTGTCCGATTACCTCTCTCAGTTTGAGTGACTCTTGGGCAGCATCAACAGCTTCTTCCACTCTCCACTTCCTTTCCGTTTTCAGTGTGGGCTAAATGGACTTTACCATGTCATCAGCTGACTCGCGTAGCATCATTGCAAGCCTTGCCTTTCCAACTTTTTACTCTTCAACAACTGACTTGAAAGGAAGCAGAAGTTTTGACTTTTTGAGTACAGTGCTACATCTGACAGACCTGGTGGTACCCCTAGCCACATTCTCATAAACTTGTTGACCTTCTGCTCTATAGCTTCCACTGTACTTGTGCTTATTTCATATATAAGCAGTGGCCACAGCAACTTCGGTATCAACATGAACTGGAGGCACCACAGTGTGAACGTTCCCAAGAGTCTGCTTTGGTCTATGATCATTAGCCCCCTGTCTGCCATTTCTATTGTCTGTTGCACTGCCTTCGAGTCTTTTAATGAGGCATCGTACACCCTGCCACGATTTTTAACAGGTTCCTCAATGACAGTAGGGATTCTTTGGTTGGAAACCATGAATATGTCCTCTGCTATCTTCCCTTTCCTGACTGATAGGCTTCTCGACTTCTTAGGTTTGAAGCTCATTCTGCACCAGCTGACTAGTTCATCCAGGCGTGCTAACATCCTCCGGGCCTGATGTTCATCTGACGTCAGAATTATTGTGTCATCCATGAATTCTTTGAGCGGTGGCATGTGACACATTCCACCGAGCTTTGGACCTATAGCCATTCCTTCAGCCGCATTGAGGATTACCTGCATAGCCATCACGAATAGTATCGGAGAGATGGTACACCTCATCGCAATTCCAACTTCAAGGCCAATCCACTTCGTTGTGTACTCTCTAGTTGAAAATATGACAGCAAACCCTGCGAAATACAGCTTCAGCATTGCTGCAATCTCTTGTGGAACATGATTCATTTCTAGGGCCTGCCACAACATCTGGTGTGGAACGGATCCATAAGCATTTGCTAGATCCAACCAGATTACATTGGAGGTTTGTTTTGTCAGACATTGCCTTTTGGATTGCTTCCCAGATCATTGTGGCATGCTCTAGACATCCTGGTGTACCTGGGATACCTCCTTTCTGAATGGTAGTGTCAATGATGTACTCATTTGCCAGGAGGTATGTAGTGAGTCTTTTCGCCATCACTGAGAAGAATATCTTCCCTTCCCCATTAAGTAGTGAGATTGGCCTGAACTGACTGATGTCTGTGGAATTTTGCTCCTTCAGGATGTAGACTCCGTTCGCCTTTCTCCATTCCTTGCTTACAAGCTGGATTTTCTACGCATTCTTTAGTAAACGGAGCAGTCGTTTGAGCACTTCAGGGCATCTCTTATACACCACATATGGAACACCATTAGGACCTGGAGCTGACTTGCGCCGAGCTTTCTGGACAATGCTTTCTACCTCTTGCACCGTTGGGGGCTTGGTGTTAAATTTAGCTCCTGGCTTACTCGGCCATTTAAGGCCTGCCATGCTGCTGAGCAGCTCATCTCTGCGACCATCTGAATATGTCAGTCTAAGGTGTTCTTCCAGGTCTTCTTTCTTGATGTTTAGCGTACCCGACCGTGGCTGCTCAAACAGTTCTTTGGCAAACTTGAAGGGCTCCCTGAAGAATCTTTCCCTATCCCTTCGAGTCTTCCTTCTCTTCCTACACAAACTTTCTGCCCTACAAAGGGCATTATGTTGGCCTTTCAGGTGCTCCCAAACCTGTCGTAACCCTTCCTTCTCTGTGGCAACTGCGTTCTTGAAAAGTTTTCGGGCATGCTTCTTCTGTTTCCTGATTTCTTCTATTTTAATTTGTCTTCTACTTTTTCTTGGTGGGTTACCTTCCCTTGCCTCCTCACTCCGAACACTTTGCGACAGTGCAGATATATTATGTTGCCGAAGATTTCCAGCTTCTTCTCCAAAGTTATATGCTTCAGGTTGTTATCCAACTCTTTTGCCAAGGCTTCGTCCAGATGTTCCCAAAGCCCTTTTGCACTGGCAGGTGGAAACTTGATTTCATCTCTCTTCCCGTCCAAGAAGTGTGTGAGATCATCATCAGGCAGATCAACTTGAATGTACTCAGCACTGTGGATTGACTCCTGGCTTCGTTCTTCTAACGTCTTATCCGTCGAGACAGAGCGCTGTTGATCTCCCCCAGATGACCTCCCACACCCCTTTTTCGTTCTGTGGATTTTCATTCCTCTCTGAGTAGAGAACTCCCTACCACAGGCACATGGAAATTCCAGCCGGTGTTCAGAGCTCGAAGTCCGTGTAACGGGTCTGGTCGATTCCAATGAGGAGCCTGTGGATTCATTACTCTCCCCCCCCCCCCTTTCGGTGAATCCTGGGGGCATCTATCATTTTTGGGTCCTGTAGCAATTGAATACAGCTTACGGGGTGCTAACCCGGTCAGCCGGTTTCTAGTCTTTCCCAGTGTCATCTGTCTTTCAAGAAGTCAACCGGTCTTTTCCCGATCGTCACTGGTTTGACCATGTAACTATGATAGGAAACTCTTTACAGAGCGATACAACAAGAGGCAATCTGATCATCAGAAGAAGTCCCCCCATTGGACAAGTGTTTCGGCCCAGTATACTCCTTTACACTCTAAGGGGGGCGGGCCCACTTGGGTCATGACTCCCAAGCGTCTCAGCCTCCTGTTGTCTTGTATCGAAAATGAACCCATTTCAATTATGGTAGTACTTTAATCCATAACTCCACTAGCCGTGGAGGCAATTGTGAAAGTAACAAAGAGAAGACAAATTATTCCGTTCGTTTCGTCGCACACACTGAGACACCATCGCGAAGCCGCCGAGCCTAGCCACTGCGCATTCGCCACTGAAATTCTGACATTGACACCCCTATAATATACACCGCCTGTTGCCCCTCAGTCACAGCCCGTTCACTAGTACACCAAACAACTCAGCGTATTGTGGACTTAAAAATCTTCCTGGTGTTTTCTGTACTGCAGCGTTTATTGTCACGATTTCCATTGCCCATTGCGGTTGTTCCACACCCAGCCTGATGTCTTTTCGGCAGTTTCACTAAGCCTCTTCAGTGCCCTTGTTCTCGCCTGTCCCTTCAGCCCCAACAGTTTCAATAGATCATACACTGATGCAGCCACAAGCCCTCTTGCGCCCACTTCAACAGCCATGACCCTTGCAGTGAACCCATCGTTTTTCAGATCCGCGGCCAGATCACTATACTTGGCCGCTTTGAACGAATGTTTCTCGTCTAATCTGGATTCAAATGGTACGGTCAGTTCAATCAGTATGACCTGAAGCGTTGCTGAAGAATGAAGCACTATATCCGGCCGTCTCCGCGATTTTCTGATACTCTCTGGATATGCCCATCGTCCAGGTAGGTCTACCGCCATCTCCCAGTCGTTTGCACAATCAAGAAGAGATGGTAAACTGCTACCAGGTTTACTCGGTTTGGGGTGTGCTGACTTTCCTGCCCTCAGAAAGTATGTATTTGCGGTGCTCGGCCTGGATTTGCTATTCGCCTTCATCCTTGCCAGATCTATTGTCGCAGCTAGCTCATTTAGCACTTTGTTATGGCGCCAAGTGTATCGCCCTTGCCCTAATGACACCTTATCCGCTGAGAGCACGTGTTCGAGTGTCTGCCTCCCCTGGCACAGGGGCACTGCTCATCATCCGACTTTCCCCATTTCACAAGGTTGGTGGCCGACGGCAGCAGGTCATACTGTAAAGATCTGTTGTTTGCGACTCCACTGTAAAGAATCGAGTGTGGTGTATAGAACCTCACTGTAAAGTATGATGTTCTGTAATTGCAACCTCTTGTAATGGATATAGTGGCCACCGCTGTAAAGAAGTTATTTCTTATTACACCTGTAGTACACCACTGTAAAATTATGGTGTGGTGGAGTGTAAGTCAATGTTGGCTGGTAGTACTGTTGTATTCAAAGAGGTGCTGTCACCGTGAAGACAGACACAGGTCAACTCGACCTACACAGGGTAGTGTAAACATTGAAGTGAGAGTACATTGTACGCGAATGGTAGAATGGTTCTGAAGAGTTGACAACTTGGTAGCAATGTTTTCATACTCTCACATTTAGCAATCAAAGATTACTGGGACTACTGTGTTCTTTTTATAATGTTTAATGAGACGCACACTGGAACAGTACGTGTATGGTTACAGGAACACATGACGACATGGTGTTGATCAATGGTGTATCATCTTAAGTTAGCATACATGCTGGATAACCTCATACTGGAACATTTGTAGACAAGCATTCAGAGTTCTATAGTTAATCCACATCTATATATATATATATATCAGGTTGTACTGACAGATCACGTCAGTTTATACATAATGTTCATAGTGACTCTTGTACAGAATCTCTCTTAGCATGAGTGTAGCTTGTACTCTAGCGTAGATTCTTTCAAATAGCATTCAGCACATATCTTCGGAGTAAATGCTAAATCTCCCATAATAGATCTTTCTTTCATAACTGTGATCTCTGGATCATTATCGGGTAGTAAGGGACAACCCTGTTCTCTGATGAATGATTGACAATAATTCGGATTCCAAGATGGCTTCCTTGGTCCTTAACATCGCTCACACAACGGTGAGATGACAAAACTTCTAGAAAGATTCACTTCATAAGGATATCAAAGTTTCCACCAATATCAGCATTATCTGTCCTCATAATTGCTGTGTAGAAACATTCTTAGTGCTGCTAAACGATATGTCGTTCTGACATCTGAACATAAGTAGATTCATGTAGGCCTAAACATAACCCATCGTAAGCCTAGGAACGAAGTCAGTAAAAGTACGTTTACCTTGGCCAAGAATCAATAGCAAGCACAAAAACACTTTTCTGGCGTAATAGAAACAATACTGGGGAAGTCATAGACTAAAACAGTCCTAGAAGACACAATCTTCTTCCCCATGATAACTTGAGATCACAAAACTTTGGACCGCCCGACATTGGCGTCCCGCCAGACTCCATAACCGAAGAACACACTCTCTTATCTTCATCCGCTCAGAGTGTAAGAACAAATAATCCAGCCCAGACACACAAAGATAACATGATATAAGACGGAATCGTCTCAAACAGACAAACAATAAACCTAGATTCGGACTTTCAATATTCCTGCAAAACCTTAAGCGAGAACAATCTGTTTCCAGCTATAATGGACATAAAATGATATATCCAGATTCCTACTCTTGCTCAATACACGGAAACAAAACAGGAACCGATAACTCAAAGAATAAATACACATTGCCTATTCTGAGTTATTCCCCTTTCTTAAAAGTTGTAAGTTCATAAATAAATATCCTTTTATCAAACAGATAGTTACATTTTCATTTGTAATCGTATCAACTGTAATCTGTGCGACATATAAAAAATATGTACGCAACAGACTACCGCAACCCCCGGGAAAAAAAAAATTAAATTTTTTTTCTCTCTGAGAGCCACATAAAATAGGCCCCCCAACGCACATATGATGCGCAGATGAGAAGTATCAAGAATTTATAAAGCCAGATTAAGGCAAAGAATGAGAATATATATCTCAACATCTCAGAGAAAGTATTTCTCTAAGTGTAAACATTTCCAGGGAGTTGCCACCAATGCCTACTACCATATTGGCAATGACACAATGTATACAATAATTTCAATAATCATTTCATATTAGGTATCATAAGTTCACGATTGGCAAAAGAAACATCATCAAAGAATCAGCAGTGAATCAAAATAAGTGAACCGCTAAGTATTTATACAATCACCAAATCATATATTACAAATGTGTACACATTTTGATATAGAAGAAAAAGAATAACTGATGTAAAGTTATACATGTTAGGAAAGTCCAATATTTAACAGTTAAGTGGCATCATGTGGGCATCTGGACAGAATGTCCGCCATCACATTTTCTGAACCACGGATAGCTCGTACCGAAAAATGAAAAGGTTGAAGAGCGATCGCGTATCGAGTTGATCTCGAGCTCTTCAAGTTCTTACTTTGGATAGCAGTAAGAGCTTTCTGGTCAGTTTCCACTATGAAATGTGCACCAAGAAGGAATCTTTGAAGTTTGAGAATTGACCAAACCATAGCCAATAATTCCCGGACTAAAACCGAGTAATTCCTTTCTGCAGCATTAAGTTTTCTGGATATGTACATTACAGGATGCAGAGTTCCAGAGTACTCTTGCATTAGTGCCGCTCCAATCCCAGTGGATGAAGCGTCACTACGAAGAACAAATGTCTTATCTGTAGTAGGTAACACTAAAATAGGTGGTGTTGAAAACATAGTTTTGATCTTATCTAGTGATAATTGGCATTCCTGAGACCAGTAAACCATATTAGGCGACCCTTTCTTTAGTAGTGTCGAAAGAGGTGCCATGATAGAGGACAGATTCGGAATGAATCGTCCATAAAATTGTATGAGACCTAAAAGACTTCGCACTTGCTTTTTAGTCTTAGGGATAGAGATGTTAAGTATTTTAGTGATATTATGGTCTTCTGTCTTCAGGAAACCATGACCTACTCGATGGCCTAGGAAAGCAATTTCGCTAAAACCAATGCAAGCTTTAGATGGTTTTGCTGTCAGGTTATGCTCGCGTAGAGTTGATAACAATTCAACTAACCCTGAATAGTGATCTTCCCAAGTATCGCTGAAAAGACAGATGTCGTCTAGATAAGCAATGACATCTGACCGATACGATAGGATTCGACGCATCATGCGTACGAATGTAGCTGGTGCGTTCATAAGGCCGAAAGGCATAAAATTCCATTGGAAAAGGCCTCTATGAGTAGAAAAAGCGGTAAGAGGTTTGGCGCGTTCGGATAATGGAACTTGCCAATATCCTTTAGACAAATCAAGTTTAGTGAAAAAATGAGATTTAGAAAGTCGAGTAAGTAGCTCTTCTAGTAAAGGCATAGGTTCAGCATCAAACTTTGTCACTTGATTCAATTTGCGATAGTCAACGCAAAGACGTATGTTATTGTCTTTTTTTCGAACAATAACCATCGGCGAAGAATAAGCAGAAGTGGATGGTTCGATTATTTGTAAATCTATCATTTCATCTAACTCCTTTTCAACCTGTGCTTGAAAATGTATAGGGATAGGGTAAGGTCTAACCCTAATAGGAGTATGTTCAGTTAGAATAATGTCATGCTCAATGACATGAGTTTGCCCAGGGATGTCAGTGAGGACATCCTGAAATGTTTGTAACATAGCCGAAACCTGTCGCTGTTCTCCTAGAGACAAATCAGGAGAACAGTAACGTCTTCCCATGATTCACTAGAATGAAGTGGGATCATTGGAAGCGGAAGATTAACATCCGAAAAACTTGTTTCCTCATCCTGTATAACGGACAGTGATGAGTACTGACCATGTTGAACTGGAGAATCGTCCGTTGCCTGGAAAATAGGCTGTAAATAGTCAGGACGTTCATGGAATTCCATAAGCATATTGATGTGGAAGGTTTTATGCTTCCCGTTAATATCGACAATATAGTCAACATCTGAAATTTTCGATATTATATCGTACGGACCTTTCCAAGAAATAAGGAGTCTATTTTCCCTACAAGGTAGCAAAACAAATGCTTTGTCACCAGGACAAAGTTGTCGTAAAGTTCTTTTCTTATTAGCAAATTGCCTTGCCTTCTGTTTAGCAAATTCAGAAGAGGACGTTGCTAATTTGCATGCTTCGATAATTTTTTCTCTCAGCGTGATGACATATTCGTAAGAGGATTTTGTGTCATCGTCAATATTGTCCGCTGTTATGAGATCATGAAGCAAAGACATAGGGCCGCGCGGTCTCGCGCCAAAGACAAGTTCAAAAGGAGAAAATCCTGTATGTTCATTGGGGACCTCCCTGTAAGCGAAGAGGGCCGCGGGTAGAACCCTGTCCCAATCTTGAGGATGATCCTCAGTTATCTTTCCTAATAAGTTCTTAAGTGTTCTATTTAGCCGTTCTACCATCCCATTGGACATAGGATGATAGATGCTACTCAAAGATCTCTCTATCTGTAGAGTAGACATTACTTGAGACATGGTATCCGATATTAGTTGGGTGCCATGATCTGATAATATTTCTCCGGGGAATCCCAGGCGAGAAAATATAAGCCAAAGAGCATCTGCAATGTCAGCAGTAGTAATGCTCTTCAGAGGGATAGCCTCTGGCCAACGTGTGCACATGTCCACACACGTTAAGATAAATTGATGTCCTCTAGCAGATTTGATCTTAAATGGACCAATGATGTCTATCGCCATTTTCTGAAATGGTCGAATAGGAATGTCTGCAGCCTGAATGGGCGCAGCATGACGAGGACCTTTGGATTTGACTTCTTGACATACTTTACAAGATCGACAATAGATCCGTATGTCCTTATTCACGAAAGGCCAAAAGAAAGCCGCAGGAACTCTTGACTTTGTACGGGAAAAACCCATGTGTCCAGCACACTGAGAGTCGTGTGCATGTTGTAAAATTTTAACTCTCAATTTCTTGGGTACAAGAATCTGAGAATGACTTGAATTAGTGGAGTCTTGCACCATACGTACAAGTACACCATTCTTCATTGTAATCCAAGATTTGCGCTTGGTATCTCTATTCGGATCACCTTTTGTTACAAGAGTGAAGAATTTCTTAAGAGTCGGATCCTCTTCTTGTTGTTTTATAAACGAGTCACGAGAAATTACCAAGGGATCATCTTGGTTATGCACTTCAATATCTTCAGTAGATGAAGTTTCAGGCATATTGAGAGCTTGAGCTCTAGTGACTACAACATTAGCAGTTTGCATATTTTGCTTTTCCCAAACGGAAATTTGTTGCGAAGTGCATTCTTTTACTCCGTGAATGCGATCGATGATAAGATCAGCGATCGAATTCGGCAAAAGACATGCGTGTACATCTCCTGTGAAGAAAGGAGTAGCAATCCTAATGATAGCGGTAGAGTATTTCTCTATGGTGCCGCCAAATGTTACGCATTTGACTACTTTGCCTGTAGCATGAGAAGGATCTATTAGTGACTGCTTAACACCAATTGTTGTGCATCCAGAATCAAAAAGTACTGAGACTGGATTGTCATTTACTAAACCTTTGTGTAAGACTAGAGAATCTCTTCCATCATGCGCGATTGACGCAGGAAGAGCGGGAAGAGGATGGCCACAGCTTAAAGTAGACACTGTGGTTGGCTCAAATAATGTTTTGCATTGGGGGCACTGAGATGCTCTCCCAAAATCAAAAGCGGCACATGCCGTATTATTAGAGTCATCATTATCTTTATTTTGTTTATAGGATTCGTGGGACTCTTGCTGAGCAGAGTTCGCCTGGTAATGAGATTTATGTTTTTTGTATTGTGCTCTACCTCTGTTATTATTGCCTCTATAATTATCCTTGTTTCCACTGTTATAACCCCTACTTGGGTTTGAGTCATAGTTCCTTTGGTTACTATTATCATATTCATTATAATGAGTATCTCTGTAATTATGATCTTGTTGTCTCCATGAGGGAAAACTTGGATAATTTCTATAATGACTTCCTTTGCGAAAGTTTCTATAATTATGACCACCTCTGAATCGAGGGCTGTCGGCTCGTCTCCAGGTATTCGAAGAAGAACCCTGAAATGATTGGTTACCTTGGTTCTGATAACCGTTATGGCTACCTTTTTTATTAAACCTATTTTGAGGTTCTTGGAATCTGCGTGAGTGATTAGGGTTGTATGGTGTTGCTGAAGCAACTGGCATACCTTCCCTAACCTTAGTATTGCTAATAGCTACGTCTGGATGTGCAGTGACGTATTGGGTACAATACTGTTCCATTTCTTTTAGTGTCTTGGGTTTACGCTCATGTAAGAATTCAAGGAATGATTTATTGATACTTGACATAATCTTATCTCTGAGTATCAAGTCCATAAGGGCTTCATATGTCTTTTCTGTTTTGGACAACTCAATCCAACGATCAAATGTAAGACGTGTCCTTGCAATGAATTCTGAGAATTCTACACCTGCCTCAGGAACCATTGTCTTAAACAAATTCCGGTAACCTTCTTCAGACAACTGGTACCTCTTTAATAAGGCTGCCCTAATAACATCATAATTATCCTTGTCAGCCTCTTTAACCAAACTTAAACTAGTCAGAGAATCACCTTTCAAATTTTCTGACAACTGGTTAGCATATTGTGATTTGTCCACATTATGGGCTCGACAAGAGCGTTCAAATCTATTCAACCAGAATGTTATGTCATCGCTGGAAGGATTGAACGCTGGTACCTTGACCTTGTAAGTAAAGGGTTTACTATTACCACCAGATGCTTGATTAACATTACTTATGTTTGTTAATTTTAACTTTTCTAACTCAAATGCTAAAAGTTCTTTTTGGTGTTCATGTTCTCTCATTGCTTTTTTCTCTTCAGCAGCCGCAGCAGCTTCATCTTTTCTTTTTTCTTTTTCCATTTCCATCTGGAATCTTTTTTCCTCTGTCTGTATCTGCAATTTCTTGTGTTCAAATTCTCTTTCTAATCTTTTCTCTTCAGCCAGAGCTTTTCTCTCTTCTGCAGCAGCTTTTCTCTCTTCAGCAGCTAATGCTTTGTCATATTGAGCATCTGCCCATTGTTCTAAGTCTGTACCAGTCTTATCAAGGGATCTCCCTTGTGCAATAAAGTATTCTAATGTAGACATGATGTCTGACAATGATACTACTCACTTGAAACAATAATAATAAAATATATTTCAAGGTAATATAGCAAAAAGTTCTTAATCACTGTATTAATCAGCACACAATCACAATGTCTGTGTGAGACAAGCCTTATCAAGGTCTTGTATATTTCTTTGAAAAATAACAATTATAAATTGCTGCAACACTCTATAACATAAGTGCAATGCACAAGAAATAGTGTCTTATCTAATCAACATTAATCATCAGTTGATTCTTTCACATAAATCCATATGATCAACTATATTTTAAATAGTGTATGTCGATCAAGAACATAAAAAACAATTATACAAGACAACATGAAAACATTTGCGGAAATCAAATAAATCAAATGGAAAAAATAATAAAAAAAAAACCGCAAGAGGATAACAAATACAAATAACGCCACAGAATATAAATATAAATGTTGTATGAAACTGAAAGATAGCAAAGGGTAGACCAACAAATTACAAACAAATCAAAACAAAACTAAAGAATGTGAAGAAACTTCCGGAAACAACACTGACCATATCGTCACAACTAACCAAAAAAAAAAAAAAAATAGCAACAGCAGTCGCTTTGCAAATTCCAGTATCGGAAATTTGCACACCCTATAGAAAACGCTCACAATAGACGACCTCTATCACGTGGTATGATCTAAGGGAGACTCCGCCCAACCGAAACAACAACCCGCAGGATACAAACAAATATCACATATAAACATGTAAACATAAATGTACATATAGCATAAATATTTATAATATAATGTAATATAATGTAATGTGTTGCAGATAGAATGTGTTGCGAAGAAGGCACAGTTATACGCAATAATGCTACAGTACTATGGTACTTCATTAAATAATCAAATCTGGCCTAAATCATAAAAGTTCAACACAAACTATGGCAGTGCAGGAGAATCCACTGTTTACAGTTCCTCAGAATCACAAGTAAGACTTCTCGCTTCAGTTGCACTGTACATTTTGCAAACACTGTCAAATATATGTTCCAACTCTGATATGTAATGCTGTCTGTTCCAAACAAACTTGCTGTGTAACGCTGTCTGTTCTATGGCAAATGTCCATCAACAAAAAATGTCAACAAACGCTGACCTAGTTACTGTATACCTCGATAGGACAGGTCGCGCTGACATCGACTGTAAAGTTGTATTGCTGGTGTTTACGTGTGTCGTAACAGGCCCCAAGGAATGGTCTGGTCTCAGTAGCTGACTTCTCAAATATGTCCACTGTGCAGGTTGACCCAGGAAGCTGGCACACCACTGTAAAGATATCTCTCTTACTACAGTCTCTTGTAATGGATATAGTGGCCACCGCTGTAAAAAAGTTATTTCTTACTACACCTGCAGTACACCACTGTAAAATTATGGTGTGGTGGAGTGTAAGTCAATGATGGCTGGTAGTACTGTTGTATTCAAAGAGGTGCTGTCACCGTGAAGACAGACACAGGTCAACTCGACCTACACAGGGTAGTGTAAACATTGAAGTGAGAGTACATTGTACGCGAATGGTAGAATGGTTCTGAAGAGTTGACAACTTGGTAGCAATGTATTCATACTCTCACATTTAGCAATCAAGGATTACTGGGACTACTGTGTTCTTTTTATAATGTTTAATGAGACGCACACTGGAACAGTACGTGTATGGTTACAGGAACACATGACGACATAAACAGCATGGTGTTGATCAATGGTGTATCATCTTAAGTTAGCATACATGCTGGATAACCTCATACTGGAACATTTGTAGACAAGCATTCAGAGTTCTATAGTTAATCCACATCTATATATATATATATCAGGTTGTACTGACAGATCACGTCAGTTTATACATAATGTTCATAGTGACTCTTGTACAGAATCTCTCTTAGCATGAGTGTAGCTTGTACTCTAGCGTAGATTCTTTCAAATAGCATTCAGCACATATCTTCGGAGTAAATGCTAAATCTCCTATAATAGATCTTTCTTTCATAACTGTGATCTCTGGATCATTATCGGGTAGTAAGGGACAACCCTGTTCTCTGATGAATGATTGACAATAATTCGGATTCCAAGATGGCTTCCTTGGTCCTTAACATCGCTCACACAACGGTGAGATGACAAAACTTCTAGAAAGATTCACTTCATAAGGATATCAAAGTTTCCACCAATATCAGCATTATCTGTCCTCATAATTGCTGTGTAGAAACATTCTTAGTGCTGCTAAACGATATGTCGTTCTGACATCTGAACATAAGTAGATTCATGTAGGCCTAAACATAACCCATCGTAAGCCTAGGAACGAAGTCAGTAAAAGTACGTTTACCTTGGCCAAGAATCAATAGCAAGCACAAAAACACTTTTCTGGCGTAATAGAAACAATACTGGGGAACACATAGACTAAAACAGTCCTAGAAGACACAATCTTCTTCCCCATGATAACTTGAGATCACAAAACTTTGGACCGCCCGACATTGGCGTCCCGCCAGACTCCATAACCGAAGAACACACTCTCTTATCTTCATCCGCTCAGAGTGTAAGAACAAATAATCCAGCCCAGACACACAAAGATAACATGATATAAGACGGAATCGTCTCAAACAGACAAACAGTAAACCTAGATTCGGACTTTCAATATTCCTGCAAAACCTTAACACATTAACTACCGAATTGAAAAACACACTGTGGCCGAATTAAAT
This sequence comes from Oreohelix idahoensis, assembly GCA_024509875.1. Lineage (NCBI taxonomy): Eukaryota > Metazoa > Mollusca > Gastropoda > Stylommatophora > Oreohelicidae > Oreohelix > Oreohelix idahoensis. Next base: position 1,085,048 of record JAMPIV010000326.1, on the reverse strand, counting down.
TTTTTCCCATTTTCATCCTGTAGGTGTTTGCACAAAGTAAGCTGTAGTTTTCGTAATTGTTTACAGATTTTTATGAATTACATGTCATTTTAAAGATAAATGAATGTACTATTACAATAAATACCGGTTGGAACTCTAATAGAGGTTGTTGCTATTTAACGGCCCTCCGATGGCCGAAGACTTGCAATATTTTCACAATTATGACTGCTTGCGCCCCATCTCTATCAAAATCCCAATTTCAATCAATGTGCACACCGTTTTCACTCTTGTGCTCGTTGCTAGATCAATCAGTCAATTGTTGAAACACGTTTCTATCCTATTCAGCCGTTAGACGAGATGTACACGCATTTTTTGTGGTCCTATCACTAGTTGCTACGGTAAACAGTTTTACACGATTTGGTAACTAACCCAAAACGCTGAAAAATATGAACATAATATCAATTTTCCAGTGTTCTACAACTACCATGCTTTGGGAATTTGTTTTCCGGTGGCAACTTAAAATCTAAAACCAGATCAGAAAGTTTTTCAGTACATTTTTCATTCGTTTTATTACTAAAATTAGATTGGCGCCCTGGGCGGCTTGCGGTCCAAATGTGATTATTTTGTGAGCCGCTGACAGCGGCTTGCGGTAGTTAATGTGTTAAGCGAGAACAATCTGTTTCCAGCTATAATGGACATAAAATGATATATCCAGATTCCTACGCTTGCTCAATACACGGAAACAAAACAGGAACCGATAACTCAAAGAATAAATACACATTGCCTATTCTGAGTTATTCCCCTTTCTTAAAAGTTGTAAGTTCATAAATAAATATCCTTTTATCAAACAGATAGTTACATTTTCATTTGTAATCGTATCAACTGTAATCTGTGCGACATATAAAAAATATGTACACAACACATACATTGATCTAACAACGAAGCTGAGCCTAAGAGGTACCACATGCCATATATCATTCCATGTCAAGGACCTCTGCAAGGCTCTTTCCCATGTAGTCCATTGGCCTTGTTGGACCTGCTGCACTGCTTTTTGCAACCTCTTATCATTCTCAGCTCCTCGTATCTCCTGAACAACCATGTCTCTGCGCTCCCTGCTTGATGCCTTGGACCACCAGCGGATGTCTCCATGACCAAATCCCCGTTTATTCGTTTGTGTGTATCCGATTACCTCCCTCAGTTTGAGTGACTCTTGGGCAGCATCAACAGCTTCTATGTAGAGTCGTAAAATACTCGACTTATTACACTGAAGAATTCATTGAAGTTTCAGTTCACACCAGTTCGTTCTGTTGGTATTGATTTGGACGTGTATAGTCCCCTTTGAAGATACTCCAAAGACTTTCAATCAAAATACAATAATCCAAATAATAAATATAGTACAGTGTCAGAAGAAGAACGAGTATTAATGAACAATCATGCCAGAAAATAAATCAACCACAAAAGAGCCCAAAGTTGCAGGAAACATGTAATAAACCATAAAGAAGTCAAGAATTACAGTGTATATATATATATATAATTCGGCCAATAAAATCAAAGCTAACGTTTGCACACAAAAACGCCCTGCTTTGAGTTTTGCAACACACGCGGCGACACTTTGTGAGACGGTTTTCCTTAATCTCCTCATTCTCATATCTAAAACTCTTGCCGCTCTCTTTTGAAATAAACGTGTCCTTCTGACGCAATTATTCCGGACGCCGTTTCGGGTGGCGCTGAGCACTGTTGGTTTAAACAAGGGGCTAAAGATGACAAGCATTCTCTGTATTGTCAAACGTTGTCGTTTCTAAAAGTTAACAATATTCTCAGGTATTTACCCGGGGTCGAATATTTCTAAGGCCAAGCTGGTGTCCCTCATGAGTTTTATGTAACCAGATGTAAGAAACTGAATCAAAGTAGTGCTAATTTACACTTTTAGATACAGGTCGGGAGTAATAAAGATTATTTGAACAACTATCAAAAAGCAAATGTGGTTGAAAATGAAAAAAAGCGATAATAAGAAAGAGAGCGATAAGACTTGGCGCTTGTTTATCACAAACTGCAATGCAAATTCTGTTGTCCTAAGTATGTTGCACAATGTGTTTTCAGCATTCTCAGCCATTTCATCTATTTTTCTTTGATCATAGGTACATAGGTTTTGCTGAGCGGAATCGTTTTAATTATTTGTTCAAGTTACTTAAAGCAAAACTTTACTCACAAACTCTCTTATAGCTGGCAAAGTCAAGTTTTCTCCGATTTTCTGAGGATTTCCAGATTTAGCTGTCACCAATGAAATTTTGTATGAAGCTCGTAAACCATCGCAGCTTTGTTGTGAAGTGTTGGCAATCATGTCACGAACAGTTTTAGCTTTCTGAAAATTTTCACAAGGTGACTGAAAAAATGTCACCCTGTTGTCTGTTTAATCAGGGTGAATTTTGTTCAAATGTTAAAGGAGTCTGGAAGGTTTCGTCGCCTCATTTAAAAAGGCATAATAGACACATAATAGACACATTGGCAGTTGTTTATTATTAGGTGCTGGAATAAATCCACATTTAAGATATTCTACGCTATATAGTCTGCACTTCTTTTTGGTTTATTCCGCTTGTTCCATATTTTTTATGGATTCTGGAACATAGAATTGATTTTACACTTTTGCAGATAGAAAAATGCATGTCAAGTATACAACAAAAACTGATGTAAAAGTAGATTTACAAAAATTTTGACACAACTGTTTTTACCAGTTTACTCTTCTTTTTTTATAAAGTTTTTTTACAACTCACTTTTATAGATAGGTCTTAAAATTTAAAGATTGGGAGCCAGTGGCCTAACTAAAAAGTGTGGAGATCCCGGTAACGAATTAAAAGGATGTAGTATAATGGACTGAACAGCAATATTCAATATACGGCAAATCTATTTCAAAGTGTATCTGCTTAATTAATAATTAATGTTAGTAAAACTGGTGCCAGTTCTGTGCGAACAAACAAACAAAAAATATAAATATGAAAACTCACCTAATCGATAGGATGAAATAGTTTGATACATAGTACATGCTTATTTGAAACTTCTGTTCTGAAGAAGAGCCGAGAAAGTTTGTTTGTTTTGCTCATAGGCAGCGCCAAGTTGCAATAGATGGGAAACGTTCGTCGTCAGCTTATTGAAGAAATCTTGAATGTAAGGTAGGAAAAGCCGGTTCAGAGGTTCAAAGACTGATTTGTACCGTCAAGTACTGTTAAAAAACTTGGCTCTATTGAACTATGTCTCTCATTTATTATCGAACTGCGAAAATCTCGTTACCACTAACCCATGTAAATACTTAAACAATAAAATCCACAACAAAGCAAAGTCGGTACTTTCTGAAACACCAGCAGTTATCTAATTTCGTCCGCTGCCATCCGAAAGTACAATCCGACATACCTTGCCAACGCCAACGCTTATATTAAACACTTTTTAGGAACGGTTTTCACCTTCTGTTTAAATTTTAGTGAACCAAACACAAGTCGTTTCTCTGTCTTCAGGAGTGACCGAATGATTACAGGTTTTTAGTTACCCCCCCCCCCCCCCCTTCCCTTTTTCTTAGCTGTTCCCAATTAAAATTTATGGCCAGCGATGGTTACATGAGCTTAGAACGGCAAGTATAGACGAAACTACGCCGTGCTTAAATGATCCTAGTAATACAACCATCCACATTTTCCCCGCCTCACTGATGTTGTCTCTCAAATCCACAGTTCCTTTCTCCACTGCACGTACTGAATTTAGCCATTCAAATCCTGAACCACCCCTTACTACTGAAAGCTCCTTTCAGCCACTTTTTTGCGTATCACCACCAAGGATCCTTCCAACGCCCCCAGAGGGCGGTACCGCCCACTTTGGGAACCACTGATCTACTGTGTAGATAATGCCAAGCAGTCTTCTATTTGTACCAGGCGCTAAAAAGCGAGAAGCTCAGCAGCCCTAGATAAACAACAACAACAACATGTATGTATTATCCTTTTATATTGTCTCATGTTCTTATATCATCACCTTGGCATCCATCTATCCATTTGGATAAAGTTATTGTCCAAAATACCTGGTTTTCTCCCTATGATGGTTTGTTTCAGATACTTGTCTAGTTCTTTTGCATCTTGAGCTACGAAATCTTGAAACACACATCAAAAAGTAGGCCTACCATATGAATTAAAACATCCATTTTTAACAAAATATGGAATATAGGAAAAATTCCTAAAACATGGAAAACAGCAGTAGTTATTCAAATACTACAACCAGAAAAAGATGCCTATGATGCCAGTTCATAAAGACCAATAACTTCCTATCTAGGTAAAATATTAGAAACCATAGTCATAACAGATTAAAGTTTTATTTGGAAAAGAATAATTTATATAATCAAACTCTGTCAGGATTTAGGAAGAACAGATTCACTATGGATCAGATAATTAAATTGGAACATGAAGTAAAATCAGGATTTCAAAAGAAAGAAAAAGCTGTGGCAGTATTTTTAAATATAGCTAGGGCTTATGATGAATGCTGGAGAGATAGGAGTAACCGGTAAAATATATAATTATTTAGAGAATTTTCTGCACGATAGATATTTCACTGTCCAAATAAACAATGATAGATTAGAACTGTATAAACAACAAAATGGATACCCCAAGGATCAATATTGTCTCCTTTAATTTTTACAATAATGGTAAATGATTTAGGTGAAGAATTGAATGATATAACAAATAGTCACAGTTTGCAGATGATGTTGCTATATGAAGGACTGGGAAACATCTGCCAAAATTATATAAGGATCTACAGAAGCAAATAAGTAAAGTATGTAAATGGATGACAAAATGGAGTTTTCAGCTGAATACAAATAAAACATTGGGAATGATCTTCAGTAATAGTAGGGTTGTAAAAAATAAAATTATATACATAAATATCTAAGGGCAAAATATTAATACAGTGCAAACCACTTCATATCTAGGAATGATATTGGACCAACAGCTAAACTGGAATAAACACATAGATAAACTAGTGGAGTCTTGCAGGGGATTGACTAACTTATTAAGATATTTGAAAGGTAATGGATGGGGTGCAAGCACTAAGAGAATGCTCACTTTTTATAAATCTTTTATTAGAGGAAAAGTAGATTATGGAAGTGTAATATATGACTCTGCTGCACACAGCAACAAGATTAAATTAGGCAGAATTCAGCATCAGGCTTTATGTACAATAGCAGGTGCAATCAGATCAACATCAATGGGAGCTATAGAGGTTAGGAATTCTACCCTTAGAATTACGGAGAAAGGAGTTAAGACTAAATTATATGAACAGAGTTATGTTAGATAAGTCTCACCCAGCACATACAGCTTTTACTAGATGACAACTAACAAGTCAGGCCAATCCAATGAATACAACAAGGTACCCTACAGGATGGAAGTGTATGGAGGAAATTGTCCTTCTGGGTACATTAATTACATCAATTAATAACAGTTGTGAATATAAGCCAGTGATTCCACCCTAGGAGATCAAAAAACCAGACACGGACTACCACCTAGCAGAAATACTTAACTTTCGTGTGCCATTTTAGGAAACATTCATCTATGTGCAGATGGGGGTGGCCAGTGCATCCTGTACAATAATAGTTCGTCCTTTTCCTGTCGTCAGGTGTACTGCAAACTTTACACCTATTGAACTTTGTGCTCCTTTGCATTATATGTTTTGCACCCTCCAGTCTTTCCAATGGGTTATCTGATAATTTACTTGGCCTTGGAGGATTTAGCATGCGGCTGATTTCAGGCATTGAGGATGCGGCCGAAGCACACAATTCTCTGATCAATGTTTGTTTGAACAACTTTAACGTAAGCTGCGATTTTCCAACTCCAACTGGTCTTGTCAATTTGTACAAAACGTAAGCGTTACAGGTGGCTATTTCTAATATCCAAAAGAAAATCGTCTTCCACCACTGTGATAAACGAGCGCAAAGGCCTTGTTGCTCCATCTTTTCCTACATTTTTCATATTGTATTTTCTCCGACATTTGCTCTTTCATCTCATATTTGCGATCCACATTTGCTATTTCATCGTTGTGATTACTCGCGACCGGTATCTAGAGAACCACATTTGTTCTTTCATCGGGGGAAATAAAAGTCCTTTGATTGAGTCCACATGCCTGACATTATCGTTTGAAGCCCACATTGCATCGTGATAAATCTGGTAAAAACACATATGGTCATCCTAATCAAACATCTGGGCATGCTGTAATTTCTGTGACACCACATTGGACGCCCAGATTGGCCAGGGGAAAACGTCTCATGTTGTAATGGTGTTATCTCTGGTCGGCCGCGGTTCAGACAAGCGTTGGTTTACCACATGGGACGCCCACCTTGGCCAGGTGAATAATAAACAATCAGACGTCAAACTACACCTACGTTTGGACTGACAGGGGACAAGAGCGATCCTGTGAATGTTGGTTGGTATGGGTGGAGCTGTACAAGAAACCCATATTGGACTGGCAGAAATATAATCTACTGCGTAGCTTGCAAGAGGAAGGAGTCCAGATTTTTACATTGTGAGGAAGAGATTAATCCCAAAAACGCCTAGCCTAATACACGTGTTTATTCAGAGTGGATGATAATTCAGTTCTGTGATTAATTGTGTTCTTAAAGGATTTTGCGAAGGGAAAAGAAGGTTAGTAGATCTTATACTTATTAATACATTTTCTTATTTTTGTTTATTTTAACCTCACAGCTAAAATGTGCGAAAGATAAAGTTTCAAATAATTCTTGGCATAACTGATTAATAAAATCAGAAGATTTTCCTAGAAGATGATAGGATGATAGGAGGTAATTAATAGTTCATATTTCACCTTTTATCATCACCACAGTCTCCCATGCGCACACACTCTCATGCACAAGATATTTAACATCATTAGAATTGAACTCAAAGAGAGAGAGATGAATAATGAGCAGTAGTTTAAATGCAAGTCAACCAGTGATGTTAAATGTGAAAACTTACGAAGACTTTTGTGTGTCTTCAGTTCATCAGAAGTCTGAGTCTACACGCAACGTGTCTGACGTCTAACCAGAAATAAGTTATCAAAAACGGACATTTGGCTAGCAGAATTCGCCATAGGACATCTTTCATTCCTCAATTAAAAAGGAATATTGTCTCACCCACAAGTCCGAAGGTGGACGCAGCATTTTTCGTCACCATATACTGCTTGCTCACAAGTTCAATACATCGTTATCACAAGTTCAATACAGAGTCATCATAAATTCAAATCACTCGAAAGATCATTATTATCTGAAGTCAAGCAAAAGAGCTCAAAAGAGGAATCGCGTATTTATACCAAGTGCAACACTCTCTTAAGCGCATTCTATAAAGCAGACTATATAAATAAATATATATATATTATGAATCACGACTACATATGCAAGGTTATGAGTCTACATATCACTACCGATTCGTGAAGATATCCAGTCTGGCCAGTACCCTCGGGAGATTAGACAACAGACCTTTTGTTCATATGACAGCTATTAACTGTTGATCAACACTACAGAGATATACTCAAACAGTGAAGGAATATACATAGATATCTCGTCAGCGTTCTCCGTACGACAACAGTATTCATCAGAACGTCCTCAGCTTAGAGATACCCCACTCGACATAACGTATAACAACTTGGGACATTTTATGCATACATGTGAATCCTCATATCTAGGAGAAGCATTTAGAGACACATGGACTGTGTAGAGTACTCACCATTTTGGTAACACGTATCATATCACATCATCATTTCACTTTACACCAGTTCATTCTTAATTAACTATTACTTAATTAACTGCCATTTTATTATCTCATCTGTGTGTTTTGTGTGAATCGTCTTTCACCATCATCACGTTCTAACCATTACTAACCCTATATGTGTGGATATTTCATTAATAAACCCAACGATCGGTTGATCATTATCAAGAGTTTGTTAATGTATCACTCGTGCTGTCGGTGTTACATATTCACCTATAGGAACCTTTCTCTACTCAGATGAGGTTGGGGGCTTTTTCTTTACGGGATCTAAGGGCAGAAGCTAAGGTCGTGGGGACACAGAACTCTTTCCATAATTAATTAGAAAACACTGTCTAGTGGAAAGCATTCGCATTCCTGTCTTCTTGTCCCTATCTCGAATAGGTCTTTATTATTTCTTAACGAGCCAATTTCTAGAGACTTTATATCTAATATCTCATAGACTATTCCTGGCAAAAACTACTGTCGTAGTTGCCCCAGTGACTCACCACACGACAATTGTGGACTCGTCTTGGGATTAGTGAACCCGGACTTAGAAGGGTGATAAATCACATTTTCATCTCTGCTATACAGTTGCGATAATTGCAAAATTTTTGGCATTTTGAGAGATTACCTTCTAGACTGACTCTTACTATAATTTGTCTATTTCATAGGGGGAATAATTTATATCTCTAAAGCACGAGTGATACTTTTTAAATTGAGTATCAAACGGACAGAGTAAGCACTATTTGAGAACAGAAGATACTGTAGGGAATTGATTTTAAAAAATCTTTTTCTGTAACTGCTGGGAAAATTTTTATCATAAATATTTACCAAATTTTTCATAGAAAACTTCGAGATAATCTGTTATATAATTTTCAGAATACGCTGAGTAAGTGATTTTTTTAAAAGAACTTTTTGAACTTGATTACTAATTTAAACCTAGAAGGTTTTAAGAGATAATTACTTGTGCGAGTCAAACAATTTGCTTGGAGGTCACTGCCAATTTTTCCCTTCGTGAACCCATACTGCATATCATGGCAGATGCCGCAAAAATTAGAACTAGTTTAATGGAGGCAGGGCGTGAATACGGGTTAAGTGGAAAAGATCTGATGAAATTTGTGAGTGAGGAGACTGATAAACTCCATGCAAGAGAGATGGAAGTGCAGAAACTTGCAATGGAGAAGGAGAAAGCCGCAGCAGAAGCCGCGGAGCGGAAAGCCGCAGCTGAAGCAGCGGAGCGGAAAGAATCAGCAGAAGCAGCAGAGCGGAAAGCCGCAGCAGAAGCAGCGGAGCGGAAAGAAGCAGCAGAAGCAGCGGAGCGGAAAGGCGCAGCAGAAGCAGCGGAGCGGAAAGAAGCAGCAGAGCATGCACTTAACATGAAGCAACTGGAAATCCAGGGACAGACCAATCAGATAGAGCTGGCAAAAAGTGCAGCGGCTTCCAACTTTGATGGAGGGTACTCACCCCACTCAGATGGTGTGCCTACTTCGCAACCTGCACCACCCAATGCCATGAACTTTCCGCTGGAACCTCTTTCAGAAAGGAACGATACCATGGACGCCTTTTTAGACCGCTTCGAACGCTTTGCAACAGGGTTTGGACTTGAAGAACGGAAGTGGAACTTTAAACTTTCCCAGGGCCTAAGAGGAGCCGCCTACGAATTTTTTAATAAACTTCCGGCCGGAGAGCAAGATGACTACCAGGCATTGAAAAAAGCTCTCTTGGTGAGGTACGAGCTTCATTCAGAGGCATACCGGAAAAAAATTCGAGGTTCTAGGAAGGAGGCCGGAGAGACTTTCTCACAGTTCGCAGCCCGTATTGAAGACTACTTAGTGAAGTGGTGTACACTGGGAAACTTTACCGACAACTATGACGGGTTGAAAGAGCTGATTGTGATAGAGCAACTAAAAGAGTCTATGTCGAAGGAAATGCGTAGATTTCTCACTGAAAACGGCGCTGACCGGTTAGAAAATATTCTTACACTGGCAGAGCGATTTCAAAATGCTCTCATGGAGTCTCAAGAAGCCAGAAAGAAGTTTTCGGATCAGGCGCCAAAGCAACCTGCTCGCTCCCAACCAGACCAACAAAGCAAAGGACCACACATCTCGCATAAACAGCACGCAAAACAAGATAACTACAAAGAGCAAAACAAGAAAAATGCTGCGCCACACCAGAGACAGGGAGATAAATGGTGCAAGTACTGTCGCTTGAACAATCACAACACTAATGAGTGCAAGCGCCGACCTCCTCCCCAACATGCTGCCTGTCTGCAGACAAAATCGTCACCACGGAAGGAGCAGAGGACCGGAAACGTTTCTCATCCTCCCGTCATCGAATCAGTCCTCGTAAACGGACAATCTGTGGACTGCCTTTATGACACAGGACTTGCTTTCGATGCGGTGGTCAGGGCATCCCTTGTCACCCCTGACCAGATAACAGAAGAGAGTGTCGACATCCAAGGTCCGGCGAAGGATGTTGCACCCATGACACTGCCAATTGCACTTATCAGAGTGGAATCTCGTTACGTGACAGGAGAGATTCGTGCAACTATAATGGAAGAACCAATCTACTCTTTAATCTTGGGATGTAGATATGTGTTCCTTGGAGAACCTACTCAACCACTAGTCATGGCGGCCGTACAGACTAGAGGACAGTCAAAAAAGACGCAGAGCAGGAACCTCCTACCAATATCCTCCCCGAGGAATTGAAGAGGGCCCAAATGGAAGATTCCTCACTGGCGCCCTGTTTTAAAAAAATTACCTAGGACACACAACCCACCTACCAAGGGAGACTTCTTTATGAAAAATGGATTGATGTATCGCCGAGCTGGAAACGGAGGACAGGAACACAACCAATTAGTAGTTCCTGCACCCTATAGGAACCAGGTGCTTGAGATGGGCCACTCTATCCCATTTAGTGGACACATGGGAATGAGCGCCACGACTCAAATGATCGCCTGCCACTATTATTGGCCAGGGATCACCGGCGACATTGAACGTTTAGTCAAGTCTTGTCATCAGTGCCAGAAAGGTGCACCAAAACACTGGACGGCACCCGCGACCCTTGGGGAGATGCCAATCTTGGGCACCCCATTTGAAAGAGTGGCCGTGGATATAATTGGACCTCTGCTGAGAACTAAGAAGAGGAACTCCCATATCCTTACCTTAGTGGACACCTGTTCCATGTGGGGCGAAGCCATAGCCATGCCAGCATGCGACTCAGTGCATGTAGCAGACGCTTTACTGAATATCTTTTCTAGATTGGGCTTCCCGCATGAAATTCTCACAGACAACGGGTCACAATTTAGAGGCAAATTGACAAAGGAGGTGCTTAGAATATTCAAGACTAGGCATATCCATACTTTGCCCTATCACCCCCAAAGTAACGGGCAAGTGGAGCGGTTTAACGGGACGCTCACCTCTACTCTTCGGAAGTTGGCACAGGAGAATCCAGAAACTTGGGATCAGTATCTTCCTGCCGCATTATTTGATAATAGGGAAGTACCGCATGCGTCAACTGGAGTTCCTCCGGCCACATTACTCTTCGGAAGACCTATTAAAGGTCCATTAGAAGCATTACTAAGAACATGGACAAATGCCAATGCAGACGACACTGTCACATCAGCCTTCCAGTACGTCACAGAATTGAAACAACGCCTGAAGACTGGCTGGGAATTAGCCACAGCGAAAGTATGGGAGGCTAGGCGGAAACATGCCAAATATTACAATCGCAATGCGAAGGACCGAGAACTAGCAGTAGGAGAGAAGGTGCTACTTCTTCTGCCAAGTAGCAGTAATAAATTGCAGATTTGCTGGAGGGGACCCTACAAAGTTGTGGAGAAGATTTCTCGCACCAACTATAAAATCGCCTTGAACGGAAAGCAGAAAATTTACCACTTAAATCTGCTTAAGAAGTTTTACGAGCGAGCCCTTGCCGAACCAGCGCACCTCATGACTATGGCCATTGCTATGCAAATGGAAGAAGAGCCATTATCATCCGTAGAGTACCCGGTGATACAGGAGGAATCACATTTAGATGTGAAAATAAGCTCCACCTTAACAGAAGCCCAGCAAGAAAAAGTAAGGAGATTGATGGAAAACCACGCCGACTCTCTGACAGACAAACCGGGCCGGACAAACCTGATGTAATTTGACATGGAAGTCACGGATAGTACGCCCGTCCGAATGAGAACCTATCCGATTCCGTATGCCAAGGCGACGGCATTAAAGCAAGAAATTGATTACTTACTTAAGGAAGGCATAATTTCGAAGTCGGAGTCCCCTTACAGTGCGGAAGTGGTGCTGTTACGCAAACCCAGTGGAGAACACCGCCTGTGCATCGACTACCGACAGCTGAATGCGTTAACACAGTTCCAGCCAGAACCGTTACCGGACCAGAACCAGCTATTTACTAAGCTGAGCAGGTCTCGCTATTTTTCAAAGATCGACCTCAGTAAAGGGTACTATCAAATACCGGTAAAAGCTGAGGTGAGGAACCTGTTAGCCTTCAGTACTCCAGATGGACACTTCGAGTTTAATGTGATGCCATTTGGACTGAACAATGCTCCTAGTGTCTTCACAAGGATGATGCGAAAGTTATTGGATCCTTTGAACCATCCCGCCATCAGCAATTTTATGGATGATATCCTAGTAGCTACTGAATCGTTTGAAGAACATATATCAGCGCTATCCTTGCTGTTTAACAGACTCAGAGAAGCGGGACTAACCGCCCGCCCAACCAAATGTCAAATTGGGTGTGAACAGCTAGAGTTCCTAGGACATACTATATCCCATGGGACCATGTTCCCCGAGACTCAAAACGTTGAGAAGCTGAGAAATGCACCGAGACCGTCCACAAAAAGGGATGTCCGGTCATTTGTATCTCTCTGTGGATTCTACCAGAGTTATATAAAGGATTTTAATAGCCTCTGTGCGCCGCTTACATCGCTAACCAAGAAAGGAAACCCAGATAAAGTGACATGGTCAGCAGAATGTGAACATGCATATGCACTCTTAAAAGAGAAACTCACCACAAAACTTATTTTACGGCTTCCGGATTTAACTAGAAAATTCATCTTGCAAACAGATGCCAGTAACATTGGAATCGGGGCTACATTACTACAGACAGATGACAGAAGCCCACCAAATCTATTTCCGGTCGCATATGCGAGTCGGAAGTTAAACCGAGCAGAACAAAACTATTCCACAATCGAAAAGGAATGTTTGTCCCTCGTCTGGGGAATACAAAAATTTCAAGCATACCTGTACGGAAGGAAATTTACAATTCAGAGTGATCACCAACTTCTGACCTTCCTCGCCAATTCAAAGAATTTGAATGCTAGACTAATGAGGTGGTCGCTTGTTCTACAACCTTACACGTTCCAAGTGGACTATATCCAAGGAAAACATAACGTAGGAGCGGATTTTTTAAGCCGTCATCCTATGAGGCAGGACGGAGAGCACAGACAAGTAGAGGAAAGGGTGGAAACCGGAGAGAAAAACGAAGATGAGGAAAAGGATTAAGGAATCCCGAGCAAGAAGGCTAAGCTCTCCTGAGTACGATTGACATCACACTTGAGGAGGGGCTATTGTGATAAACGAGCGCAAAGGCCTTGTTGCTCCATCTTTTCCTACATTTTTCATATTGTATTTTCTCCGGCATTTGCTCTTTCATCTCATATTTGCGATCCACATTTTCTATTTCATCGTTGTGATTACTCGCGACCGGTATCTAGAGAACCACATTTGTTCTTTCATCGGGGGAAATGAAGGTCCTTTGATTGAGTCCACATGCCTGACATTATCGTTTGAAGCCCACATTGCATCGTGATAAATCTGGTAAAAACACATATGGTCATCCTAATCAAACATCTGCGCATGCTGTAATTTCTGTGACACCACATTGGACGCCCAGATTGGCCAGGGGAAAACGTCTCATGTTGTAATGGTGTTATCTCTGGTCGGCCGCGGTTCAGACAAGCGTTGGTTTACCACATGGGACGCCCACCTAGCCAGGTGAACAATAAACAATCAGAGGTCAATCTACACCCACGTTTGGACTGACAGGGGACAAGAGCGATCCTGTGAATGTTGGTTGGTATGGGCGGAGCTGTACAAGAAACCCATATTGGACTGGCAGAAATATAATCTACTGCGTAGCTTGCAAGAGGAAGGAGTCCAGTTTTTTACATTGTAAGGAAGAGATTAATCCCAAAAACGCCTAGCCTAATACACGTGTTTATTCAGAGTGGATGATAATTCAGTTCTGTGATTAATTGTGTTCTTAAAGGATTTTGCGAAGGGAAAAGAAGGTTAGTAGATCTTATACTTATTAATACATTTTCTTATTTTTGTTTATTTTAACCTCACAGCTAAAATGTGCGAAAGATAAAGTTTCAAATAATTCTTGGCATAACTGATTAATAAAATCAGAAGATTTTCCTAGAAGATTATAGGATGATAGGAGGTATTTAATAGTTCATATTTCACCTTTTATCATCATCACAGTCTCCCATGCGCACACACTCTCATGCACAAAATATTTAACATCATTAGAATTGAACTCAGAGAGAGAAAGATGAATAATGAGCAGTAGTTTAAATGCAAGTCAACCAGTGATGTTAAATGTGAAAACTTACGAAGACTTTTGTGTGTCTTCAGTTCATCAGAAGTCTGAGTCTACACGCAACGTGTCTGACGTCTAACCAGAAATAAGTTATCAAAAACGGACATTTGGCTAGCAGAATTCGCCATAGGACATCTTTCATTCCTCAATTAAAAAGGAATATTGTCTCACCCACAAGTCCGAAGGTGGACGCAGCATTTTTCGTCACCATATACTGCTTGCTCACAAGTTCAATACATCGTTATCAGAAGTTCAATACAGAGTCATCATAAATTCAAATTACTCGAAAGATCATTATTATCTGAAGTCAAGCAAAAGAGCCCAAAAGAGGAATCGCGTATTTATACCAAGTGCAACACCCTCTTAAGCGCATTCTATAAAGCAGATTATATATATATATATTATGAATCACGACTACATATGCAAGGTTATGAGTCTACATATCACTACCGATTCGTGAAGATATCCAGTCTGGCCAGTACCCTCGGGAGATTAGACAACAGACCTTTTGTTCATATGACAGCTATTAACTGTTGATCAACACTACAGAGATATACTCAAACAGTGAAGGAATATACATAGATATCTCGTCAGCGTTCTCCGTACGACAACAGTATTCATCAGAACGTCCTCAGCTTAGAGATACCCCACTCGACATAACGTATAACAACTTGGGACATTTTATGCATACATGTGAATCCTCATATCTAGGAGAAGCATTTAGAGACACATGGACTGTGTAGAGTACTCACCATTTTGGTAACACGTATCATATCACATCATCATTTCACTTTACACCATTTCATTCTTAATTAACTGTTACTTAATTAACTGCCATTTTATTATCTCATCTGTGTGTTTTGTGTGAATCGTCTTTCACCATCATCACGTTCTAACCATTACTAACCCTATATGTGTGGATATTTCATTAATAAACCCAACGATCGGTTGATCATTATCAAGAGTTTGTTAATGTATCACTCGTGCTGTCGGTGTTACATATTCACCTATAGGAACCTTTCTCTACTCAGATGAGGTTGGGGGCTTTTTCTTTACGGGATCTAAGGGCAGAAGCTAAGGTCGTGGGGACACAGAACTCTTTCCATAATTAATTAGAAAACACTGTCTAGTGGAAAGCATTCGCATTTCTGTCTTCTTGTCCCTATCTCGAATAGGTCTTTATTATTTCTTAACGAGCCAATTTCTAGAGACCTTATATCTAATATCTCATAGACTATTCCTGGCAAAAACTACTGTCGTAGTTGCCCCAGTGACTCACCACACGACAACCACTTCAAGAATTTTCTGTTGAAGAAGCCGTAATACCCTATCATCTGATCTGCCTTGTCGCAACCATTCTTGTTATGGTTATGTTTATGAATGATAAGAGGTTTCTCCTTTCCATTCACCATGACAGGCGCAGCAGACCGATTTGTGGTAATAATTGTGACAGGTTTTTTAACTTTTTGTCCTTCCAAGCAGCAACTAGCATCTTTTGTTCCGAATTGATATAATACTTAGTCTCCATATGCTTTAGGTTCAAAGACTTCAGCTGCTGTGGGAATCCGATTCTGTTCGCTTGAAGTGCTCCAGTGTAATATTGTTTCCATTTAAGCATTTCATTTACTAACAGTTTTGTTGTGTACCACCTGTCAGCATAAATGTGATAGCCAGTTCCCAGACAAGACAAAAGTGTTCCAAAAATGTTTACGGAATTGGCACCAGCAGAGTCCCTTCTGACTGAAGGATCATAGGAGGTGTCTGATCCAAATTATGTTAGCAAGTTTAGCACATAACCTGTTTCACTGTCCAAAAGCCCAAAACTTTTAATGTGGTATTTGTGTGGTTTTTTCCGTTATATTGCTTATATTTCTACCGAACTTTCCATCCTATAATCATCTCATCAATAGCTACGTCTTGGTTCGGAGTGTGTGCCGCAACAAATTTAGAGCATAACATTTGAACGAAGGGCTCTATTTTATTTTCCCTTCTGCAACAGGCTCACAGATATGCAACATAGTTTGCAATATAGACAAAAAATCTGTCTCTCTCCATCATTTGGGAATAAAATGGAGTGTGAAACATAGGCTCTTGTGAGGAGAAATAATCTTTTATTCTTGGCCTTTTGTATATACCCATAGCTTGATGCAGAGCAAAAAATTTTAGCAGCTCATAATCGCTTACAGGGTTCCATCGATTATATCTTGATCGTTTCTGTGAAGGTGTATGCTTCTGTACTTCAATTTCTGCAAAGCAGTTTATGCTTTTAAAAATTTCCTGCCTTACAGCTAATGATACAAGGCTTTCAAAACACTGGATCGGGGTAGATGATTCATTTAGGCCTAAATTTGCTGACACACTGCTCTTTCGTCTTTAGGTTGAAATCTAAAGCTATTCCTTGTTAGTGCACCCAAGTTTGCTTCCTGCCATTCTATATTTCTGACACACTCCTGTTTTCGTATTTCCCCTTCTTGTAAAACTAAATTAAGTCCTACTGGGTCTGATGTTGAAGAATCAAAGTTAGGTGATAGATCCTCGCCTACTCTTTCTAACTTAATAAAGAAATAATTTAGAAAATATTAAAAACACAGCCAATAAATATATACAATAAATATCAAAAGACAGCGTTAAACTGTATACACAGATGGATCCAAGGGAGAGGATATCAAATTGGGGATAGGAATATATATTCCAATATGGAAAATGGCAAAAGAATATAGCATCACGGAAAATACATCCATTTTCACTGCATAGATGATGGCAATACTAAAAGCACTAGAAATTTTCTCTAATAACCCTCCCAAAAAACTTACAGTTTTAACTGACTCTCTTTCGACAATTAAAGAACTTTAAAACTTACGAGAATGTAGTAGCCCTGATATAGCAGAGGAGATATTTCTGACTACTACATACTTGTTTTCCAGAGGATGTTCAGTCTTAATTGCTTGGGTACCTTCACATGTTGGCATAGAGGGAAATGAAAAGGCAGATAAAGAAGCCAAGAAAGGTAGATCTAAGAAAAATCTAAAAAATGTAGGAACGAGTAAATCAGAGATTAAGAGCTTAATTAAAGATTTAATGACAGATGAATGGAAAGCAGAGTAGGATAAAAATCTGAAAGGAAGACATGCATATAAGATGTTCAAGGCTCCAACAAGAAAATGTCAGATATCTAGGGAATTGAAAATTCCCAGTGTCACAGTATAATATCTACACCTTCATGACATTGTCCTCTAAGCTCGTATCAAACTGCGAGAGGTCACACAATCAATATACATGTACTTGTAAACGCCATTCACAAAGCGTACACGAAGGCATGCTGACAATCTCCCTTTTTAATAATAACAATGAAACACGTAGGAATTCAATAATAATAGCAATACATTGTCAGCAATAACCATATGGTTGGATCAACAAGTCCTACTACCCCTGGACTATACAACAAGGCTGTACAAAAGCCAGCAACCATAAAGAGAGCACGATTAATATGCAATGCGGCTTCTAAAGCCGGCCAACTGACATCTTTCTCTCTCAGGCTTCCTGTTCACTCCATTCCATTGCACCCCTTTGCACCATTTTCTTTTAAAGCTGACGTGCGCACCAAAATATATGTTTATTCCACCAAAGTCCATGTGCGCAACAAAAGATATTATGTGACATCTACCCCCTTCCCCAGAAAAGAAAACGGAGTTTTCTTCTCTCTGAGAGTAGTAGATTGCACACCAAACAACAAAATATTAGACAAGTTCAACCCAAAAAAAACCATTTTACACTGGTGTACGTAGACGTCGTGCCTACGAACACATATATCTCATGTCCCAAAAATTACAATCTAGACAGAGCATCTGCCACGACATTAAGTCTACCCTCTAATGGGATAATTGTGAACTGGAACTGTTGTAGTAACAAGGCCCAACGAGTTAACCGTGAGCTTGTCGACTTCGAAGATTTCAAAAACAGTAGGGGTCGATGATCTGTCTGAAGTACAAACTGGGACCCTATCAAGTAACGGGACAGTTTTGACACTGCCCATACTATAGCCAGACATTCTCTTTCGATTGTTGAGTACCTGGTCTCTGCCGGTAACAGTTTCCGACTAACATACATCACAGGATGTAGTGTACCCTCGTGGTCTTGCATAAGACATGCGCCAATTCCCACAGATGACGCGTCGCTCCGCAGTATAAAGGGTTTGCTCAAATCAGACAAAAGAAGGATTGGTCGTCTGGAAAATAACTCCTTAATTTTTGATAATGCTTTCTCGCATTCTGCCGACCATACAACCCTGTTAGGCATCCCTTTACTAGTAAGAGAGGTTAAAGCATCAGAAATTGTAGAAAATTGAGGGATGAATTTGCGATAAAAATTGACAAGTCCCATCAGGCTTCTGACCTGCTTCTTAGTCCTTGGCGCTTGTAGTTCCATAATTTTTGTAACTGTGCCAGTCTCGGGTTTTAATAGATTATTACCTACGATAAACCCCAAAAAACTCAACTCACTAAAACCGATACAAATCTTACTAGGGCGTGCCGTTAAACAATGCTTACGTAAACAACGCAACAGGGAAGACAACCCCGACATATGTTGTTCCCATGTTTCATGGAACAGGCAGATGTCATCGATGTACGTAATCACATCCGTACGATGACCTAGTAACTTTCTCATCATTCTGACGAAAGTTGCGGGTGCATTAACTAGCCCGAAACACATAAAATTAAACTGAAATAATCCCTTTGGTGTAGAAAATGCCGTCAAAGGTTTAGCCGACTCGACAAGAGGAACCTGCCAGTATCCCCGAGATAAATCCAGTTTACTAAAAAACCTGGCATGGGAAAGTTGCGTAAGGAGGTCCTCTTGGTTCGGTATTGGCTCAGCATCAATCACAGTGACACTATTTAATTTACGGAAGTCGATGCAGACACGCAAGGATCCATTTTTCTTTCGTACCACGACCATAGGGAAGGAGTAAGCAGACTCCGATGGAGAAATGATCCCCAACCGTAACATGTCATCTAGTTCTTTTTCAATCGCCGACTTGAAATGTAATGGCTGCGGATACGGCTTTACCCTGATCGGTTGGTCGTCCGTCAGGATGATATTGTGGCAGATCAAATCGGTACGTCCTGGCAAATCAGTGAGAACATCCTTAAACTCTCCAATGACCGATCGTGCCTCCGATTTCTGTGTTATCGTTAGGTCGTTACATATCTGCACATTCTCCCAAGACTCAGAAGGAGCAAGGGGAACGAGAGACAGCTGGAGATTAATATCATCTCCCATGTCACCCAATTCATTAATGACCACAGAACATGCCATCTTCGGGGTCTCCCCAGACAACCTAGTGTCCACCCCTTTTAGAACCTCTGGCCGTTCCATATAAGGTTTTAACATATTAATGTGGAATACCTTCTCCTTGTTCCGAACCTGGATTAAATAATCCACATCCGTTACCCTTTTAAGCACTTTAAACGGTCCCTGCCATGTAATGCTCAAACGGTCTTCCTTTGATGGCAGAAGAAGCCATACCTCTTCACCAGGAACCAAGAACAGTAGTTTTGATCCGCGGTTAGCGTATTGTCGGTACCGCGCCCCCGCCACGGATAAATTATCACGTGCCACGGCACACGCTTTGACAATACGGTCACGCAGGTTTATGACGTATTCGTAACTGGAAACGGAGGACCCATCAGAACGCCCACCAACCAGTATATCTTTCAGAATGTGCATTGGGCCCCTCGGATTCGCCCCGTATAATAGTTCAAATGGGGAGAACCCGGTGCTCTCCTGAGGTGCCTCTCTATAGGCAAATAATACTGCTGGAAGGAATTTATCCCATTCTTGGGGAAATTCAGCAGTGACTTTGGCCAACATATCCTTCAATGCACCATTAAAACGTTCACATACCCCGTTTGACTGGGGATGATAAGGGCTGGTGAACGATTGGGAAATGCCCAACAATTTAGTTATCTCGGCCATTTCCTTGGAAATGAATTGACGTCCCTTATCTGACAATATTACCTCAGGAAACCCAAACCTACTGAACAACATCTGCAACGCATCCGCCATAGCCTGAGAGGTGATAGTCCTCATTGGCACAGCCTCGGGCCATCTTGTGCACAGATCCACCATTGTCAGAATAAAACGAAAGCCTCTATCTGATGCAACAGAAAGAGGACCAACGATATCGATTGCAACTTTCTGGAAGGGGCGAACCGACAAATCAACAACCTGCAACGGAGCCTTCGGTAATTTACCTTTATGTGTCACTGGCTGGCATATCCTGCAAGACCTGCAGTATATCTTAATGTCTTTGTTGTATGCCGGCCAATAGAATTGTGACAGAACTCTATGGCAAGTTCTTGCAACCCCCATATGTCCAGCAAACGGTGAATCGTGTGCTACCTGCAACACCTTTGATCTGAAGGCAACAGGCACAACCACCTGGCGCTTGAATTCGAATTGGCTGGAAAAGCATCTGGTAAGAACATCATTTTTCAACTCAAACCAGTAACGTGCCAACTTCGTGCACTTTACATCGCCATTTTGGACCAAAGTATAACATTTCCGCAATGTTCCATCAGCTCGCTGCTGTTGGACAAAGTCCGATGCTGGTCCATCGGGACCCGTGGAAACAATACATGTAAGATGTCGGTAGTTCCCGCTGTATCGCCAATGAATTGTCGTCTGCTCTGGTCTGCGCCCTTGTGACCACCACATTGGCCACAACTGACCGTTCGACCTGCCATTTTGCGATGTCGGCCTGAGTACAGTCACGAACACCAAGCACGTTCCCTATAATCAAATCGACCACTGGAGCCTCAAGAACACACGCCTGCACCCGACCAGAAATAAAGGGTGTATCCACTTCTATAATGGCTAAGGGGTAATATTCAACATTTCCCCCAAATGTCACGCATCCGACAGTCTTACCAATAAGGCACGATTTGTCAATACATGATCGGCGCACTCCTATCGTAGTGCATCCTGCGTCCCTCAACACAGACACCAACTGGTTCTGAACCATGCCCTGGTGTAACTCTAAGCTTCCGCTCCCATCAAGAGAAGAGAGGCAAGGCAGAGTATGACCACAAATTAGTAATGGTCTTCCATCAGGTTCAAACAAAGGCCTACATCCTTCGCAATCTTCGTTATTAAAGGTTTTCAGAACGCATGCAGCATTAGCCTTTTCTGAATTGTTTGGACAGACTCTTGCAGCATGTCCCCTTCCGTCACACGCCCCACATCGAAGCTGACCACCATCATCTTTTGTAGGACTACCCTTTGGTGAATTGGGATGTTCTTGCTCCAGTTTGTCATCCCTGTCATTAATTTTACTCGGACCACTTCTTCTATACCAGCGATGATCGGGATCACTAGTAGTGTCTATTCGGACCTGCCTCCGAGTAGACCTGTCATGTCTATCTCCCGTGTATCTAAACGGAGATCTATCCTGACGGTAGAACGATTGTTTTTTCGGAGATCTGTATCCCTTAAAATTATCATAGTTCCCATGAGATCCATGCCCACTAGAGTATTGCCGATCAAACCTTCTCCTGGCAAACCTGTCCGCACTCTTGGACCGATGTTGCCGGAAAGGTTTCCCAATAACCTTGCCAACACATGTAGCGAAAGGCTCAGGGACAAATTACTTGTGAATTGTCTTACCAGGGTGAGCGGTAACGTACTGCCGCCCCAACTCTGACATAGCAGTAATGTCTCTGGGTTTGCGTTCCTGAAAAAAATGCAACCATGTCAGAACAACATGAGGACAACACCTTGTCCCGCAACATGAGATCAAAGAGTCCATCAAAATCCCTAGTTATTCCCTCCAGCTCTGTCCATCTATTAAGGAGAAGTTTAATTTTGGTGACAAAAGAGCCGAAATCTTGGTCGGCACTAGGCATCGCATCTCTGAAACGAGAGCGATACCCTTCAGCTGTCAGCTTAAATTCTCTCAGCAATGTTGCCTTTACGGTATCATAATTAGTTCTGTCAGCCACAGGCAAACTATATACGGTGTTTAAAGCAGAGCCGGAAAGCAATGCAGATAAAAGTGAAGGCCATTCTTCCTTCCTTGCCCTCCAGGCAAGAGCCGCTTATTCAAATCTCTCCAAAAAGAAGTCCATGCTATCTACTTCCTCCCGAAAATTCGGTAACCGTAGCCTATAAGGGCGAGCTGGTTCCCTAGAAGTCGAACTAGGATTGCCAGAATCAAGCTCCAACTTTTTTATAGCAATTTCCTTGTCCGTTTCAATCTTCATTTTTTCTAACTCAATTTTTTTATTTTCTGTATCTGCTTGAATCTGTCTCAGTTCCTTATCTGCTTCAATCTGTTTCAGTACTTTATCTGCTTCAATCTGTTTCAGCTCTTTATCTGCTTCAATCTTCAATTTTTGTAGTTGACGCTCCTCATAGCGTTCTCGTCTGTCATCTTCTTGATTTTTTTGTAACTCATACTCTTTGTGTTCGGCCTTTGCCCACTCAAGCAAAGAATCCCCAGACTTTCCTGTCTTCTCTCTAATTTCAATAAATTCCTTAAGGCTAGACATAGTTATAATCTATGTGCAATACAAATGCGGTGGTAAGCTACGAAATAAGTAAAAGTATGACGGTTCCCAATTCCTTAAATTGTACCCATACCGCTACAAAATAATAATAAATATATTGTTGCACACGCCCAATATATATTTGCAGACGAGGAGTGCGATGTCCCTGCAGTTCTGAATACACCTGATTACAAAAAAACAAGCAGGTGAAAACACAGTATGACAGTCAGTTTAAAGTATGGGATCCGGTGAAACGAATCCTTGCTTGTCTATACCCAATCACTGTCACGATAAAATGACACAAATCTCAAGCTCAAAAAGTGGTAGCTTTTGACAAGGACATCCGCATAATGGCTAAGAAAATGATGTCCGTCTCTTATTTCACCAATGCGTGATTTTACAAATACATATCATATACAAAGGAAATCAAAAATTCATGTACTATGAACAGTACATATAATGATGAGACACGAACTCACTTGACAAACAAACACCAACAGTACGATAAGAAAGTGATGACAGATATATGAGATAGAAACACATAAGTATATACAAACCGTACTGTTAACAAACGAGAACAAGGAGATTGTCAATATAACTTATGTACAAGATAGCAAGAAGAAAACAGGAGAATACGACAGCAAAACATGACGAAAAAGAATACTTGCAAAAATATGACACTATGCATACAAACAAGACAATCACCGCTAAAACACTGAAAATGTGCACGGTCAGTTATGCTGGACAGTCAACAGGGTCAACTCTCTGTGCCTGTACCCCCCTGCAACACTGACAGTGTTACTGCCTAAAGAAATCAGTTCAACAAAATCCCTTTCCCATAATAAAAAAAAGAAAATGTTAAACACGCCACCAGTTCCACCCTCGAACCAATGTATTACAATAATAAGACAATACAGACGGCACGAAAACCAGTAGTGGACGGTGAAGCGACGAGGTCCGTAGCAAGGCAATATCAAAATGCAGAAAGAAGTCACACAAATAATTGAAATATGTAAAACAAATGAAATTGCAAATGAAAGTATCAGAGACAATGAAAAGAACAGATAATAAAATAGTAACAGAAAAGCATCATTGCAACTACCAGCATATGGAGAAACGAGCTAAACGAAAAAAATTCAAATGGATGAGCAGAGTAGACCAGTAATTAAAAACATGACGATAAGGGAAACACATAAAATAAAGTGACGTCAAAAAAGAAAGTAGAACAGCAAGAGAAAAGAAAACAAGAAATATAACTAAATTTATGACTGTCTTTCTGTAAACTGAATCCTCAAAGTTCCAATACCAGCTCCTCAATCGAATGATGATAATGAATCACGAGACAAAAGCACGAATAGTACCAACAAATGTTAGTGCTACAATCAGTTACGCTTAGTGCACTCTGCACTGTCCGGTTGCGGCAAAATGTTCTGAACAAATTCAAAGACAAGATCCACAATCGGCGTCAGTTATTCTCGTAGCTGAAGCCTTGAAGCCACCAATGGATGTAGTAATAAGAAAATACATCAATGTTCAGTATTTCCCATTTCGTTCCGCTCTCAAAAATCCACACCAATGTAACTGGCCTTCTTATGTCTGTGTCCAAGAAAGGCTATACCAGCATAATAAATGATAACTGGTAACTAAGCGACGTCCAGAAATTATCATTCGTTATTGAACTATGGCTGCAGCAAGAAACGACATAAAGTCCATCAGCAAGACATCACGTCTTTTATCAGCTGAGTAACATAGACCACTGCATCAGAAAATGTGTCATAGTCGTATCCACCATTCACGTACAATTAATCAGCACGACTACAATGTTCCGTCTCATCCAACGCTGTATATCAGTATCAGCATTCACGGATAATGCTGCTCAGCAAATCACGTATAGTTCCTCATCACGAACAGTTTCTCAGCACGACAATGATAGTCGGTAGTATTCACAAACGAGTTAAATTTTCATGCGGACAAAAGGTCACTGCAGCAGCGTCGCGCAATAAGCATGCACAGGCAAGGCAACGTATTCACGGTAGAGGCGAGCTGCAGGATGTGTACTGGCAGGTACACACGTGTAGTATCCATATAATTTGTTGTACCTCAAATCCCAATGTAGGCGACGTCTTCGTGCTCTCAGCATGTAGGCCACCACTGGGCAACCGATAATCCAAAAAATCAGCAGGCAACTGCAACGAACGACAACCTTAAAACATCTTCGCCTACGCCTGGAAGGAACTAAAACCTCCTATTTTCCACCACAATTACGACAGAACCACAATTATTTCTCCAAATCACTGACATTGGAACTAATCCAACAATAAGACGGTGTCGTCGTCGCCCAGCCAGACAGGAACTCATTAAACATTAGCTTCATAGTCTTCACACTGCGCAATGAGTCCATGCACGAACTTGTAGCTTGTTTTCGCCGACAACAAAACCATTGCAAAATGTCCTCATCAGAAAAAACAATCGCACATATAATGGGATGCAACCCAATCGCCAACAAAAGCCTCGACAACTGTAAACTTGCTATGAGGGAGCCCGTAATAAGATCAATACTACAAATATCCAGATACAAGCAGTCACTAACAAAGTGGAACGCTAAAATACAACTGTTAATCCCGGACGAGCCCCCAAAAATATGTCACAGTATAATATCTACACCTTCATGACATTGTCCTCTAAGCTCGTATCAAACTGCGAGAGGTCACACAATCAATATACTTGTAAACGCCATTCACAAAGCGTACACGAAGGCATGCTGACAATCTCCCTTTTTAATAATAACAATGAAACACGTAGGAATTCAATAATAATAGCAATACATTGTCAGCAATAACCATATGGTTGGATCAACAAGTCCTACTACCCCTGGACTATACAACAAGGCTGTACAAAAGCCAGCAACCATAAAGAGAGCACGATTAATATGCAATGCGGCTTCTAAAGCCGGCCAACTGACATCTTTCTCTCTCAGGCTTCCTGTTCACTCCATTCCATTGCACCCCTTTGCACCATTTTCTTTTAAAGCTGACGTGCGCACCAAAATATATGTTTATTCCACCAAAGTCCATGTGCGCAACAAAAGATATTATGTGACACCCAGTAATAAGAAATGTATCAGACTACAGCTGGGAAAAGGCTATTTCAGAATAGAAGAGCCTTACTGTGCAGGATGTCTTCACGACAATAATATAGAACATTTCATGTTAAAATCTAAGAGGTATGAACAAATGAGAATACCAATATTATATTATTTGCAAGCATCAAACTTACCTATAAATATAGAAGAGGTGTTAAGAATAGATAGACCTAGGGAACTGCATAATATAGAAAACAATATTTAACACGAACAAATGTTATTATATAGTGGCTGGGAATGTGAAGGTCTGATGCTGTTCTTACAATGCATATGACTTTTAACAGATGACAGACAATTAAATATCTGTTAAAGACACTTATATAGATGGAACCACAAGGCCTCTACACACCTCCACTTTAATATTATTCTAGTTCAGAGTTTCTTCTTGATTTTGTTTGTTTGTTTTTAGTTTTTTTTTAAATTTATTTTTTATTTAACGTATAAGCACAATTGTGATTGTCCCTTTTTACAATGATTTGACAGATGTGATGCCACTTTCTCATATCGGCAGTTTTTCATATTATTTGGAATTGAAAACACTATATATATATATATATATATGTTTTTTAATGCAATGAGAGTTAGAAAAAAAAGCGAAGAGATGGGAAGCAATGAGAGTTTATTTAATTAGGCAGTTATTTAGTATATACGCTGCCATGCCAGGTTTGCTTCCGTAAATATACGCGTAATGTCAAACACCAGCAGTCCCCGCCTTAATGATTTATCAATTGCAGTGTCAGTTTCTAATCATTAATCGTCTTAAGTATCTCTCCCTTATCAATATCCAAAGCACCCACTATAGGTGATCTTGAAGCTAGTCTATCAGCTCTTTCATTACCGCGTACCCCTGCATGACAAGGACAGTAGATTCACACCAGTTCCTGAAGATTTGAGGCTCCTATGGAGGTTTTCCATTCATGCCGTAGCCATCCATGTTGGATCTTCCAAAGCATGAACTGAGAGTCTGACTAAATAACTGCTCTTGTCAATGAAGTTTCAGACAACCACCTTAAAGCAGCAGTAGCTGCCTCTACCTCCATTCTCATGCTGGAGATTGTTGCCATGTAGGCCCCGCTATGTTCAGCGACGATCATGCCCTTAATTCTAAGTCCAGAAGCGCCTAACCTGACGTCCCACCACGGGGTTACAGACCCATCAGTGTACACGACGGCTTCATTATTCCCAACATTTTCATTTAAGTTGATCAATTTCCAGTTCTGCTTGTCCATTGCCCCAAGCTCTGCATTCTCTGCCAAAGGCTGATGATGACCTGTTGGTAGGCTGCTAAGTTCTCACTAGACCTACTCCACTCCTCTCCCTTGAATATGTTTTTAACTGTGGTCACCTGTCGAATAGTTGACTCAGCCTGCGCCAGACTTCACACTAAGAATATTATGATATTATGTTATATGAGTGGCTTAAAACATTTTAAAGAAATCATGTTAAACCCGGAGCTTATTGTGTACACAAAAAGAAACTTGTCCACTTTCCTTGAATATGTTATGAGACGTGGAAGCTTATTATAAGACCATGCACAACTAAATTAAAGTTTTTTTTTATTTTCATAAAAGAAGAAGAAAATATACAGTCGTGGATGGAAGAGAATAATTATGGCAACAAACAGACTATTATAAAGTGGATGTCGTATCAAAAGAACTACTGCCGTAGGTATTGTGGTGCTAGAGACTTCACTACCACTAGGTCTCCGTTTTATAAGGTGGAGTCACGGGTTCCCTACGTTGCTGTCTTTGTCTTTTCGAATTCCCAGTGAGACACCCAGTTTTTAATATCTGAGTTGACTAGTGGCGATCTCCGTCAAGGTTCGAGCACTGTCCCTATCCCACAAGAGGCAAGCGTCCTTACTATTTTGACATTAATATAGAATTATAATACATATTAATATGTACATTAATCAGTGGAATCAGTTTTACTAATTAACAGTACACAGGAAAAACGGGACGTTTCGGGGTTCACCCTTCATTAGCCAGAGTTACAGACAGGCGAAAGGAAATGTAGACAGCTCAAAAAACAAAACAAAAATAAAACATAGACACTCCAAACATGTAACAAGATGAGAAACACAGGCAGGAAAGGCATTACAAGCAGATGAAATCGAAAACAATACAAACAGATGAAAGCGAAAACAATATAAGTGATGTGCGGAAAACTTACAATAATATAGCAAGAAAAAATACAAAACCAGAAAAAAAATGAAATATCAACACTAGAATTTCAACGATCAACGAAAATCAAAAGAAGAAAATGCAAAAACAAAACAAGTCCTAGAAAAGAGAATGCGACGTTTTAAGATCCACAATCGTCTATTGTCACGGGATTTACCCCTACTTGCTCTGCAGTGATTGTTCAACAGTGGTAAAAATTCAGCGTATCTACTGAGGGTCTTCAAAGGTGTCTACCTTTCTCTTGACATAGACGTGAATTGAAGAATGGTGCTTCAGTTCTATGGAGCCTCATATGAATTTAAAGAAATCAAGTGCTACGGCTTATAGGTTCAAGGCCGTGTAAACTTTTAATCTTTCCTGACCTTCTATGGGTTAGGATTTTGCTCGTTGTGATGAGCCCCTAACTGATTGTACATACTAAAATATTACTTAAATAGCTATGTAATAAGTATTTGAAATGACTGAGATATACGGGTTCAGTTCACTCAAAATGACTAAATCAACTATACATGTGTATATTTACGGATAAAGAAATTTAATAGTCAGTTATCGTTAACAAGTGAAAAATATAAAAAGGTGGGGAAAATTTAGATAGAGTCTTTAAAATGTCCTCACAGATGATGGTCTCACTTGAAAAGTACTTTCTGATTTGTAAAAAACTGAGTTCACTCTTAGCTGCCACTAAATTGTCGATTGGTTTCTGCTCCAGCTGATGCTTTATTTTTTGCAATTCATTGAAAGGTTTTGATTTTAGGACTAAGGGAGGTAAATCTTTGGTAGCGCGCCTGAAGAAAAAGGTCGTGGATTTGGCTATTAGATTGTCGAGATGTCGGTGGTTACGGTTTTATAAATTTGCATACGCTATTAAAACTACTACGAATAGAGTGTGAGACAGCGTTTTTGAATTAGTTAGCAAAAGGGGAGAAATTATTAGGCCAATTACGTCTCTTTTGGATTTTTGTGAGTTCGGACAAGGGAAACGAAACAAGCTGCACGAGACTTTTGTAGTACAGAGTGAGCGATGTTAATCAAGAAGCTTCAAAGAAAATTGAAATATTAATTCGGTGAAAATAATATAGTCAGTCAGATTTTGAACGCGATTAGCGTAGGTTGCAGAGAATTGCAAGAATTAAGGTTGTGTATTGGCGAGCGCTGTTTTGATAGTTCATTCTGGTGAACAAGCCACTGAAGGTGGTTGGTGCTGTGGTTACAGTATTATAACCAAGCTGTTTCCCGAACCAGCATGTCGCTCGTACGCCACCATTCTAGAATATAGATGTTATATGAGTGGCTTAAAACATTTTAAAGAAATCATGTTAAACCCGGAGCTTAGTGTGTACATACAAAGAAACTTGTCCACTTTCCTTGAATATGTTATGGGACGTGGAAGCTTATTATAAGACCATGCACAACTAAATTAAAGTTTTTTTTTTTTTCATAAGGAAGAAGAAAATATACAGTCGTGGATGGAAGAGAATAATTATGGCAACAAACAGACTATTATAAAGTGGATGTCGTATCAAAAGAACTACTGCCGTAGGTATTGCGGTGTTAGAGACTTCACTACCACTAGGTCTCCGTTTTATAAGGTGGAGTCACGGGTTCCGTACATTGCTGTCTTTGTCTTTCCGAATTCCCAGTGAGACACCCAGTTTTTAATATCTGAGTTGACTAGGGGCGATCTCCGTCAAGGTTCGAGCACTGTCCATATCCCTCAAGAGGAAAGCGTCCTTACTATTTTGACATTAATATAGAATTATATACATATTAATATGTACATTAATCAGTGGAATACGTTTTACTAATTAACAGTACTGTCGTAAATTTATTTAGAGAGAAAGAGTCTTAGAAATAGTGGTCCGGTTTAGAGTGGAGAATGATGATGAAAGCTCAGTGATAGAAATTGTAGAGAGTAAATAGTTGCTTCACAGTGTGCTGGGGAGAGAGTAAAGACAGACTTATTTACGACAAATCGTTTCTCTCAATCTACTCTTCAGTCTCTCCTGGTCAAACAATTATTTGCCAGTTTTCCAGACACACATCTGCGCTCACACCGATTTGGTGCTTCAAACGCACAAACGCACGTGAATACAATCTATATTAAACAAATAGGGGAAATGTTGGGCTTTGGGTATTTCCAACACAGTGCTAACTAGGTTTATGATGTTTATTAACATAAAAAAGAATCAAATCACAAACAAATATCAAGTGTTACGTAAAATTATCATAAGTACAGAAAATGCAAATAACAAGGTGGGGAGGGGGTGAAGAAGATTGGTATCGACTAAGCCCTTCCCGCTTATTAGACAAAGATGAACCCAGTCCAAAGATAGATAGTTATCAGGAACATAGGTAATGTAACCTAACAGTAAAGTTAATTACCCTGAAAGAGGGGTTACAATACTAGGTATGGGTGGTAGAAAAAAACCTGTTATCCCAAATTGTTCTTCCCTTTACTAAGCAGTTGAAAGATGGGAGTTAAACAGAGTTAACAAAATATCCCACTTAAAGGAACAATGCGGGGTATACAGAAAATGTATTGCCCGGTAGGCAAGTTAACGAATGGTTTGCAAAAAACAATTACATTTCCTGTTATTCATGCACGCGCGTGAGGATCCACACTCATACACACACACACACACTTACCGATTGCAGCATCAGACAATCCATGGAATTATATAAACAACAATTACTCTTGACACGTGAAAATGTCTAGTACTTCGATGTCTCGCCCCAGATGTAGCGAGGTTTGCTGATAGCGAATATTCCCACTAATCGGCGGACTTGAAGACTCAGAGTTATTATGTTTTATTATATGAAAAGGAGTCTATGGGATGGCACTGACACAATTCAATACAGGGGTGAAAATGAGGTCTCTTTAATTTCGCTGCTGGAGGTAAAATTCCTTCGAGGCGTGATGATAGCAACTGACCGGTATGGTTTAAATACAGTGAGGAAAAATTAGGCTCAGTCACAGTCAGGTAAATATGTATTCTCTCACAGTAGAGCAGTAAATAAATTAAATTTCCATTTATATTACGTAATTAAATTTGCTGATTTATTAAAAAAAAAGTTCTGGGGGTGCTTTCTTTCATGTAATTGATAGCTAGGTCGCATCGGACTGCCACAAGAATTATATGCAATGAATTTCCCGTTAAGACTATATATACCCTCGCGTATTTAATTATGTATTTAATAAACACTGCGCGAGTTCTAATGGTTAAAACCCACATCTATATATATAGGACTTAACTAAAAATATTAATTATAAATTGCTTCGCGACTATAAAAGTTACTTTAGCATTTAAGCCTCTATTATTTTTGGAAATAATATAACAGGTATAACATTACATTTACAACTGGGAACTATTGAGATGGTTTAATTTAATAAATTTAAATTAACACAATATCCAGTGAAATAGAATGAATGAACTAGACCACTGATCACTAGACACGTTATATTTTACCGTTTTGCACAGAATAGAATTCACTGCAAATATATATGAAAATCCAGGGGAAAATCTATAACAAGATTTCAATATCGCTAGTGCTTCTGTCAAGTTCTGGCCAACGAGTGATAACATGCATTTCTTCATGGTCTGTATATCTACAACTGGAATGCAAGAGTGGGGGACATGTGAAATTTGACACCTTTTTTGATCTCAGAAGACTTTTGGGGATCTGACCGCCAGACTAAAGAGAGAAGCCGCCCCTGGTCTCTCGTATCTTCGCTCGCTGCTTGTGCCGGCTTTCCCGTTCGCTCCCACTGCCATCGGTTTCGTGTTTAACACCGAGATGCGAAATACCGGCAGGAAACTTGCGTCGCTCGTTTCAGGGACCACTACTGCCTTTGATAGCATGCCGCCAGTCCTTCCTGAGATCATCACCAGTGTCTTTGATCGTGGTCGCTACTATCGTTTGATGCTGGCAACGCCCTCCACTGTCCAAGTTAATGAAAATACAACAAACAGAAAAATAGCCATAACAACTGTGATGCTGAAAGTAGGTCAGCGCCTGAAGTCGAGGTCAGGTCACGAGACCGTAAACAATACTGTAGCAGACTGACACACACACTAGTCTTTCACTGGACGGACAAAAACAACTCACTCCTGTGAGTTGAAGAAAAAATATGAAGGTGCCAACACAGTGGCCTACACCCTTCCAGAATACTGTGTGCACCATTTCTAATGGCCTGATTATAGCCACACAGGCTCTAAGGCCTTACTATCAAATGATATCAAATCAATAACACTATAACATACAGGTACTGTCCGCTATGAAATATGAGCAAACTATTATAGAAACACTGAAGGCCCCATGGCCTAAACACGACGAGTTCCCCCAGATGTTAGAATAAGATATGTATATAATACTACACACAGCACACACAAACAGAGCACACCAGGCTACTTGTGCTGTGTGAACAAACTCCCTACTGGTACTATGGATTTAAGGCACACTCACACTAGACACTTCGCTCGCTGTCTCAAAGGTATGACCATAGAGTACACAGTAGCTGACATGAGTTAACAGTAACACCTGCGACAGGTTAAGTTCCCTTTAATAAATACGGTGCACACACACAAGCCACACACGGCTAGCAATTCACATGAAATTCAATACACAATGTAATGAAAATGCCAAACTACTTGTCAAAATCACCAGTTCAATATAATAGCAAAACAGTCACTGACATAATCTAACCAGCGACTACACACTGACTATCGCTCACAGGCGCAGTATAATACTGAAAAAAGGTAATACATAATTGCAAGATTCTACCGTAAATAATATCCAGGAAAGAACCACTAGAAAAATCACATCACCATTCTAGTAATCTATCAATAATCCTGAACACCTGAAACAATCGGCAAGCAATGAACAAGAATGGCATTCATAAATCCCAGCCAAACCCCTGACAAACGGGAACCGGCGTCCATACAGGACCGCTGACATCTCCTAGACTAAATCGCGCAAAAAATTCTATTTCCCCTTCCGTTCTGGCCGAACTCGCCAAACGGGTTTTCCTATTCTAACAGCGTAGCCACTACACAGCGTAACCACTTAATATTTCAGCGAATGTCCATCCTGTGATATATATATATATATATATATATATATATATATATATATATATATATATATATATATATATACGGAAGGAGGTTAAACTATCTCTTATTCTCTCTGTCAGTCCTTATTAAAGTTAAAAGGCATACGGTGTCTCTAGCCTGTCCTATCGCGCGTCGCTTAGCGAGTGCAGGTTGGTTTGAGGCACGCAGCCTTTCCCCTTCTGCTTAGGTCAACGATCAGCGCACAATTTCAATTATTATTTAACTATCCCTACGCGCACTTAACAAATATTGCCTGTCATAAATGGCTATTAGATTGTCGGTGTCTGTTATAACTAACAGTCACTTACTAAAATTTCACAAATGAAATATAAACGTGATTTCTTTTCTGTCCCTTATCAGTCGTGCCTAGTGTATTAATTCCGTCAGCTAAACTGTATCTTCTTGTGTAAGAAAGTAGGTGATGGAATTACATTAAACTGAACAACTGGCAAGAAATATCTACGCGTTATTTTAGTTCACTAGTTTTAACGTTAGGAAATCACAATGAATTATAATGGTAAAACTTAACACATTTTAACACTTAAGCACAAATTTCTCTTACCAGAAAATCCGAAGGAAATCCCCACGAAGGCTATTAACGCATCTACCACAAAGGTTTGAGACGACGTGTTTAGACTATCCAAAAGTCTGAGCAACAACTGATAAATGGTTTGAGAAGACGCAGTTTATATGCATTATGGTCTCTCTGATCTATAGAGGACGCTAATTTTTACACCACCGTGCACAGCAGAGAAAACAGAAAACTACGTTTCCCCAGATAAAAGGTTTTACGGTCGTTCTGTCTCAGGTTGTTAATCGACAACAGAGACTAAAACCGTGTAACGGGTTTCTTTCTGAGATTTTCCCCGGTTCTGGAGATCAAATATTTGTCTCTCCCTGTATGTACAAACATCAAAGAGTCCTTCGGGAAAAAATTTTGCCCGATCGTCTCACTTCAAAGAGGTTCAGTGTTTCCACGTGGATCAGTCTGATATCTGATGATTGACAGATCAGCTCGCATGAGAAACTCAGGTAAATAAACCAGGTTCGCTCCACGTTATGACTGGCATGTCGCGGAAGTTGGTAAACAACTTAGTTCGTTTACGACTCAGGAATGAGGCGCGGATTAAAATGAGTAAACGCTGGCTGTAAGTTGCATGGCTTTACTAGCGAATCATAGACGCTACAAGATCACGAAGAACTGTCAGACACTGTAGGCTATATTTCTATTATACGTCACAGTGCCAATAGTGTCAGCATGTTTCTGGCTGTTGCTAGAAGCATCATTATGACATGTCTGACTGCTGCCAGTAGTCTCTATGAGATGTTTCTAAGTTGTTGCTTTTTATAATATAATTGTAAGTATGTATTGTAAAGTCAAGTATGCATCACAGTAATTCAAAACCTAATTTGTATATTCCATAAAAAGTCCTTATGGTTCGATAATTGCAAGTGCTAAATCAAATAACTGTGCTACATCTTCTTCTTCTTCTTCTTAGATCCTTAACCACCGGCCGTCAAAGCAGTCAGTGGCCATCACGGTTAGTGGCGTCTTGTAGGGCAACAACAATTTGATTCCACTTTGCTCGGTCGGTGGCCATCCTTCGTACAGTGCCCCAATTCTGGTTCATTCTTTGCATCTCAGCCTTCACAGTCCTCCGCCAAGTTGTTTTTGGTTTTTGGTTTTTTTTTTTTGCAACATACTGCTGCTTTATTTCGATTTTCAATAAGTCTGTTTTATGGAGAAATCTGTATTTTTTCATTGCTTCAAAACTAAGTTTGTTTATTTTTTAAACAGTGAATGTTAAGTTTGTGGTGCAAAATCAACCCTTCTTTTAATTTTTATATTTGGTCACTTTCTAAATTTTGTGATGAAAAATGTACATGAAATAAATCCACAACTCACTTTCTTTCTTTTGTTATAGTGTAATATTTGTTATGAGGACATATGTACAATAAATCCTTCAAAATGGATTAGTTAGGTCTTATTTGTTGAGTTTAGTCTTTCGCTGTGCCATTTCCTGTATTTTTTTGCTCCATAAATTGATACTCAAAAGTTTCGTTCTTAAAAATGTTGCATCAGAGTGATACTACTATCAACAACAAAGTGGTTTTATGGAACAATGTTAAGAATACCAATAAACACTAATTTTGGATGATGAAGATCTCACATATTTCACAATGATAATAATACTAACAGTCAGGCATCTCACAATGATACTACTACCAACAATCACGAAGCTCATAATGGAACTGTTAGCTACAGTCAGAAATCTTATAATGGTACTGCAGGCCTCCAATAATAATAGTACTAGCAACAATGAGACATCTCATAGAGACTACTGGCAGCAGTCAGACATGTCATAATGATGCTGCTAGCAACAGCCAGAAACATGGTGACACTATTAGCACCAGTTACATATCTCACAATGATACTAACAGCTTGAGGATATTAACCAGAAACTCAGGTAAACAAACGTGATTCGCTCCCATGTTAAGACTGGCAGGCTGCGAAAAGTTGGCAAACAAATGTTCCCAGAAAAAGGGCGTGGATTCAAAGGAGAGTCATACAGACAGAAACTTGCGTGGTTTGGCTTAGCCAATGGTAGACACTAAATTGGAAAGCAAAGTCTGTCAGATTACTGTATCTATATTTCCATTATACGTCTCAACTGCAGCTTTAATTTTTTTTCTCCGGATAAACCGGTTGTAAACTTCAACTTCCGCAACCGGAAAAATAATGGACGCTATAATCTTCACGGGCTCCTGCATGTCTACAATTTCAATAGGTTACTGGTGGGCCATTAAAGAAGAGTTGGCCACTCGAAAAGCAGCGGCTGGGAGACTTTATCAGGCCATAAATCGAGGATTCCTCAGCAAGAAAGAGGTTGGTAAGAAAACGAAGATGGCTGTATACCGCTCCACGTATGTCCCAGTCTTGACATATAGATGCGAGTCATGGGCAATGACTACAACCCACAAAAGCCAGATCCAAACCTCAGAAATGAGGTATCTGAGGAAGGTGGTTGAAATAACAAGAAGAGACATGGTCCGCAACCAGACGATACGTCAAGGCCTAAAATCCCACCCGCTGCAGACCCAAATAGAACAGTCCCAACTAAGATGGTTTGGCCATGTCTGCAGAATGGGAGAAGATCGGCTACCACGACAAGCATGGGAAACAAAGAGCCAGGGATCTAGACCTCCAGGACGACCCAGAGTCCGCTGGGAGGACAACATTAAACAATCTTTGAAGGACAGAGGACTAGAGTGGAACCAGGCCAGGAAGAAGACAGCTGATAGAATAGTCTGGCGCTCTCTCTTCCAAACCTCTACACCTCACGGTAGAAGGGGAACGACTAAGTAAGTAAGTAAGTACTGGTGGGCACTCACCAATGATGTCGAGATTGCAGCTTCGAATTCAAGACCCGTGTCATATAAATAATATACTGTTTGGTTACCAAACGTTAAGTGCTCTTTTTGGACATATCGGGTTGTCATGATTCCTTGTCCATCTAATTAGCAAGTGTGCAACGTTTTAAGTGCCTGTTTTTGGCCTCTTAGTCCAATATTAAATGTGCATTATTTTTGGGTGAACTACTCAGTCACCTTCAAGTTACCGGCGCTTGATTGCTCTGTTTCTGCTTGGTGCTGTCCTGTGGCTGTGTCATTTTATGTGTTGTTTTATTTGTAGCTTGCATATGTAAGGATGGGTGATCTGTTTTGTGGGTGGAATTATCGTTGCCGCACTTCCTGTTAGGGTTAATTTCTGCCTGAGCGCTTTCATACCTTTCTGCGAATGTTACCACCTGCCCAAAAGTTTCGACTCCGTGCTCCACCATGAACCGTGTTTTGTCAGGGGTGATCGAGTACTTAAACTTCTCCACGATTATCATTTCATGCAGCCCTTCGGCAGATTCTTCAAAGGTGCTGAGGGACCCCC
Organism: Oreohelix idahoensis; assembly: GCA_024509875.1. Taxonomy (NCBI): domain Eukaryota; kingdom Metazoa; phylum Mollusca; class Gastropoda; order Stylommatophora; family Oreohelicidae; genus Oreohelix; species Oreohelix idahoensis. The sequence goes on along the minus strand of JAMPIV010000326.1, from coordinate 1,047,760 downwards.
ACTTTTCCAGGTACGTTTCTATTGTGGCAGAAAAATGTCTATATAATTCATGAGTTGTTCGTTTAGCCTCACGAAACTTGCTGCAAAAAAGTAGCAGCGTTATATTAGAAACGCTCGAGAAAAGCTTAATTCAAAATTTCCTAGTTTTTCTCCTCCATTGGCACTTTAAAAATACACCAAAACTGATCCACACACACTCTAAGATTGCTTCATGTTATTTTTCTCCCTCTGTAAGCCATAAGTAGCTGCTAAATATTCAAATCTAGACGGAAAGAAATCTAGTTATTCTACACAGATGATTCCCCTATTGCTGCCTTCGAAATTTTCCGGCCGATTATCATTGTCTCATAGACATGGAAATTCAGGCGATTCAAGGAGCTGAGAATGAAAAGAGGGTGCAAAAAGGGTGCAGCAGGCCCAACAAGTCAAGTGGACTTCATGGGAAGAAGCCTTGCAAAGGTCCTTGGCATGGAATGTTATATGGCATATTTAGACTCAGCTTCATTATTAGATCAATGTATGACCTCGTGCCATCGTCAGCAAAAAGTGTTCGATGGGGAAAGTCTGATGATATGGAGTGCCCCTGTACCATGAAAGGCATACACTTGAACACATGCTTTCAGCTTGCAAGGTGTCATTTGAGTAAGGGCAATACGCTTGACGTCACAACAAAGTACTAAATGGGCTGCCTGTTACAATATACTTGGCAATGGTGACGGCGAACAGCAAAGTCAGATCGAGCACCGGAAATACATACTTTCTGAGAGCAGGAAAGTCAGCACATCCCAAACCAAGTGAATCAAGTAACGGTGTATCATCACTTCTTGATTGTACAAATGACTGGGAGATGGCGATAGACCTATCTAGGCTAGAGTCATATCCAGAGAGTATCAGAAGATCTCGAAGACATCCAGATAAAGTGCTGCAGTCATCATCATCGCACCAGATTATAAAGATTGAGCTGAATGCGCCATGTGAATCCAGAATGGACGAGCAACACTCGTTCAAAGTAGCCAAGTATAATGATCTGGCCACGGACGTGATGAGTTCACTGATTCAAGTGAGCTCCCTTCCTCCTCCTTTAGAGTGTAGAAAAGTGGCGAAACATTTGCTGGAATGGAAAGTGCATGATTCAATCCACGGGTTTGTGTACAGAATACATGAAAACAATGAAAGTTACACGTGCAACACGATTCCCAACAGCTATGAACCTGAAAATATGTACGCGTTGTGGCAGTATACTCGGTATAAAAAGGCCATTTAGACAAAACACCCAGTACAGTTGACATTCAAAAATCCGGCAACCTCCGGACCTGAGGAGTGCCGGATTGTTGAAAATGGCGGATTTTTTTTTGGTTATATATGCTGTATATATTTAACAGAAAATGACTACCTGTACAGTCCTTTAAAGAAAGAAAATTAAATGTTTACGTTTTACACCACTTCTTTTATTTGCTGAATCCATAATGGGGCTATATAGCAGCAAATAAATGATAAAATGAGAAGGAATGAGCAGGAATGCCTGTTAACACGTGCAAGCAAGACCCAAACAGCTGCATCAAAACATAAACGGCTCCAGAAAACAGTGGCGCGCCAACGAGGTAAATTAAAAAATGCGCTCCGAAATCCTTTCCGGAAAACTGAAGGAACCGGATTATCGATGGCCGGATTTTTGAATGTCAACTGTACATGTGCTTGAAATGCCACGACTATCAGAAAACGACCGCCAACGAGCCATTGGTATGTTGGAGACCGGAATGAGCTCGCGGGCCATTGCCAGAAGGATGAATTGCCACCACAGCACTATTGCACGTCTCAAAGAACGTTATGGAACCGCTGGCAGTGCCCGGGATAGACTTCGGAGTGGCCAACCATGAGTTACTATCTCTGTGCAAGGTCGTCATATTGTGCTGAGTCCCCTAAAGAATCGTTCTCTCCCGGCATATCAAACAGCAAGAGCAATAGTGGGTAGACGTGGGCAAGTCTCTCGAATGACAGTCATACGACGACTCAGAGATACAGGCCTTACTGCAAGACGACCTTATGTTGGGCCCAACTTGACTCACAGACATCGTCAGCAGCGCCTGCAATGGGCAGAGCAACATGTCAGATGGACTAGACTGCAGTGGAATGCTGTCCTATTCACAGACGAGAGCAGATTCAACATATCTTTGCTGATTGACGTATGCGGATTTGGCGACGGTGTGGAGAGCGCTTTGCAGATTGCTGTGTTCGTTAGCATAACCGATTTGAAGGTGGCAGTATTCACATTTGGGAAGGATTCAGTTTTCACCATCGCATGCCTCTTCACGTCTTCCGTGGAAATGTTAATGCTGTGACATATCGAGCTGTGGTTCTGGGTGCATTGGTTGCTCCTGCGTTCACAAATTATCCAGACTTGCAGCTTCTCCAGCAGGATAACGCACGTGCGCACACCGCATGCTTTACGCAGCAATATCTACAGCAGCAGATTATTGTGACGATTGATTGGCCTGCCCTATCACCAGAAATGTCCCCTATAGAACATCTGTGGGACGAGCTTTGACGCAGAGTCTACAGGCAAGGTTCTCCAGCTAATCTGCAACAGCTCGAAGCGGCTCTTACACGTGAATGGGACTTGATTCCCTGGAATTTCCTTCAGAGACTTGTGCGTTCCATGCGGAGCCGCTGCCAAGCTTGTTTGCAAGCCCACCGTGGACATACCAGATACTGAGGATGGTGTGAATGAATTTTTTTATTGGTTGCATTTTTGGTTTTCTCCCTTGCCTGCACAAAATGCAATGAATTTCCTAACAATCAAATGTACAAATTAATGACGAGCATGGATTTATAGGAAAATGAATAAAGATTCCAAATATGTAAACTTGTAAACACTTATATTTACATTTCACACTCTGTTCATAGATTATACAGGTGGTGCGTTTTTAATGTGCTTCAGTATATATAAAACTGTGATTATATTTATTAAAGAAAGTTAGAGGTAAACCACACAACAACCAAAAAACACACACACACACACACAGAGAAGATAAGTAGATACAGAACTGAAAAAGATGAGGAATACGTGGAAAGACCTTATGCGAAAGGCACCTGACAGGAGGATCTGGCATGTGTTTGTTGAAGGCCTATGTTCCTTGGGGAGCTAACGGGTATTGAATTGATTGAATAATTATTAGAATGCTTTCTGAAAATATTTATGTATGTTTTAAAGTCAATACATGTAATTATCTTACAAACAAATTATATATATATATATATATATATATATATATATATATATATATATATATATATATATATATATATATATATATATATATATATATATATATATATATATAGTTACGTTGTGATTATAATTATTTAGGATGGGTTTGAAAAAAAAATCGAAAAAAGGTGATTCGTCTTACAAGGACAAAAGACAAAGAAAGTAGTCTACGTTACGGCCACAAGGCCTTCGTCAGGAAAAGAAAGAAAGTGAAGGCTAGATAGGAGACATAAGAACTTAAAAAAATATAAAAAAATAAATAATGAATAAAACCTAGGTACTTCCCTGAAGGCGTAGCATCGGAATCCTATCACTATCTGATGGACGCATGCTACATGTGTCTGCGTCTTGCTAGGCGCTCGGCAAACAACAGATAATGTATTTGACAATCAAAACAGAGACACTGTCGCACAAAGACTAAGCGCATCTTCACAGGTAACATAATGCCTCGGTCTTTCTTTGAAAATTGGCCTAACAACATAAGCAATCAGTGATAGCCTGGTGACTTGTAGGGCAGAAACAAAATGGGTACATTCACTTTGCATCGATTCAGCCTCCACAGTCCATCTTTCATAACGCTAGATGACCCAGCTTCTGGTTCATGCTCTATTGTTAGGTAGCTTTCGTACCAAGTCCTCACTCTATATGTCGAGCTGTTATCTAGAGGGTCCAATGCAATATGGACAGTTCTTGATGATGGCACACGTGGTGAGGAATGCTCGTTTCATCACAAGGATCATGAGAAGGATCCAGGGGAAACAATAGCATTACACATTTTTATATTTTCCGACCGTCAATCGCCATTTGAGCTATTAAATATCTAACTGGCATGCTAGGAACAGTCGTAAATCAGGCGTGGATGCTCTGTTGTTCTAGAGATTTGCGCAGTCCGTCTAAGATTCACTAAGTGAGTCTCTGATACTTGGAGTTATTGTTAAAAAAAAAAACAGCAGAGTTTTTATTCTGCGGTACATGGGGGGGGATGTGGGAGATTCCAAGTGGATCAATTTTGTCATCTGTGAAGAACTAGCCAAGTGGGTTGGCTCCCACCATAGGGGGGGGGGGGGATGATTGTGGGGATTACTTCACTAGGGTGAATATGGGAGGGGGGGGTGTGGGGTGGGTGGTTTGTAGGGTGGGTGGGAAAGTAGGTGTGGGGGTTGGTGGGGTGTGTGTAATGTTATCTGAGGGGGGGGTTTTAGATTGTGTTTGAATAGATGGGAGTGGGTGGTGTCATTGTGGGAGTTGTTGGATAGGGTGGTGGTGTTGGGGGGAGGAGGGGATTGATGATTGGGTTGGTTGGAGGGTTGGGGAAATGTAATGGACATGGGGATTGTACAGAGTCTGCAGATGTAGAGGTGTGTAGTATGTAGACGAAATGGGATATACGGGCAGACTCAGGATGTCATATTTGGGTCACAGGTAGTTAGTACATGTGTTTTAGTGATGCTGATTCCAGGTCGTTTGGGAACAATAAGATAGTCATCTTAGAGGGAGTTTTGTTTAATGGAAGTGTGTAGATATAGATGATTACTGGTATTTGTACTTGTTTTGGTGGTTTGAAGAGTGGTGAGTTTTATGTGGTGTGATAAATATAGTTATAGTGGGATAGTATGGTTTTGATATATAGGGAGTTGACAGGTTGATAATGAGAGAATTTATATATTGTTCTGTACAGTATAATGTTGATATTGTGGAGTAACATATACGGGGTAGTTGGTAGGTACTGATGTCAGGAATGTAAAGTGTGTGATGACTGGAATGTAGCCCGTTATTATTATTTGGTTGATTATGGGTTTTTGTTGTACATCTTCATTGTGTTTAAGGGGTGAGTTGTTTGATGTGGGTTGGGTTGGCGTTAAGGATGTGTATATATGTAGTGAGTGTGGTGAACTGCTCGGCAGGTGTTTTGGGTCTGCGGGTTTGAGTGAGTGATGTGATGACCACAGTCCTTTAGATGTTGTCCTAGGTTATATTGATTTAGACTGGAGGTTGTATGTAATGATACGGAGGAACTGATTTATTGGACGACATTGGTTTACGAGACACACAAGTTATTGAGAGAAGTGTCTGTGAGGGTACATGTGTTAGAGGAGTTACATATTGGTGACTGAGTAAATGTATGACTTGGATATAGCCAGATGTAGTCAAGGGTTCCGCCCACAATGAGTCATTTATGAGATCAGGATGATGAGTTGGGAATACATGTGCAGGGTCCAGGATAGGGGCTGCCAGGGTATTATTGTTCTTCAAGACAGTTCAGGCCATGATTTTTTGGAGGGTGGGGAACTAATATGTCCCCGTAGGCGAAAGTTTGTTATATGTTGGTATTCGGTGGGGTGTTCTACAGGTTCTAGGATATAAGGATTGTGAGGTTTTGTTACCTTCACGGTTAGCATGATAGAAATGTGGCCATGAAGGGTAGTTATTGTGATAGCGGGTATTGTTGAGGTTATTTATGTCTAGTTTGTCTGCGGTAGAGGTTTTTATGGGGAGGACATGGGTTATTTGGTCTGATAATTGACTTTATTGATTAGTTATGGGTTGATGAGTTTACGGCGAGTTCTGGGTATGAAATATGAATGGCACCGTGTAGACTAATTTTTTAATTATATTTAAGGTAATGTTTTGGGATTATTGGGTACGTTTGTAAAATGTTTTTTGTAGTAAGGTAAAGCCGGTGGTATGCGAATAGTTGCGGGGTTTGGGAGTGTATTTGAAATGTAGAATTTAGCTTTGTTTTGTTTAGAGGTAATTGGGTGTAGTGGATATAAGAGTGTATTTTTGGGATATGGTATTTCTGAGGCGTTAGGTGGAATACGGTGATTGAATGTTATTTGTCTATGGAGGTTGGTCAGCTGAGATTTTGATGGGTTAGTGGGGGTAAAAGTATGGGGTAAAATATATGTAGTTGGATATTGATATGTAGGTTGTTTTTTGATGGTTTAGTGTTTTTTGTCGCCGACCAGGCAGAATGTAAATTTTATATTTGTGGAGAAATATGGTTATTAACTGACTCAAAGCCCAATATATAATTTCTAGTCTTTAGAAACTGTAGTGGGGATTTGATTTTACTGTCTCTCTCTGATGGCATTATGCAACTGTCCAGATTCCAGTGTTACTTTGAAACAAAAAAAAACCCCACGTGTTAAAGATAGTATCGGTCTATGCTTCACACAAAATGTCCTCTTATACAAACGCCTGGCAAGTTTGGGTACCACCGTTTTCACTAAATAAAAATAAAGAACACATATCAAATAATTTACATTTATGTTACTCTAATATAACTTACATTTAAAACATCCAAAGCCTAACAGCTTGACTTATATTTAAAACCTTTTCCGCACTTCCCGGAAAATAAGTTTTATGTTAAATAAATCAAACATCATGAATTAGAAAAAACATACCGTATTTGAGTCAAACACTCAATGATGTATCGATTCGTGGTTAAGGTAGAGTTAGTTAGTGGGGTGGAACACATAATTCTCTCAGTCTGATTATTGAGCGAAGAGAATTAAATTTCTTTATTAGCCATGAATTAATTTTAAGTTGACTAAATAATAATTTGTCCGGTTGTTATTGTGCAGAAAACGCCTTCACTAGAAAATTTCTACAGACTATAAAGAATTTAAAGCAGCTCTGTTCAATAAGGAACTAGTTTAGAAATTAAATAGGGCGATTTAGTTGTTGACTAGTTGTCACTGGGGTCACAAGGAATTTCTAGAGAATTAACTTTTTAATATTGGTACCTGTCAAAAACGACATGCACTTTTAGGATAATCGCAGGTGTATTAAGAATTTTTTGAACGCTTATATGATGATATAGGAAGTTCTAGAAGTTTTCGACAAATTCGTCGCAACAAACCGAGAAAAATTCGATAGAAAAGGCTTAAAGGTACAGCTCTAACTTGTCTTCGCGAACCACCTGTACTGCGATTTGATTGAGAAGAATGGTATGTTAGTATAAAGTTTCCAAACTAGGTTAATTTTTTAAAATTATGTGACAGTATAGTGGAATGAACTATTTTGCTAGAGCGTTTATGCTCTCCCCCCGGCTGAAACGGGATACGTTTAACACCTAATCATGTTCGTAACTGCCCCCTACTGACCAAGATGTAGGGAGGCGTGTCAGTTTTTCAAATCTCAGACAAACCGTCTGCTACAGTTCACTATGGGAGGTTTAGCGCACGAGATGAATAAATCACTCAGTGTACGAGTTATATGTTTCTGATCACTTTGCTTAGAATTCGGAGTCGGAGATCTGAGTTGCCCGGAAGTTGTGCCGATAGGATATGAGTAGTGTCAGTGTTGTTCAGGTATATGAATCTGTGTGAATCTACCGCAATGCTAGTTAATATCTGCAGATGTCCATCAGAGTGCACGTAGCGATACAATAGAATTTTTTTCGCACAATCACGTCCTTTACCTGCGCGAACTGACATCTGACGCAATTAAAGTTACTAGTCGAGTATGGAGAAAGAAAAACACCATGATCGGGACATACTGTCACAGTCTCAACTAATATTTTGATAGTCCGACTGGTCCTACGAACGCCATGTGCTGACTTTATATTTCTCTCTCACACAAGACTACAGCGACAACAACTTCAACACGGAGACTACAGATACGAAACAGAGGATCACTGCGCATCTTCAGAGGAAGGGTTCGTGCGGGGTGGTGTCTTTTGGCAAGTTATTGACTCTTGAGTGAGTCAAGGTGAGCTCCTATCAATAGAGCCCGAGCACATGTATGAGAGAGAGTCACGAGTTGATCCATTGTTATCGAAGTAGATAATACTATAGGTAGGTTGGCCAAGAGTGAATTTACATGAGGAGGGGCGAGTGCCCTTAAAGGGTTGTAACGGCATTAGAGATAACTCATGATGATAACAGGACTAGACTGCATGGATTAAGCGAGATATATAGAATGAACGATATGATTTAGGGCAAATAAGCCTCACATCGGGAGTGTCCCCTGGGTGACCAAGCATGATTCCAGTGGGTTTGAAAATTCGATTTTCAGGCGGGATAGTTCGCTAGGGAAGGCAGTACAGAGTCAGTCGCCCGTCACAAACAAGCATCTCATCTATCTCGAACACCCTGGAAATGTTCAACATGGGACGCTTGAAATACCGTGTACATGGGCCTTAAATACGGAAATGGGGAAAGTAGTTTGCATTGGACTGAGGGGTCGCGTTGTAAGAGGAATATCGACCCCTGTCTCACTATATAATACTTTTAGGCTGAGCAGCCAAGAAGTCAGCGACATGGGTCTTTTCGGAGATGGCATCTGCGAAATTTAATCCAGTTTTCTTTAAGAGGATTGGGGATGGTGAGACACAGCCTTTAGGTTCTTCGGGGAGTGAAATGGAACGCAATGTACATTATAAGTACTAAAGAATGGCTTTGAAATACTTATTCAGGACGGGGTAAAGTTTACTTAGCATCATGTTGAGGTTTCCATTAGCACGTTCCACGAGCCCATTTCCAGCCGGAGTATATGGCTTAGTGTGGATGTGCTGGGTCCTCAAGAACTTAACGATCTCATCCATCAACAGGTTTCGGTATGGGGATCCGTTATCCGTCAACACTTGTTGAGGGAATCCCAACTGAGTGAAAATCTGCACGAGGGCTTCTGCGACATGCTTGGCATCTGCGCATGTTAGCGGGATAGCTTCTGCCCATAAAGTGCATGTATCGACTAAGGTCAGGATAAACCTGTTCCTTCTTTTAGTCCTTTCGAAAGGCCCTAAAATGTCGATCACAACCCGTTCGAATGGTGTTCCCACTATTGGCATTTCTCCCAAAGAGACAGGGGTGCCCGTTGCTTGGGTGGCACACGTTGGCACTGGGCACAGGATTTGACATATCTGATAATATCAGTATTTACTCCTGGCCACCAATAATGAGTGGTTATACGTTGGTTTGTGGCGTTCTGTCCCATATGTCCGCTGAAGGGAAGAGAGTGCCCCATTTCTAGGATTTGGCTTCTGTACTGTTTCGGTACTAGGAGCTGGTTGTAACCTTGGTCAGGCTTGCCCGTTCTCCGATAAAGTACGCCCTCCTTAGAAAAAATGTCCCCGTGCTGTTTGGGTTCCTTAGCCATGGGCAGTTTCCTAAAGCAGGGTGCCAAAGTAGGGTCCTTGTATTGCGCTTCTTTAAGTTCCATGGGTAACAAATTAGGCGCAGGCTCCCGTTCCTTCTTGGTTTGCCCTCTTGTAGTTACTGCTGCCACAATCGGCTCTTCCGGTTTCCCAATACACACGTATCTCCCGCCAAGTATGACTGGGTAGATGGGATCATCCATAACAGCCGCTTTGATCACACCTCTGACAAAGTCAGAGTGTATCTCCACCAATGCGATGGGAAGCGCTGTAGGTGCATCGCTCTTACGAATTCCACAAAGTTGGACGGTCTCTGCTGTCTCTTGACCGGGTTTGACCAGGTTTCTGGCAACAATGCAATCATACGAAAGCCCCGTGTCAAATAAACAAGAAGTTTGAGAACCGTTCAAAATAACAGTACCTCGCGTTGAGGGTGTATCCCCAACAGGTTGGGAATCACTGTCAATAATTCCGCCTTGCGAGACTGTTAATAAGCATCCGATTTTTATTGTTTGTACAGCTTTCCAGACCTGCACGTGCCAGCCATCGATATAGTACAACATTTCAAAGTTTCGTGTTAAGTAGTGTTTCACTATATGTAGGCAGTTCCCTAGGTCGGTCCTACCTCTTATACCACCAACTACAGATAGTTATGCAGATTTATTTCATATATTTTTTTTTTCCCTTTATAAATAGATTATATCATATAAAAGATAATTATAATTTTATATTTTATATAGTATTTTATATATGTTTAAATTATATACATTGCAGAGATGATGAGTAGAGTGTAATTGTTACACAATTATCAGGTATAAAGAAGAGATAATGAGTAAGTAAAACTAGTCCATTGCTTAGTTGGCCTAGTTGGGGCGCCGTGATCGGCGAGGACTGGGGGGGTGATCTAGGGTCAGTAAGAGCCAGTAGTCCTATGAGTGTGGCCTAGATCTCTCTATCTATAAATATTATTAAATCATAGATGCAACCTATCGATATTTATAGATATATATCATCCAGATATATTTTATATATATATAATAGCCGATATTCCGATATAAAATTCCATAAGGAAGCTTGTATGAGTTTCCTGAGATTAGTGGTTAGTAGTATGTTTATCGAGGTCCGTTTCATATCTCTAAGGAATAGTGGGTCCCTGACAAGAGCCTTCTGGATTCCTATACGTTCCATGTCCCACCTCATCCCTCGTATGTCGTTCCTAAAAAATTCACGTCTAAGCTGATTTGCCCTATTCATCACTAAACCAGTGAAGTAAGACTAGTTTTCTCTTTGACTAGTTGTGTTTAGTTGAAATACAAAGAATAGTACAAAGGATACTGTGGCTACGGGTATGTGCAGCTAATTTTATGAGCAAAGATTATGTAACCTATTCGTAAATGCAAAATATGGGTATCCTTAACTCGCGATTGGTTACCAGTTTCCTGCAAAGTTCGGATACTAGCCGAAAATGGCATGCCAATAATCGGAATGAGGTCGCGGTAACGCCGTATAGGACGATAACTAGGGGCTCTACAAATGATAGATTAAGATTACTTCCTTCTGATCCGTAAGCCGCCGAAACAGTGTAAAATGCAAAATAAATCATTGGCCCAAATTTACAGAGTCCGATAATCGTCCGGGTTAGAACAACCACTAAATGATCCACGTGCCTGAAGACAGTTAGTGTGTGGGCCGCAATTAATCTGGACAAATAGACCCAAACGACTGGTTCATTCTGTTGCATCTCAGCCGCCACACCCCGCCAGGTGTTTCAGTGGGAACGCTTGTCGCGAATCGGTTTTACACTGCAGGGTCCATAGCATAGCTGGGCTTGTAGATGGCATCAGGTCATCTAATCTGAGGACAGGGCCCAACCCTGCGCCTCTCTGGCACTATGAGGGGGGGGGGCAGGGCCGCTTCCGGGCTCCGATGAAAGAAATTGCTTGGTAAATGCGTGGAGAGGAACTTCGCATGATGAGTGGCCAGCGACTGCAAGCCGCGAGTGATCACGGGGGGATCGAACAGTCGAGGGCGCAATATTGGTTGTCTTTGCTTTTGGAGCGCAACGAGACAATCCCAACCTGAACTACACTAGGCAGATTCCTGTTTAGCATCTTAAATATCAAAAATCACAGAGAAGAGTATAAAATAGAGAGAAGAGAGAAAAGATAGAGAGAAAAGAAGATTAATATAGAAGAATAGATAGATAGATACCGGGATAGTTAACTTTGTCCCGTACTCCGGCTTCCCTATAGAGTATGAGAACCGAGAACTGAGCCAACCATTAGATAGTATAGATTAGGATAAAGAGAGATCAATTCCCGATTAGATAGATAGAGACCATATATCCGTAGATTTGTAGATTGGAGAATTAAGACGTGGGGGTAATGGTCCCTTCTGAAATAGGTTGGAATGAGTGATAGTCCCGACAGTGATGACCTGGTGAAAAGCATTAGAATTTCACACACGTGAGATGGATAGAAATGTGAGATAGAAGGCGGTCCTTTGAGAATCGAGATAATCTTCTCTCTCTCACCTCTATCTTTTCCACAACCGTTTTTTTAAAGGCGTCAGACAGGTCCTAAACACATATATATATATATGTTAATATATCTTCGTATCTACTACACGGGCACGAACATACACGTTGCGACAGTTAAACACACAGACGTGGAATCTAAAACAAGTGAATTAATGGTATTATTGAACGAGCTGACCAACGCACTGATTTAGTTTCAGGAGAGATTTTTATTATTATCATCTAAAAAAAATCATCTCTCCAAAAACACCAAAAATTACATCAAGGAAAAAACATATCTCACCACCCTATGATTCTATAGGATCACACGGAGAGTCATGCAAGCATGGATCACAATGCACGAGCGAGTCAGGCGGGGACGTTGGATAGTAGAAAGCTTACTGGATTATGGTGATAGAACAAAGGGGCGCTTCGGGCTGAATTCTTGTTCGTTCACTATCCACACGACCGATACACCCTAATACACCACGCACATTCATTAGAACAAAAACAGACACACAGCTCAAACAAACACTTCCCCCCCCATCACACACTACCCTATCCCCCCCCCCCCCCCCCCCCCCGGATCACCCCCCCACCCCCCCCCACACCAGTCACATTGGCGCACAGTGACAAGGTGTCTTGCTTATGAGTCTGATAAGGTCAGGTTGTGATAGAACACGTTTAGGTGATATTTAAATTTAATATTTTTTGTTTATGGTCTGTTATGTTTATTGTCTACACAGGTGTAGATGAGAGTGTGGTAACACATTTCTGAGTGTAGAGTAGTTTATTTCGGGATTTTCTTATATATCATGAGTCTAGATTGTATGGAATTAGAGGTATTGTTGTATAAGACGAGGTACTGTATGTTACTCGTAAGCACTGATCAAGTGAGTATGAGGATGGATGCAATATACACATAGATTGTTGCAACTACAGTGGATCGGATGATCTATAATTTTTTATATATTAGTGAGAGATGATTATGGGTTATTTTTTTAAGTGTAATGATATAATTGTAAGTTTTGATTAATAGAGCGCGTTACAGTAGTGAGATGCACACGGCGACATGATCTTATTATGTGGACGTGTTGTTTCTGATGAGGGGAGATATGAGGCACACAGGGTGGAACAACTGGGAGGTGGTGCATTTATTTTTTGGTACGAGACTATTTGTAAGTTTAGAAGATGAGATTATATGTGGGTACACTTATTTGTATGTTATGGCGGGGGGTGACGTGGTAATACAGAGGGTTTTGTAGTTGTGCTGATAGAAATATAGCAATGGAAAATGACTCTGCTGGATATTGGTTTATTTTCGATCAATCAACTCAGAGTGAGGAGTCTACCGCTATCGTACATCTTATTATACAGTTGCTATGAGAATATAGAAGATGGCGAAAGTGCACAGCATATCACTCATTTACGTATGGAACAACTTTACTTATGTACGAGTTACACTCATTTGAGAGAGTACTTATACTATAGAATTCTCAATATTTTGTTAGAGAACAAAGACGCAGTTAAGAAGAAATAGTCACCAATGTTAAATTCAATGAGAAGAACTTATATGATATACTAAGTGAATACACTATTATGTCCGGATGATGGTAAGACTTGGTTCTATTGGTTGCCAGAGTAATTGGTCACTAGATCTGACATATTGTTGGTGGTATATGATACCTTCGGCCATATTTATCGAGAGGATATGTAGGTTGCAGATTGTGGATAGGAAAGTGTTTAACATGCCTTTTATCAAAAGGAAATCGTGTCTCTCATCATTTGCTACTGTCAAGCTCTATCTGAAGGCAATTGTATCGAACTAGGTATCTATTGAGGACTCAGAATGTGATTGTACAAGGTGTGATAGGGTGTGAGCGTTGTTGCATGTAGGTTGGCAACATCAATGTACAACAAGTAATGGTCCCATAAATTTACGTTTGGACAGAGATAAAAGGGGTTTTAAGTGTAAAAGATTGCATGAAAGAATGGTCAATCCAAAAAAAGGCACAAACATAACAGTATAGTCATCAAAGGTTCAAACAGTTGGATAATTATATTGGATTATTACAACAGATTGGGTAAAATAATGTATGCGTTAGATAATAGATGGGTGAGTGTAAAAAGATATGATAACTATTATTCACCCATATTATTATGATTGTATAATGACATGTTTAAATAATGCTTTTACACACAATATTGTATTGTAAGACATAAATATGTTTTAACTTTTGTTATTCCTTTTCTTACTGGGGGTATGGGGGGAATTGGGGGGGGGGATTTGGAGTCAAACGTTGATTAGGATCAGGGGGGGTTAACACCTTGTTGGTGTTAACACGAGTTCTCTAAAAATGTTGAGGTTTGGTTGTTGGGTTAGTGTTTTGGATGTGTGGGTGGATTGTTTGGATTGTGGTGGTAGGGGACTGTATGTTTGTTAATTAATGTTATATAATAGAAATATCTAAGTGTTATGAGTGTGTAGTTTTTAGGATTGCCGTAAAAATGGTATATATTGATTAATCTAGGCAATAATTACAAGTTCAAACTTAATATATGTTTGAGGGTGGTGAAGTGTAGAGTTCGTTTTACTTTTAAGTGGTTTTAATGGTGTTGATTTTTGTAAACATAGGGTGAAGATTAATGCATGTTATATGTAAAGTTTTAAGGAGGTTCGTTTTGGATAAGTGGGAATATAAATGTTATTATTGTGTTGTTGTATTTTTTGATGGTTGGAAGGATAGATTATTAATTAAAAAGTTAGATATTATTATCGGTTATTGGTCTGATGTTGTATGAGTCAAATATGGTTAATAAAGTGTAAATGGTTATTTGTTGAATTTAATTTGTTGTTTTGTATAGTTGTATTATTTATATACTTTTTGTGTTTTTATGTATTTTTATATTTAATAAAATAAAAAATTAAAAATTAAATATAAAAAAAAAAAAAAATAATATATTATCGTTATTTAAATAAAATTGTTGATAAAATAATATGTTCCTTTAATATTAAAACGCTGGCAAGTTGGGTACCACCGTTTCACTATATAAAAGAAAGAACACATATCAAATAATTTACATATATGTACTCAATATAACTTACATTTAAAACAGCAAGCCTACAGCTTGACTTATATTTAAAAACCTCCCGTAAAAAATAAGTTATATTAAATAAATCAAACATCATGAATTAGAAATACATTACGTATTTCGTCAACACTCAATGATGTATCTAGCGTTATAAGTTTAGTTTTTTAAAATATATTCTCTCGTCTGATTATTTAGAAGTTAAATTAAATTTCTTTATTAGCCGACTAGAATCTAAGCAAGAAATATAATTTCTGTTTTCCACTGAAACGCGTCACTAGAAAATAATACAGACTATATAGATTAAGCACTCTGTTCAAAAGAACTAGTTTAAAATTAAATCGGCGATTTAACACTTAATCACTTCACAAAATTCTAGAGAACTACTATATAATATTTACCTCAAAACACAGCACTACAGGATATCGCACAATTAAGAATTTTTACGCTTATATTTATGGAAGTCTAGAAGTTCGACAAATTGTCGCAACAAACTAAAAAACTTCGCTTATACAGCTCTACTCTTCGCGAACCACCTGTCTACTGCGATTTATTGAGAAGAATGAAAATAAAGTTTCAAACTAGGTTAATATTTTAAAATCAGACAAAGGATGAACTATTTCCTAGAACGAAATGCTCTCCCCTTTCCGGCTTAAACGATACGTTTAACACCTAACATGTCGTAACTGCCACCTACTGACCAAGATGTACGCGTGTCAGTTTCAAATCTCAGACAACCGTCTGCTACTGCGACTATAAGGTGTAAATATTCGCTCCTTCTTAAGCGTTCAGCCCGGAAAACCCGCGCGTGACAGGTGCAAATGTAGACAAAAAGTCTGCTCTATGTCCAGCGAAACGAATTTTTCGCACATTCACGTCTTACCTGCGCGACTGACATCTGACGCAATAAGGTTACTAGTCAGTATGAGAAAGAAAAACGATGATGGGAAAGAAATATATTTTTCGCAACGAGTGATGCGAAAAAATACAGGAAAAACAAGTAAGGAAAGATAATAAAATAAAAGGATTCGGGTGAGAGAATAGGAAGAAGATGTAGGCAATTTAATGATATAAAGACCCACGTGACACGCACCATAGAGAAGCACAGAAAGCACGCAACTCTGGTATAATCTTAATTTTGTGCTTGTGCTGTATTGGGAGGACTTCCAGATGTTGTTTAGGCTAAAGAAGTACAAAATAAACGAAAAGTTACAATAGGCCATCGGTGGCGCTAAAGGTGAACATTACACATTCTCAAATAAAAGCCACTTTCATATTTAAAAAAAATAAAAAAAATAAAGGATCTCGTTACATTAAAAAAAAAATTAATGATGAAAAATATCCCGTTCAACCTCTGATGGGTTATAATTAGGACATATATTGCTTTCAATTACAAATAACATGTACAACTGCCGATATGGGAAAGTGGCATCATTCCTGTCAAATCAATTTAAACAGGGAAAATCACAATTATCTGTTATGCTTGTATGCTAAAATTAATATTTTAAAAAAAAAACACAAACAAACAAAAACGAGATAAAACCAACAAAATCAAACAGAAACTCCAAACAAGAATAATATTAAGGGGAAGGAATGTAAAGGCCTGGTGCTTCCAGTTTTAAAACTGATTTTAACAGATATTTAATTGACTTTCATCTGTTAATAGTCATTTGTGTCGCATGAAAAGCGTCAGACCTTCACATTCCCAATTACTACATTTTAACTTTTGTTCTTGTTAAATATTGTTTGACTATATTATGCAGTTTCCTAGGTCTGTCTAATCCTAACTCCTCTTCTTTATTTATAGGTAAATGTGATGTCTGCAAATAATCTAATATTGGTATTCTCATTTGTTCATACCTCTTACATTTTAACAAGAAAAGCTCAATATTATTGTCTTGAAATCATCCTGCACAGTAAGGTTCTTTTATTCTGAAATAGCCCTTACCCAGCTGTAGTCTGAGAAGTTTCTTATTACCGGGAATTTTCAATTACCTAGATATCTGACATTTTCTTGTTAGAGCCCAGAACATCTTATATGCATGTCTTCCTTTCAGGCTTTTATCCCACTCTCCTTTCCATTCATCTGTTATTTAAGCTTTAATTAAGCTTTTAATATCTGATTTACTCATCCCTACATTTATTAGATTTGTATCAGATCTACCTTTCTTGGCTTCTTTATCTGCCTTTTCATTTTCCTCTTTGTCAGCATGTGAAGGTATCCAAGTAATTAAGACTGAACATCCTCTGGAATATAAGAATGAAGGAGCCAGAAATATCTCCTCTGCTATACCAGGTCTACTGCATTCTCGTAAGCCTCTAAGTGCTTGAATTGTTGAAAGAGTCAGTTAAAATTGTATGAACATAAATAACACATAATCCAACGGGCTGATCACCCGTTTGCCAGTCACTTTGATTACGGAAACAACAGCAAACGGATTGATTTGTCGTTGCCCTAAAGACGCCATTAGGCGTGATGGGAACAACGGCAAAGAAAATCTATTCGCTGTTGCCCTTAAGACGCCACTAGGCGTAATGGCCACTGACTGCTTTGCCGGTCGTTGGCTAAGGACGGAAGAAGAAGAAGAAGAAGAAGATAAATAACACATAAGGAAGGGAAACCCGAGGCCTGTAAACAGTAAATTAATATTTAAATTAATATTAGACAAACATAAAGGTATGTTTTCAGGCACTCGTAAGAAATAAAGAAGTAGAACACTTGGACAACAGAAAAACAACAGACGTGAGTGGCTTACCCAGGGTTCGAACCCCGTACCTTCCGTACGACAACTCCGCCTAGCTATCAAGCGAATCACACTGACCCCACGGCCAGCTAGGCATCCCCAAAAAAAGATGCTTTACTGGCTATTTATCAGTAAGAAACACAAGATAACACCGGAAGTATACAGTGGGCAACTCAGCCCCTTAATGACGCAATCACTTCTGTTGTTCTCCTATTAACAGTATGTGTCAGTCCAAACAAGACAAAGACCTTGATACTGGGTCCAGTAAATAGTAGAAGACTAAAGGACAATAGTATAGAACAGTGGGTAGGTTTCTGGTATTGTATGAACATAAATAACACATAAGGAAGGGAAACCCGAGGCCTGTAAACAGTAAATTAATATTAGACAAACATAAAGGTATGTTTTCAGGCACTCGTAAGAAATAAAGAAGTAGAACACTTGGACAACAGAAAAACAACAGACGTGAGTGGCTTACCCAGGGTTCGAACCCCGTACCTTCCGTACGACAACTCCGCCTAGCTATCAAGCGAATCACACTGACCCCACGGCCAGCTAGGCATCCCCCCAAAAAAAAAAGATGCTTTACTGGCTATTTATCAGTAAGAAACACAAGATAACACCGGAAGTATACAGTGGGCAACTCAGCCCCTTAATGACGCAATCACTTCTGTTGTTCTCCTATTAACAGTATGTGTCAGTCCAAACAAGACAAAGACCTTGATACTGGGTCCAGTAAATAGTAGAAGACTAAAGGACAATAGTATAGAACAGTGGGTAGGTTTCTGGTATTGTATGAACATAAATAACACATAAGGAAGGGAAACCCGAGGCCTGTAAACAGTAAATTAATATTAGACAAACATAAAGGTATGTTTTCAGGCACTCGTAAGAAATAAAGAAGTAGAACACTTGGACAACAGAAAAACAACAGACGTGAGTGGCTTACCCAGGGTTCGAACCCCGTACCTTCCGTACGACAACTCCGCCTAGCTATCAAGCGAATCACACTGACCCCACGGCCAGCTAGGCATCCCCCCAAAAAAAAGATGCTTTACTGGCTATTTATCAGTAAGAAACACAAGATAACACCGGAAGTATACAGTGGGCAACTCAGCCCCTTAATGACGCAATCACTTCTGTTGTTCTCCTATTAACAGTATGTGTCAGTCCAAAAGCTATAGAGTGGTTACAAGACAAAGACCTTGATACTGGGTCCAGTAAATAGTAGAAGACTAAAGGACAATAGTATAGAACAGTGGGTAGGTTTCTGGTATTGTATGAACATAAATAACACATAAGGAAGTGCCTGAAAACATACCTTTATGTTTGTCTAATATTAATTTACTGTTTACAGGCCTTGGGTTTCCCTTCCTTATGTGTTATTTATGTTCATACAATACCAGAAACCTACCCACTGTTCTATACTATTGTCCTTTAGTCTTCTACTATTTACTGGACCCAGTATCAAGGTCTTTGTCTTGTTTGGACTGACACATACTGTTAATAGGAGAACAACAGAAGTGATTGCGTCATTAAGGGGCTGAGTTGCCCACTGTATACTTCCGGTGTTATCTTGTGTTTCTTACTGATAAATAGCCAGTAAAGCATCTTTTTTTTGGGGGGGATGCCTAGCTGGCCGTGGGGTCAGTGTGATTCGCTTGATAGCTAGGCGGAGTTGTCGTACGGAAGGTACGGGGTTCGAACCCTGGGTAAGCCACTCACGTCTGTTGTTTTTCTGTTGTCCAAGTGTTCTACTTCTTTATTTCTTACGAGTGCCTGAAAACATACCTTTATGTTTGTCTAATATTAATTTACTGTTTACAGGCCTCGGGTTTCCCTTCCTTATGTGTTATTTATGTTCATACAATACCAGAAACCTACCCACTGTTCTATACTATTGTCCTTTAGTCTTCTACTATTTACTGGACCCAGTATCAAGGTCTTTGTCTTGTTTGGACTGACACATACTGTTAATAGGAGAACAACAGAAGTGATTGCGTCATTAAGGGGCTGAGTTGCCCACTGTATACTTCCGGTGTTATCTTGTGTTTCTTACTGATAAATAGCCAGTAAAGCATCTTTTTTTGGGGATGCCTAGCTGGCCGTGGGGTCAGTGTGATTCGCTTGATAGCTAGGCGGAGTTGTCGTACGGAAGGTACGGGGTTCGAACCCTGGGTAAGCCACTCACGTCTGTTGTTTTTCTGTTGTCCAAGTGTTCTACTTCTTTATTTCTTACGAGTGCCTGAAAACATACCTTTATGTTTGTCTAATATTAATTTACAGTTAAAATTGTTAGTTACTTGGAAGAGTTATTAATATTAGAGAATATATCTAGTGCTTTTAGTATTGCCACCATCTCTGCAGTGAAAATGGATGTATTTTCTATGATATTGTACGCTTTTGCCAGTTTCCATATTGGAATATGTATTCCTATCCCCAATTTGACATTCTCTCCATTGGATCCATCTATCTATAACAGTAATTCTGTGTTTTGATAGTTGCTGTATATATTTATTGGCTTTGTTTTTACTATTTTCTATATTATTTGTTTTCTTCAGTTTTTCTGCTAGGTGATAGTTCGTGTCTAGTTTCTTGATGTCTGTGACAAAACGGTTTGTTCATGTACTTTTGTGCTCTCTCTCTCTCTCTCTCTCTCTCTCTCTCTCTCTCTCTCTCTCTCTCTCTCTCTCTCTCTCTCTCTCTCTCTCTCTCTCTTTCATCCGCTTATTATTTGGGTGCACTTTTCATAACTGTCTTTCTCTCTGGCAGTATCAATTCATTTCTTCATTCATCGTCCTATTATTAGGCCTACTTTATGCCCTTACATTTTTTGCTCTGTTTTTTCACCCAGACTTGTTTGCATTCGCCATGTGAACTGTGGTATTATCGAGGTTATTTACACATGTCAGCGGTAATACGTTTATTACGTAAGCCGTCTAGCCACCTTTGATAGAGGTGATCGGTGTTTGTTTGTACAAACTGGTAGCGCACGATCGATTAAAGTTAGCCATACTGTCTGTCTGGGAAAGCCGTCTGAGATGAGCGAGGGCCCAGGTGATAATGAGATAATAGCTTCCGCTTGACCATCCTAGTATCAAGATTATTACAGATAACGTGTCAGGGTAGACAATATTGGCGAAAGGTATTAAAAAGAGGTCACGCGATGGAATTTTAAAATATAATATTTTAAAATACGCGGTGGTAATTAAATTAAACACCCCGACGCAGATAGTTTAAAAGAGCTTATGATTGGCGTGATTTGAGAGACGGGAAAATCCCAATGGTTCTCGTTAAATTTGTCGGAAGCACAATCTGAGATTTGAACAGAGAAACGAGAGATACAAGTATAATCTATCAAAATCGGAGTCACAGATCTGACTGCATCGCCACGTCTAGCTACAAAGAGAAGGATCCTACAAAGGATTTCCCAATTATAAGTGACAGATCGAAGTATTTGGGCAACTTTCAATTTACAAGTAAATCCGCATTTTTAAATATAAAGACTGGAAACTTAAAGGACCAGGATCCAAGTATTTGGGCAATTTTGAAACTTAAAAAAGTAAACCCACATTTTTAAATACAAAGATTGGAGACTGTTACGTGTCTTTTATATTGTTAATGGTAATATTTAGTAGCAGGATGGTTCCTGTGGCCAAGATCACTTCTAGGGTAGTAAGCCAGTAGACACCACAACAAGCCAATACAAATTTGAATGAATTGTGCCACAATGGACGATATACAATTTATTTAAGACAGCATGCATCTCCACGTACAATAAAGTTCAGGCCAACATATAATGGCTGATAAGATGCAGTAGACGATATACCGTAGGCAGTCAGTTCACGCCAGGAACGCTGTCCTTTAGTTCTCAATATAATTTATATCTCTTAACAATCGACACTGAGCAATTTTACTTCTTGTCCATACAGATAACTAGATACATCTCACCGAAGATCTTGATGTATTAGTGATAACATAACTACATTATAAACACTTCAACAATAAGGAGCTCAAACACATACGCCCACTCGCCATGACAAACAATCGTATAAAGCCTCGCACTTCTGCTTCTCTAGTTTCACGTAAACCAGATAATCATATCGGCTTAACGTCACTCCCCGTCTTTATCAATGACGCCGTATAACATAAACAAAAAAGGAGCCCTGTTGAGCTAACTATATAATAGGCACAATGGTTATGATTTTTAATAAAAACATTACCCCCCCCCCCCCCCCCCCGCAAATAAATGGAAACAAAGTTTTCGTTATTTCTGTGGTATGAGTATAACATCTTACTTAGTCGTTCCCCTTCTACCGTGAGGTGTAGAGGTCTGGAAGAGAGAGCGCCAGACTATTCTATCAGCTGTCTTCTTCCTGGCCTGGTTCCATTCTAGTCCTCGGTCCTTCAAAGATTGTCTATTGTTGTCCTCCCAGCGGACTCTGGGTCGTCCTGGAGGTCTGGATTCCTGGCTCTTTGTTTCCCATGCTTGTCGTGGTAGCCGATCTTCTCCCATTCTGCAGACATGGCCAAACCATCTTAGTTGGGACTGTTCTATTTGGGTTTGCAGCGGGTGGGATTTTAGGCCTTGACGTATCGTCTGGTTGCGGATCATGTCTCTTCTTGTTACTTCAACCACTTTCCTCAAATACCCAATTTCTGAGGTTTGGATCTGGCTTTTGTGGGTTGTAGTCATTGCCCATGACTCGCATCCATATGTCAAGACTGGGACATAGGTGGAGCGGTATACAGCTATCTTCGTTTTCTTACCAACCTCTTTCTTGCTGAGGTATCCTCAATTTATGGCCTGAAAAAGTCTCCCAGCCGCTGCTTTTCGAGTGGCCAACTCTTCTTTGATGCCTCTCTTTCGGTCTATAATAGCTCCGAGATATTTAAAGTGGTCGACCTGCTCCAGAACCTGTTCTCCCAACTTAATCTGATGTTTTCTTTCTTCTCGTGATATCACCATGGATTTTGTTTTAGAGCTGCTTATGACCATCCCTCTAGTTTCACGTGAACCAGCCAATCATATCGGATTAACGTCACTCCCCGTCTTTATCAATGACGCCGTATAAAATAAACAAAAAAGGAGCCCTGTTGAGCTAACTATATAATAGGCACAATTGTTATGATTTTTAATAAAAACATTACTCCCCCCCCCCCCCCCCCCCCCGCAAATAAATGGAAACAAAGTTTTCATTATTTCCGTGGTATGAGTATAACATCACCAGAGGGAAATATGGTAACATCAAATTTCACTATAAATAAGAACTAGTATAGCACCCAGGTTTCTGCCATAGGGTAGGCAATTTAACACTAAAAGTTTGGTCGATGGTTAATACCAAAGCCAATGTCTCCTTTAGACAAAATCCTTTTTAACCGCAATGTGAGGTGGCCATAACTAATAGTACTTGTGGTGGGGAGCTCTCTCCACATTCTGCGTGTTCGTTTTATAATTATTTCAGGTAAATAGCTCCCTCCATCTATACTCGAAGCCTATACTCATTGTGTTATTTTGTATTTGACTGCTCCTGCTGTTGTTACATATTAATGTTCGTTGCTCTGTTACGTCTAGGGTGAAATGTCCTATCGATTATATGTTTTCTTTTGAAATCCACCACATAAATGCGGGCTCTTTAACTGACCCAATCAATGATAAGGAAATAACATAGTTTTCCTTCATAAACGAACTCAATATCCTTTAATAAAATTATATCCCTTGTAACATACATATCCGTTCGTAAATATTGATCGATATTTACAGAACATCATCATGACAGGATTAACCCTGTTCCAAGCGTACCCCTTCTATTATACAATCCACATCCCTTAAGAAAGGGGAACACTTCGTAATGGGTTTCCAATAAAACGCAAAATGAAAACACAGCCAAAATCCAGCTGTCACACTGGTCAAGGGTTTTCGTCAACACCTAACAATCATACGCCATTTTTTCTGGTGCACATAATTTTCAATATTCCAAATAGTGCCGCATTTATCAGCACTGATTCAAACTCAATAAATCTAACATGTGGTGTGCATGGGCAGACACCACAGTACTCAACATTTAAAAAAAGATGGTAGCAGTACATGCACTCACATACCTCACACCGTCAATTAACGCCTATCAGTCCAGTCCAGTATCAGTTGTCAACAAATCAATTCATAACCAACGTCAACAAATGCAAAGCAATAACCAATAAACACATCTGTAACCATGTAAATAGACGAAATGAGGCAGACAATCATATTAGTAAAGTGAATGAATGTAACATCTTACGCTTAAAAATTAAAGACATGTGCACATCTTAAGTACTTGTCAGAAAAAATGTGTTGCGGTGCCAATAAAAAATGTTCTCTTGCACCTAACGAAGTTGTATGTACAATCAGGTAAGAATACGCTGATGAATGATACAAATTGATAATAGTATTGAGAACCCTCAAAATGTTTATTCAATAATTAGTGTGAGTACAGTAAAGGATATGTCAAAGATCGAATCTTATCCCGCGAATTATAATTAATTAAATGCTAATTAAAGCACTGTATTACCAGTAATACTGACATAGTATTATACACTCTAGTAGAATAATAAACTAAAGTCCCAAGTTCATGTCTATGATCCTCTGCTACATTCTCCTATAAGTCGCATTATAATGTAACTTTAAGCAAGAACGTTCAGTGTTCACCAAATAGCACGATATGATTATAGTAGTTGCGTCCCCTTAACCAAGTGAAGCGTTCTTGAGTTACGTCCCTTCATCTTGAGACGCAGTTTCCATAATAGCATAAAACAAGATTTTGCATTCATAATATCCATATGTAACATTATTCTGAAATTATCAATAACTGTGTGTGTTTATGCACATCAACTAAGTATGACAACTGTTCAGAAGGTCGAAGACATCCATGTAATGAGCTGAGTAAAAGGAGGTTGAACACAACATTGGCGATATCAGCATTCATCATAATCAGGTGCCAAGTGTACCTATCAATATCTGTAAGTACTGTCAAAAAAGTCCTTGAGCGTGTTCCTTCAATTTCCGTTGAAAATGTTACGACAGTTCTGAACCTTGGCATTCACCACAAAGCGATTGTACATTCATTCCTTGCACAGCAATAATACATCTGGAAATTTCTGTCAGCATCAGCATTGTCAGCTAAAACGTTCTTAAAGAGTGGGATGTTCCATTGGTCAACACGTGAAGAGGACAGTTAATATGTTAGCTGTAACCTCACAAGGTACCTGCATATGCCGTGTTGTCAAGTGATAATGAGTCTTTTACGCAACGAGATAATACATCCACGACAACGTTTTTATTGCCCTTGATGGCCCTAATATCATACTCGTAGGGTTGGAGCGCAAGTGATGCTCTGGTAGCCCTTTCATTATGAAATTTGGCAGTTTTCAGTTGGTGTCAATTTACGACTGACATACAGAATTGGATGTAGACAATCATCGAATTCCTGCTTAAGTGTACCACCGTTTCCTGACCCAGAGGCATCGACTCTTAAGGATAAAAGGAAATCGAGCATCAGGCAATCTCAAAGCAGACCAGAACGCCAAAAATGGAAGAATAAGTAAAAACAATATAAGAGCAGGACTGGGAAGGTCGGAGATCAAGAGCCAAGTGAAACTAACTATAAACGAGGAATGGAAGACAACATGGAAGAACAGTAGAAAAGACAGACACGTGTTCAAACTGCTGAAAGAACCAGCAAGGACGTGCAAGGTCAGAGAAGAATTAAAGATACCATCGAACAAATGACTGTAGCGTCTCCGTCTCGGTGCAGCATACTTTATGATAGAGGATCCACACTGCCAAGAATGTCAGGAAGAGAATGACACAGACCACTACCTAATCCACTGTAAAAAGTACGAACAAGAAAGGCTTGAATTAAACATTTACTAAAGAAATCCCAATATAAACATGACAGGTGATAAGGTTTTAAGTATAGATGCCCAAGGAGATGCCCAATCAATACTTAAAAGATATATACATAAAACAAAGGAAAACATATAAGGTTAGTACTTCAGGAAAGACATTAAACCAAATAGAAATTCAGCAACAAGAACTAACAAATCATTTAAAAAAACTTACTAACTATTCATAGGACAAGGAAAGACAACGAGTTTAAAAAACAACTCAAAAAGAACAAATACTAATACAAATTAAAACCAAGCGTAAAAGACAATAGTTATCTATAAACAATGCAAAAGAGAAAATAAAATGGACAAATACTAATATAAATTAAAATCAGCAACTGCAGAAGATAATAGTTATTTAAATTGAATACAAAATTAGTAAATAAAATGACACTAAATACCAAAATTAAATTATAACCAATTTTCAGGTTGAACAGGGTAGACCAAGATGGAACGAGAGGACGGAATAACGGTCAGCTGTTAAGTGCCCTCTCTACACCCACCACCTCTTCGAAACAACAACAACAACAACACCTACCGGCAATCTCAAAATTGTTGATTTTTAAAAAATAACCCTTAAGTATATGTAAAGAAACATTACAAGAATGTAACCAAACAATCTTATTTGGAGAGTTTTTCTTAATAACGAAGACAGAACTGAAGTAATTTCTGAAACGTTGGGTAATAATTTCCAATAGAATTCAACAAGACCTACAAGACTGCGAACCTGTGAAAAGAATTAGTACAGGAAGCTTCTGAACTTGTTCTCCATGAGATACCTGAAATATAAACTGAAATAATGCGAAGCAAAATAAGTTACAAAATTTATGAAGACATACTGTCCGACTCCGTAGGAAACCAGTAGGTGAGAGAGTCAATATCTGAAATAAATAGGATGATAGAAGAAAAATGTGCACACGAACGCTTTAAAATCTGTGTGGTACCGAATCATGTATCAATTGTACATCAAATCAATGGTCTCGAAAGTAAGTACCGTTGTCAAGATCAACGACCATGCGTGCATCCACGTTGGAGTAAAAATAAATAATTGCCTCCCTATCATTTAAACTGTTGAAAGGCAAAAGACGTACAAATTCTACGTCAGCAGTGAACTGGAAAAATTCACCCAGTGCGTGCCTTGTAGTGCCGGGTGGCAGATTTCGCACTAGAACTGTGCGTGAGTAAGCACTATTGCCACCATAAGACATCCTATTTTCACGAAACTGTGAGTAGAGGTGCAACGCACCGTTAGTCAAATGAGAAACATGATCATTTATCTTTCTCGTCAATGTCGTATCTTTATTATATGATGTATCATACTGATTGAACTGAGTATGATGTTGTCGTGTGGTGCGTATTGGGGCAACTACGACAGTAGTTTTTGCCAGGAATAGCGTATGAGATATTAGGTAGAAGGTCTCTAGAAATTGGCTCGTTAAGAAAGAATAAAGACCTATTCGAGATAGGGACTAGAAAACGGGAATGCGAATGCTTTCCACTGGACAGTGTTTTCTAATTAATTATGGAAAGAGTTCAGTTTCCCCACGACCTTAGCTTCTGCCCTTAGATCCCGTAACAGAAAAAGCCCCCAACCTCATTGTTACCTTATACTTATTGAAGGCTATTGGGTAACGAGTATATTAATGTGCTGCACTGGTCTTGTAAGATATTTTGATATAATAGACAACAGTCTCAACAGTAACGTACGGAATGGCCAACTTGAATGATCTTGATCAACAGCTTGTTGTACGTTTTATCACATTTAATATGTCACAATACAACATAAGTGTACTTCACTTCTTTTGAGAGCATATGATGATATGACGTTACACTAGTAATACAAATGTGATCAGTAGCAGCCATAAGCAATAATGTCGTTGTGCCGGTTTAAAGTCAGAATGTCTATGTATCGTCTACAACGCCTTCATGCTTTACAAATCCGTATTGATTCAAATCACTTACTGTCCATCTCCTTAAGCCACACATAATCAGGCACACATTCTTAATGAATTGAGTCAATTATCCTGACTCTGAAATATTTTATAACAATAAACACTGGTCTGTCGCTCTCACATAAAAATCCATACACTTCGAAAAACACCAGCCAGACACAACTGTCCTAACGATCACCTTCGTTCCCCCCGCAGAAGACCCGGTCCACGTCATACACTAAATACCTGTGTCACACACATACCACAACTCGCACGCTTTTACAATCGGAGCGTATTTGCGTTCTGCTCCATTGCGCACAGCGATGAATTACCAGCCTGTGAGCAAAGTGATAGGTAACACTTTTACCCCGCCTCCCAGCGAAAACTGAAAGTTTTCCATATAGGAAGTCATTTTTAGAAAATGCGAGAAGTTACCGTCCAGTCTATGTCATACCTGAGCAACAGTCTATGGAATGTAGTCAGCATCATGGAAAAATGAGAAAAATCAATGAAAATGTGAAGAAATATGATAGTGAAATTGTGAAGTTTTGGAAAATGAAATATCTGAATGCATTTAATTAAAAGATGAATGAAATGAAAGATCTAACTAATTAAATAGTATTAAGTAAGTATAATAATTACGTTAATGTAAATGTCCACATGATCGTGTGTGTGCTGTCTGTAGCATTGTGTAAAACTAATTAACTATAGTTACTGAGTGTCTTCAATGATAGGTTCTACTTTCATTAGTGTGAAAGCTTACTATTTGCAATTTTAGCACTTTAGAGTCCCATAACTGGTTTAAGTAATAACAAACAAAAATGTTCAAATGGCGAAGTTCTCCATAGGCGTATCGAATCGATTGTTTCTTGTGTGAGATTTCTTTTCATATGTTGCCTCTTGAGTGTCACAGTCTCTGAGCCCCAATATTTGAAGTTCGTTTTCTGGAATAGGACATATGATCTTTTTAAAGTTCTGCATCCCAGTCATTTTGTGAAGGATTGCCATTAAGATATGACAAAGAGCCTTATACTGTTTACTTGAGATACTGTTTGATTTGGTTCCTTTACCGCATACGTCATGACTGTCCGGAAATCAGATCTTATGTACTGTTCATGGAACTTGATGTAGTGTGAAACGATTTGAATGTATCCACACAAAACGTCTCTTATCTTGTCTTCAAATGACTTGAGTTGTTGTTTCTCTTGATAACGATGGTAATATGTATCTGGTTATGGATATTGTCAAGATAGCGTTTTTAAGTTATCGAGGTATCTGTAGACTATCAGCAGTGTACCTTTGTCAATGGGTCGCAGCAATGTCATATCCGTGAGAATCGGGCAGGTCTGTCTGTGTACATCTCGACAGAACATCTGCAAGCACATTGGACTTGCCCTCAATAGGTCGAATGATATAGTCATATATTCGCAAATTAATTGCATAACGTGCGACTCGTGCGTTTTTCATGTTGGATTTTTGAAGGAACGACAGGGCCTTCTGGTCTGTCTCAATGATGAAACGAGAACCAAGAA
Organism: Oreohelix idahoensis; assembly: GCA_024509875.1. Taxonomy (NCBI): domain Eukaryota; kingdom Metazoa; phylum Mollusca; class Gastropoda; order Stylommatophora; family Oreohelicidae; genus Oreohelix; species Oreohelix idahoensis. The sequence goes on along the minus strand of JAMPIV010000326.1, from coordinate 1,018,654 downwards.
GGAAACGCTGAAGCTTTGTGACAGCCCATATGATCGCGAGAAGCTCGCGCTCAATAGTTGGATATCTGGTTTCTGTCTTTGTGAGCTTCCTCGACACATACATCACTGGATGAAGCATTCCATCTACTTCTTGCATCAAGGAGCCACCAATACCGTACATCGAAGCGTCTGTCCTGAGAATAAATGGGAGATGAGGATCAGGGAGTTTTAAAATTGGTGCACATGAAAAGTAATGCTTTAAATGGACTAGAGCTATGTTGCAGGCCTCCGTCCAGACAATTCTATTAGGGGAGCCTTTCGTAGCTAACTCAGACAGGACTGACGTAACTGAAGATAAATGAGGCATAAATTTATTATAGAACTGTATAAGGCCGAGAAGACTCCGCACCTGCTTCTTAGTCTTAGGAATTGATAGGTTAAGAATCTTCGAGATAGTTTTATCCTCAGTTTTCAGAAATCCATGGCCCACTCTGTGACCTAAGAAAGAAATTTCTTTGAAACCTATTTGAACTTTCGAAGGATTCGCTGTCAGATTATTAGAGCGAAGAATTTCGAGAAGAGATTTCAATCCAGAAACATGTTCGTCCCAAGAGTTGTGGAACAAACAAATGTCATCTATATAGGAGATGATATTAGACCTATGAGAAAATAGTTTCCTCATCATCCGAACGAAAGTCGCTGGTGCGTTTACCAAGCCAAAGCACATGAAATTATACTGAAAGAGACCCTTAGGGGTAGCAAAAGCAGTGAAAGGTTTTGCGTTTTCCGTGAGAGGTATTTGCCAATAACCCTTGGCTAAGTCAAATTTGCTAAAGTAGGTTGCTTTTAGAAAGTTTTGACAGTAATTCGTCGAGAACTGGCATTGGCTCTGCGTCAGACTCGGTTATGGAATTGAGTTTACGAAAATCCATGCATAATCTGATATTATTATCCTTCTTCTTGACTATAACCATTGGGAAAGAATAAGCAGACTCTGATGGTGCAATAATGTTAAGCTGTAACATTTGACCTAATTCTTTTTCAACCTGATCCTGAAAGTGGATAGGGATAGGGTAAGGCTTTAATTTAATAGGTTTGTGATCTGTGAGTCTAATATCGTGAGTGATTATAGACGTTCGGCCTGGAATATTAGACATAAGTTGCTGATATGATTCTAGAATAGAAAGAATTTGAGATTGTTGTTCGTTGGATAGATCCGGACAAATAGATACATTTACCCATGATTCTGTCGGATAAAGAGACATGACAGGAAGTTGCAAAGGTACATCATGAAAAGAAGTGGGTTCTTCTTGAATCACTGACAATGAAGAGTAAGATGAAGGATGATCAGTGATTACTTCATTAACAGCATCTAAGATAGGTTTGAGATATTCAGGTCTATCATGGAATTGTTTGAGCATGTTGATGTGAAAGGTTTTATTCTTGCCTTTCACGTCAAGAATGTAATCAACATCTGTCAATTTTGAAATAATTTCATATGGACCACTCCACGAAATGAGAAGGCTATTCTCTCTCGTTGGTAGCAGGACGTAAGCTTTGTCTCCAGGAAGTAATTTCCTTAACTTTTTCCAATGGTTTTGAAGAGATCTAGCTTTTTCTTTTGCCTTTTCAGATGAATCAGTCGCTATTTTCCAAGCGTCTATAAGTGTCTTTCGTAGATTCACCACATACTCATAGGATGACTGGCATTCCTGAGTCATCTCCGAACCTGTAAGTAATTGTTTTATTATCGACATGGGTCCTCGTGGTGGAGCACCATACATGCGCTCAAAAGGCGAGAACCCAGTGTGTTCGTTTGGGACTTCCCGATAAGCGAACAGCACTGCTGGGAGCACTCTATCCCAGTCTTGTGGATACGTCGTGGTAACTTTCCCCAGTATTGGTTTCAGCGTTTTATTTAAACGTTCTATCATGCCGTTTGACATAGGATGATAAACAGAGCTAAGAGATCTATCAATATTGCATAGTTTCATGACATGCGACATGACATCTGACACAAACTGTGTTCCCCTATCTGATAAAATATTGTCAGGGAACCCCACTCTCGTAAAAATGAGGAATAGTGCATCAGCTACATCGGTGGTAGCAATGTGTTTAAGAGGTATTGCCTCCGGCCACCTGGTGCACATATCAATACAGGTGAGGACATATCTATGGCCTCTGGCTGACGGAACTGACAGTGGACCTATTAAGTCTATGGCCATTTTTTCGAATGGTCGCACCGAAATATCCGCAGCCTGAATAGGTGCATTATGGTAAGCACCCTTTGTAGCCACTTGTTGGCATGTCTTGCACGAACGACAAAATAATTTGACATCCCTGACTACTTCAGGCCAATAAAAAATGCTGTAAGACTCTATATTTCGTCCTAGCAAAGCCCATGTGGCCTGCACAGTTTGTATCATGCGCATGTCTGAGAATGTAAGGTCGAATATTGGTTGGTACCATAATTTGCTGCTGTACCGATGCAGCATCTCTAGCATTACGAATTAATATGTCATTTTTAATTGTATACCAAGGTTGTGACCTTTCCGAGCAACCGACATCATCTGATTTTACCAATTTGAAAAATCTTTTCAAAGAATTGTCATTCTTTTGCATATCGATAAATGATGTCTTCGTTAACATCGGCATAAGATGTTGATCTTCCTCCTTGTCATGATTGTTAGTCATTTCTTCTTCCTCTTGAGCCTGCGCCTGTGCTCTTGTAACGACCATATTAGCGTGTAGTATATGCTGACGTTCCCAGATTTCTATATCTTGGAGTGAACACGCTTTTATACCCACAATATTGCCCATGATTATGTCAGCAATTGGTTCCTGTAATAAACATGCTTTCACTTGACCTGAGAAAAATGGAGTATCAATGTGCACAATGGCCACAGAATAGAATTCCACCGTGCCTCCAAATAGGACACATTTTACATTCTCCCCGGTGCAGCAAGATGGGTCTACCAACGATTTGCGTACTCCAACAGTTGTGCAACCTGTATCACGCAAGACTGAAACTAGGTGATTATTTAAAAAACCCCTGTGAAACATTAGCGAGCCTTTCCCATCATGCGAGGCTAATGCAGGTAACAACGCGGGCACAGGATGACCGCAGGAAAGTCTGGAGACCACATCTGGCTGAAACAGAGTGCTGCATTCTGAACAATTTGATGGATTAAATAAATCAGCTGCACACGCATTTGCAATATTTGTATTTTCCCCATTGGGATTAACTGCTCCTGTGTTACTACTCGTATTATGATTCCAGTTCGAGTTTTTTCGATCCATGCTCCGAGAGCGATTAAAGTTGTTATTACCCCGGTAATAATTCCGACTCTCTCTACCATTCTGAGGATTATTAGAATGTTGAGGACACGTACAACCTGGGCAGTGTTGAGATGGAGGAGAGTTTTGGTTGTTCTTTGTATAATAGGATCTGTCTCCTCTGTTCATGTAGGTATTATCAGATCTACGCCATCCTCTGTTAGATTGAAAGTAACCCTGTGATGGTCTATTTCCATCAAAATATCGTTGGGAGTTTCTCTGATATTGATAAGGTTGATTGCCAAAATTGTACCGTCCTCGGAAAGATCCACTATTTCGGTCATTATTCCTGCCAAAATTTCTATCCATACTTTGCGATCGAGCTCTAGGGTTATTTATCTGCAGAATGAGCTGATGCAACAGGTAATGCCTCTTTAATAGTAGAGTTGTTCACACTCTTCCCTGGGTGTGCCGTCATAAACTGGCGCCCTAACAACTCAAGGGATTGTAACGATTCTGGCTTCCGTTCATGTAAATAGGCCAAAAAATCAGGGCTAATGGAAGAAAGTACTTTGTCTCTCAAAATAAGGTCCATCAAGTCCTCATATGTATGTTTGATTTTAGCCAACTCAATCCAACGATTGAAGCATAACTTTATAGTTGAAATAAACTCACTGAAGTCCTTGTTGCTTTCGGGTGTGAGTTTTTTTAAATCTTAGCCTGTATCCATTCTCGTCTAATTGATACTTTCTTAAAAGTAATGTTTTAGCTGCCTCATAAGATTTTATGTTTTCCTCATCCATTGTTGACACAGCTGTCAACGCTTCACCTGTCAGTAATGACATTAAATGTATCACCCATGATGATTTTTCCAGTTTGTATTCCTCACACACTGTCTGGAATCTGTTTAGGAAGCACGAAATGTCGTCTATATTTTGATTAAATTTAGGTAAGTGAAGTTTAAATGATGAAGCATGTTCTCTCTTGACCGAACCTGCCCCTTCTTGATTACTCTGTTTATTACTAGCTTCCAATTTGAGTCTCTCCAACTCTACAGAAGCCATTTTTTCTTCATGCAGAAATTGGGCTTTCTTAGCCTCTAAATCTATCTCATCTTGTCTTTTCTTTTCTGCCATTTCATCTTGTCTTTTCTTTTCTTCAAATTCTTCTTGTCTTTTCTTTTCTGCTATTTCATCTTGTCTTTTCTTTTCTTCAAATTCTTCTTGTCTTTTCTTTTCTGCTATTTTTTCTAACTGAATTCGTTCATCTTTTTCGATCTCTCTCATTCTTGCTCTATCATCCCTCTCCAGTTTCTTTTCTTCTCTTTCCAGTTGCTCCATGGCAAACTCTTTAAGCTCCTGGCCTTGCATTCCCATCTCTTTACCTAGCTGGATAAAATGCTCCAGACTAGACATTATGTAAGTTTAAGTATATATATATATATATATAAGTTACTTAGTCTGAATATGAATATGGGTACTGATGAGCGATAAACAGCACCAATGCCAATTCGTTAAAATTCAGTACTCTGCAAATGTGACTTAGCAAGTAATCAATGCAAACAAAAAAAATTAGTGTTGTACACTATAAGACAGAACACGTAGTACAATAGTGTAGCAACAGAAGAAAATACTAAGGTGTAGAAAAAAAGGATAATGTTTGAAATATATGCTTACACTATAAGGTTAGACTAGACAAGACGAATTTACAACAAAAATCCATATATCAACATAATGATAGCTAGAGAAGACCAACAATAGACGTACAAAAATGCAGAAAAACTGAATTAAAAAAACAACTGACAAATACAAACAACAGTGAAAAAACAGGACAGCACGTCTATAACATAAAGTAAATATAGTATATTCACAAAGAGCGCTTTCCACACAGCATTTTGAGCCGGGCCTCTTTGAGAAAATATTACATAAATTTCTCTACTGACACCCTTGATTGCAGACCCGTCCGAAGATGAGATGTAATTCTGCTTATCAAGGTCCCACAAACCCCCAACAAACATAAAACAGATAAACAAAAAGGCTCTACTATAGAATTGTGTAAGACTACGGCTACAACAAACTAGTCCACTTATCTTTTTATGATCCTTCCTCCGAAGTATAAATGCACGTGACAGTATTGTTGCCTCCAACATATGCAATAGGTAGAGCGAAATTTCATTGATGCAGATTGCTCCCACATGTAGAACTATCCATCTTGTTTCACTGGTTGAATGACTGCTTTGTCTTGACTGCAGAAATGTTGTTTGATTACTTTAATTTTTCCTGACGAATCCAACCTGGAACTGCGTAGAGTGATGATAACTTTCGTCTAAAAAATGTTGATGAAGAAAATACGAACTTCTATTGGTAAAGTACAGCAAATATTATGATTGAAGTGTGCTGTTTACTCTTTAAGTTTCTTCTTGCCGGCCCTAGTTTTAAGAAAGCGGGTTGGCATAGGTTGCGCAGAAATTTCTATTGCTTTCAGATACTGTAAAATTCGTCGATGTGGCTAGGGACAGTAGTATCATTTGATAAAATCTTGTGGGTAGAACAAAATCCCGTGTATACTGGCCACCACTTTATACTGTTACCTTATACTTATTGAAGGCTATTGGGTAACGAGTATATTAATGTGCTGCACTGGTCTTGTAAGATATTTTGATATAATAGACAACAGTCTCAACAGTAACGTACGGAATGGCCAACTTGAATGATCTTGATCAACAGCTTGTTGTACGTTTTATCACATTTAATATGTCACAATACAACATAAGTGTACTTCACTTCTTTTGAGAGCATATGATGATATGACGTTACATTAGTAATACAAATGTGATCAGTAGCAGCCATAAGCAATAATGTCGTTGTGCCGGTTTAAAGTCAGAATGTCTATGTATCGTCTACAACGCCTTCATGCTTTACAAATCCGTATTGATTCAAATCACTTACTGTCCATCTCCTTAAGCCACACACAATCAGGCACACATTCTTAATGAATTGAGTCAATTATCCTGACTCTGAAATATTTTATAACAATAAACACTGGTCTGTCGCTCTCACATAAAAATCCATACACTTCGAAAAACACCAGCCAGACACAACTGTCCTAACGATCACCTTCGTTCCCCCCGCAGAAGACCCGGTCCACGTCATACACTAAATACCTGTGTCACACACATACCACAACTCGCACGCTTTTACAATCGGAGCGTATTTGCGTTCTGCTCCATTGCGCACAGCGATGAATTACCAGCCTGTGAGCAAAGTGATAGGTAACACTCATCTAAGTAGATAAATGTTCCTATAGGTGAGTATGTAACACCGACAGCACGAGTGATACATTAACGAACTAGATAATGATCAAACGATCGTTGGGTTTATTAATGAAATATCCACACATATAGGGTTAGTAATGGTTAGAACGTGATGATGGTGAAAGACGATTCACACAAAACACACAGATGAGATAATAAAATTGCAGTTCATTAGGTATTAGTTAATTAAGAATGAACTAGTGCAAAGCGAAATGATGATGATGTGATATGATACGTTTTACCAAAATGGTGAGTAATCTACACAGTCCATGTGTCTCTAAATGCTTCTCATTGATATGATGATTCACATGTATGCATAAAATGTCCCAATTTGTTATACGTTATGTCGAGAGGGGTATCTGTAATTCGAGGACGTTCTGATGAAAACTGTTGTCGTACTGAGAACGATGACTATATATATATATATATATATATATATATATATATATATATATATATATATATATATATATATATATATATATATATATTCCTTCACTGTTTGAGTATCTCTGTAGTTTTGATCAACAGTTAATAGCTGTCATATGAACAAAAGGTCTGTTGTCTAATCTCCCGAGGGGTACTGGTCAGGCTGGATATCTTCACGAAATGTTAGTGATATGTAGACTCATAATCTTGCGTATGTAGTCGTGATTCATAAAATATACTTTAGAGTCTGCTTCATAGAATGCGCTTAAGTGTGTGTTGCACTTGGTATAAATATGAGATTCCACTTTTGAGCTCTTTAGCTTGACTTCAGATAATACTGATCTTTCCAGTGATTTGAACTTGTGGAAACTATGTATTGAACTCGTGAGCAAGCAGTATATGGTGACGAAAAATGCTGCGTCCACCTTCTGACTTGTGATTTAGACAATATTCCTTTTTAATTGAGGAATGAAAGATGTCCTACGGCGAATTCTGCTAGCCAAATGTCCGTTTCTGATAACTTATTTCTGGTTAGACGTCAGACACGTTGCGTGTAGACTCAGACTTCTGATGAACTGAAGACACACAAAAGTCTTCGTAAGTTTTTTACATTTAACATCACTGGTTGACTTTCATTCATACTACTGCTCATTATTGATCTCTCTCTGAGTTCGATTCTAATGATGTTAAATATCTTGTGCATGAGAGACTGTGATGATGAAGAAGGTGAAGTATGAACTATTAATTACCTCCTATCTTCCTATCATCTTCTAGGAAAAGCTTCTGATTTTATTAATCAGTTATGAAAAGAATTAGTTGCATCTCTATCTTTCGTACATTTAGCTGTGAGGTTAAACTAAACAAAGGATAAGAAAATATAGTAATAATCTGTATAAGATCTACTAACCTTATTTTCTCTTCGCAAAATCCTCTAAGAACACAATTCACCACAGAACTGATTATTATCCACTCTGAATAAACATGTGTATTTAGGCTAGGCGTTTTAGGGTAATCTCTACCTCACAATGTAAATAAATGGACTGCTTCCTCTAGCAAGCTACGCGGTAGATTATATTTCTGGAAGTCCAATGTGGGTTTCTTGCACCTGTAACGTACAGCTCCGCCCATATAACCAATCCATAAAAGCCTCTCTGGTCACTCATTCACAGGATTGCTCTTCTCCCCTGTCAGTCCAAACGTGGGTGTGGTAATTCGCGACCAACTTTCGCTGCCTGGCTTGCTTGACAAACAGGTAGTGAGATAATTGGCTGGCCAATTCAAAAGTGCTGTCACATTATTCTCTGGTTGTTTATTGTTCCATGTGTTGGCGGCACTCTTTGTTACCTCCGCCCATTGTCGCTAGCATGCTAACATGTCCTCTTTGTGACGCAGCCTATTGATTTACATGCCGGTTGGTTTAATCAGCATGAGACGTTTTCACCTGGCCAAGCTGGGCGTCCAATGTGGTGACCTAGCCGAGCAACAAAGATAACCACAGTCCACAGAAATTGTATAATGCCCAGATGTCTGATTTGGATGACCAGATGTGTTTTCACCAGATTTATCCCGATGCAATGTGGGCTTCAAACGATAATGCCAGGTATGGGGACTCAATCAAAAGACTTTATCTTACCACCGATGAAAGAACAAATGAGGTTCTCTAGATATCGGTCGCGAGTAATCACAACGATGAAATAGCAAATGTGGGATAGCAAATGTGGAATGAAAGAGCACAAATGTCGGAGAAAATACAATACGAGAGATGTAGGAAAAGATAGAGCATTAAAGGCCTTTGCCCTCGTTTATCACAGATGCCTATCCCTATTAGAGCCTGTAGGTTTGGAGCATGTAGTAGAAGGCATCTTATAAGGCACTGATAAACATTTTTTTCCAGATGGAATGGTATTAGTTTGACTAGGTAAGTTTGTACTATAATTACCATCAACCTTACATGTACCAATCAGACTCTTATTAGTAAATCTTGCGTCACCCTTGACGACCTCATCTGTTTTTCTAAGATCAGATGCACTGTGAGCATGTCTCCATGACTTACTCCCAGAGGAGGCAGTATTGTTTCGACTGAAAACACTGGCATTACAGTGATGTCGAGGGAAGTTGTATCTGCCCCGACATGAGATCTTTACTGTTTCAGGCCGTGCTGACTTGTTTGTATTACATTTGGTACCACAGGCATGTTGTACTCGCAAAACAGGTTTTTCATAACTAATGTGTGACAATATATTCTTGTGTAACACAACATCCATCAAACCACCAACCCTTTGTCTTAACTTAGCAATTTCCAGATCCTTGAGTGAAATTTCTCACTTTGCCTCTTATTTACTACTTCGAAGTTTACATTTTTACTCTTTTCCTCAATGAGTCATGTGTTAATACTCTTTCTTTGTGTAGTTGTTAACTCATACTGGCTACTAGTTGTTGAATCATGCTTTATTTGCTAAATGATGTGAATGTCCACCAGTGGATAAATGTAGGTGTTGGGACTGGTGTAGTAAAGTGTAACGATTGTCAACTCATCAAACCCAGCACAGTTTTGGTCATACAGGTCATCTTGTCCTGGAACATGATGAGGCTCCGGCAAGAATGTGAGTGTAAACAATGAGTGTGTATCTGAATGTCAGTACGCGAATGGTAGAATGATTCGATAGAGTTGACAGGTTGGTAGTACATCACTCATACTCACACTGTTCGAATTCAAGAAGTACTGGAACTACGGTGGTCTTTTTATAACATTTAATGGGACGCACACTTGGACAGTACGTGTATGGTTACAGGAACAAATGTCGACATAGACAGCATAATGTTGATCACAGGAATATCATCTTAAGTTAGCATTCATGCTTGGCAAATATCATAATGGAGCATTCGTAAATAAGCATTCAGCGTTCCATCATGTAAATCATCTGGCTTTACTGACTGGGCACGTCAGACCATAACCAATACATAGGAAGGCTCCTAGACCTAACCTCGTCTAGCGAATATTCCTTCACGTACAGTTCACTATATATATATTTCATAAGAATATAGGAATCCCAGACATGGGTTCTCACATGTAGCAGTGATCTCTTGGTTCATCGAGCGATAGTACAGGCATCCCTTTTTCTCACTCGATAAATACAAAGTATATGAATTTCAACATGGCTGTTCTCTCTCTCGTGAGCTTCACTCACTATAGAATATAGACCAAAATTAGTCATTCATTAAATGTCCTCATTTCTTCATAGGTTCTCTCATAGAGGTAATTGAATAATATCATACAATCCAGTGCTGATACATAGGAATGTCTTCTTCCTTTGAATGGATATTCTTTTTAAAAGTACCACTGTGCATCTGCTTATCAACAACGATGGCGAAGCCCAAGTTCATAATAAATTGTGGTTTTACCTTTTTATGCGAAATATAACTTTGCCATTCCTTGGCAAAAGAGAATAAACACTGGGGTACAGTACATACAACATGTCTAAATGATTATCACTTTTCCCCATCCATATATAGATCACTATTTCGGCAAAAAAGCCTGCTACAACAAAACTCGGCATCCTCACCGGATGACAGCCATGGATCACACCCTTTGCTAGCGATACTTCCGCTGCATAGCCTTTGACCTTTTCTAGCGACAACCAAATTAGTTCGACTTAGAAATGCAAAGATATCCATATATAAGACAGACTCGTCCTACTCATACAAACACTACGTATAAATTCAGGCCATAGATATACTGAAGCAAGAACAATCTATTCCTACCCAGCCACAGAATAAATCGCAGTAGGCCTAGAGTCGTCTGCGGAGTCCGATCGAAGATGACAGAACTATTTTCAAGGGAAGCAACCCAAAAATGACTTCTCCTTAAGCACTTAAAAAGGAAATACTTTGCTTACAAAATATTTGCAAACATAATAAGAATATAAATGTATTATATTGCAAGATAGTAAAAATTGCCCTTTACATCATGCCTCAAAGTTAGCCCCCTTATCCTGAGTCAAATTTTCTTGTTGACTTTGAACGTATCTGAGTTCTTGATTTTCAAGTTCAAGTGCTGCCACGTTACTCTCCAACTGATTCCAAGAACATTTCATGTCCCGGTCTGTCACTTCTTTCATATCAACCTTTAATCTCAAAAGAGAAACCTCAGATGTCAGTCCTTGAATCCGAGCCACTTGTACATGACAGTCTATCTTTAAAGCTGCATTAAGCTTATCAAGTTCACCACTGACATTCTTTTCTTTGTCAAGTAATTTTTGTAATGTGCTTACCTCATCCTCTAGCTCATTTTTCTGGTGAGTACTAAGATCATAAAGTTTCATATTATCCAATTCTAGTAACGCCACTTTTTCCTCATATTCCATCTACTTCAATTCTCTTTTCTGTTCCTCTCTATCTGAGAGCCTCTGTTCTCTTGCCACGTCTTCCAACCTCTTTGTTTCCTTTGCATGCTCATTGAATGCAAATATTTTTAAAGCTTCACCCTCCAACCCATAGTCATTACCAATAATCATAAAATACTCCATTGTAGCCATTATTCACTATTATTGTGACTCCAAACTGTCCAATAATAATTCAAATAATGTATGTATTTAATAAGTGAGTAATATTAGCAAAAATTATTTTTAAACAGAAATGGTGATTATAACCAATAATTCACCACCATGGGATTGGTATTGTGAATTAATGGTTCCCTCGCCAACCAACCCGCCTATCTCACAAACATGTAAATACAGATATACATATAACATATTTTAAAAAACATGTCAAATGAGATTCTTCAAGCCACACACTGTATGTATCAATAAATATACTCATCTGCTATAAGAAAAAAAAAATTAATCTTGGCTTCAACATCTTGCTCAGGGAATGACGATTCACATACAGTGCTTGACCAGGGTTAGACTTAGAAATCCAGCCTGTAGCCGATCAACACCGCCATCTTGAAAAATATTCTGCGCATGCAGAAAATGTAGCCCACCGACTTGAAACATTGCTGCAACAACACATGTTCAGATCCCGGCTTGAAGTCTCCAAAATTGGAGCTGGTACGTGTCTTTTATGTTGTTAATGTTAATATTTGGTAACAGGATGGTTCCTGTGGCCAAGATCATTTCTATGGTAGTAAGCCAGTAGACACCGCAACAAGCTAATATAAATTTGAATGAATTGAGCCACAATAGACGATATACAATTTATTTAAGACTGCACGCAGCTCCATGTCGTAAAACGTGTGTGTAAACCCACTTCTTAGTTAATACACTATGTCGAGATACAAATATGTCCCAGCCAATCAAACAGCACCGTTCGCCAGTCTCTGAGACAGAATAAAATTAGGCATAAGCCCTGTTTTTCGGAACTCGGTCACGGCCATCTTGTCACCCAATATGGCGGAAAAAAAAGAATAAAATTAGGCATAAGCCCTGTTTTTTCGGGACTCGTCTCGGTCACTGATTGTACGGAGGATTGTACGGAACCGCATACAGCCAATCTGCTTGCCATGCCTAGAACCAAAAAAAGCTTTCCATCTACATATTTATACCGGAGAGTTTATTCATAAACTCACACACACTCAAACACGAAGTCAGCTAGACGACCGACTGGAGAAGAGAAGCTGTCAACCTTGATTTATTGCTTACCTGGGTGCATTGACCGGGCAGACTGCTTCACTAGTCGAGTCAAAAGCTGGCCTGTTTAAATCTTGGAGTGTTTTATTCGTGCCATCCAACCTGAGGTCGTATGTCCAGTCAATCCAGCTGCCTGGAACTTCGCAGAAGCACAGTGATTGCACAGAAGCTTCATCTTTAGTCCACCTCAATCTTGGGTGGGCTAACGGAACGATCCTCAGCAGGTGTTGTGTTAATCAAACTAACAGTACTTTTGAGAGATGAGTACACATTAGTACCATTTCCGTCGGCAATTGCGAGCATTAAACGGTCTAGGAAGAAACCGTGATTTAGCATAGTAAGAGACAAACAGCATAGCTGATAAATTTTATATATTTAATTAACAGCACAACTGATACATTTACTATAATTGAGTAACAACACAGCTGTTATAATTTTTTTTGTTCTTAAAATTGGAAGACTTGTTATATATATATATATATATATATATATATATATATATATATATATATATATATATATATATATATATATATATATATATATATATATATATATATATATATATATATATATATATATATATATATATATATATATGTAAATCATTTGTAAACTTACAAATCCATTTCATTCCATTGTTTCAACATCCACCTTTCAGGACAAGAGTAGGTAGTGTATATACTAAATAAATAATAAGGAAATTATATTTGAACGACTTGTCAATTTTATAATTGTTAAGTAAAAATCTGTTTCCTTGGTTTTTAATATCACAGTTAGTTACACAGCAGGTGAGGCATCTTATGACTGTCTCCTCTTTACTAATTTTTCGAGATCAGATCATTCACAGCCGTAACTAATTTGTGATACCAGTAGTTCTCTTATACACTGGGACTTCACTATATTCTGCAGAAATTCTATTTCTGTAATTGTCAGTACTATACTGATCCTAGAGCCACACCATTATAAACACTTCAACTATAAGGAGCTCAAACACATAGGTCCACTCGCCATGACACACAATCGTATA